>OX453072.1:11424534-12156471 GCA_949699795.1 Spicauda simplicius | reverse complement strand
CGTCTTGTGTGTGTCCATGGTTCCCACAACACAGGAGAGACATTCTAGTGTGGGGCCGTGAGTGTAGAAAGCGTGTTTTTCACACAGTTTATACTTATATTCTGCAGTAGGAAACTTAATTTCGCCGACACATTAAAATTTTAATTGCAAGCAAAAAGAAATAAAGTGCATGTTTTGAAAAAAACATCATACACTCTGACTAAAGGGAAATGTAGGGAGGAGTGACTACTCCGTCGCTCGTCACCAATAGCATTTAATTACGTAGATAGCTACTGGCAGTCTTATCAAACACTTATGCACATCTGTCAATGGTCTAACCCAGGGTTTCTCAAACTTTCGGCTCTATGTACTTTTTAAAGTTTCCAACTGACAGCGAATCCCCTTAACTTAATTAACTATGCGTATTAGAAATTAATTATCACTGCTTTTTGGTGAAGGAAAACATCGTGAGAAAACCTACACACCCGAGAGCTCTTTAAAAAAAAGTTCTCCAATTCGCACTTGGCTACCGCGGTGGACTATGGCCTATAACTCTCTCATTCCTAAAAGAAGACCCGTGCTCAGCAGTAGGCTAATAATGGGTTGACAACACTACTACTGTTGGCTTCACGTAATGCCTCACTTTTATATGAGGCGGGCATCATAGTCCTCGGGATCAACGCATCTGTGATTGACTTCTGATAGAACCCACGTTCTATTTGAAGATTCTCACCGATGTCCATGGGCAGCAGTGACCACTTACCACCAGTGGACAGTATGCTCATTTGCTACTTCAATCAGATAAAAAAATGACAATTGGTCTACAGGTGTTAATTGACGACCCGCGTGGCGGAACGGTTACCATACCAGTCTGACGCGCAATGGGTCCCGGGTTCGATTCCCGGCCAGACAGGTATCTGAATGATGAGTTTAGATTCATGTTCTGGGTCTGGGTGATTGTGTATTGATCTTGTGTGTGTCCATAGTACCCACGACACAGGAGAAAATCCTACTGTGGGGCTATGAGTGTAGAAAGCGTGTTAATAAAAGCTCCGATAGATCAGTCCACTCTGATTTAGATAGCTGATATCGGGGTGCGTGAAATCTCTCATTACGTAGATAGCCGGGAAGTACTTACCGAACACATATGTTCACTAATCTGCTTATTGCTATACAATATGTAAAATATGCTTATTTTTTGTGGCCTTTTTTTTAATAAACTGAAGTAACAAAAATGTCGACCCGCGTGGCAGAGCGGTTACCATACCGGTCTAAAGTGCAATGGGTTCCGGGTTCGATTCCCGGCCAGACAGATATCTAAATGAAGAGTTTATATTTATGTTCTGGGCCTGGGTGTTTGTGTATTCGTCTTGTGTGTTTCCATGGTACCCACGACACAGGAGAAAATCCTAGTATGGGGCTATGAGTGTAGAAAGCGTGTGTAACAAAAAGTATTTTCCTTTCTGAAGTATGGGTAGGTTACTTAAGTTGTAAGACAGCTTTAAGGTAGGAGAACGTGTAGGTGCCAATCGTTCAACGGAGTGGGTAATATCACCATAAGTATATCCTGGCGTGAAGCAGTTCCGGCATTTCAGAAGGTTATGATTGCCAGCTCACTTTCATACGAAGCACATTAGTCCTCGGGAGTAGCAACGCATTCAGATAGAATCCTTATCTGTGTGACGTTTCTTAATTGTCCTTGAGTGGCAATTACCACTTACCATCTGGTGGATGCTCGCTTGTTGCCTCAATCTTATAAGAATAAAAAATTGTTAGAATTAATACTAAGAACAACCGGCATCAACGGCGCTCATTTCACTTACTAATCAGTCCTCTTTGGAAAAAATAGTTTTTTTTATTGTATGACATATGAAATATGGGTCATAAGTAGCACATTTTACATTTCTCAACGC
Source organism: Spicauda simplicius (assembly GCA_949699795.1). NCBI lineage: Eukaryota > Metazoa > Arthropoda > Insecta > Lepidoptera > Hesperiidae > Spicauda > Spicauda simplicius. The sequence continues at coordinate 12,154,579 of OX453072.1, read as the reverse complement.
TTACGAATCGGCAGTGTACATTAGTCGTATAATCATTTTACACAAACGTGAAGTACTTTTTAAAACTAATGACGTCTATTAGTTGATTGTTTGTTAAGCCATTAGTAGTTCTTTATGTTCATACACCTGCATGTATTTACCTTTAATCTATTTTAATGGATCGCTGGAAGATAATATATAAGATAATACGAAACAATGCGAACATCTGTACGTACTTATAAATGATATGATATCTGTGGCCGACTCATACCAGAATATTTGATAAAAATCGATAAAATAGGTGCGAATCCAGTGCGAATGATAATTATCTATAAAACATTGTGAGTATTGGTAAATATATAATCGATGTCTCAAAGCGGGAACTCGTGACTAACACCTACGCACATAAAAAATATTAGATTTTCGTGAAACCAGAAATAATTATGAAACAAAAATCCGACTGGTAAAACTAAAATTTGCAATAAAACAAAATCAATACATTTTTTTTGTCTGAAGTAGCAAACGAGCATGCAGTCCACCTGATGTTAAGTGGTCACTGCCGCCCATGGACATCTGTAAACAACTACGTACAGAACATGGGTTCCATCTGAAATCAATCACAGATGCGTTGCTACTCCGGAGGAATATGATGGTCGCCTCATATAAAAGTGTGCCGGCAACCACACCCTTCCATCGAAACGCAAGAAATGCTTCATGCTAGAAATATGTGTGGCGGTGGTACTTCCCCGGTCGAGTGTAGTTCGACGGTCTACCACCTTTAAAAATTGTTTTATTATGTAGTAGTTATTAAATTATACTTCCAGCATATATTTAGCTTACTGGGAAACGAACCTGGAGTTACTAACATTCATAAAATAATCTTAAGTTATATCTAATTATATAAAGAGCGTTTTTGACATCGACGATAGAAAATTAATGATCCTATGTTTACAACTGAATTTTATTACAACTGAATGCTCACCCAAACATAATCGGTTAGATCTTACAATACTACTTACATTTAAAAACACGTAGAAAACGTTTTTTTTTTGTTTCCTTGTTACTGACAATCAGTAAATGTTTCTCTTAGCTTGCCTTTATCACCGAATTCAAGCAACATTTGGCAGCCACCTTTTAAACGTAAAACAATTACCAGCCGTAATTTAAAACAATACTCTAACAGCTCTCACGGATTAGCCTAGACTGCGACATTTGGCGTTCACCTTTAGAAAGGTTATAAAATATCGCCATGTGCACGGTGCACGTGTAAGGAAATGCTGTAAGCAAATCTGTGCAGCAGATTGCTCTATCGAGAGCGGCGACACATGGCCAGACATCTGACACTGATAACGCCAACAGGGGAACAGATTCGATAATAGCGATAACGATAATTGTTCTTATTGTTCTACTTGTATTTTATGTATTGCACAAGAATTTTGTATTATATTAATATTAGTAATACCTATATCTGAAGAATATTATAAATGTGGAAGTTTGTATGTATATGTTTATAACAGAAGTGATAGCTTAATGGTTGAAATTTGCCCTCTCAATCGAGAGGTCCGAGGTTCAAACCCAGGCACGCACCACTGATTTATGTACGTATTAGAAATTAAATATCAATGCTTTTCGGTGAAGGAAAACATCGTGAGGAAACCTACACACCCGAGAGTTCTTTAAAAAATATTAAAATAAAGTTCTCGGAGTGAAGTCAAAGTGAAGTCCACTATTTCGCACTTGGCCAGCGCGGTGGAATGTGGCCTAAAACTCTCATTCTGAGAGAAGACCCGTGCCCAGCAGTGGGACAATAATGGGTTGTACCCCATATGTTTGTTACTCTTGCGTACTATAACTACCGTTCGCATTTCGCTGAAATATGCCATACAAAAAGTTTAAAGCCTCAATTAATACTTGGGATATCATACTAGTAAACGTAATCAGAGTGGGCGAACTCGCGGGAAAAGCTAATATTAGTACATCTATTAAAGGAATCCTTTGTAGTTCGAGCTAAAGCAATACCTAATTTTTTATTTCTGCTCTTTAGTATCAAATGCTGATGTCTCGTAAAGACAACGTAAAAGTCTTTTTCTAATCACAACTCATTTCAATTTGGTTCTTATTAGCTACACATGTATGATCTTTGTCGTAAAATTCCTTCTTAACGTACATTACGTTAATAAATGTGTTATTAACGTAATTGACGGCAATTAAAAAAAACAGCTTATTAATTTAAAACAAAAACCTCCTACGTAATAATCATAATTTTATTTCAAAAGCTTATAATTATTAAAAGTAAAAGTTTTAATTACTAAATTATGTTGGCATCCATGTTATTATTAAAATTAAAACTAAAAAGCTTCCTTGAATTACACAACACTTCCGCCAATGATTCCCAAACCTCGTAAAATATGGTAATAAACGCAACTTATTGTATTTCCTTATTGGAAACAAATAAACATGAAGTCGGAATGCACGTGCATGCCGTAAAATCTGAAGGTTGCAGGAAACTGCTAGCACTAGTTACGTTAGCAAGTTTTACGAAACAGATGTCGAATGTAAATGACGTTTGTAAGCAATTTCACTTGGAATATAACATGTTCTATCTGAAGTCAATCACCTTCGATGAAATAACCTTTGATCGAAATCAATCACAGATGCTTTGTAACTCCCGAGTCCTAAGATAGTCGCCTCATATAGAAGTGTTATCGCGAACTCTACCTAAGAGTGGTAGAGTTCATGATTTGACTGTAGGCAGTTTTACTACGCCTGTCTTTGTCATTAGTACTTCTGCCTAAAAATAGTAGAATCAAAAGTTTCCGTTGTTTAAAGCGTACCAAGAGAGACTAATTTATACAATAACAATACTTCTTTCACTAAGCCAGTTCAACATTTGCGTTCATTACCAAAGTTTGGGAATCCACTGTTCCACAATATGAGAGATTGTTCGCTACATTATTTATTAAAATAAAGTAAGTGGGTAACATGTAGTATATTACCTATAACTTATTTGTAGTCACCGAGGGAATTTTGTCAAAAATCTCATAGAACTCGGCTTTTCCCAAAAAATATCAGATCGCCCTCAAAAAAAAATAACAAAAATAAAAAGGTAACCGCGTAAAAGCTCTTTTCCTTTTACTTCAAACAATAACTACATAATTATAGGCTAGTTACGAATGCAATAAACACGTTAACCTTCCTTCAGATATTACTGCGTTAAATTGATGGGGAACCAGTTTCACTGGGAAGATAAATCGACATTATTGAGTTATCGAGGTGGAAGAAATCGCAGGCTGTCTCACAAATATCTAGATTATTTGAAACGATCTTACTTTGATTATATTAATACTTACGGAACGGCTGTTTTATTCCTTACACACACACACACACACACACACACACACACACACTTTCTACACTCATAGCCCCACAGTAGGATTTTCTCCTGTGTCGTGGGTACCATGGACACACACAAGACGAATACACAAACACCCAGACCCAGAACAGGAATCTAAACTCATCATTCAGATACCTGTCTGGCCGGGAATCGAAGCCGGGACCCATTGCGCGTCAGATCGGTATGGTAACCGCTGCGCCACGCGGGTCGTCCTTATACATTCCGTATATCTATACTTTTCGTATTTTATTGACATAAGCTAATATATATTAGGTTAACGGTTATGATACTTGTTATACCGATTCTAATTGTAACACTTTTTATTATATTTAATACGCATAAGTAAGTTCAAATTTCTGACCAACTCATTTGATCGAAATATAATATTGTTGTTCGGCTTTTGTCGCTTCTAGATAGTATTACGTTATCGTAGTAAATCGGTAACATTATGATGGGTTTTTATAATTAATTGAAGTAATAAAATAGCATGCAGTCGACCTGTTAATGAGTGGTAATTGCCGTGCTTGGACATCTGTAACACCACCTCCTACCGAACAAGAGTTCTGTCTGAAGTCAATCGCAGATACGTCCGGTTTTTGGCAAATTGACTATTCAGATCAAATTGTTGTGTCATTTTTTCTGAACGTTTTTTAAAATAGTATTTATCGACAGATATCAATGTTATAAAAAAGTTAGATATATCAAGAATCTTCGTAATAATTTTGGTAGAAGTAATTTTGTTAAAAACGAGACTTATGCTCATTTTCACTGAGACACAGTAACAATCGTAGAATGAGTAACATTGTAACATAAATTAAGTGGTACGGTTGGCATACATAAAACGGGTCAGTAAAAATAAAACGCAGATATATGACAGCTTTCCATTAAACTCTTACATTGTCGCGACGACGTGGTCATCTCCCTAATCAAGCGTACAGACAAACAGCCTAACAGCTAGGTACGGACTGTTAGATCGAATCGAATAATCCAATCCTTGACTTATACAATCGATTTTTATATCGATTTAACAATTTACAGGTGCTCCAATAACATTCTACAATATCAGAAGATCGAATATCAAGCATAAAATTATGTATTTACACTTTGTTAAACGTACATTGAAAAAAATAGAAAGGTTTTTACTTTCTTTTTATTAATATATTTTTTCGTCAACCTGTATTGTGGCCGACGTATATATTTCAGACAGAAATAACAATTTTAAAAATACTAGTATTTTATAAAAAATAATTTGATCTGCAATATTGCCTATTGATTAAACTTTAACTCTAATCGATTTTATAATTGATCTTCTGCAGTACTAAATATTTTCTATTTATTCCTCTCGTGTGACGCTGTCAAAAAATCGTCTACCAACCTTCGGTTTAAATCGATTTAAGAATCGATCGTTTTCTGGATGAGTTACCATCCCTACACATTGGTACAAGGCGTCATATTAAATTATGCAAGTAATAAAATCCCATACGGACTTCGCGTCAAAGATTCCCCTCCAGGACGTAATTTTTCAAAACATTGTCGCGTCATTTTTCATTGCATCAATCAGAACTCCGCTTGTTAGGACGAGTTTGTCTCAGGGATGACACTCGTGTCTTGAAAATATTGTAGGTATATCTGGTACAATTTAATTAAAATAAAAGTTTCTTAAATATCTGTTCATCTTATATACGTAATACATTCAAACAATGTACAATATTTAAAGTTTCGTCTTGTCTTTTTGTTTGTGTATTTAAAATCCCATGAAACCAAAGGTACCTACTGAATTTAAGTATATTAAATAGGTATGTTAGTAGTCCATATTTCGAGGCAATATTTGGTACCTATTTCATTATAACCCACCAACTCATTCAAAAGTTATTATAATTTTAAGTTTGTTACTTTTCAAACGTGAATGAAACCGCATGTCATGTGTATATTTATTCATATTATAATGAATAAATTAAGTTAATACATATTGTTAAAAAATAAGACGTTTATGTATAATTTGTATCAACATGCAACATTAAGTACCCATTAAGTACTCATGAACCCTTATGCATTACCATTTAACAGTAGCCTAACACCAATTCTGATTGAATCATGTTATTAAAAACACTAGTGCACCGAATAAAATTTATGCGGTTGATCCCTGTTTAGTATTATTATAGGTCATCGTATTTTGCTCACCACATCAAATATACCAAACAATTACTCAAATTTATGGATTTTAATTGACATTTTTCGAGTCTTCTCTTTTCAACGGAGAAACGTCAATTGACTAAGAATTGATTAAAGTCGACCGTCAAATCAATAAATCGACGCCAATCTAAAGACAAATTCCTGTTACCTTACGCCCAATATTTATTCACTGATGGACATCCTTGATAAGGGTTGTCTCATCAACTGTTAAATAGAGTGTGAGCCAATGAATATTTTTATTGACGCGTCCAACGACTCACGACTACGTCGCGACCTCGTTGCGTTACCATAACGTAATATACCTTATATCGTTTACTTAAAATACAGTTCAGGAAAATCAATCTTGCGCTGTATAATATGTGTATCATGGACGTTATAATACGGGCAATAAAGTTTCATATTGAGTGTTATACAAGTCAACGTAACTCAAGACGAAAGTCATCAGAATAAAGCGAGTAACAAGAAGATCTGCGGGATGATAAGTTCCTTTCTTATCCGTTTCTTATGCAAATATTGACACAATGTCGCTATCATTAATCAGACAAATGCCAGGGGCGAAAGGCCTGAATGTGCCCAGATGTGAAAGGATCACGTGCACTCGTTATTAATATCAATCATACATTTTAAGACCCTATAGCCCTGTATACAAGTTATGGACTCGACGTGGATCATTTCTTGTACATCGTTAAAACTATGGTTGTCTGTGAAATGTCTCTTCGCGTATTTATCACCATTCATAAAACACGCGGGATTTCTCATTTCTTCTACGCTCTAGTATACATGTTTTAATTAACAAAAATCTGTAGGCACTACCTTAAATTTTCCTTCTTTTTAATTATTTTATTTATTTATTTAAACTTTGTTGAAATTGGCTTAATCACTACATAGTATAAAACAAAGTCGTTTCTCGCTGTCTGGCCTTATGTATGCTTATATCATGACATAATTTTATTATGCTTAAAAGTATGCCATGGATTTTAATGCAGTTTTTTTAATAGATAGAGGGATTCAAAAGGAAGTTTTTTATATATAATACATGTATAATATAGTAGAGAAACACTGATAATTTTAAATATTTGAGTTCGCGGGTTTACTAGTACTATGAATAAACAGCAAGTCCGTCATAAATAGACTTACATTTTGTATATCAAATAGAAAAAAGTGGAGTATAAACTACAGTTAATATACAGTCATTCGTAATTTTAAAAACTACGATTGACCTGTGAATTGACGTTAGATTTTCAGGTAATCCATTCGATTGATAAGTGACAATAAAATATTACGAAGAATAAGAACTAATTTAGGTTTTAACAAGATAAATATTACGCACAAACAAGACGCAGCACTCGAGGAAATATGTATGTCAAAATATTTACACACTTCAGCGTTAAAAAACGTACCGAAAACACATATGCCGCGCAGATTTGTCGCGACGCTTTCTAAGAATTACTGAGCTCTGTAGATAATTTTATATTATCTCCTATGGGTTTCATGTATTTCTTATGAACGCAGAGTTACATCTTATTATCTTAGTAATATTACTCTGATACACTTCGGATATACTGTGGAGACGTGTGTTTATTACTCATACGCTTGGCGGTGCGGTCACCATGCCGGTCTGCACACAGTGGGGCCCGGGTTCGATTCCCGGCCAGACAGGTAACTGAAGAATGAGTTTAGATTCTTGTTCTGGGTCTGGGTGTTTGTGGATTCGTCTTTGTGTGTGTCCATAGCACCCACATCACATGAGAAAATCCTATGAGTGAAAAAGCGTGTAGAAAGCGCCTAGAAAGCGTCTTTTTTACAAAATCTACAAATCGCATTTCGCTGAAACTTTGGCACACTGAGAGTTTATGACCTGGATCAAAAGGATACTCATTACCGTGGTAAATGGGTTCGAAGCGAAGAAAGTCTAGGAATAAGCTGATCTCAAAAAGTTTACCTTATGTTAAACTAGTTGACCCGACCAACTTTGTTCGCTTAAAAGTCAAAAATATAAAATTGTTTCTCCACTATATTATCAATAAAAACCTTCCTCTTGAATTTTTTAATAATTCCTTTTTTTAATAATTCTATCTATTAATTATTAAAATTAAAACTGCATTAAAATCTGTTGAATTAAACAACTGAAATTACTGTAGTTTCACTATTTAATTCTTATAATGTTTTAACAAAAACGAGATAAGGCAAGCGTCACAAGGCATAGACGAAGAGAGAGAGTAAAGGCATATAATACCACAGACTATGTATGGATCCAGATTAAAAATTATAAGGCATTAAATTTAAATGTTCAACAAAATCCGTGGCGTAGTTTTACATCTGTAAAACTATACTATCCCCTATATATGCTTTATATGCTTATAATATATGCTTTAAAGATTTAAAGCATATATAGGGACAGACAGCGTGCAGCGCAGGCAGGACTTTGACTTAAACTATTTAGTGATATTTATTATCAAAATTGTGGTATTAGTAACGATTAACCAATTGGGTACATACCTACTCATACCTAATAATATGGTTTCAAAGTATTGACGGATATATGTGATAGAATCATTATAAGAAGTGCCAAGTAGTAATATTTTTTTCACTATACATACAATTACCTTTTATCATATTTATATAGTGTAATTATCTACCAACTGGTATTTGAGCATATTTTTTAACGTTACTACAGAAATTTTGATACCACAGAGAAAGTAAATAAAATTAAATAAATAAATTAAATTAAATAAATAAAATTAAAGAAATAAAATCTCGTTTAACGTTTATGTTAAACGAGACTAAATAAAAACTAAGCATATTTTGTAATATCCGCGTAAACTACAAAAGATACTTATGACTTATGTACTGAATAAAGACAGAAATTGAGATTTCTCTAGCACTCAAATTAAAATAAAAAAACAATCCTCCAAGCAATGAAACAAACCTAAACTACAAAGCATGCATGATACCGTCACATCAACTCTAATATCGATAAAAAATCTACTAATCAACAATTTAGTACAAATTAACATCCGTCAATAAAACAGTTTGATTACTATAGGGCGGGCCGCCCTCGAAGCCACGTGCGCGGACAGATATAGCCAACAACGACTCCTTGTCTGCAGCGCCATGTGCACGCTGGCATGTGCCGCGCATCTTGACGTGCTTGGATGGGACTAGCTATATGCCCCGGTTTCGTTTGTACATTTTTTTTATAAGACGTAACCAGCGAACGAGCATGCAGTCTACTTGATGATAAAAGATTACTGCCGCCCATGGACATGTAATCGACTACATGTGGAACAAGGGTTCACTCTGAAGTCAATCACAGATGCGTTGCTACTTCTGACGACTATAAAGGTCGCCTCATGACAAAGTGTGCCGGTAACCACATCATTCCATCGAAACGCAAAGACTTCTTCACGCTACAAATAAGAGTGTGGCGGTGGTATCTCCTCGATCGAACTACAGTTGTTCTACCACTTAGAAAAATATTGGGGTACGACCCATTATTGTCTCACCGCTGAGTACGGGTCTTCTTTCAGAATGAGAGAGTTTTAGGCCATAGTCCACCGCGCTGGCTAAGTACGAATCGGTGGACTTCACGCACCTCCGAGAACTTTTTTTTTTAAAGAACTCCTGGGTGTGTAGGTTTCCGTTATCGAAAAGCAGTGATAATTAATTTCTAATACGCACATAAATCAGTGGTTTGAACATTGGACCTCCCGATTGAGAGGGCGAGTTTTAACCATTAGACTATTACTGCTCTTTATTATTAATATTAGATTAGAAAATATTATTATTATTAATATTATAAGTAACAGATATAGCCAACAACGACTCCTTGTCTGCAGCGCCATGTGCGTTGCTGGCATGTGCTGCGCATCTTGACGAGCTTGGATTGGACACTAGCTATGTGCCCCGGCTTCGCTTAAACAGAATCTTAAACTGTTTGTGAGGACATGTGTTTGTTACTCTATCACGAAAAAGTACCGGTCAGATTTCGCTGAAATTAGGTACACAGTTTATGAATTGGATTAACACAAGGGATACTCAAGGTTAACATGATGAAAGTGTATTTTTTATTTCAATCTGGTAACTAATAATCTTTTTGTTTATTTTTTTACGCTTTTTTTCACCCTTTTTATAGTCCGGGGTGGCACCCATAGGTATGATAAAGCCGTGAGAACCACACCAAAAGACAATCTTCACCCATTTTCTCCAAGGTGGAGTCAGATCTTAGTCTTATCTACGGGCTATAAAACGCCCATGTTGCGTTTTGTTCGCGATACGGCTGGCAATAAAAAGTGTTAGTTTATTAGGGCGTTTGCATACAGGGGCAGCTGCTGCCGCAGCTGCATGCGGTGTGAAAAGCACCGCGGACAGATTCACATATAGGGTAGACGCAGCTTGACTTGATTTTGGACTAAGCGTCCAGTTAACCGTCCGATACCAATTTTCAAATGGAAGCTGACAGAAAATTTGGTTCTGAATAGGTGTATCAGCTTGAGGATATATGTAAAACACCATTTTCTCACTTTCCTCCTTGCAGCAATGAAATCCGCGATGTATGTTTAAATTCCACTTCCTTACTTCATGATCAAATTAACTCGATATTACCAAATTAACATATGAATTAACATACGTACTACGTGCAATGTTTCAAACTTAAAACGACAGAAGTAAGTCAAAATCGAATTCATAGAATCATCGTCATTATCAGCTACTTTCATATGTCTATATTGGCTATCAAAGTCTTCTAAAATTTTAAAATCAAATAATAGCAATCCAAGCCGATTCTTGATGAGCTGTATTGGCTATACTAACCGCAATCAATGTTATTATCATTACTTTTCGAGTTAATGTACCTAAGTTCTACATAGAGGATCGTAGGCTGTTTGTAGAACTGTCTTATGTTAAAGGCACTTTTATACACAGAATTTGGAGTTCAAGGAACTAAGTGGTAGAACTAGCATGATGGGAGAAAATGTGCCGCCAAAGTTCATATGAGGTGACTAAGTAGAAACGCAACTTTATTTTTTTTTATACTTAAACCTAACGATAAGGCAGACGGGCTACCTGATGGAAAGTAGTCACCGTCGCATATGGACATTTGTAACACCAAAGGAGTAGCCAATGCATCGCCGGCTTTTTTGAAAGAGAGCTCTTTTCGTACCTTTTTTGAAGAGCCCCATATAATAGCGCCCCGGGAATACCTCAGGTTTGGTCTTGGTTGAACTAAGTTGCCTAAAAGCAATACAGCCCATATGATCAAACTATCAAGAGATCCTACGAATTACATTTTTTTTTATTCACACACGCTTTCTACACTCATAGCGCCACACTAGGATTTTCTCCTGTGTGTTAAGTACCATGATGATACACACACAAGATGAATACACAAACACAGATACCTGTCTGGCTGGGAATCAACCCGGAACCCATTGCGCGTCAGACCGGTAAAATGGAATTTGCTTTACTTAGGTACTTATAGAATAACTATCATAGTTTAATTATACCTATATGTTGATGACGTTGCTAAACCATATTCTTGTTTTGTCATACACAATTCTTTGTTTAAACTTTACGTTACTAACGAATACTTAAAGCGCTACACACAAAGTTATTATTAACCAACATGAACAATAAATAACAAGCAACCTCAATGCGCCGGCATGCCAATAAAATACATCGTTGAGCCACAAACGCTTGTCTAAGAAACCAACAATAGCTTACGAGCTAAAACTCCAAACAGATGCTTTATCCAGCATCCGAATAAAAAGTGCAAACAAACCAATAGAAGCGTCAACTTAAGCACAATACCTCCGTATCGCATCATCTGCAATTAGGGTCAAATATAATTGAAGCCAAAGGTTTAAGGGCGGTCCTTTCACCAAAAAACAACATAAAACCCTCATACGTTTAAAGTGAATCAAGATATCGTACCCCGTATTACTACACCTGGCTTTCACCCCGATTTTACGGTCCTTAGTACACTCGAACATATTAATAATGCTATTCACAGCTCATTGGTTTTGCATTGTGAATGAATAAATAAGGCCTAGAGCATATGTACAACTTTTAGTCGAACTACTGTTTGTACGTTAAAAATTAAAATGTATGTACCTATGTAGATCACCATAACACTGTTATGAACTAAAAAAATAAAACAGATTTTGGTCGCATTTTTATAAATAACTAGGGTATGCCCGCGGTTCCGTCCGCATCTGTCGCCTCTCACGCTTTTGCGTGAAAGACTAACAAACATACATACACCCTCACAAACATTTACACTTATATTATCAGTAAGTAGGATTGTACATCTATTGTACAATTCAATGTCGACTAAGCAATTGATCCGTGACTACTCAAAGTCAATCCTTTTTTTTCTCTCGAGGGGGAAACCTTCAACAGGTACCAGACGCCGTGGGAGTCACGCAGGGTTATGTAGGGTATTACCCCACATAACCCTGAGAGAATCCACAGACTCCGCACTAAAACCCCACGGTGGCCGTCCTTGGCGCTACAAAGAAGTCTCCGGTTCGGAAGAAGATTTCCAAGGGAACGCAACCGGAATCCTCTGAGCGCGTTGCTGCATCGGGCTCCTTACAGATGGGCGGCTGGGCCCACCGCTCCGTCTGGTCTTTTCGGCTTTATGCGACCATACACATTGCGGGGTCGCCTGACCAAACGATTCGAGCTCCTACTCTAGCTGCTCGCAACCCGGGAAGCCACTTTTAATCGCTTCTTATAACAGGCAGGAAATACCGTAGCCCTATTCTAATCCCGGAACTACAAGGACGCGGTCCTAGCGAAACTAGAAGCCTAGTTCATAAATTTATAGAAACGACTAAACATTTAGATTGCCATGAATTGTAGTACAAGCATACACGACTAAACTACTTAATTCATATAACAGTTGTATGTATGCGGTAGTCCTAACAATGCTTGAGTATGGCGATTTTGTTCCGCAATCTTAATACTAATTTTTCATATGATTTTTCGATTGCGATCTGCCCTTGCAACTGGAACCCGTACAATTTAATGCCACAAAAGCTTTAGTAATACCCTAATTCTTTCAATTTAAACATAAGTTTACCGTTAATCGAAGTATAAAAAAATACGCAATTGCTGTTGATAGGTTTACGTGTTATACATTTTGTTACTAGATATTTTAGAAAATGAGAATGATCAATTTGATCGCAAAGACCATCCAGTAATCACACGCTTTCTACACTCGTAGCCCCACAGTAGGTTTTTCTCCTGTATCATGGGCGCCATGAACACACACACGACGAATACACAACCACCCAGACCCAGAACATAAATCTAAACTCACCATTCAGATACCTGTCTGGCCGGGAATCGAACCCGGGACCCATTGCGCGTCAGACCGGTATGGTAACCGCTGCTCCACGCGGGGCGTCATCTTCTAATCTTTGTGAAATAAAACAAATATTTTTTCATACTTTTCATTTTCCTATGATAAAATATTTACATGAGAACTATTTGTAACATGATCATTGTAAATCATTATATCAATCGATATATTGGGTAGTACGAATTAATATATAGTCATTTACTCGTAACTTTTATGCAAATTGAGTCTGCGCCACTCCGAAATAAATAGACTCCCAAGATTATCGACAAAAAACTAAAACGTTTTGGGGGGGGGGGCTCCCCCTAAACACCCATGCCCATTTATCGCATTACTATCATATACTAATGTATTCGTTCCAGCGGCCCCTTTATCTAAATCTTTACGTATCATAATCCAATGTCCATTCAGCGACATCGAATGAGCAAAACGAATCCGTCTAATGGTACAGTCCTTTATCAGAGTTAAGTGCGTTCACAATGGCTGCTCCCACGCCGTGTCACAACACCCCATGGGACCACCGCCAACGTAACATGACCTCTAACTGCACATTTATATCCGACTGCGTCAGAAGTCAGAAGGAGGGTTTTTTCGAGCTTATGTATGTATGTTTGTTTGTTTGTATGTATGTCCACTTATTTGACACATGTTAGAACACAAATAGCTTAATGGATAGTAGGAAACGACATTTGAAATGACTCAGTAGTGAAAGTGACTTAGGCTATATAATTTTTAGATATGGCGCCAGCGGTCAGGAAAAAAGGGGAGAGTTGATTTTTTTTATTATCGTAAAAATCGAATGATTAAAACAAATCCGCCTAATGGTTCAGTCCTTTATCTTATTTAAGTGACACAATGACTGCTCCCACGCCGTGTCACAACACCCCATGGGAACACCGCCAACGTAACATGACCTCTAACTGCACATTTATACCCGACCGCGTCAGAGGGAGGGTGTTTTTCGAGCGTATGTATGTATGTTTGTTTGTATGTAAGTCCGTTTATTTGGCACTGCGTATTTGTCCCCGACCGCGTCAGAAGGAGGATGTTTTTCGAGCGTATGTATGTTTGTTTGTATGTCCATTTATTTGGCACATGTTAAAACATAAACGACTAAATGGATAGTAGCATACGACATTTGAAACCAGTTGAAATCACTCAGTAGTGAGCGTGACATAGCCCATATATTTTTTTAATATGGCTTCTGCGGTCAGGAAAAAAGGGGGGAGAGTCGTTTTTTTTTTATTATCTTTAAAACGAATGAGCAAAACAAATCCGTCTAATGGTACAGTCCTATCAGAGTTAAGTGACACAATGGCTGCTCCCACGCCGTGTCACACCACCCCATGGGAACGACGCCAACGTAACATGACCTCTAACTGCACATTTGTACCCGACCGCATCAGAAGGAAGGTGTTTTTCGAGCGTATGTATGTATATATGTTTGTTTGTATGTATGTCCGTTTGTTTGGCACGCGTTACAACCCAAACAGCTTGACGGTTTGTAACATATGACATACTGTTTGAAACGACTCGGTTGTGTGACATCTATATTTTTACATATGACGCCTGCGATTAGGTTTACCGCGGGAAAGTAGTTTTTTTTGATTATCATAAAAGATATGGATATTAAATGAAAGTAAGTGGACCATTACAAATAGGTATATTATACAATATGAAACTTGTTTATTCTTTTGACCCATTCCAAGAAAGGTTTAAACTAGCTAAATTATTGAAATGAAATGAAATGAAATGTCTTTATTTTGTATAGGCCTACGGGGGCACTTACAAATTGTCAGTTACATTTTTTTTCTTACACTACCACCGGATCGGAATACGACCTCAACTGAGAAGATCCGGCAAGAAACTCAGCGGGTTTGTCTTTTTTTCTTATTTATATTCATTTTTTTTAATATTATTACAATCATGTTTTTTTTTACATGGTATTACAAAAGGTATTACAAAAGCAAAAGCCGTTAAATCCTTTTTAAGCAGTCAGGTATTTTTTAAATTATTTAACAATTTTATTTGATCAAAGTTCGAAAGTGCAAAATGGCAGTTTTTGTTAAGCTGGTTACAAGCGGTGACGTCACAACCATAGTGATTCAATCCATTTGATCCCCAGCATTCATTATCGTAACTATTGTGGGAAAATCGACACAGTTTTTATAATAAATCTGTGGGAGTTTCGTTTTGACGTCGCAACAGCGGCTCTTTGTGTGACTGAACGTCGTGTTTATGTAAACAATTGCGAGTGCCGTTTCGATGAGTAAATAATATTGTTTTAATACGAACAATAATATTGTTTGGGATTGAAGTTAAACAATGTGGTAGAGATATTTTATGTTTTATCAACTATATCAGGAGAAAATAGTAAGGTTTATAAATGCTAGACAAATATACGTACCTACGAGTACTTTCTCAACTACACTGTATTAACTGAAACTCTCTTGTAAAAATTACCGTATGTTGCTACTCTAGTCTCTAGTGATGCTATTCAGTACTCGGTATTCATGCTAATCCTTTGAAAATGTATGTTCTTACTAGAAACCATCCTAAGATAAAAGATAATTTAATTACTTCAAAATAAATAAATATCAATGTTACAAATTCAAAAGTTCCCTTTGGTTAAGCAGTAACATAAACATTTTATTTCAAAAGTAACAAAGAATGTACACGATTTATTATTACATAGACAGCAATCGCTTGGGACATTACCCTATGACTAAGATAGCAACAATATCTAATGTAATAGCTTTCTAAATCCACCCTCACCCCGCGAAGAATATTTGAATACCGTCGCGTGTCGGTCACGTGGCCCCCTTCCCTCCTCACCCCGCGCCTTCATTACTCCGATTGCTAGGTATTTGTTCATTACTTCATTGCACGCGCACGTGAACGGACGTCTGCATTATTAAATGCCTTTTACGCTTATTGCAAATTAAACCCCCGCTGTATCTTGCTACGCTATTAATCTTAGGGTGTAATGAAGTGGTTATGGCTGAAACCATTCATCATAGGAATGAGCAATCTCGTACGTTATGCGAGTAATTGAATGTACAAGATATTAATGCAATGTTAAGATGAATCCGTTAAATTTTCCTGTCGTTGCGAACATCGATAATCGAACTATGTTGCATTGGTATTTATCTATAGAAATAAACGTGTGATGATTAGCAACCTTAGCGCTGAAGTATATAAGATATAACTAGCAGGAGATAGTAACGGATGGACACATAAAACATGTACAACCTATTATTGTCCCATTGCTGGGCAAGGGTCTACTCTCAGAATGAGAGAGTTTTGGGCCTTAGTCCATCGTGCCTGCCAAGTGCGATGTCCTATATAATTCACAAAAATCTTAGGGTTTTTTTGACGTCAGACGCCAATGTCAAACGATTATTTATACTGTTCCATTTATTCTGTACCTATACGACCTTGTAGTCGTAATAAATCGTTTTCGGTTGTCCAAGAACTCCTCGCGCATACACTTATATACATCAGAGAAGAATCATACATCATCATATAGCCACATAAACATCTACAGGTATATATAAACTCAAGTCCAAATCGTGAAGTCGGGAGAGCGCGGTGCGCGTGCGCCGGTAATTACCCGCGACCTGCGACCCCGCTTCCCACGCTCACACGAGAACTCGACCATTCTCATCGGATTCTTCAGCCCTCTGCCCACGACCGCCTCCATGCATATCGGAAATTCCCACCAACGAAATGAACAATAGGAATCAATTTACTTTTGTTTGTTATAATGTACTTATGACGTAACAATGCCATATCTCAAAATGTTCATAACAGAAATGGCATGTGACAAAATGATTTTCTAATAAACACATCATTTTATAAAAAATCTGCCATGTGTGTCTGGGATTCAAAACTTGGACCCACGACTTAGAGGCTGGGTTACATCTATCAGCCTATCACTGCTTTAAATATGAATATAGTACAATATATTACCATAATTATCTGTACTTACCGGTAATTACCCGCGACCTGCGACCCCGCTTCCCACGGTCACACGAGAACTCGACCATTTCTCATCGGATTCTTCAGCCCTCTGCCCACGACCGCCTCCATGGATATCGGAATTCCCACCAACGAAATGAACAATAGGAATCAATTTACTTTTGTTTGTTGTAATGTACTTATGACGTAACAGTGCAATACATTTTCATAAATGTCATGAGAACAGTAGTGGTGTTTATACAGTGCTTTACACTGGCAAAATTAATTTCTAATACGCACATCGTTTTAGAAAAAAACAGTAATGAGTGTCTAGAATTCCAATTATAGATCCACAACTTTAAGAAGGAGATATAACCGAACGAAGGCTTTCACTGCTTTAAATTTGAGTATAGTACCATGTCGGTACTCACTGGTAATTACTTATCGGTAATTACCGATATTACCATACAGGTATTTACTGGTAATTACTCGCGACCTGCAACCCACGCTCACACGAGAATTCGTCCATTCTCATCGGATTCTTCAGCCCTCTGCCCTCGACCGCCTCCATGCACATCGAAAATTCCCTCATCGAAATTAACAATCGGCATCAATTTACTTTTGTTTGTTATAATATATTTATATCGTAATAATGCCAAAAATGTCTTATATTTCAGCTCGTCTTATGAACAAAGTCAACAAAGTATGAAACTATGTAACTTCATACGGGAGATAACTCATACCTATATTAAAGAATTCAATATAATGTTGTACCTAGCAGGCAATGGGACGAAAAACCAACACTTCTCAACAAAAAATCTTTCTTCCTTTATGAAATTTTTACAAGTTTTAAAACAAACAGCCCATATACTTGAAATAGTGAATAATATAATACATAACATGATTCATGTATATTGATGAATGTCGATCAAAGCGATTGTCCGGGTGCGTGCGGCGTATTGGATCCAAACATTTGACACACGCCCGCCACGCGCCGGGAAAGCGCGTAATGAGCCCGCACCTGCAGATCACGAATTAAGGGATTTCTCGCGCCCTCCCGTGGGACCCAGCTCGCAATATCGTGGTGTTTGCTCTGTCAATAGACGGAATAACCAATATAGCCGGCGGTCGTTTATGGCCTACAGCTAGTGCATTATTTATTTTGGACAAAATGTACGACCGTAAATGTATATGAAAAGCAATATTCGATACGCCAATAACAATATATACGAGTAATTTTGTTGGTTATTATACATTGAAACAAACAAAGTGTGATGATAATTTTTTTGCACACAATATAGTGTTAAAGACACTTCGCTCCCAGCTTACTCCAGCTTATTTTAGTCAATATTTTGGTGCAAGACATAGTACATATTGTGATATTCGCTACTGTAAAATATTTTCTTAAAGTAATGTTTATATGTACCTTAAATTTTATGTTCTGTACTTTTCTTTCTTTCATTTATACATCTGGAAAAAAATATGTAGGTATAACATTCGTAACCAATTCTATATAGAACAGCACTTCATCCTAAAGTCGATGACAGATGCGATGTTACTCCTGACTAATAATAAGATAAACGCAAACGCTTTTTACACTCATAGCCCCACACTAGGATTTTCTCCTGTGTCGTGGGTGCCATGGACACACACAAACACGAATACACAAACACCCAGACCCAGAACAAGAATCTAAACTCATCATTCAGATACCTGACTGGCCGGGAATCGAACCCGGGACCCACTGCGTGGCAGACCGGTGTGGTAATTGCTGCGCTACGCGGGTCGTCAGCGTAGGACAAGTAGGTACGTAGGTCGTCAAGATGGACGTACTACACGTATTTTAGCAGGTATTATAAAATAACTTTCTTTACGCTGCAATACAATGAACAATTGTGAATTATTTCCCTATAGCCAATCTATTTTTGCCTTTTCTCGGACATCCATGCATATAGGAGGCTGTAGGATTTTTGATATATAAGAAAAAAGTGAATTAAATAAGTAATACGGCAGCCTCAAAGCCATGTTAATATTAAATTTCATTTTTGTTGCCGCAGTCCTACAAAGCTCTTATTTAACACCTTCAAATCACATCGCATTGAATGCAGCGCCGCCCACGTGCGATATTGTCTCTAAGCCCGTTACAGTGCATTAACAAATGAATCCAGTAATATTAGTGTAAGTACTGATCAATCAGGGGTATCACGCGATGGGAGCGGCACGCGTCCGGCACTCCCACGCGGGGTGCAAACCCCTCGTATCTAATGCGACGGCCTTAATGAAAGTAAACCAATCAATACAAAAGACAGCAACTAATTGTATAGTATAAACTAGGATGTTAATTAAAGTTGTAAAAGATCGATTTACCTATGAAGTTATACTATAGCTTGTACTATAGGTATGGTAACTAAACATGCGCACTTACATCTGATTGAGGTTGTATTTTAATGTCATTTGAATGATACGATGTTATTGCTACGCGTAATGAATTATAATAAGATTAAATCACCACGCCGATGACACTAAAGAATTACCTTTTTATGGTAATGAAACAACAATGTATGGTCCTTGCGTTTGCTTTATGATATCCTTCAAACCGGATCAGATGGTACTCGTCGTCAACTTATTATTGTCCCACTGCTGGGCGTGGATCTTCTCTCGGAATGAGAGAGGTATAGGCCATAGTCCACCGCGCTGGCCAAGTGCGAATTGGTGGATCAGATGGTACTACTGGGCGGCAGTGACTACTTACTTTGTTACTTCAATCGGTTAAAAATATCTAATATATAAAATTCTTGTGTCACAGTTTTTGTGTTTCTTCTCCTCCATATTTTTTTTTGTTTTTTTTGGGCAATTTTTTTGGTTATTTTTTTATGGTGTGGAATTAAAAAGTAATAATTCATATTTCAAAACAACGTTTGCCGGGTTACCTAGTTTAACCATATATTTAACGTGTTCTACATAAAATATGATGCGATATTAAATATAAAATACCTGCAGCGCAACAAAGATGACTTAACTAAAACTGTACTAATTGTTGCGACCGTCCCAAAATTTCACACTTAAACGTTTAGTCAAGTGTACCATAAACAGGACACCTGCAATAACCCAATTGTATGAAAGTTTTTTTAACATCCCACGAACTTATAAAGGCGACGGGCAGTAAGGTACTGTCCGTCGTCAGAGTTTTTGTCCTGTTTTTTGTCATTTATCTCAAACAACAAAGGGCGATACCTGTCTATCTAAAACAAATAGCAAATTGCTGTGTAAGGTGCTTTTAATGCAATATTGAAGGAAGTGGTAAGGTCCGGTACGTGAGGAGACAATACACTTGCCGGTGTGAAAACTGTCCAAGACAAATTAATGACCAAGGTAGCCGTGAAAACACGTTTTGACTTGGCGTTGATCAAGGTGTAATGTACCTGTACAGTAAATATAATGAAAATATTTCTCAAACAAATCACCAAATATTCCTTTGTCCTATTTTTTTCATTGTGAGTAGTATTTACTAAACAGGTATAAAATCTACATACTAGGATATATTTATATACCTACACTTAATAAATTATTAAGCGTGATATAAATTTGTGATTAATATATTTGAAAAAATAAGTGAGTTAAAATTTTTAAATCGCTTATTAAAAACAATTTTATCTATATGTTACATTATAGTTCCATATTAACTTATACAATAAGCTCAAGATTGTCGGCACCCCATTATTGTTCCACTGGGCACGGGTCTCCTCTCAAAATGAGACAGTATTAGGCCATAGTCCACCGCGCTGGCCAAGTGCGAATTGGAAGACTTCACACACCTCTAAGAACTTTTTTGAAAGATCTCTCAGGTGTATAGGTTTCCTCACGATATTTTCCTTCACCGTAAGTAATTACTAATTCCTCAAAATAATTACTATCTACTTACGTATTCTTTAATTTCGCCCAAATTTGTGAGCTTCTACTTAAGACACAGAAGCTTCGATACAAAATATCAGCATCAACAAATCACTGATTAGGATAATTTATCAAATCACATACCTCATATACGATGAGGCTTGTACCAAAATTAAGTAATTCACTACCTGAGTTTCTTACTCCCTGCCCAAGGTGACTTTTTGCGCATTTTTTGTACCCACTTTTATTATTGCCGTTCAAAAATCGGACCTCTTTGTGTGGTCGAAGAACTTTTTAACAATACTCAAATGTAATGAGGAAGAAACAAGATATAACTACTTAATAAAGTTGTCATAATACTGAACAATAACAACACTGTTATTGTTCAGTATTACAACTGTAGAAAAGTATAAATTTCGGTAAGACATCTGACAGGTAAGATCTGCAAAAAAATATTATATCAATTACGTAATTGTCCTGATCAATTTTCCGATTTTTAAACTGAACCAAACATACAGAATTTCGTTATAATCAGTCTACCGATTTCAATATATTCTGTACAAAACATAGTGATACTTATTGTATATAATTATTAAGATAGTACCTATGTACCTAATTATGGGGTATTCATTAGCTGTGTTATCACGACTGATATCAATATCTTAATAAGGTATGCAGATGTATTTAATCTGTATATTTTTAGCCGTGTATCACATAAGTAAAATATTTTGTAAGGTGCCAACTAATCAATCTGTGATAGGTGAATATAAAAAATATAAAATACGTACTTGTACCTGATAATAGTATCATGTGCCAGTTTATTCTGGTTTCAACGATGAGGTAAGAAAGATATGATATACATACATACAAAGTCATTAAAATAACGTTGTTTGCCTAAAAATATTTTTTTTATTATATTGAGGTAGCAAACAAGCATGCAGTCCACCTGATAGTAAGTGGCCACTGCCGCCCATGGACATCTGTAATCAACTACATACAGAACATGGGTTCCATCTAAAGGCAATCACAGATGCGTTGCTACTCCCGAGGACTACTTATTACGGTCGCCTCATATAAAAGTGTGTCGGCAACCACACCCTTCCATCGAAACGCAAGAAATGCTTCAAGCTAGAAATAGGTGTGGCGGTGGTACTTCCCCGGTTGAACTACACTGGTTCTACCACATAAAAATTATGGATGTTACATGAACATACTTTGTGTTAGCAGTAAATGTACCGGAACGTGATTTGATTAATTAAATTATTCGCGCATATTAGTTTCTCTTTTAATAACCTTCAGAGGTGAGAAACTTGGCAAGCTCGTCATATGACCGAATCCGCGTCTAGTGGAATGCTTCATTCATTAGGTGAATGCATATGGAATCCATCTTGCATCAAACCCGGTAGATTGCTGCCAGGTATGAAGTAATTGAAATGACATTAATCATTCAATTTAATTTAGATTTTGATGTGTCCTACCATTCCCAATTAAGTTGATATGTTTATTAACTCGAATCGATTTTTGGAACTAGTTTATGTGTATCATATTTTTAATTATGTCTTTAAACATAATAAATAATCAAATTATCTAATCCTTAATAATCATTCTTCAAATTTTAATTAAATTTTCTTAATTAGGAAATTATCGAAATTATCTAAAAAAATTAGTGAACAAAAATTTTTCACTAATTTTGTAGTGATAGTAATTATTTATACTTACTTAACTATAATGTTAAGTAAGTATAAATAATTTGATTTAACAAAAACATTGTTTAATAAACTTTAAAAAAGTAGAGTCGTCATCAACAAAATACTTTTTAAATGATTATCTTATATTAGTAGAGGAACAAACTTAATAAACCTGACAAATTCTATAGAGTAACAAAGATATACCATTGTAATGAAAATTAAAAAAAACTGAATTTTAGAATGTGTTAATACTTTTTAACTTAATTTCACTGAAACTTCAATTCAATTAACATACGATAGTCGAGTCGCCATCAACTAAATACATTTTAAACATACATACATACATTAGTAGAGCTACCGACCTAACAAATCCCACGAATTCCAAAGCGTATCAAAGATACCATTGTAACAAAAATCCCCCAAAAAACTAAATTCTGGAATCTGTTAATGAAATTGACGTAAAAGTCCACAGAGCTGGGGAGGCAAGTGCCGTCACGTACTGCCATTGTTCCCTGCCCGTCTCCCCTGCACCCCTGACGACCTGCTTGAACGTAGTTATGTGAAACCAGGCGAATAGGTTTTATAGAAAGAAAGTAAAAGTTAGCATGACATAATTTACAATTTACAAAATATTATTTACAGTTTTATTGTAATTTTTAGTTCGTAGCTTCATATAGAACATTAAGATCTACCTAAAGTTAATTACAGATTGCTACTCCCGAGGACTAAGATTGTCGCCTCATATAAAAGTATGCGAGCAACCACACCCTTCCATCGAAACGCTAGAACTGCTTCACGCTAGAAATAGGTGTGTTCCTCGGGCGGAGTACACTGGTTCTACCATCTACAAAACTAATAATAAAAACTAAATCACAATAAAAACTAAAAACATTGCCATTCTCTAAAACAATAATCATTTTTCGTCATATCAAAACTAAATTATTCTTCTAAATTTGTAAAAGCTCAAAGGTCAAAAGAATTATAATAATTAAAGAGATTCAATAGTTTCATACAACACAGATACATAGAAATAAATGATTAGAATCAAGACACTATCACATCACACATCTAAGACTTCAAATAGAACATCAGTTTTATATAAAATTGAATATGTCTATGTATTGAATTGCATAACAAACCACCAAGCCAGCACTTTTGCCATTTAACAGTATAATTTATTTGTTACGCGTCACGTAAGGACTTTCTAAAGTTTTTAAATTGGTTGCTACTAGTTCCGCACTGCTTGTTAACAATTAGCTAGTAAATAGCGTTCTTATTTTTTTTTATTTAGTGAGGCCAAACGAAAAGGCAAACGGGCCGATGGAAAGCAGTCACCGCCGCCTATGGACATTTGCAACATCAGGGGAGTCGCCAGTGCATCGCCGGCTTTAGAGGAGAGCTCTTTTTACACCTTTCTTGAAGAGGCCCGTGTCATAGCGCTCCGGGAATACCTCAGGAGGGAGCTTATATCTCTTTTAATTCGTTGTATTGAATTTCTCATTCAAGTGAATGTGTTTTGGTTTTTATATGAGGCTTACGTAACAGAGCTTCTCCCTGTCCGAGACTAACCTTAAAAATTCATGTTCGTCCTCAACACATTATCTTACTGCTGGGTATGAGTCTTCGCACAGAATAAGAGTTTTAGGCCATAGTCCACCGCGCTTGCCACGTGCAAATTGGTAGAATTCACACACCTTTGAGAACTTATTTTTAGAAGTCATCGTGAGCAAACCTTTAGCTTACGTTTTCATTCATTGCACAAAAGTGTTGATTAATTTCTAATACGCTCGTTTTTTCTTAGAAAAACAAATGGTGCCTGAGATTCAGCGAGGATACTGGTTTGTCTGGGGTTACAAACATCAGACTACCAATAGGTAACTAGATATTATTAAAATTAAATTCTCTTTCTAAATCACTTATACAAACTTTATATCTACTACTTGTCTTGCTACCTACTGATTACATTTAGAGTTTCGCGGTGAAAATAAGTATGTAAAAATATTGCCTGTTTTTAATGCTTTAATATCAAAGCTGTAGCAATTGGTAAAGTAATAGAGCAAAAACTAGACACACTCGTTACATGTTGTCTCGTAAAAATATATTTCTTCCATAACCAACAACAAAAATGAACGAATAATGAATAGAAACAAACACAAACTAACATACGAACTTCACATTAGTTGGTCACCGAGTACCTAGCGTGGGGTGGAAATGGAAAAAAAAATAGAGGTCATAAGGGTCCGTCCTCAAAATGCCTCCTGACCAGACAATGCTTGTAATATAAAATTAGCTGTTCTAATAAAATTGTCAACTGAATATAAATATTATTGTAAACTAACATAAATATTTCATTACGAGTAATATGACATTATATAAATGGCAAAGTCGTGTCTGTAATCAATACTCTTATCTAAAGAAATTAAATTAGAATACCGAACTTATTTCAAATTAATCAGCGTCCATTTTAAATATTCCGTATAATTAATTCAAAGTAGTTTTTGTGTCGTGAACAAAATAGTACATTTATAATAATGTTAGAATAGGAATAATTTTATTATATAGATCATGGAAATTATTTTTTTGTGTAATTTCTACTTGTGGAGAGGATGTAGAGCTGTAGAGTTACTATTTGATTATTTTAGATAATAATGCCAGCTTCCTATATATGTAAAAAGAAGGTATTATTGTTAAAATATCAAAATATTAACAATATATGTATTGATACGTCGAATAGGTTGTGTACCACCAACAGTACTATCACGTAGGTATCTGGCTTGTCCTACTTTTAAACAGCTTCGAAACCTCTGATATGAAAATAATAAAAATGTCAAGAAGGTTAAGGAATATATATAACTTATAAATAAATTTTAAGACAACAAAAATTATTATGTTAATTTGTCTGTCGGTATGTGATTCCCCAATACTAGTATCGATAGTTTTAAATGTTTCAAAAGCGATAAAATAAGAGCATTACTTAACTCTATCTGGCTTAAATACGTAATATATAGAGTCGAACACACAACACTAAAATAATGACATTCATATTTATCATATATCGACTCTACCCTGTCAAGAGTTCCTTACTAAATAAAGGCTTGTTTAGAAGTCCTAATAAGGTCAGTCGTAAAATTATTTTATAATTTTATAGACAAAAAAAAATATCAATTCTCCTTAAAATAGTAATATACTCTCTCGGCATTCTTGATAAGTACCCATCTCCAAAAAAAATAGTAATATTGAGACCTATTAAAATCTCTCTCTCGTCAACCCATTATTGTCAGACTGCTGAGCACGGGTCTTCTCTTAGAATGAGAAAGTTTTAAGCCATAGTCCACCGCGCTGGCCAAGTGCGAATTGGTGCGAAATTAAACAATCTTTACCCAAACCCAAATAAAACAGGTGTAGGAATTTTTTAAGGTTAGTAAAAGGTAGGTAGATTTAAAGGATTAAGTTCAAAACATTTCAATTATATACCCGGTCTTACTGTCACACAACTTATTAACACCTGACACCTGACTGATAACACCTGACACCTGATTCTAGTAATTATCGGGGTTTAGAAAAAAATTAAACAATAGGACTATATTCAAAGTGCTGACCTACAAAGCCTTCGTTTCATGTTTTTAAGGAATTCTCAATCTTTAAATACTAAAAATAAAATATTAGTTCGTTATCATATAAATTGTCGTTTTTTTAAATATTGTTGTTAACTAATGAAAGATTGTTAAAGAACATAAAAATAAAATCTCAAACTTGTTAAATATATATTTTATACGCAGAATTTGGAGAGAAGGTTATTATTACTAATTTATATCAAAATAGCGAAAGTAAACAAATAACGCTTCTTATATACCTTATTTTTATACATAGAGTGAGTTGGTCAGCATCAATATCCGATATCTAAGTCTAACATAAACAAAATGATAACTCTACCCGTCACAGGTAGAGACGAAAAAAAACATGATTACGTTATTCACGATCTAATATTAAATACTGCAAGAGTAGGCAAAGTAGCAGAGTAAAAACTCAACACACTTGACATGTAGAGTATGCATAAAAATATATTTATTATCTCCTTAACCAATCACAATGAACAATTTAAAAAAACGGACACAAAGAAAATAAATAATAATTTTCTCACGCATGTATTAAATGCGTGAAATCTTTATTTCATCAATTTCAACAATCAATCAGATAACACTTTTGAACAGTATTATAAATTAAATTTTATGTATTTCGTATGGAAATAAATTCCACATTACTAAATACAGCATAGCAAAAAGTGATTTATGACTATCATAAATATCTACACACTGATAAATGTAGTCGAGTTTTTGTAAAACACATTAATACAAAAAATCAAGCTCTAATTAAGTATATAATTTTAACAAAAACAAATGACTGGCGTCTGTGTCTCAATTGTAGCAGAAAAACAAGTTCTTTTGTTATACTTTTTTGTAGATATACAAAAAATGCTACAAGTGAACGAATATGTAGGTACGAGTAAGATATTATGTACAAATAATTTTTGTTTTTGAACTATTTCGTGTAATAATTTCCAATTTTAATTACTATCACGATATGAACGTATCCACGTTTTTAAGCGACTCAATGTTTGTATTGCACTATGTTATTATTCCTATTTTTATTTTTGTCTTTGGGTTAACTACAAAAGTATGTAAATTAGGCTATATCCGAACCTGAAATATCAAGTACCTTATGTTACTTAATACCTTTGTAACATGCGTAATGTAATCCGTTTCTATTACAGTAGACAATTACAGAGGTGAAAACAAAACATTGCAGGACAAAGTACGCGAGCGCAACGGCCTTAGCCAGGGCCGCCCAGCGCAAGCAGACGCCGCCGCCGCGCCGCCATGGGAAAATCAGGCTTCGCCGCCCCCTCCGCGCGCCCATTGGTCCGCCCCGGCCCGCCCCGCGCCCCATCCGCACCCATATATACCACGTCCGCGCGCACATCTCCTCATTCCTCGCTCGCAACTCGTTCGTAACGCACGTTACGTCTCGCGATAACAGTGCTCGTGTTCAGTGACCCTCAGAATGAAAGCCATAACGGCGGTGTGCGCGACCGGTGCGTCGGTGCCTGCGATTGCAAGCGGCCGCGTACAGAGGCATCGGGACGGCGAGAACGCGGAGATACAGATGTACCTCTCCAAACTCCAGGACCTGGTGCCCTTCATGCCAAAGAACAGGCGGATCTCGAAGTTGGAAGTGATCCAGCACGTCATCGATTACATTTGCGACCTGCAGTCAGCGCTGGAGAACCACCCCGCGGTGGGGCAGTTTGAAGCGGAGGGTGCGCTGGCCCCCACGTGCAAGTCGCCGCCGAAAGCCACCCGCCGCCCACTCGGACCCCGAGCGGCGCCCAACACCATCCTCCGCGCCGACAAAACCCCCTCATCATCACCACACCATTCCAATCACACGGTAAGCTTAAAATTGTACCCACTGTTTATATTCACATAGTCACGCATTTTATCAAAATTGAAAATCTTGACCAAAATACAATATTGCGCACAAGTTACCGAAATCGAACAAAGTAAATGTCCGTCAAATTAGTTTCAGTTAATAGAATAAATACGTTGAATTCACCGCTGGCACGCCTCTCGAATAGCGAGATAGTGTTGCATAAAAACTAAATGAAATCGGCCGTGTCGGTGTTTTTGCGGCGCGCACCTGCGTATTTCGCAAGCGCGGGAAGGTAAAAGCGGAGATGCTGAGTTTCACAACACCGTCGCACGCATTGCTTCGTAAACAATCACTACATATTACATTAGGTAACGCCTCGTCTATTAAACTTTAACTGTTTTGCTGCTCTCTAAACAAGCTAAAGGTATTAATCAGTGAGCAAAATTACGTCGGAAATGTAAACATTTTGTGATACATGAGCTCATGAAACAGGTAAAGCAGTCATAATCTAGACCGCTATCCACGCATGCGTGACGGCTGTTTTGAATTTCAGCCTTGAAGCTCGACCACCTGCGCCGGCGCCGCGTAAACGACCGTGTACTGACACAATCTGAATATTCAACACATTTATGTTGCCTCGTTTAGCATTCCGGTTGACACCTGCGTGATTGCCATTTCGTCATCCCCATTCAGCGTAAATGCTTACTGGTTTGGTTTCCGCTGTCTAGCTTGCGACGTCGTAGATTTGAGGAATATTTAAATAAAATAAGAGGATAGCCTTAAAAACAGTTAGTTTAGATGATAAACTAAGAAACAAAGCAATGAACATAAAAATAATAATTTGTGATGAGCAAGTAATATAGCGAAACAATTATTAAAATAAAGTAGGTAATTTGTGACAGTCAAAACATACATAAAAATTTAAGTAAGTCCAGCTCTACATTTCAATAAAACATCATACGTAATTATTCGTTATCTTATAGGTTCTTTCTGAAAGTTTTGAATTTTATTCCATTTAATAATGCAATGGTGAATTAGGGTAAAGTAATCACAACTATTATTGACACGTTTTCCACGGGACGTATCCTCGTATGTATCTCTAAAAACAGGACATTTAGCTGTAGCAGGAACATTGTCAGCCCTATTTATCAGGCGTACCCAGACGAGTGTTGCAAGACAATCTAAAAATGCAGCGACTCGAGATTGCTGGTTGGATGTCCGCGCGGCAGGTGCATCGCGCAGGATTTATACGACCGCCTTGCGACTATAAGCCGCAGGCGCAATGCGCGCTCGTTAATACTTGGTCGCGCCACGTAAATTTTAATCACTGCCAGTTGTTGGAACCGCGGGAAACGTTCAAAACAAGCGTGATTTAGGTGACACAAGGTGCCGTGCAAAATTTACAGCAATGTGAGTGCCACATGTTCTGCACATCTGCTCAAAATTGAAATTTACAAGACATTTCGTTATATCTCCGAATAACTTTAAATCCATGTCTAGTGTCGTAACAAAAGTTTATGTATTCACATAAATTCGAAATGTTAACTAGGACTATGACTTCTACAGCGAATAACCTTTGTATTTGTACATTACTTTACGTAAGAGTTTACCAAATAAAAGATACGAGAGCGAATGTCGCCGGCGCGGCGCCGTCGGCCATTTAAAGAGAATTAACACCAAATTTAACTCTAATATATGCGTCGTGCGGTCGTACAACCATCTAACGACTGACATTCAAATAAAACTATTCATCAAATGGAAAGCCGATCTATAGAAACAAATATTATTCATTAGGGTATCGCGTTCCGGGCGCCAGCAGTATCGTTTTGTACCTACTTACGATATTTACTAATATACCGCCTACGCTATGTAGGAACTATCGTAATGTCGACTAATCTAACCGCATTCCTGAATATAAATGTGGAAATACAAACTACAAGGACATCGGGCAAAGTTTCTCGATCTTCTTTTGTATCGCGGGGACGTAATCT
The DNA here is from genome assembly GCA_949699795.1 of Spicauda simplicius. Classification (NCBI taxonomy): domain Eukaryota; kingdom Metazoa; phylum Arthropoda; class Insecta; order Lepidoptera; family Hesperiidae; genus Spicauda; species Spicauda simplicius. The sequence goes on along the minus strand of OX453072.1, from coordinate 12,124,690 downwards.
CACAAAACAGAAAAAACGTACCTCGAGGCGATCGTGTCGGAATTTGAAACTTCATCGTGCAAGTCGTGAGGCGGCATTTCACGGCACTATCTGGCGGGGCATCGCCGTGTGCCACAAACCTCGGTCACGAGCATACACCACGCTATCGCGAGACGCGACCGTAAATTGTTGCTTGCAGCTGGCTGGCCCGCGGCGCTCACGACGCGCGACGCAACCGTGGGATACTAACTACCTCACTCGACCACAATAACGTGCTCTTATTCGTGTCTTTGTTTTCTTATTAATATGTTAACATGTCGATACTCATTGCCCCATTTGCCCCTTCACCTTCACGACTTCAAATGTCAACATAAACTCGATCGCGACCAATGTTTGACTTCTCGTCTCGACCGTAATAAGCAGTTAAGTGCACATAATAATGAACATGGTTAGGCGTGTAATCCATCGCAACTCCCCTTTTATATTCCCACTAAAGGGTCCACCCCTAATGTAACCAAATACCCTCGTCTGAACTGATAGTTATGATTATTAATTCTTTGTTTGTCGATAAACGTTACCGTCTCAGAGTTAACTTGTTGGAGCTGTCAATATTACTTATCGTCCAATTAACGGCCCGCATCGGCTCTGTCGATCAATTTAAGAACCCCATGGTCCCAACTGGAACCACCAGTCGAAGTAATAATTAATGAGGTATTTAAGATAAGGAACTCGTTACTCAATCTCAATCGTTAATGCTACGGAATATAGAATCTGAGCAGCGCCTGGCCGCCTACGCGCCGCGTCCCTCGGCCGAGACAGGCGACACTAACGAGCCGCCAGGTGTCCGCGCCCACGCCCGCCCGCTCCTCTGAATATCTTTGTCTCCGTACCTCTCGCATAAATCGCGCACGTGAAAGTTTTACGAGCACCTTTACGCTTCTCCGAACCAATAAACCGGCAGTAGACAATGCAGCTCCACCGCAAACCTCGAGCAAGTCCGCACACGTGCAACGATTTCGCCGATCGCTCGGATTCCATCGACGACGGATCGATCGAGGGCATTGTGCGGGTAACGGTCGCTCACAGCTGCGCGGGCACACGTGACGCCGGTGGCGGATAGCTAAATAAATGCAACGTACCTATTCATTACCCGACAATGCTCGTCTCATAAAGGGATTTCACGTGTTCGCTCTCGCGAAGTCCCGATCCGTTCGGGACATATGTGCTCTCCCTTCGACACGTATCCGTAAATAGGGTTCGGCCACGTGCGGCCGCTCAGCTGTGTCGCGGATGTGCGCGGACGGGAAACGGTAATCTAACACTCGCCGATACTCAGAACGATACATCGGACCGACTACTGCACGGTACCTCTATCGTAAACTACACGCATAAAATGCTAATTAAATGATCACAATTAATAAATGTTACGTATATTAGAATTAGGGTAACAAACAGCAGGCCCATTGTCGGGACTAATGAATTAAAACAGTGTTGAAACAGTGCGCATATGTGGTGACAGATGGCCGGACGCGGGATGCGCATGTGCCACCCGATATACTACTTGTCGCAATCACTATTAAGCGTAATAAAACATAGAGGGTTTAGTTTTATTGTCCCTACTAACCCACATCTTTTAATTGTAATAGTAAAACTAATTGTGCTTTTCTTTGTTACAGACTCCAGAAAAAGAAGACCAACTGGATAGGCCAATGTCGTGTTAAGGTGTTTAGTTATAGAGAGACTATTTAATTTATGGTAAATATCAAGATATACCTCGTGGTGCACGACGAGTGCTACGGAGGCCAGGGCGGGGCCGTCGGCTCCGGGACAGAGGCCTCCCACATCAGTTCCAGTGAAGATCATCTCACGATGATATCCTAAGTACGATCTCGTTAAGATCAATATACGTTAATATAATTAATTTGTGGCATTACGCAGAAGACTTAGCATTGCAATGCAATCGATCGCCGGCCGCATCTCGCGACGGCGACTTGTTAAAACCTTTTTATGTAAAAAGCTTTACTAGTTCTTAGGCAGATGTACGTAAACGTGTTTGTAAATATGTTGAGTGGTTTGCGGATTTAGGTACACACGACCTTCCAGTCCTGCCTTTCTCTTGTGTTATCAAATTCTATAAATCTCAAAAAATCTTACAGTCACCGAGGTGATTTATTACCTATTACTTTCGCAACAGAACCTATTCTTAGTTTTAAAACGATGCTTCCATTTATATCAAAGAAGTGAATCAATTTAAAGTTGATTTACCTATATTTTATTTTAAGTTAAACTTCATGAGTGTGATTATGCATGGCGATTTTGTTGCTATTAGAATATGAGAATATTATTTTGTAAGTACTAAACGCAGGTTTCTATTATTTTATTAATTTATAAATTTGCGTCGAGTACAACTAACTTGTAAATAGTGTATGTAAAAGTGAAAATATATTAAAAAGTAGCGGAAAAATTATCAATTTGAGACCTTTTTATGATTTATATTGAATATAAGGTGGAAATGCTTTAATTATCTTATATTATTCTTATTAATTATGGTGTATTATGATTTTAAATAGACTGTTATAGTTTTAGTTAATGAGAGATGCTGATGGTCGAGCAAATTGATTGTTAATAGACTAATAATTGATGAATGTGGTGTGATCTCTGTTGCACGTAAGGGCAGTACCCAAGAACGCTTTAAGCTGCGTACACACGCACGAACATGAACATCGTGAACACCAACATCGAACACGAACATTGTGAACACCAACATCGAACACGAGCATCACGATCATGAATAAATACAGTGTTCGATGTTCTGATCAATATGTTTCGTATTTGTGTACGCAGCTTTAGGACGTAAAATAGCATAAACCAGTATAGAAAAGTAATTCCTTTGATGTTATTTTATTTTTACGGAATCTAAGGGTACCAATTTAGACAGCCAAAAATGTTTAGGCAGCTAATTCAATTCCAGGTCACAAATAAGTTTTGACTGTATTTCACAATTTTTACGTCCATGTTTTTTCTTTTTGTCTACTTTAAAGTTACGCACTGATTTTTCGTATAAGTAATTAGCCCTGAATGGAACAATCAGAAAATAAAAAATATGAAATTACAACATTTTTTACTTACCCTACAACCCAATAAATATGAACATAAGTGTTATCTCTTAAAAACAAAACAATTCAACACCTAATCTCAATGTTACTGTTACTTATCCGCTTACATTTTATGTAAAATATATTTTAAAAAATCATTAAGAAAAATAGGGCGTACATTTATATATAAATACGATACGAATCATGGCCACCTAAATTACCGTTGACCCAGTAACACCTGAAAACCATTTTGATGTTTTCTCAATTTCAACAAAAGTACTACAGTGCCATCTACCGAAACATCCTTGTATCTTGGCCTAAGAATCTAAAGTAATATTAAATTAGAAGTAATTGAAAGGCATATATGTAGACAGACGGCAATATATAACTTCCAAACATCTAATATACAAGTTTCGTACTAATTATTAAAGTAACTTATCTAAATATTTATTATATAAATGACTAGCTGTACCCTGCGCGTTGCTACGCCATCACAAAAAATACACTAGAAACCTTCGCGACCTCATAAATAACAACTTTGCTAAAGATCATCATACATGCGCATGATCAAATGAATAGTTTACTTTATTTATTTTTATATTAATTTGCTAGGGAAACAAACAATTATCATACAAATAGGAAATTCGTTCATCAGTAAAGTTTCCACTGTAAATAAGTACATAGAGTAAATTTGGAGTATAAACTATACAAAGATAATTAATTAACAGTTTACATACTAACATTAGCATATTTAAATACAAGAAGAAGAATGAGGGTAAGGTTCACAATGAGATATTGCTTAGCTGCCTTAGACTCCTTTTGGCTTTACCTATAGCAGAGCAGAATGGATCTAAAGTCTAAAGTTTACGATTTTATAGAGGACATGTAGACAAACATTCATTTTTATAAAGAAGAAGACTAAACTCATTCCCTCCGCTCCGTCTGCTATCAAAACGTTTTCCATATGAGTACCTATTCCAAGAGTTAATTCAGCTTAAAAACTGTTAATCAGTAGTTTTTGAAGTGAAACTTCTTTATCGGGGTTGGAAAAAAATTTAGTGTAACATTTTTTCGTTACGCGCCATCTTTTTCTTATCCCTACCACGATATTAGATAGATTATTATAGATTAGATTATTAGATAAAGTTTAATAAAAGCCTTTTATTAAACTTTATCTAATTTAACTTTATTTAACCAATTTCTGTAAAGTTGCATATAGTAAATTATTTTTTGAAAAATAACGTCATTAAGAAGTTTCACTTCTTACGAGTGTACGCTAGTACACGCACACATTTTTATTTGTGTGAAAAAGTTTCAAAAATACGTATATTCCCAAAAACTGGCGCGTTTATAATATGTAAGATTCATTGAACTATTGACCCTTAAATACACTAAGACTATGTGGGCTCTACCACGGTAATAGTACTGTTAGTGTGGCTCTACATAGAGCATTTTTATAAGATTGAAATAGCAAACGAGTACGCAGTCCTGATGGTAAGTGGTCACTGCCGCTCATGGGCTCATGTAAACAACTTCATATAGAACATGAAGTCTAGTCTAGTCTATCTAAAGTCAAGTACAGATGCGTTGCTACTGCATATAAAAGTGTGCCGTGAACCAAACCCTTCCGTCGAAACGCAATAACTGCTTCACGCTACAATAAGGTGTGGCGGCGGTACTCCCAGGCGAACTACACTGGTTCTACCACCTTGAAATATAAGTTATAAAAATATTGTAAATAGTCTTGTTCATAGCATGATTCTGTGACTTAGACCTGTTTCTATTTTGGTAACAGCATTCTATTTCCTATATTTGTTTTAAGGAGTAAAACAAACTGAACATACATAACATGTTTACAACCTGTATCCTTAGTACAAGTTCTATCCCCTCAAAACAACTATAGTTTACGTTTTCGCCTTGCGAAGTATATCCGAAAGACAACGTAAATGTGCAATGTACGCGTTCATCATAACATATACTATGTTATGTTACTATGAAAACAAACACTGTCTGTCTCTATGTATGCTTGGATCTTTAAAACTACGCTACGGATTTTAACGTAGTTTTATATATTTTTATAGATAGAGTGATTCAAGAGGAAGGTTTCTATGTATAATATATAGTGGAGGAACACTAATGTTTTTAGATTTTTGACTTTTAATCGGAATAAAGTTCGCCGGGTCAGCTAGTTACGATATATTAGCGAAAACCTAAATATTCATCGTTTGTGGAAACGTTGTAACCTCTACTAAGGCACTGAGAGCCATTCTTTCATTTCGTTCGATCGATTCCGTTTGTTCACGAGATTTCTTGCGGCCAATTCTTCCAAGGTTACATACCTATTTGTCTTTATAAAAAGTCAGTCTAACCGGACTTTGTTTTGGAGGCTTTGCGCGACCTTTAGCTCACGTGCGTTAAACAAAATATATGCTTCATTGGACATGTTGTTACTTTAAATGTAATAAGATCGTTATTAAACACTGCCCTGATTCTCCAAGATAAAGGTAAATAAACATATCAAATTTAACAGCCTTGATTGATTTCTATCTACTTAATCCTAAAGTTTTGATTAAATTTCAATCATTGATAACAAACAAAAACTTGCCATTGGTATTTTTCACCGAAAATATAATAATACATTTTTTTTAAGTAGCTCAAACAGACAGGTTATGTCTAAATTTTCTGTGGAATCTTATATGTAAAATGAACTACTAAATGGAAATAGGCACTACGTACTACAAATGCAATGATTTGTTATTAAAGTAAAATAAAATTATTTCAAACTCAATAGAATACTTCACTATAAGTCTGTGATTACGTACAAAAAATCATGTACTTTTATGATATTAAAATCTTAAAGAACCGATAAACCCCAGTTTCTCGGCAGTTTTGAGGCAAAAATTTGGAAAACAAGAGGCCAGCGGATGTAAAGATCATACAATTGCATCACGGCCAATTATCGCGACTACAATATTTGATCAGCTGCGAGTGTTCAACCAGCACCAGAAAACCAAAACCAGCTTAGTTACCAAATACATAAAGTTCAAAAACAATTACAACTCATCATTCGACAACAGTTAGCCATTTAGTACCTTATTAAGATGGTCACAAGGAGGAATTTAGCAAAACAAGATGGAACACTAATATAAGCGTTTAGCAAACATTAACTCAATGTCGTCAATGTTAAACAATACAGCTAATTACCCATGGAAGGTAATAAAAAGTAAAGGTCAAAACAATTTTAAGTAAAAAAATAAAAAATAGACTCGACCCTGCCAGGATTCGAACCTGGAATCTTCTGATCCGTAGTCAGACGCGTTATCCGTTGCGCCACAGGGCCAGTTGCCGGAGAACCGAAATTAACGCACATAACTATTATACTGATATTGGTGAAGTTACTCGAGTAAAATTTAACCTTGGAACCGTTTTAAATATTATCAACAAACAATAAATCAAGTAGATTAGTAGGCACTACGACATATTCTTTGTATATAAAACATAGGTTTATATGTAATAGTATAGTTCCTTATATAGGTACTTAGATACCTTGCGTGATTTTAATGAAGTTTTTTGTAGATATTTTTTCTTATTTTATAGCTAAAGTTGGAGCCATTAGGTTAGGTATCACCAATGGCCGGTGTTTTTTTAACCGACTACCAAAAAGGAGGTTATCAATTAGTCTGTTTTCTTTTCTTTTCTCTTTTTTTTCTTACATATCCCTAAATATCAATATCTGAAAATTATAACCTCTAAATAATAAGAATATATTTATAAGAATATTTATAAGAACCTGCTATCTGGGGGCACGGCAGTGCCCCCGCCAAGTCGAGCAAAAAAGCGGCATACAAATTTTCAGTACCTGCTTGTAAATTTGCACTTAGTCATAAAAAAAACTATTCTACATTTTGCAGCAAAATTAACGGGAAACCACTTATTATATCTACTATAGGCACTGATATTTACGTCAGTATCAATCATTACCTACTACTTATCGCGCGGCATATAGCAAACGGTATATCATATCTTCAACTGGAGTGGCTAAAACTAATTCGATGATGAGTTGATCAACCATAATGGTACCAAGAGTATCAACTTAACTTTAGCTTCGTACTGTGCACTTTGTGTAAACTTTAGCTCTATACTGCCAACTATGTTTTTGCTTGTTCTGTTAATTAAGAGATATTCTATTTGGAATTGGATACAAATATCTATGGATGGCGATCCAGTAGGATTCTACAATACAATACAATACAAAACATCTTTATTGTAAACCAAACACAAACAAATAATAATAAAAAGACATAAAAAGTAAAAGTACAACAGGCGGTCTTATGACTAAAAAGGCGACCATCGTAGTCGTTGGGAGTAGCAAAGAATATGTGTATTACTTCAGATGGAACCGTTTGTTTTATATGGCTCAGTTGACTTCATACAGAAGCGCGCGATTCGAATCGTCAACGACCTAAGAATCTCCGACAGGTTAGAAGCCTTAAACTTGCGGAAGGACATAGGTTTCCTTTACGTGTTCTACCTGCTTTACAATGGTGAGTGTTCCGAGGAGCTTTTCGACCTGGTGCCTACGTCACCCTTCGTCCACCGCACCACTCGCCGAAGGCTGAAGTTCCATCCGCATCAACTGGGCCCGTGGCGGTCCTCCACGGTTCGGTTTGCACGGGCTTTCCTACTACGAACGTGCAAGATGTGGAATGAGCTTCCTCCTGAGGTATTCCCGGAGCGCCATGACATCGGATTCTACAAGAAAGGTGCAAGAAGAGCTCTCCTTCAAAGCCGGCGATGACTTCGTTCGACACTATATTTTGTATGTATTATACATAAAAACCTTTCTCTTTAATCACTCTATCTATTAAAAAAAAAACATTAAAATCCGTAGCGTAGTTTTAAAAATCTACGCAAACATAGGGACGGACACGGGAAGTGAGTGTTTTATACTATGTAGTGATGATGCCACTGGTGTTGTGGTAGACCCTCTGCAGTGGAATCAAGGAGGGTTTTACCTTTTACTTATGTACTAGAAATATTATCTTTACGCGCTAAGTGTTTATGTGACGCCTGCACTCAGAAGGTCGAGTGCGGGCACACCGAACACCTGTGTAATCGCATTACTCTTATCACGATGCGATAACAGTAACGAACCAGCGTTTGATTCGGTTAACGCGACCGTTTTTGTTAAAGCGGAATATTGATATTTTGAAGTTATTGCCTTAAAGCGGCATTGGCGACTGCTCTGGTGTTGCGATTGTCCATACATTTTCGCACTCCGACAACATTTTTGTTTTTTAAGGAACTCTCGGGTGTGCAGGTTTCCTCGCGATGTTTTCCTTCACGGAAAAGCAGTGATAATTAATTTCTTATACGCACATAAATCAGTGGTGTGTGTCTGGGTTTGAACCGCGGACCTCCGAATTGAGAGGGCAAGTTTTAATCATTAGGCTATCACTGCTCTAGGCTTACTGACGTCTTAAAACAGGAGCGCTACGATATCTTTCCAACATATGAAAAAGACCATGAAAATATTTATTACTATTTCACGCAGAAACGAATTATAGAATTTAGATGAAATTTGTGTTGCAGGTTATTTACTCATATGATCTTAATAAAAACATAAGACACTCTTTCATATCACTGACGAGCAAACACTCAAGACAGTTTATTACTCATTGGCACAGTCCATTATGTCTTACTGTCTTTCAGCCTGGGGTGGAGCTGGGAAAACAAGTTTCCTCCGTTTGGAAAGAGTGCAACGTGCAGTTTTAAAGGTGATACACTCAAAACCAATTCGGTTCCCTACGACTGAGTTATATTCCATCTCTAAGGTTCTGTCTGTTCGCCAGCTGTTCATTCGGCAGATTACACTACGTAAGCATTTGAGTGCTCCTTATGTCCAAATAATAAGTAGTTCACGACGGTCTGTTCGCATATTCGATCCTAGCAGTTGTAGAAGTGCACTGGCAAGGCGACATTTTGACTATGTCGCAACCGTTGTATACAATAAATTAAATAAAATCCTACAATTATATCCACTTAGGTATGGGGAGTGCAAATCCAAATTATCGAATTTTTTGCAAAATTTGACATATAATGAGACTGAGTCACTTATTTCCTAAATACTAGGTACGTCACACACACACACTCACTCACACACACACACACACACACACTCACTCACACACACACACACACACACTCTCACACACACACAATTCTATAGCTATAATACTTTAATTGTTCTGTAGTTTCTACATAGTCTTTGATTTAATTCTGTACTCCGAGGTGGGCGTAAATAGTGGCGACACAGTCTATACTATTGCCGCTGTTTACGATAATATAATTGTATAACTGTTTTTGGTAATAAATAAATCTTTAAATCTTTTAAATCTTTTTGTGGTACATGATCTAAGTCTATGTTGCACGTCCCTGTAGCCTCGGGGTCAGAATAGGGCTACGGTATCCCCGGTCGTAAGAGGCGACTAAAAGGGGCTTCCAGGGTTGCAGACGGCTAGAGTGGGAGCTCGAATCGTTCGGTCAGGCAATCCCGGGAAGGACGGCGGTATGTGTTGTCGCATACCGTTGTAAATACTAGACGGAGCGGTGGGCCCAGCCACCCATCTGAGAGGAGCCCGATGGGGCAACGCGCTCGGAGGATTCCAGTTGAAGTCGTTTCGAGATCCCGGAGTCCTCCTTTTCAGCGCCGAGGACGGCCACCGGGGGGGGGGGGGGTTTGTGCGGTAAAAATCCCACATAACCCTGCGTTGCTCCCAAGGCGTCGGGTACCTTTTGAAGGTTTCCCCCTCGAAAACAAAAAAAAAAGTCTATGTTGCGGGAAAACCATAGTACCCACTCTTCTAGCCACAAATGGACGTAACTGTGATGTCGCTTCAGGCAAAACAAGGATAAGGATTTTACCTCCTTTGCTATAATTTATCCTCAGGGGAGGTACCAGTTCCATCAATATTCCGTCATTATGATACATCGTTGCATCCAATCCGTTATCCATTCCGCTAACTCGACCTCACACTGTACCCTATACTTAAATATTTCCATAATTATGGTAAATAATAAGCAAAGGTATGCTATTAAAGTTTTATAGACGATCTGGTATTATTTTGTGTGTATTATGAGATCGCAATATCTGAACTCAGAAACGTATTTTATATCACACTAGCGTGTTTCTGCGGCCTTGCTCGCTTCGGCCACGTCTACCTCTAGAAGTAAAGGCAAGAGGTAAAAAGTTTTCTGTATGTAAAGGCGGATTTATATTTGTCTGACGTGTCGTGAAGTGACGCATCAGAAGGGTATCGGTTTCATACATTTACCTTGGTTCATACTAGTAATGCACAATGTGTTGTGATGGCTTCTGTTGTGTCTCATCAGTTACCATACTAAATGTATGAAACCGATACCCTTCTGATGCTTCACGTCACGACACGTCAGACAAATATAAATCCGCTTCTAATCTAGATCATAAACTATTCGTGAGCTAAATTTCAGCGAAATCCTACTATAAGGTTGTGTTCCCAGTACGCAAGTTGTTAGCGGCGTACTGAATTTGCGACATCGGTTTAGGACGCCCTTTCATATATTTGAAATGGAGATTCCAAGTTTGCTAGTTTGCGCTCACTGAGTGAAAAAATAAATTTTACAATGGGTATCGGTGGAATTTTCCTACAAAAGGTTGAATTACATCAGAACTTTGCATACCTAATAATATTAGTTACGGACTGACGTTGATTTCTACCACAATGTAGTCATGCTTGAATATGCATTCTCATTGCACTATTTTTGCAATATAACTAATCTCTGTCATAAACTACATATAAATACATGGTTGCCCACTTATACAGGAGACAACCATCTTAGTACTCGGAAGTAGTATCTAATGAATTTCAAATAAGTTCAAATAGTTGAAATATATTCAAAGTTCAAAGCATTGATTATGATTAAACTCTGCCTTAAAGCGTATTATAAAATTGCTGATTATATAGAAGACAAAACAGCTTGGAATTGAGTAATATAGATCTAAAATATGTATATGATGTAGCTTGTGAAATATATAATGTACATTTTACCCATTCTTTCGCCGACCACAACGCACCATTTTACAAATTTCCTGGAGCCAATAAATAAGGAATAAAATAAATTGCACTTTATTTTGAAGTTACGTACGATTTTGTTTGTTCCTTTTATATCTAAAGTATTTTAATTGCTAAAAAAGGTGGCAACCCTATGTGTGACTATGAGCGTGGGACTTGAGCAGTGAAAACTCATTGGTTGAAACTCGCCCTCTCAATCGGGAGGTTCGAGGTTGAAATCCCAATTCACCTAACTCACCTCCGATTTCTCTAAAACGGTGTACGTATAAGAAATTAATTACCATTGCTTTACGATGAAAGAAAACATCGTGGTACGCGTAAGAGCTCTTTAAAAAAAAGTCGAAAGGTGTGAAAAGTCTTCCACATGATCTATGGTCTAAAACCCAATCACTCTAAGAGAAAACCCGTGCCCAGTAGTGGGATTGTAATGAACTGACGTAGGGCTATGAGTGTAGAAAGCGTTATTTAAGTGCTATAAATATAGGCTTAGGAACACGCACAGTACGCATTTCTCCTACGATAAGAGGACAGGTGTACCGCAGGTGTTATTTATCAGTACAGCGCTTCTGTACCTATGTAGGCTGTAACTACGAGTAATGTAAGAAACAGACTAGGATAAAGCCTATGCTTAAACCTAGCCATCTGCCCTTTGTAGAATCTTTAGCATATATCCGCATACTTCTTACAATTTTGTCAAAAACACTCTCTGCTTGTGGTTCTATGTTAAACAACAAATCTCATTTTACGAATATAAATATTGAATTGTACTGTGTAGCTAAATGTCTGTAGGCATGTATGGTCGCATGCCGACGCAAACACCGAGAGGCACGGTGAGCATCAATCGGTCACCGGGGAAGGGCCCAATAGGGGCATTGCGCTCGGAGGACTCCGGCTGTGTTCCGTTGGAGATCCTGGAGTCTTCCGCGTAGCGCTTAGTGATGTACAAATCCCACATAACCGGGTGTTTTTCCCATGGCGTTGGGTATCTTTTGAAGGTTCCCCCCTCGATAACAAAAAAAAATAATGTATGTGATTGAAGTAGCAAACGAGTATACAGTCCACCTGATTAGGTAAGTGGTTATTGGCTGCCATAGAAATCATAAGAGACATCTAAGTATTAAAGGGGACTTTCGGGGTTGCGAGCGGCTAGAGTGGGAGCTTGAACCGTTCGGTCAGCCACCCCCGGGAGGGACGGCGGTATGTATAGTCACATACCGTCGTAAAGACCAGACAGATCGGTGGGCCCAGCCGCTCACCTGGGAGGAGCCCAATGGGGCAACGCATTTAGAGGATACCGGTTGCGTTCCTTTGGATATCCCGGAGTCCTGTAGCGCCGAGGATGGCCACCGGAAGGGTTACAATGCACACTACAATTTATAAGCGAAAATAAAGACAAAACTGGAAAAATAACGAACTCATAATAAAGGTAATATAATAATAATAATAAATGATTAATAGGTATCACATCGTAGGCTTTATATAAATGGCGTACAAATTAGTGAACGTGTACCCGCCGCGTAGCAATCATTCAGATACGATGCGTCGCAATCGTAATTAAGGTTAATTAAAATATAAATAGCATATATTTATCATATTTTTCAAAACTATTACGTTCGAAAATCATCGTTTACGATAAGCTTAGGGTTACTAAACTTTAACAGACTTAGTCGCAATATACTTTTAGCTTTTAAAGTTAATCATCGTATTAATCTTGTTTATCCTAAAACTAAACCGGACGTGTTATACGGATTGGACGTTTGGCCGGCCACGTTTACTGTAAAAACGCACTTTCGCATGTTCGGACAAACTTACCCTTTTTTTTTTAACGCGGAGAAATCCTCATGGATCCCCTTTCGCCCGGGGGAGCGCAAGGGGTATGTCGGACTCTTACCGACTAAAACTCCGCGGCGTTCCTCTGGACGTTCGGTGCCGGGTCACGAGTAAAGCGTTAGCATTCCATTCCACAGACTTACCCTGAAATATGTGGTATTTTCCTCTAATATGTGTGACTATGATATTAACAGTATTGCTCTATTTAATTGAAATATTCATGGTTTTTTAATAAGCAAACATTTTCATTTTCAAGCATTATTTCTTGCTCAAAAACCGAACCGGACGTGTCATACGGATCGGATATTTGGCCGGCTACGAACACGAAAGGGACGCGCGGCTTTAGCAAGTTCTGACAGGCTTACCCCGGAAATGCCAAGCATTTTCGCTTATCTGTCCATTATCGTCGCGCATCGTAATCGTAATGGCTTAAGAAGATTGTTAAGTACGTACGCACAGGTGGGTGAGGCAGGTGTTTGCACTTGCGAGGTGTAAGCGCACCGCGACTGATAAGAATACTGATAACGCCGTAAATCCATAACTCCAACAAATCTTCGAGTCACTTTATTAGAGACAATTTTATATTTAGGAAAATTCGACTTCAAAACCAATGAGTATTTGGAAGTATTTTTATCGATGACAGAAAGAGTGTAGAATATATTTCGAATGTTCTTTTGTAGCTTATAAATAACAAACGAGCTTGAACTGAAGCCTTAATCCAGATAGCTCTACGCGTGATAGCCTATAAATACATCGCTACCCCTGACTTACTTACATTAGTTTTACAAGCGCTTTCTACACTCATAGCCCCACAGTTGGATTTTCTCCTATGTCGTGGGTACCATGGACACACACCAGACGAATGCACAAACACTCAGACCCAGAACAGGAATCTTTTTTTTTTTTTTTTTATTTGTATGAAGTAGCAAACGAGCATGCAGTCCACCGGATGGTAAGTGGTCTCTGCCGCCCATGGACATCTGTAATCAACTTCATACAGAACATGGGTTCCATCTGAAGTCAATCACAGATGCGTTGCCACTCCCGAGGACTATGATGGTCGCCTCATGTGAAAGTGTGCCGGCAACCACACCCTTCTATCGAAACGCAGAAATGCTTCACGCTAGAAATAGGTGTGGCGGTGGTACTTCCCCGGTCGAACTACATTGGTTCTACCACCTCGTCGGTAATCTAAACTCATCATTCAGATACCTGTCTGGCCGGGAATCGAACCCGGGACCCACTGTGCGTCAGACCGGTATAGTAACCTCTGCGCCACGCGGTTCATCTACTTAGCAAGTTGAACGCTTCGTGTGGGTTCGTTTGTGACACCCTTAAACCACAAAAAAATAAAAAAAAAAATATTTTGACCTACTACGTCTTCACTTATTTTTATAGTAGTAATAAGAATTAAGACTTATATAATAAATGGAATGATTTATTTTATTCTATTACAAGCATTTTTAAAAATATTAAGTATGTCTAGTTGATTTTAAAGGTGCGGTAAGTGTTTGTGTACCACTTTACGCCATAATGAATGCCGACTGTTGATGCCCACACACGCTCTTACGACATATTTATGCATATTATTCTGAACGATGAATATATTAAACCATTACTGCATATGAAGTGATAGGAATTGATTAAGAGCGTATTCGGTGGCCGAAATCGGTTGCTACCCACTTAGTCTACAAACATTCTAGAAAAGATAAGCTGGGATCGTTTATTAATGACTTGAAATTTCATAGTTATTTTATTACCGTGAAAGTAATTCATTATTTTTATTTAAAATGTGTAATATAGACGGGTATTATAGGTGCTACCTATATAAAGAGGCATGTTATTATTATTATGTGATACGTTGTGTTTGCTACTTTGCTACTACCCGCGTGGCGCAGCGGTTATAATACCGGTCTGACGCGCAATGGGTTCCGAGTTCGATGCCCGGCCGTATCTGAATGGTATCTATATAGGTATCTGAATGATAAGTTTAGATTCATGTTCTGGGTCTGGGTGTTTGTGAATTCGTCTTGTGTGTGTCCATGTTACCCACGGTACAGGAGAAAATCCCAGTGTCGGGCTATTAGTGTAGAACGCGTATATTATTATGTGATGGATACATTGTGTTTGCTACGTAATATCTTAATAATACCTTAGGTTGAGTCAATTAACCATACCATCTATTTTTTTTAAAGTTGTGTCTGTTCGGACAATCGGGCATCTGTGATTGACTTCAGATGGAATCCATGTTCTGTATGAAGTTGATTACAGATGGCCAGAGCTCTGCAGTGCCCACTTACCATCAGGTGGACTACACGCTCGTTTGCTACTTCAGTCAGATGAAAAAAATAAGGAAAATGCAGAGGAATTGCAAGTCCTGAGGACTAAGTTGATATACCTATACGTAACTAGCTACTTTACTATATAACCCAAACCAAAACCAGCAGCTTAAGGCGGCAAAGAAGAACTCTCTTACTCCGCAACAAATAAACAAAAAACAGTATTATCACCTATCTGAGGTCAGACATAAATGCGTTGCTACCATTGAAAAATAACTTTAAACCGCACGTGCAAGTATCTACCTGACCACACCCTTAAGCCAGAACACAACCGTTCTTACCACTGTGACACTTGCTGGGTTTTTGTGCTTTGTAATATTAAAAAAGCAAGCAAGCATACTGGTCGGATTTTACAGTTTGGCACAAATATATACTTTATAGACTATCTATTATATATATATATTTCTAGATTATCACGTACGTTCTAATTGTCGTAGTGCTCAGGCCGGTAAAACCGCGGTAGCGCTTAATACATCATATATCTATCATTACTACTACATTTTACAAATAAGACACCCTTTTCTGACAACCGTTAGTTCCAAAACACATCAGTACATATTATTAAATATACTTGTTGATTTTGCATAGAGAAACGCGTACACGACCAGTCGTGTAAACAAGACAACACGTCCACGTCGTCGGAACGTGTTCACAATTACCAGCTAATTTTACTCCTACATGTGAAACTGGGTCTTATGTCGCTAGGTTAAGGAAGAGAAAAGTACAGTGTTGTATGAATAACCGCAAGCAATAATTGCACTAAGACTAATGTGACTATTTATTTTTCGTGCTAACGGACACTTGCAGTAAGTGATAACAGAGGTGTGGGAGATTTGGTCTGGAGATTGGAGGTTCTAATCCCAGACTATCGTATCTTTACATTTTTTATATATGTACTTTTTGGAAATTAATTAGCTATCGCTTGCAATAATGATAATATAGTAAATCATCGTGAGAAGAGCGAGCTTAAAAAATATATGTATTTCTCAGAGATATGCTATGTCTATCATTTTGCACTACAACTGCAACGGCAAACAAAAAAAACAAACAAAATAAACAAAAAACACTTACCATCAGGTGGACTGAATGCTCGTTTGCTACTTCAGTCAGATAAAAAAAACGTTGAAGATTTTGGTCTAAACCCCTTGCTTTGATCAAAATCTTCAACGTTTGCCATGTAAACTATGAGAGTAGACCCGTGTTCAGCAGATGGCATTGATAGGTTGACAATTACTTACCTAATGACGTGTCTAGTACAAATATAATTTTATACGTACTGAATATTTTTACTATTTGTTAGTTATCTCTAACAATTTCCAAAACACAAATCTTAGTCGACTATTTTCAAGTAAAAATTTAAGTGATTTGACAAAGGCCAAATTAAAAACTGAATATATTTATCTTCGAAGGGACAACGACATAAATAATCTTGAAGAAGGATTATCCCATCCAATCCGAGATGTATAGTCACATTACCTAAAAGGCGTAACTAGGCAATGCGGTTGTGTTAACCATAATAATATGAAATGCTAGTTGGCTACCAATTGTTTATCTATGCTTAGCAATAAAGTAAATATTGTTCTATGTAAAAGGAATGTAATGGATACATACCTAATAATATGAGATATGATACTCGATGTGTCGTGTATACATTTGTTTTGAATTCATTCGTATTTTTGATAAATAATATCATCATGTGATAGAAATGAATTCAATTAGCTTGGAGAAATTTCTCTATAGGATCAAATCAAATCAGCTTATTTATTTTTGTATGGCAATTACAAGACAAATATTTATTAGTATAAGTAGCAAACGAGCAAGCAGTCTTCTGATGGTAAGTGGTCACTACCGCCCAAGGAAATCTGCTAGAAAGACATAAAACATGAATTCTATCTGAAGTCAGTCACAGATGCGTGGATACTCCCGAAGACTAATATGGTTGCCTCATATAAAAGTGTGACGGCAAACACACCTTTCCTCATCGATTGCCAGAACCGCTTCAAAAGCTAGAATTTTCTACTAGAAATTAGTGTGGCTGTGTGGCTCGACCAAGAAGGTACCGCACCTCCTTGGTCGAGCCACACAGGGTCCATCATCTAATAAAGAACATATTTATTACCCTGTCAAAATAAAACAGTAGTTATTCCAAGTATAACTGACACTTGACACTACGTCAGAGTTTGGGTATGAAACTCTACCATAGAAATAAAGTGAAATGAAATGAAATGTCTTTATTTTGTAAAGGCCTACGGGGGCACTTACAAATTGTCAGTAAAATTTTTTTTCTTACACTACCACCGGATCGGAATACGACCTCAACTGAGAAGATCCGGCAAGAAACTCAGCGGGTTTGTCTTTGTTAATCAATCAATAATCAAAGTGTTAATCAATCCAAGTAACGATGTATAGTCTTAAGCTATATAAATTCCTTTACAGAACGTAATAAACACGCATAAATATTGATGCAAGAAGAAACATTTTTTAAACTTTAAAGCTTTAAAGAAATGACTATGATTAAAGGGAGTATCACTCAACACGGTTAAAAGTAACGTGAGAATCGCGTGACAGAATATCTGATTAGACTGCCAGTTAAAGGTGGGTAAACGTTAAGTACATTAGTTAAAGGAGGAATTATGATACACTAGCTGTACCTCACAGTTTTACTCGCATTTACATTTTCCTGTAGCTTGACATACGTGTATATTTTGAGTTGGTCATAATAACATAAACCATTTTAATAGACCTCTCACATGTATAAAACTCCGTGCTTCAGAGAGGTCAAGTAAAACTTCTAGAGGGTACTTTTTTAATACTTTTGTAACTACTTATCTACAACCTAAAATTGACTTCAGGAGATAGCATATCAAATATGAGAAATCGAATCCGATTAATATATGGATTTCTCGATTCAAACAAACATCCTCATATGTTATTTAATGTTAAAGTAAAAATATTTTATTTTATTTATATTATTTTATTTAAGGTTAAAAAGGTGGTAATGGCGTATTAACTCTCACGCTTCTAATGGCCGACGATCAACATATGGATTAATTTTATTATACCTATATTTTAACTGTCACGAGTAGAACAAAATACTGATAGCATCTACATAGAAAGGACTAAAATATTGCATATTTTTTTAGAAACAAAATTACGACAAGGATTAAAAAAATTATGCAATCATATTCAATCACCTTAATGAATATTACAATATAATAGAATATGCGTATTACAAAATTCCATAAAGTATAGCTTTTCACAGCTAACGATGAAATACTATAACGATACAGAGACAACGCTTAAGCGTTGAATACAAATTCTAAAACAAACCGCGTTAGAATAAAACGTAAAATGTAACGCTTAAGCGATCATCCTGTCGTTTTGTTCTGTACGTGTATAACAGCAATTGTATTAAGCGTTTTTAGGGTTCCGTAAACAAGGGGTAAAAACGGAACCCTATTACTAAGACTTCGCAGTCTGTCTGTTTGTCTATCCTTCTACCTGTCTGTCATTGGGTTGTATCTCATGATCCATGATATCTAGACTTTTCACATATTAAGTATTTCTGTTTCCGCTATAACAACAAATACAAAAAGGTATAAAATAAATATTTAAGGGGTCCTCCGTGAACAAACGTGAACTTTTTGCCGTATTGGTACGGAACCCTTCGTGCGCGATCCCAACTCGCCCTTGGCCGTTTTATATTTAGACGGCGCGCAGTTTAACTTATTCACCGTCTACAATGTTCACGTCGTGTCAGTTTGCTACAGCGCTTCACTTTGATTTGTGCACGATCTCTGAAGTGTATAAAGGCACTTAATTTTAATGTCCTCAATGTCATTTGTAAACGTTTCTCGGGAATAGTATCCTACAATACGCGTACTGAATATCTCTATAAAATTTTAGTAATTAGCACTAAATGAAGAATTTACTCTACATAGTAGATACATATCGCGATGTGATTAAACATCTATTCTCTTCTATTTCATTTTTAAATAAAATAGGTCGCCAAATCCTGTTAGCACTAAATGAAGACTTTATTCTACATAGTAGATACATATCGCGATGTGATTAAAAAGATCTATTCTCTTCTATTTCATTTTTAAATAAAATAGGTCGCCATACCTATACAAATTTAAGTCAATCTGCAGTTTGTCGACCAAAACAAAAGGTCGCCAAATCCTGTTAGCACTAAATGAAGACTTTATTCTACATAGTAGATACATATCGCGATGTGATTAAAAAGATCTATTCTCTTCTATTTCATTTTTAAATAAAATAGGT
The DNA here is from genome assembly GCA_949699795.1 of Spicauda simplicius. Lineage (NCBI taxonomy): Eukaryota > Metazoa > Arthropoda > Insecta > Lepidoptera > Hesperiidae > Spicauda > Spicauda simplicius. The sequence continues at coordinate 12,105,052 of OX453072.1, read as the reverse complement.
CGCCATACCTATACAAATTTAAGTCAATCTGCAGTTTGTCGACCAAAACAAAAGGTCGCCAAATCCTGTTAGCACTAAATGAAGACTTTATTCTACATAGTAGATACATATCGCGATGTGATTAAAAAGATCTATTCTCTTCTATTTCATTTTTAAATAAAATAGGTCACCAAACCTATACAAATTTAAGTCAATCTGCAGTTTGTGGACCAAAAAAAAGGTAGCTATATCCTCCGGTCCTCCTACATCAAGGAGAGGTATAGGGCCCTTTGTAGCGATAGGACTTCTATCCCGCTTTTGACTATAAAGTCCCGCTTTTTTCACCTAAATAGTTTCCAAAACCTTCCTTAGTAAAAAAAAAAACTGGCAACGCTTTTGCCGACCCACTTTATCACCTACCTGTCGACCATCTTTGTCCTCGGGAGTAGTAACGCTTCTGTGATTGACTTTAGATAGAACGTCTAACACTACATAGCATAAAACAAAGTCGTTTCGCGATCTCTGTATGTATGCTTAAATCTTTAAAACTTCGCTACAGATTTTAGTACAGGTTTTTATGTATAATACATGCATAATATTGTGGAGGAACACTGATAATTTTAGATGTTTTACTTTTAGGCGGAACGAAATTCGCCGAGTTAATTAGTTCTTATATAAAGTTGCTTACAGATGTCCATAGGTGGCATTGACGATTTAACACCAGGTAGACTACATACTCATTTGCTATTTCAATCGTTAGTAACCATTTAATGCGTACTACACAGTGACAGAGTTACTGTAAACATAACTCAGCTTTGACGTACAATGCACACGCAACATTACCGCGTATCTTTACGGACTAAAAATAGAGCGGACCATAGATAAAGCGGTTGCCACTGTACGTATTTCGTACACAATGCACGAGGTGACTGGGGCATCACTTCCGCTGCAGCGAGGTCGTATATGAGTACCATACATGTACATGCAACGATAGATTTTTTTAATGCCGTATATCGTGACACACAAGACAACACTGCACTTGGTCTTGAATAGCTCCGCTATAAAAACAAACCCATGAGGCGAGGCCTATATTCAGTAGAGCTAATACTAATGGACAAATGTGTGTTTTAGGTAAGTACTTAATTCTATTATTCTTAATTGAAGGTGGTAGAACCAGTGTTCGACCGGGGAAGTACCACCGCCACACCTATTTCTAGCGTGAAGCAGTTCTTGCGTTTCGATAGAAGGGTGTGGTTGCCGGCACACTTTCACATGAGGCGACCATCATAGTCCTCGGGAGTAGCAACGTATATGTGATTTACTTCAGATGGAACCCATGTTCTGTATGAAGTTGATTACAGATGTCCATGGGCGGCAGTGGCCACTTATCATCAGGTGGACTGCATGCTCGTTTGCTACTTCAGTCAGATTAAAAAAAAATTAAGAGTGACTAATTTGTAGCAATGACTAGATATTATTATATTATCGCTCTGAGTCATAAACGTGAAACTTTTTCGCTAATTCTACACACATTAAGGTCGGACGATAATTATTACAAGGTTTTAATGTTAAAGCAACTTGCAAACGTTTGCTTATTTTTCTTTTATTTATGATCGTTTTCAGATTTTAACACACCTACTCTAAATATCATTTAGATAAAATCGTGCAAGGATATTCAAATATTTTTGAAAAAAGAAAGAAGGAAGTTTATTCCAACTATTAACAGTAGGTACTACATGCTCGTCCCTGTAGTTCCGGGATCAGAATAGGGCTACGGCATCCCCTGCCTGTCGTAAGAGGCGACTAAAAAGGGGTTTCGGGATTGCAGACGGCTACAGTGGGAGCTCGAACCGTTCGGTCAGGCGATCCCGGGAAGAACGGCAGTATATGTGGTCGCAGACCGTCGTAAAGACTAGAGGGAGCGGTGGGCCCAGCCACCCATCTGGGAGGAGCCCGATGGGGCAACGCGTTCAGAGGATTCCGGTTGCGGTCGGACCGAGTACCCGGAGTCCTCTTTATAGCGCCGAGGACGGCCACCGGGGGGGTTTTAGTGCGGTAAAAATCCCACATAACCCTGCGTCGCTCCCACGGCGTCGGGTACCTTTTGAAGGTTTCCCCCTCGAGAACAAAAAAAAAAAAAGGTACTACATGCGACTATCATATATTACATATAAAAAATAGATGTAGAACATACGCCTGTATTAAAATTATTTCATTAAATATTTATTAATTTAATTTATTTGATATTTATTTAAATATTTATGTTTTATGTTTTCAGTGTGTAAGTTTTGTAAGAACGTTTTTTTTGTATCGAAATTATTATCATTTATTAAAATGGCTACAAAAATGTGTCGTGGCTTGAGGGTAGTAGAACTCTCTGTGTTTCGAAACTGAACTCACTACCAAGACACTAATTTCTGCCTAATTTCAGTAGTTATAAGCGCTGATGTGTTCTCGTCTAAGTGGTTTGGTAAAGGATAAATACTTATTCACGTCTTTTCAATTTTGTCCTCAGAAGAATCAATGTGTCTGGCTAACCGTCGGTGAAAATGTGTCCGTATAGAGACTGTATTACCGATATCCAGGGGCGGCAGTAAGAACTTACCATCAGGACCGCATTCTCATTTGCCACTTCACTACATAGTATAACACAAAGTCGCTTCCCGCTGTCTGTCCCTATGTATGCTTAGATCTTTAAAACTACGCTACGGATTTCATTGCAGTTTTTGTAATAGATAGAGTGATTCAACAGAAAGGTTTTTATGTATAATACAAGTATAATATAGTAGAGAAACACTGATAATTTTAGATTTTTGACTTTTAGGCGGAACGAAGTTCGCCGGGTCAACTAGTCAATAATAAAAAACGCTTTCCGTTCAAAAAACAAAGTAAAACGCAAATGAAAATCACGTACATCTGCACTTAGAGTATGCAGTTAGCACATACGTTTATTGTGTAACATGAACAATGCCACATTACACACAATAACTGTGGAAACGCGGTAAATTTCAACGCTGTTTGCGCAACTCTTTGTAGGGCTAGCTTACCTAGGATTGGGGAAAATACTAAATATACGGGTACCCTTTACTTAATACTTTGTCCTAAACAAAATACCTTTTGATAATATATGGATATAAAACATTTTGATCTGTACTAATCTATAGTTCTATACTAATATTATAAAGAGGAAAACTTTGTATTTTTGTATGTTTGTATGTTTGTCATGAATTAACGTAAAAACTACTGAACCGATTTTAAAAATTCTTTCACCATTAGAATGCTACATTATCCTTGAGCAACATATGCTATTTTGATTACTAGAATATATAAGGCGTCTTTGCTAAAACTTGAGTAATGTGATTCAAAGTGTCAAAAATTTTGCTCAATTTTATTTTCATTGCATACACTGCGATATCTATTGATAATAGAACAAAACTACTGGGACTACTATCGAAATAGCATCAATACCTATTGCTGGCTATGACTATTGGCCAAATCCCCATTATGGATGGGGGAGGGACATTTCCAGATCGATTACATTATAGTCTGCGCGAGCTAAGTCGCGTGGATTCTACTAGTACTTATAAAATATAGTATCTTGATTTAGATTCTAGTCATAGAACAAATAATAATTGGTGGAGGTCGAATTGTACTCGCACACGAAGAATTCTGTACTGCAAACCTTCAATTTAATTTTAGTGTGTGTTTATAGGTAGGTATAGTTAAAATCAAGGTTCTGACGAATACTATACAAAAGATAAAACCCTATCACTGACTGATAGAGTGATTAAAGAACAAACAGCAGGGGCCTAGTAAAAGGATTTTTGCATTTTAGGTATACATTTGTAAAAGACGAGAAATATGTAAAAACAGTTGATACTCTACTGAAAATATTTCTCCCGGATAAAATGTTGCTATACGACTTTCCTAGTTACTTTATGACTAGTAAAATACAATGTACAGTTCACTGTAACTGTAATAGTATTTTCTGATTCCTTTAGTAAATTCAAAATACTTTTCACATGATACAATTTTTCAGTATTTTTTATTAAAATAACAAAAAAGAAGCTTTCTACACTCATAGCCCCACATTAGGATTTTGTAGGTACCATGGACACATACAAGACGAATACACAAACACAAACCAGATTCAGGATCTAAACTCATCATTCAGATCTGACCGGGAATCAAACCCGGGACCCTTTGCGCGTAAGACCGGTATGGTAACCGCTCCGCCACGCAGGTCGTATAAAATAACTATATAAAATAAAATCAATATAAAAAGACTTATTTAAAACTTTTAACCTTTCACTTATGTAAATACAAACACAAAATAATCTATTTACTAGGCGAACATAAAACCCATGTAAACGCCTATTCAACTATTCAATTTCTTCACTTACGAAGTCTATATTCCCGGAGTAAGTATAATCATAAAATAAAGGAGCTCTCAAGGGAAATTCACCTACGCGATGTTGCCCTTTACACCCTTTGAATATTTAAAATCGTTCCGTCGGTTCCACTCGCCTGACCTGTAGGGTCATAACTTAGAATACAATTCATATGTTTTTAGCGCAAGCAACTCACACGTATTGAATACTAGCTGTGCCCGCGACTTCGTCCGCGTTGCCACACAACGCAAGCCCTCAAGGATGAATAAATTTCGCTCCTAATAGTTGCAGCGGAATGTTATATAGCCTAAAGCCTTCCTAGATAAATGGTCTATTCAATACAAAAAGAATTTTTAAATTCGAACCAGTAGTTCCTGAGATTAGCGCGTTCAAACAAACTCTTCAGCTTTATATATTAGTATAGATAAGAAGTTAACCCTAGGGTTGAATAACGAGTAACTTTCTCGTTTTTATAAGACTGAAGTAGCAATCGAGCATGCAGTTCACCTGTTGGTAAGTGGTCGATGCTGTTCATTGATAATCTGTAAACAACTCTATGGAACAGGGATTCTATTGCAAGTCTTTCATAAATGCCAAACTCTTGAAAACTAAGATGGTCGCCTTATATCAAAGTATACCAGCAACCACACCTTTCCATCGATTTTTTTTTTTTTTGATATTGATAAAACTACAGGTACTGCTGGTATTGATTTTCCAGCATCTTTTGAACTTTGGTTATTTTGACGTCTTTTTTATTATTTTTATTTATTTTATGTATTTTATCTCCTTTGTTCATTGTAATTGTAAGTTACATTGTTGTGACATTCTGTAATTATACAAACATTTCATACATTATGTATTTTAGAAAATTTAATCTATATTTATGTTTATTATTTATATCTATATATCATTGTAAGTTACACTGTTGCCAGTTTACAATAATTAAACTTATATAATTATTATCTTACATAATTATTATTATTACATAATTATTATCTTAATCTTTTCACTCACATTACCATGCATAATTCATTAGTATTCATGTATTCATGCACATGCATTTTTTTTTTTTATTGAATTACATCATTATGTCGATTGACAATTATTCCTTATAATCATATTATATTTGTAGTCTTATTTATTATCTACATATATATATTTATTCATATGTTTACTTTACAATTTCATAGTTTTTTAGATTATTTTTACATTCTTATTATTTTATGGCGGTGCTATTGTTGCCCCTGTTTACTTCTGTTAGGGTTTTTATGGCGAATTCCAAAAAGGCCAGCCTGCGAATGTCATCCTCCATAAATTTGGAGTAGGCTGCAGCTGCGATGGGTTCACCAAGGAACCGTTCTAGGACCATTCTTCTATATTCGAATCTAGGACAGTCGTTTAAAATGTGCGTGATGGTCTCCGCAGTGGACCCATCGCAGCTACAGGCCGGGCTATCTCTTAATTTAAACCTAAACAGGTATTCGCCGATCCCACCATGCCCTGTAAATAACTGTGTACGTAAATTTGTCATTTTAATTGTTTCCAAAATTTTGTAGGATCTGCGAACGTCCTGGAAGAATAGCTTAGTAACTTTACCAGTGTCTACTTCATCGTATCTCTTTTGCCATTTTACAAGCGTTTCTTTCCTGATAATCACCTTGCTTTAGGCCGATTCTAGATATAGAAACATCGCACTTTGGCTGAGATGGGCCTTGCAATGTAACGGTTGCGGCTAAACATTATAAGGCGAGTATTAGTTGATTACCTACTGTGGTGGAAAATTTTGTAAACAGCTTTTGCACGTGCAAGAAGATTTTACCTACGTAAATATGTGTTTCGGATGACTGTGCGGCATTAGGTATTTTAGAAAATGACAAATCATTATTAATTAATTTCAAAACGCGCTATTAAAATGGAGACTGTAATACTTGTTTGTAACAAAAGGAAAATGTAGACAATATATTTAACTGAAAATTACAAACTAAATAAGACCTTTACTAAAACGGGTATTTATTTACGTAAGCATATAATTATCATTTATAGAACGCATGTAGACAATATTAAGTTAAGTTCCTGGTAGATATATTCAAATATTTTTATTGTATTTTAATCCACGTGCGACAGCTACCGTGGTAACCTTTGATAGAAGGACTAGTAAGATTTTTTTACGTAATATCGCTTTTTTATAGTTAGACCTAACGATAAGACTGACGGGCCACCTGATGGAAAGCAGTCACCGTCGCCTATGGACATATGCACCACCACAGGAGTCGCCAATGCATCGCTTGCGATTTGGCTTACCAACGTATCCCGTGTACGAGAGAGTGAAGTGAAGTGTAAAACAAAATTGTTATATATCTGCTCTATCACTTGTTTACTTGTTAGTTTTATTATTTTTATTTATCATATTTGAATGGCGATTGATTGTCAATGATATTTTTATTATTTTTCTTTCTTTGTTTAAAGATAGGTTGCTTATAGTGTCATGGCACCTCGATTTGATACAATACTGCGACTCTAATCTATTATAATATATTCTATATAATTTAGTTTGCGAACTCGTATTTTACGGGACATACCAAAGTAAAAGCACATTTCCTGATTAATCAGTCTTTTTTTTATTTGGCTGAAGTAGCAAACGAGCATGCAGTCCACCTGATGGTAAGTGGTCACTGCCGCTCATGGACATCTGTATTCAACTTCATACAGAACATGGGTTCTATCTGAAATCAAACACAGATGCGTTGCTACTCCCGAGGACTATGATGGTCGCCTCATGTAAAAGTGTGCCGGTAACCACACTGCCGGTAACAGAAAAAACTATCAGTACGCTTTTTGCCTGAATTATATCAACAATAATACTGTACTGATACCCTTTTAGTTCCTTTTAATTGATTTTCCAGTACAAATTTAGTTTACCAATCAATACCAAGTTTAGTTTACCAATCGTCATACATTTCATTGTTACTGAATATTAAATAGACAGTTTTCCTATTTGATGAAACATAAATATACTTTAAATATTATACATATTTCATCAACATGTCAAAGAAAATTACCAACTGAGTGAATTATGGTATGAATAATAAAGGAGATAGCGTGAAAGGTTAACAGAAGTGGAAGGTTTCTTCCCCTCTGCATATTTATATTTACTTGTTCCGTAATATCATAACATTTACCCTCAATAATTCTCACTAACAATCTTTAAACCGAGGATATAGACCAAAAAATAAACACGTACAAAAAATATAGGTATGAATATATAATTTTATGGTTGCTTATTCTGGCAAATACAGTGTGTCCATTGATACACAAAAATTGCTCCATGCTGTGTTCTCGAGGGGGAAACCTTCAAAAGGTATTTTTATGTTAAGTTATGTGGGATTTTTACCGCACTAAAATAATCTACCCCCTCCCCCGGTGGCCGTTCTCGGCACTAGAAAAAGGACTCCGGGATCTACAAATGAACGCAACCAGAATCCTCTGAGCGCGTTGCCCCATCAGGATCCTCCCAGACGGGCGACTGAACCCACCGCTCCGTCTAGTTTTTACGACGGTATGCGACCACACATACCGCCGTCCTTCCCGGGATCGCCTGGCTGGACGGTTCCACCTCCCACTCTAGCCGCCCGCACCCAGGAAGCCCTTCGCCAGGCAGGGACAAAGCGTCTTAGTTATATTCGTCTCTTCCTTATTAAAGCAACCTGTCCATACAGTCACAGTTATCAAACCATGACTTAACCGCTATTTTGACCTACTTGTTTACATTGCACGAAGATTGTACTTGCGTATAAACGTGGGGCATCCGGTACAAGTTTCGTGCACCCACCTGACAGATAACGCTTATCACCTTGATAAACGAACTTACAAATCATCCTTATCAGTATAAATTAAAGCCGTATTGCAATTTCTGTTTGTTTACAAAAACACCTTAAGGAGTGTACTATAAAATGCGTAGGTGCATTAATCATGATAAGAAATATATTACGTTTTGTATAAAAATATCTTGCCAAGTGCGAGGCGGACGCGTGTACGAAGGTTACCATATTATTTTTAAAATTTATAAAAACTGCAAAAAAATCCGACCTGGTGCCTACGTCACCCTTCCTCCATCGCACCACTCGCAGAAGGATGAAGTTCCATCCGAATCAACTAGACCCGTGGCGGTCCTCCACGGTTCGGTTTGCACTTTCCTACCACGAACGTGCAAAATGTGGAATGAGCTTCCTCCTGAGGTATTCCCGGAGCGCTATGACAAGGGGCTCTTCAAGGTGCAAAAAGAGCCCTTCCAAGCCGGCGATGCTTTGGCGACTCTAGTGTTGCAAATGTCCATAGGCGACGGTAACCACTTTCCATTAGGTGGCCCGTCTGCCTTGTCGTTAGGTACAAATATAAGAAAAAAAAGACACGTTTTTCGTATGGAATGTATTATTTTGGTATTTGTTATTATAGCGGCCATACAAATACATTATCTGGGAAAATTTCAACTGTCCAGCTATCATGGTTCAGGACATAGGTACCTACAGCCTAGTGACAGACAGACAGACAGACAGACAGCGGAGTCTCAGTAACAGGGTCTTCTTGTTTCCCTTTGGGTACGGGACCCTAGAAAATAACAATTTAAATTCTTGCGAACTAGTAGTAATAATAGCAGCTACACGGCAAAGTTTCAGCCCAATTCACTAATCATCTCACAAGAGGTTTCAGGACCACCACGTAACAATATATATTAATCCATATAAATATAATTATATCATGATCAGCTCCGAATATTGAAAGATTTTTTGTAATGTTAACGTTCAATAATTTTCAACAATAACGTTCAATTCTGAATTTAATTAATATATTTTTCCAGCTTGTCAAAAATTTATTTATTTATTTTTTGTCTAGTTTTACTATCTATTGACGAGAGTAAGTATTATCGATATAAAAAAATCACGGTCGAAAAATTGATAGAAAGTTATATAAAAAACATCCAAAGAGAGAGTATATATGTATATTCTTTTTGGATGTTTTTATATGAACACTTTTCATATAGATTAAATTGTATTCGTAAGCAATAAATTATTTACCCTCGGAAGTTGGTACAAATGTAGCAAAACGAGTTACGAGCAATACTGAAATACATGCTTAAAAAATGATACAATTTTATAGTGATTAAGCAAATATTGGGAGATGAAGTTCTACATTATTCTATAGTAACTTATTTGATCGGCGAATTGTATAGGTAGATTCTGGCCGGAATTTAATCTCCATTAGGTACAAAAAAGATTTAAAAAAATGATTTAGGAGAAGATAAAAGAATAACCGTGAAATACTTCTTGAGATTCTCAAGATTTCATTTAGTGGTGTAAAATTCATTAGTCTCATTATTTTATTGAAAAAAATAATAATAGGGTTATTCTAAATGTATTGATTTAAAAGGATATATGCAACTATTAATATGTATACAGTGAAGTATAACTTTTTAATGTATGTTGATTTCATGGGTGTAAAAATATTACCTTTCATAGTAGATCGTATATTATTTACCCGTGAGTTACCACCGCCACAGTTATTTTATTTTTTTTAAACTCTAAGCGAAACCAAATCCTGGCTACGCCCGTGGTAGAGTTACATTTGTGTCCAGGAAGACTGCAGTAAATATACATGTGTGCATAATGTGTAAACACAATTTAAGTTCCTATTCACATAACACCTTCCTAATATTAGTTGTGAACTATATGTATAATTAAATAACCTATTATTCCGTTACTTTATGTAATTAATGATACTCATAATGAATATAAATAAATATAAGATTTATATTTACTTATAATAAATATAGAATTTCTCGTATTTTTTTCATGTGTCTTGCATCGTTCATTATACAAACTAATCTCCATAGTGTTGTAATAGAATAACACAATACTGCCAATATTTCGACTTCACTTCGCAAGCAGTCGTGGCCGAGCGGTTAAGGCGTCTGACTAGAAATCAGATTCCCTCTGGGAGCGTAGGTTCGAATCCTACCGACTGCGTAGCAGTATGATTTTTTTACAAAGATTTTTTTAGAGGTTTGAATTTTATTTTTTGGAAAAAAATTACAACCTTATATTTTCAACATCTTAGACTGACAATTGACAAAAAAAAATATTTTTCCAGTGTAGACTAATAACGTGAATTATTTTACTTTAGAAAATCATTTTTTAAATCACATTTAACCATTTATAAAATAAGGAATAAAAAGGAAAAATAAAATTAAACATAAATTGTAGAGCAAATACATGATAGCACGTATATAAAAGATAAGAGAGACTATTGGTATGACGACTCCCATATTATTTGAAATGTAATATAATTTATCGAAAAATCAAAATGCCTCAATTATCTTGTGTCAAAAGCGCCCAAAGTTTACTTTAAATTATTCACCAATTCGCAGTAGACCAGGGCGGTGAACTATGGCCTAAAAACTCTCTCATTCTGAGAGAAGACCTGTGCCCAGCAGTGGGCTAATAATGGGTTGGTGAGATTAAGTATTACGGATAAGATTAATAAAACAATTGTGCACTTAGTTTAAAAAAATGGATTTACCTAATAAATATTGACCAGACTACGCGGAAAATTCTCTTAAGGTAAAACTGAAGGCAAACTGCTGACGGACCTTGGATAAGTTTTTATCTTAATAGCTATTCAATGGTGAATCTGTGATCTTTTTGATATTCATTACAAGAGTTGGTACTACTTCATTACTTTTTGTCCAATAATGACATCTATGATAATGACATGACATAATGACATATTTACTATAACCAAAAATAAGGAAATCACAGTAGAATGATTTCTTGAACGAATTTCAAAATATTGTCCGGATCCAACCGAACTTAAAAAACCCAAGCCAAAGTAACACTCTCTTTATTCTAAATATTACTTCCTTTTGATATGTAATAACAGAATGACACACGAAAATGTTTTAAATTAATTTCATCTCCAAATACATTTAAAAACAAATATACATAGTTCAAAACTACTGCCATTTTTAATCTTGTCACTCATATTACATACTAAAGCAAATAAAATTCGTTTTACTGTGTTCACGATAAAAAATTTGTAAGCCACTACTAAAATAAAAGTAAGCTGCTAAACAAAAAACATCAAACAAAACAATGATTTTTACGTTAAAATAACTACACTGCCCAAGTCTAGCTCGGTTAGTGGTAAAAAAAGTCAGTCATTAACCTGTGAGACTCACAACAAAACTAACAAGCGTCCATTGATCGGGAGATGCCCCGGGTTCGGCCTCATTAGCCGTGCACGTGCATCGCCCACAGCATTACAGGGTTGCGACATTCTTATCCAGCCTCGCTAAGAGATTTCAATCTCGATTACATTAGACTTTACTGTTTTCTTTTTTAGGATTCCGTAAAGAGTAAAATTGGGAGCCTATTATTGAGACTCCGCTGTCCGTTTGTCTGTCACCAGGATTCAAGCAAAAATTGACAAATGAAACCTGTGCAAAATTCGGTACATTGTCCAAAGCCAGCTTGATGAGCAGAAAAACAAATCAGTCATTAACCCGTGAGGCTCACAACAAAACTAACAAGCGTCCATTGATCGGGAGATGCCCCGGGTTCGGCCTCATTAGCCGTGCACGTGCGTCGCTCACGGCATTACAGGGTTGCGACATTCTTATCCAACCTCGGTAAAAGATTTGTATCTCGATAACACCTTTACTGGTTCCTTTTTTATATTACAGTGATAATATTTATAGATAGTACACAGGCTCATACACTTTACCTATCTAACTGCGTTAAACATTGCTGTATTCTGGTTTGTAGAGTTTAGTAAACGAGATATTTATCTGAGGCCTCTTCAGGGCCAGGCTCAGATGATTACTTCGAAGTTAGCCCCCAATGATTTTAAAGGACTCAATATTCACTTTGGGAAAATTGTATAATAACTTGATTATTTGTGTTTATAATATAAGGTGAATAGTCTCAATAATGAGCGGATTGGATAGACATAGAGTCGCAATTGGATAAATTACAAATGGGTGTGGTCGACCTTAGATACTAAAACTACTTAGAAACTATTAACTCAAAAACTATCAGGATAAGTACAGATGCCCCAAGCCAGCAGAGGGCACTTCCTATTACATAGAAAGACTATTTACTTTTATATTACCTATGTAACATAAATAAATCATATACGACACGGCCAATTCACAAAGGAAGAAACATATCGTTCAGCGACCTATTGGTAGGTAATAGACCTCCAATATTATTTGTGGTTGATAAGAAACGTTAATCTTTTGCCATCAGATACAGTTTTATTAGTTCTTGTTCCCGACATGAATATCATCAATTACTCAGTGCAAATGGAACTATGTACTAAGAAAACGTACCAAAAATCGTCACAAAAGCATTCGTCAACAAAAATAGGCACATATTTAAAGTATTAGATATTGACATTAAAATTGGCGAATTGCTTCAACTTTAAAACCAGCTAGCTGGAAAACGACTGCTATTGACAACATTATACTTAAAATAATTCTATTGTACGCTCTCTCATTTTTAGTGTGAATTTGCAAACGAGCATTCCACCTGATAGTGAGTGGTAGTAAGCAACTTCATATGAAACAAGGGTTCTATTAGAAGTTGTTTACTTAAGGAAGTCAATCACAGATGCGTTGCTCCTAACGAGAATGCAAATGGTCGCATAATGTAAAAGTGAGCCGACAACCACACTTTTCCCCCGGAATTCAAAAATTGCTTCTCGATAGAAGTGCCTTTTTTTTCTTTTTTCTCGAGGGGGAAACCTTCAAAAGGTACCTGACGCCGTTGGGACAACGCAGGGTTATGTGGGAATTTTACTGCAATAAAACCCCCCCGGTGGCCGTCCTAGGCGCTATAAAGAGGACTCTGGGATCTCCAAACGAATCGCAACCGGAATCCTTTGAGCGTGTTGCCCCATCGGGCTCGTTCCAGATGGGCGGCTGGGCCCACCACTTCGTGTAGTCCTTATGGCGGTATGCGATCACACGTACCGCCGTCCCGCCCGGAATCGCCTGGCTGGATGGTTTAAGCTCCCACTCTAGCCGCCCGCAACCTCGGAAGCCCCTTTTAGTCGCCTCTTACGATAGGCAGGGGATACCGTAGCCCTATTCTGATCCCGGAACTACAGGGACGGTCCCGCTAGAGGGACTTAACTGTGACAGTGGTACCTCATCGTACTGCACTGGTTCCATCTGGGAAACACCAGTTCTTACTTAATAAATGACTACATCACGCAAGACTTTCAAGCCATTAAAACACGGATATGATTGCGACAATTGTGATCGCGACTCCATCGGTAGTAAAAGTACTGATCGAAGATTAGGTCTTTCTACGCGTTTGCGAAACCTATGGGCGATGTCGATACACTAGATCTAATACGCTGATATTTTTATGATTTTCATAATTAAAAAATTCTATTACTTTATATTTTGTAAGATCGTTAAGTATATCGCTGTATGAATGTTGGTGCACCATAAAAATTTAAATTATTTTAATATAAAAATGGTTTACGCTGTCCTCCTCGTTAGAAGATAGTTAAATTTTACACTGTTTAAGTGATCAATATAAAATTTTGTACATATGATTATTTTAATATGAAACTGTTTTTTATTCTATCCACTTTAATTTCTTGCTCCTCGATGCAAAACTTATATAGAGAACCGTTCCCCATATGTAATTACTGTTTATCTACCTATTTATTACATACAGATAATCTTAACCGCAATTAATTTTCAAATTTTAACTTACATAGGCAGAATCGTATTGTGGGATCCGATAATAAAATCTAAAGCAATAGACAACGAGATTACGCCAAAAACAACACCATTGTGAATAAAAACACAATTTGCGCTCGAAATGAAACACTAAACCACATTAGCTCCAGCCAACTGGCACCCCTGCGAACTTTCGTCATGGGATTACGACTCCGTACCAGGGATTTAAGGTTTCATTACTTGGCGACTCTCCCTTGACATCACCCCTACCATGACCTACACTATATCACGTAAGGACATCACTCGAACTCACTTTTTGTTTTTATTCTGTCCTTAAAGAAAATATATCTTGTACGCAAGTGTTGTGTAGTCAATTCACTCCTAAAGTATGTAATCTTTAAGTGTTTAATATTTTACAACTTGACCTGAAACTGAAGTTAAGTGTTAATTAGTAATTGTCTAACAAAAATCCATTTACAGAACATTGCTTGCAAGCTTGAATATTTTGCACACAAATACATCCATCTATAAACTTTAGAAATTCACTGCTGGATATAGGCCGCCCCTAAAGAGAGTTGCTTAATAGTCACGGCTGATAAACGTGTTAACGTGCGTCAAGGTGTGGAAATTACACAGAAAGACGTTGCTGCCTATCTAGATTTTGTCTTTAGAGGCCTCTGACAGCACCTACTGAGAGTTGGTGACCACAATTGATGTCAAAGTATAGGAAGACGTTACTGGATCTGGATTTTGACTCTTAGTAGCTTGTGATGGATCTCACAGAAAGATATTCCGGGTCGTCACCACACGGCTAATCGAATATTATTCGAGTTCCATTAGTACAGTGGAAAATTCCCTCTATAGCAATAGAAAAGCGAAGCTACGGAGTCAAATTGGGGGATCGTGGGGAGCGACGCGAGACCTCTAATGTACAAATATTGCGGGCGAAATGAATATATGCGACCCTCCTCTGAACGAGGGTACAAGTGCACGTTTTGATTAAGTCGCTATGAATGTATGAAGGTCCAAATTCATTCAGACAGCACACTGAAGATGGATTGCTTGTTTATTGCGCAGTGATTATGGAGAAAACTTTTGATGTTACTTTGAAGTACTAAATTAGTGCCTTTAACTTATACATATGTGTTAAGTTTTCCTTAGCGTTAGAATAATCGTTCTGGAACAACTAGTTAGGTATCTAACCTACGTATTAATTCTAGAAGTTGTTCAAGCTCACAAGATTTTGCGAAAACTACTACTTTTTTAATGATAGGTAATTGTTATTGATATGTTGTTCCTTCTTTACTAATTACAGTAATATATGAGCCTCAGTATCTCAAATCTATAACGTACATTTTCATTCATTTAATTTCCTTATTTACAGGAAAATATTGGAATTTGACATTAAAAACAGTTGTTATGAAAAAGAAGTTTCTAATAATTAATTGTTTTTAAAGTTTTTACATACGTTTCCTACACTCACGCCCTCTACACTCATAGCCCCACACTAAGATTTTCTCCTGTGTCGTGGGTACCATGGACACACACAAGACGAATACACAAACACCCAGACCCAGAACATGAATCTAAACTCATCATTCAGATCTGTCTGGCCGGGAATCGAACCCGAAACCCATTGCGCGTCAGACCGGTACGGTAATCGCTGCGCCATGCGAGTCGTCATGTTTGCAAACATGTTTACTAAAACACTAATAGAGTTAATTATAAAACGAGGATGATATTAATAATATTTTAACTGATATTAATATTATAATTAACTGTATTTATAAAGTGTAATTACCAACAGTTTCCATGTGTAATAAATAATTCATACACTAATAGCACTTTTTCCCAACACAATGGCAGTGATATTTTAAATGAGTTATAATTGAAATTGTGAATGTGTATGTCTGATGTGTATGTATGTATATGTGTATGTATATGTGTATTTAATGATAATTAAATGTATGAACTAAATATACTGACATAGTTTGTAAACAACATTGTAACTAACAAATATGGACCATGTCTGAAATAAAATAATAACAATAATTATAATTTAATCATCGTGTCAAGCATGTGTAAATAAATAAATTGTTTAACTATGTATAGCAAAGTGCCATACCTTAGATTAACACACTAAAAATATTGACACCGAAAAGTTGACAGTTGTGCCTATTGGAACCAATCCCGCATACAGCCCGTCCCAAGTGCCCCGCTAATACTCCATATGGCGCAACACTGTTGTATACAATACCATTTATTCATGACCTCCAAATGTTCTGCACCACTTTACACAAGGGCTCAGAATATAGAGGTCAAGTTATACTGGTTTATTATTTATGCAACCATTTATTTATGACCCCCGAATGTTCCGGTCCTTTAACCACAAGGCTATTAGTTCAAGAGCTCATGTTGTACTGGTTTAATATTCATAGTAGTGTAAGGGCGGAAAACTGATGCAACGACATGTGCATGCATTAGGGACGATGAGACAATCGGACACCAGTCGCGTCGCCAATTAGCTAACAACTGGTCAATGTTGACGTCATTATGACTGTATGGGATTAGGTAAGTCGATAGCGGCTTACTGTTCGGAAGCGTCCAACACGATTATGTATTTAATTATGTAGCTAACATAACTTACAAAGTGAAATGTCTTTGTTATATAGGACACTTACAAATCGTCAGTTACAATTTTTACTTACGATAATTGTCAGTTACAATATTTGCCACGGGATCGGAACATGATCTTTAATTGAGAAGATCCGGTATTGATCGCAGCGGGTTTGTCTTTTTTGTAAAATATATGTAGTTATTTCTATTTATATTAATCACCTTAAGTATTTAGACATATCAATATTTCTTCGTTAAAGCAGCGATATTATATTGCTCTGTTCACATTTTTTGTGTACATTAAACGAGCAGAAAGTACTTTAACTTGTCGACAGCTGTAATTGTCACCCATGAATTTAAATTATCAGTTAGGTAAGTGAGTTATCAATGAGTGTAGTTCACAAATGGTATAACCGAAGTATCAAAATTTTGCTGACTGTTATATTCCCCGCGACATACAAGATTATAACCAAAAATTACTTAATCTTTGTCGGAAAGATTTGGGTATCACTATCGTGTCAAATCGCGGCGCTATTGCGCTATAATCAAGCCCAATTTTTAAATTAACACAACCCATAAAATAAGTATAAAATACTCATTGGAATTAGGTGAAAATTGCCTGTGATTCAATTCGAATAATAAAAAAAATACGATAAGTATTTATCATTATTGTCAAACACATATTGTATAAAATACAACATACATAAAGAAATAACTAAAAGATTTCCCGCTGAGTTTCGTGCTTCATCTTCTCAGTTAAAGTCGATCATAATATGTTCCGATCCGGTGGTAGTGTAAAAAAATGTAACTGACTGTATATATGTGCAGCCGTAGACATAGAAAATAGACATTTCATTCATTCCATTCCTGAAGTATCGGCTCGCCGGCGCCAGACAGTTGACAACGTGACACCACTGCATATTTCCCTGTGTGCTAATAAAGATAATTATGATAGTATACAGCTAGAAGGCAAGTCCATGTACATATATTAAATTCCTTTGATATCTATTTGAATCGAAGAGTTGTTGATGCCGTAAATTCCTTGTGTCGGGCTGTCAAAAGCACCTGCTCGCCAGCGCTAGTACGAGTTTATTCCGTTACCTCTTAAACGAGCAACGCTTACGTTTGCAGAAATTTGCATAGTGTGTCAAAAAAAAATAAGTTATGAGCGAGAACATAAACAGCAATCGCTTTGACGAATCGTGACAAATTCGTATTCAATACACATTTGACCGATGACTTCCGCATTGCATTTTTTATCCGATTGAAGCAAATGAGCATGCAGTCCATCTGATGGTAAGCGGTTACCGCCAACCATGGATATCTGTAAGCAACTTCATATAGAACAGGGGTTGACATATGAGGTCAATCACAGATTCATTGCTAATCATGAAGACTAACGAGGTCGTCTCAAATAAAAATGAGCCTGCAACGGGTAATTCATCTAAACTCAGTCACCCGTCTCAACGTTCGAAATTCGACCGAAATTTAAATTATAAAACTCAACATATGGTCCAAAGAACACGAATATTTCTCAAATTCAAATAAGTTGTAACAATTTTCAAGTTATTTTGAACGCATGCGTTAAAAGTAAAAAGAGGTTTAATTAGCTAAGCTACATTTAAATGCAATAGCGGGTATTTTGACAAAGACATTAAGTGTTATATTTCGTTTGCAAGGTAGTGTGTGTGTTTTTAGTTGATTTTATGTATGTTTTATTCATTATTTGAAAAAAGTAGGTACTAGCACTACGCAATCCTTCTCTACGTCAACTATAACCGTGCGTAATTTCATAGGTAGTCCTCCGTCTGCGGCAAGTATGTTAAAAACGAATCACAAATTTTTGCTTCACGTATTAATATATGTTCCATGTATGTGTCCATGTAGTATGTCCACCAATTCGCACTTGGCCAGCGCGGTGGACTATGGCCTAAACTCTCTCATTATGAGAGAAGCCCAGCAGTGGGACAATAATGGGTTGACGAGAATATTAATATATAGATATAATCACGAAATTTTACCAAAAAGAATTAGTAGTACATATTTTAAAATTACTGGAAACAGACAAAGTTGCCGATGCAGAAAATTTCTCGTGTGTCGAGTTCGTGGTGTCGATAGCGCAGTCTCGTATCGAGTTCCCTGAAGCACCGACTCGGCGCCGGGTAGTTGACACCATGACAATGACATATTTCCATGTCTGCTAATAAAATAGACGTGTAAGCGAAGATCCGCTTGGTACCGGACATTCAGACAAACATACACATAGGTATACATTCGAAAAACATTACCCTCCATCTGACGCAACCGGGTAGAAAGGAAACGTATGGACAAAAATATTGTAGGTCGTAGAATCAGTGTAGTTCGCCCGGGGAAGTACCACCGTCACACCTATTTCTAGCGTGCAGCATTACATGCGTTATGATAGAAGGGTGTGGTTGCCGGCACACATTCACATGAGGCGACCATCATAGTCCACGGGAGTAGTAACGAATCTGTGATTGACTTCAGATGAAGCCCTTGTTCTATATGTACCTAGTTGATTACAGATGTCCATAGGCGGCAGTGACTACTTAGGTACTATCAGGTAGACTGCATGCTTGTTTGCTACTTCAGTAAGATAAAAAAAATACTAACATATACATAGGTTTACATTCGAAAAACATTACCCTCCTTCTGACGCAACCGGGTAAAAAAGGAAACGTATGGACAAAAACGTAAATTGCTATCGTTTTGAAGAAACTTAACAAACTGGTAGTACCTAAGCACACAGCAGATACCATGACCTTTGCACCATTGCAAATTCAAAAGCTATTACATTTTTTTATATGACTGAAGTAGCAAACGAACATGCAGTCCACCTGATGGTAAGTGGTTGCTGCCAGCCCTGTATGAAATGTAATCAATTTCATACAGAACATGGGTTCCAACTGAAGTCAATCACAGATGCGTTGCTACTCCCGAGGACTATGATGGTCGCCTCATGTGAAAGTGTGAAATTACATACTATAACTGGAAATACGCAGAGTTGTCGATGATATCGACTTCCCTCAAGCACCGACTCGGCGCCAGGCATTTGACACCATGACAATGACATATTTCCATGCTGCTAATAAAATAGATGTAAGCTAACACCGCTTGACAACAATTGAAGATCCGCTTGCTGTACCAAACTTGTCGATGGAGGTTCTGGGTTCGGTCCCCGGTTATACATACATGTGACTAATGAATAGATTTTTGTACTAAATTCAGGTGTTTGTTTACTTTATGTTTGTTGACACGCACGAAACGAATCACACTAATTTTACACTATGAGTATAAATACGTGCATGTATGTCGGGATTTTTCGGTGTTTACGCAGATATGCCTAATATTTAACCACTTCTTGTGTATTTTTTATAAAAATCTACTCAACCTGCAGATAGTAGGCGATTCAGGGAAACAGAAAAACATTTTTATTTTTCATTTTCAACATAAATCAACTTCACACCCACCTGCAATATAATTCATTCAATAGCCACCGTTTCAGTTGATACATAAATAAAACTCCTATCTGGAATATGTAAATTCACAATTTATGAGTCAACCGGGAATTGAACCCGGGAGCTTATACGATAGGCCTTCGATAAGACCACATACGTTCCACACTCGCTTTATCAGTGGCATGACATGTCATCGCCATAAATGTATGGACATAAATATCGTGAATGAATTTCTCGTTTCTGTTTGTCGTTCCCATGGACGTCCCACGCACTTCACACCTCACGTTTCCGTGCACTACAAACAGATATAGGTACATATCATTAGGTACATCTAAGGTACATTTAAGAATCGAGGAATATTCGATTATAGTGTTTATTTACACGCGAACGAACTAAAGAAAACCGTATTTTCTTTTCTCGGTTCAATACCACACATACCTGTATACTTTCGCACTAGACTTTGCACTATTTTTTTCAAATAAATACTGGATTTCACATTTGCGCTAACTTAAAACCATCTTCTCTATTCTTAGAATTTTCTTAATTGGAACCCTTTTTTTTGTTCTCGAGGGGGAAATCTTCAAAAGGTACCCGACGCCGTGGCAGTGACGCAGGGTAATGTGGGATTTTTACCGCACTAAAACCTCCCCGGTGACCGTCATCGGCGCTAAACCCTGACCTCATAAGTAGCAATCTTGAGCTCTATATGATTATCTAGAAAAAGTGAAACAATACTTTTTGAAGTGAAACTTCTTTAGGCGCATGAGGGTAAAATTTTTACAGATGAAACGTCACGCCGGTATGCAACGGAAGTGTCGGAAAAGAGAGAGAGAGTGATCGAGACCGATTGAGAGAGAGTAAGACAGGGCGAACGTAGCATGAGCAACTAGCCGTGGAGTGAGAGTAGGGAGCAAGCGAGTGAGAAAGATTGAGAGAAAAAGTGAGACAGAGCGAACGTCGTATCACGCCTTTTTCCCTTCCTCTTAATCTTGGAAATTTAAAGTTTTAGATTTGTATAAATATAAACAAGATTTATACATTAGTTCGCCAAAGAAGTTTCACTTCTGACATGTGTACTTTGTACGCACGCATGTTTTTTTAAATTCTATTGCGTCTTTTTTTGTAAACTTGTTTTTTAAAACCTTTGTTGATCGATTTGAAATTCCATTCGGTCATACGTTGCCATTACTACAAATCCGAATACCTCTGCGGCAGGAAATCATTATTCACGTATGCATGGCGGCAAATGGTTGACACAGTTCGACTAGTGTCATTGTAGTTTGCTCAATATTGAATATATTTGTGTTTAACTACTCGTAGAGCAGTGATAGCCTAATGGTTGAAACTTGCCCTCTCGATCGGGAGGTCCGAGGTTCAAACCCAGGCACGCACCAATGATTTATGTGCGTAGTAGAAATTAATTATCACTGCTTTTCGGTGAAGGAAAACATCGTGAGGAAACCTACACACCCGAGAGTTCTTAAAAAAAAAATAATCGGAGGTGTGTGAAGTCCACCAATTCGCACTCGGCCAGCGCGGTGGACTATGGCCTAAACTCTCTCATTCTGGGAGAAGACCCGTGCCCAGCAGTGTACTCGTATGATGACATCTTATCATACTAATATTAAAAAGGCGAAAGTTTGTGTGTATGTTTACTTCTTCACGTCTAAACGGCTGGAACGATTTTCATAAAATTTGGTAGGGAGTTAGCTGACACTCTAGATTACATACTAATATTATAAAGGCAAACATTTGTGCGTATGTTTATTACTTCTTCACGTCTAAACGGCTGGAGTTATTTTCATAAAATATGGTAGGGAGTTAGCTGACACTCTAGATTAACAGGCTACTTTTTACTGTGGGAAAATTTCTTATTCCCGCGGGACAATGGATACATCGATTTTTTAACGCGGGCGAAGCTGCGGGGTTCAGCTAGTTAATATTATAATGCGAAAGTTTTCACGTCGTTTGTGCGTTTCTTACTCTTTCACGCTAAAACTAAGGGTGGGGTTTCGCTAATATTCAGCATACACAGAGTTTATGTCCTAGAATCCTATCTAGGACATAAAGTCTGTGTATGCCATTGCCGTCATACCGTGGTAGACGTGACCGAAGCCGCGGAACTAACCTAGTCAGACATAGTTTATTAAACTCGATACTATAAATATGAAGGCGCTTTGTATTCAAAGACAAAGTGACAAGGTGTCAAAGTCACTCTAGCAGAGTGTCGTGTAGTTTGAAAGCGGGTGGCCACCTTTAGCAGTGACAGAGTCCATTTTGGATTCGGGACGGCACCGAAGCACATCTGTAGCGCATTGCTGTGTATTGAACGAATCATACTCATAAATATTTGTGTAATTTGATAATCAATTAACATACAATTTGTCTATAACTTAAACCTTTTATAATTTATGATCAATTCAGAAGGTCCTTTTATTCTCATAAATATAGTGGTAATACTAAATAACTAAAATAATAACTAACATAACGATAATACCTAAATCTAGGTACCTATAGAAAAGCTTAATGGAATAGTAGTTTCGCTAAAATATTCACGCACAAAAGATTAAATAATTTTGATTGAATTTACGTTTAGAAATGGTCGAATTATTGTTTAAACCGGGGAGGTACCACCGCCACGCCTATTTCTAGCGTGAATTAGTTCATTGGAAGGGTGTGAATGTGGGCTTACTAACATGAAGGGCTTATTATAGGCAATAATATTCCATAGGTACTCTATATTGGTATTTATAAATAGATTTTGAGTTTAACATAAAACATTGTAACTGAATAAATGACAGTTTTTGGGACCATAGACAGGTACTTCACTTTTATTTATTTGTATACATTAAGCTACAGATACTTAAAAGTAGAAATCGGCACTTGAGTCAAAAATCTCACTTCACACTTACAAAATAAACGGCTTAAGGTGTTAGAAGATAAACTTCAGAAACAGAAATATTCTCAGAACTAACACCTTCTATTGTATGTTTTATAACACTTACTTTGTTTAAAGCATTCGAAGGTTAATTGTATTTTAAGTGTCAATTCATTTTTATTGTACTAAGCTTAAGGCCGCCAATGCTGGTTTACAAAGACTTAGAAGATAAAGTAGATACCTATAACATGGCACCTTTAGTAGTTTACTACCTACTTTTAGGTAGTCAACCCATTATTGTTCCACTGCTGGGCACGGGTCTTCTCTCAGAATGAGAGTTTAGGCTATAGTCCACTGCGCTGGCTAGTGCAAAATTCACACACCTCTCAATTTTTTATAGAAATGTTAATGTAAATGGAACAATTGTTAATAGAATATTAATATTGTTTGATACTAGACAGCAACCTTGCACTTAAAATAAAATATTATCAACAAAAAGATGGAACGTAAAATATTTTAGTAATTATTAATATTTTTACTAAAAAAATAAAGAAAAATGTATGCTTTAATGTATGTATGTATGTATTATTAACACATATATATTATATTATACTTGTTATTCATACATACACTGTACCACACACACGTATATACACACTCACACACACATACATAATACACACACGCACGTGTTTACTTAGTTTTGTAATTGTTAACAAAATGTAAATCCATAAATGGCGCCAAGTCAAGCCTATGTAATACATTTGTGTTCTTTGTAATGCTGTGGATTTTGTATTATAAATAAATAAATTTAAATTAAATAGTATACTAATAAAAATAATTACATGTATTTTTATGTATGATAATATGAAAACACTCCAGTAAACTGAACGTACATGTACCTGGACAGTGTTTTGTCGTTATTCTATAATAAACCGTCATAAAGCGTATTTTTACGAGGGAAGTGGAAACCGGAGTGGAGTTACGACAGTCCAGGCGACGACGTGTTGATGGGCGGTGGAACCTTGTCGCAGTAATTTATACATAATGGTCTACATGATATGTTTTATAGTATGAAAAATAGATCCACTGCGCAACGGTAGTTTGTTAAAAAATATAATCTTCTTTTTTCGACCGATATCGACGAAGAATTAATTGAAAATGTTACTAGTTTTTCGCGATAAATGCATACATGTAATAAAAAAATATGTTTCGCGTAGCTTGACGACCCGCGTGGCGCAGCGGTTACCATACCGGTCTGACACGCAATGGTCCCGGGTTCAACTTCCGGCCAGACAGGTATCTGAATAATGAGTTTAGATTCCTGTTCTGGGTCTGGGTGTTTGTGTAATCGTCTCGTGTGTGCCCATGGTACTCACGACACAGGAGAAAATCCTACTATAGGGCTATGAGTGTAGAAAGCGTGTGTGTCTTTTTTTGTTTCGTGGCATATATTGGGAAAATAAAGATTTTACGGAGTATTACTTAAAATAGGTTGAATTCGCATATAATTAAAATAATGAAGTGAAGACAGTACAGATCTCATGGTTCAATTAATGTTAAACCACTCGTTTAATTTATACATTTTTCATAATTAGCTTATATTTCAATAAAATCTAGTCCCTATATTAAAGTTGTTTACAATTGAAAGCTATGTTTTTACGAGGGAAGGAGAAACCGGAGTGGAAGTTACGACAGTCCAGGCGACGACGTGTTGATGGGCCGTGGAACCTTGTCGCAGTAATTTATAAATACCTACCTAATGTTCTGTGATAGAAAATAAAATCTTACTTTTTTGCAACGGAAAAATAATCGGAATATTTTGTAGTTTACGCAGTTTCATTAAAATAATGTGCAACGTAGGTATCTGTATATGTATGATTTTAGACTAGTATTATCGCGGAACGGGTACTCACGATACGCGGTTTATGAACTTTTATAGAATTCTTTTTGCCGATATTTCAGTTTGGCCGTGACCACGATCCATGCAACTGGGTCGAAATCTGCATCCATGAAACATTCTGTTAGTCTAAATATTGGAAAACCAAACAAATAGGTAGGTACTTATTACCTACTAAATTTAAATGCTTGAACGTTTAATTTTCACTTCTTTTAGATTTCATGTAAAGTTATTACAATTTTGATATAAGTAATATGAATTATTATACTTTGATAAAAGTAGGTCATAATTATTTCCATCAGCATCCATCTCTACTCCCATAACAAAGTATTCGATAAAGCCCTCGAAATCCTGAATCCGCCCTAGTAACAATAGGTATACTTAAAACTAGATAGTAGATGCTCGACGAAAATATTTAATAACTAACAAAGTACGTCATCACATTCAAAGTACTTAGGAATACATAAATTAATATTCAGGTCGGCAAGTAAATAACCCGACTCGCACAGTGGCGCCGCGTGCGGCTCGAATACGTACTAATGAGGCCACGTGTCCAACACACGACCTTTACATTACTAACTGCACTCCGTTGTTCCAACTAATTGGTAATTACTGAACATTACATTGCGAAACTAATGAATGGACGAATATCTAATGAGCTCGTGTTGTGAAAGTAACAGGATATATGAAAATTAACGATAAAATTATTTACCGATGACTTACTAGTATTTGAAAGGATGAGAAAAGTTAAAAAAAAAAAACAGAAAATATTTATTTTATTTCTTGTACTATGAATAAATAGCCTACTGTTATAGAATGTACTATAATTTCACAATTGGAATCATTGGCCCTGTGGCGCAACGGATAACGCGTCTGACTACGGATCAGAAGATTCCAGGTTCGAATCCTGGCAGGGTCGTTATTCGAATATTTGTTTTTTTTTTCATAAATTTTATTATACATAAATATAAATATAACGTTTTCCGTATTTATATTAAAAATAAATAAAAATATATACATTTAAAATAGATGTTTTATTTGTTTTATATCCTTCCAAATATAAAAGTTACACCTATACGTTTATCTTTTAAAAGGAGATGTTTCAAAATGTATGGACCTTTGGCCAGGTATCTGTACACCATATGATAAAAAAGCTAGTAAAGTATAGAGCACTTTTAAACTAAGCATTTTATTAAAATCGACTGGGTTTATTGGTACAAGACTAGAATTTTAAGTTAGAATTGCAACACAATATAATGGCGGCGATATTATTTCATATTGACAGTTGAGGTTAATAAACAAATTGTGACAATGACAATCAGTTCTCAGTGATTATCTGAATTCTGATCCAATGCGAAAAAGGAAAAACTTATTATTACATTATGTAGCTTAGCTATGATAACCTTAAAACTATTGTATAGTTATGGTTCTATGTAAACAAATGTAAACAAAGACTAATCTTATCTCATAGCTATTAGCCAATTACAATTATGATTTCAATTCAAACCCGAATAAATCAGTTGATGTTTGGAAGTCCAAGTTGAGTATGTAAATCACTAGCCTGGTCAACAGGTTAACCGATGAACAGTCCAAAATATGAAAGTCAAGTCAACTGAGGTAAGCAGCGATCCGAAATCCAAGATATGTAAGCCAGGGGTTTGATAACTTGATATAGAAACTCCAACACAATACGCACACGAAAATATTCCGTGTAAATATCTAAGAACAAGAAAACAGATGAATGGATTTAGTAAAAGAATCAATATGACAGTTGTCAGATAATGACAATTACAGTTTTGTCCACAGACTGTCTAAATCAGTTGTTCCGCCATATTGGAAAACGAAGAAAATAGTTGATTTTAATTGGTTTTGTACCAGAAAAGTACACGTTTTTATAAATTTTAAGTATTTTTTTCGGATTCTTGAGATTTTTCTCGATTTTTTGAGATGGTGTACATATACCTAGCCAAGATTGAAACATCTCCTTTATCTAAACAATCTACTCAAAATATATTTAGCGTGAAGTGATAAAAATCACAGCCATAGATAATTTATAAACTTGAAAGTGTCAAAATATTAATGAAACGTTTTTGTAACACTTGTTTGAGATTAACCTGCTTCAATGTTGTCAACAACTTTGACAAGCGTTTTTAAGAAATATTAACACTTATGTTTTTTGATGCTTTTAAAGGATTTTTAATATAAGTATTTAGATTTTGCCAGCATGTTGTAAATATTCAAATCTAACTAGTAGGTACCTACTTGATACGAATATGTATCAAGTACCTTTTTTTTAGCGACGGGGGAAACCCTCAAAAGGTACCCGACGCTGTGGAATTGCGTCGGGTTATGTGGGATTTTAACCGCACTAAAACCCCACGGTGGCCGCCGTCGGCGCTATAAAGAAGACTCCAGGATCTCGAAACGACTTCAACCGGAAAAGTACCTATGTAACTAGATTGTAATGCCAATATTATCAACAGCTGAAGATTGTTCATCACAAAGCGAGTAATACCGATCGTGTTTAAATTAATTTATTCTTGTAAATAGCTGTCAATTTTGAAAAAGTTTAAATTCATACATATCAATTACCTAACTCTTAAAAAATATTATGGTTATATTAAATTGTTTTGTAAGTAAAAACTCTCATTCTGACAATAATGGGTTTTACAACAAATTGTTTAGTGTCAACTGTTTGTGGAGTTAGAGTGGGGAGGGATAGTGTAAAAGTCGGAAAACATTTTTAAATACTGATGAAGCGGGCGAAATGTAAACATATTATTTGCCAATAGTAAACGATTTTAATTTTACCTCTAACCTATTATCCTTAACCAAATTCAAAGTTAATCTACTGACCGTTTTGCCTATTTATCACATTCTAATTACATACGCCATCTAACAGACTATCTCAAGGTAAAGGCGTTCAGATCCGGGTGTTTTTTGCTGCTCTATCTTTAAAAAATAGAGCGAAAAAGTTTAACAAACTTAAAGTAAAAATACAGCTGTTTATGGTTTATGGCTCCAAATTTAGAATTATATATTTTTTTAACTCACTGAATTAGCAAAAGAACAGTCCACCTGATGGTAAGTGGTCGCTGCCGCCCATGGACATCTATAATCAACTTCATACAGAACATGGGTTCCATCTGAAGTCAATCACAGATGCCTTGCTACTCCCGAGAACTATTATGGTCGCCTCATATAAAAGTGTGCTGGCAACCACAGCCTTCCAACGAAACGCAAGAAATGCTTCACGCTAAAAATAGGTGCGGCGGTGGTACTTCCCCGGTCGAACTACACTGGTTCTACTTACTATCTTTATATTCATATTGTTAGCATGTAGGCATAGAAAGAAAACAAATTATACAAAGCAATACTCATCAGGGACAGCAATGCATCTTCTATCAGGATAATTATATAGACTTTAAAAATCGCTTTAAAACGCTTTCTACACTCAGCCCCACAGTAGGATTTTCTCTTGTGTCGTGGGTGCCATGGACACACACAAAGACGAATACACAAACACCCAGTCCCAGAACATGAATCTAAATTCAGATAACTGTCTGGTCGGGAATCGAACCCGGGACCCATTGCGCGTCAGACCGGGATGTTAACCGCTTCGCCACGCAGATTGACAGCAACTTTATTAATTATAAATACCACTAACTCCTGTATCAGTAATAAAAAGTAAATATATATGTATATAGGTTAAGTATACAGATCGAAAGAGAGTTCCTTCTTTTGAGTCGGTTAAAATATCAAAATGTTTAAAGTGTGGTAAAAAATAACTCTAAAACGAAATAATCGCTTAGTATATTGTGTCAGCTGGTATGTGACTATTTGTAGACTTATCAATATGGGGTCAAGAGCGCGCCTTCCGCCCGATAACGCCAGATAACCGAAATCCTTCCAGCATCCCGCAACAGTTATTTATGGTCCGTAAATACAAATAAAAACGTTTAGATAAAGATGTGATATTTTGATGGTATGTCAAAAAAGTGGCGTTTGCTGTCGTGATAAAGATAACCCATATGCATACGTTATTTTAGATGAAGTGTGGGCATGTCAAACGTTGAAACGCAAGAGATTTTAAAATCTTTTTTGTCACGCGGGCTTAGTTCATGCGGATCTGATACGCATGCGAAGGTACCACTTGCATCGCATATAAACAACTGTAAAGTATGTATGTAGCGTCATACGGTCGCAGATAATGAAGAGAGCAGTATGTTCAATCACGCGTTCGGCTAGAACACGCGTGTGAGCTCAATCTTGTGTGACATGAAAAACACGTCACTGTAAACAATACTGTAATAAAACTCCAAAAACTGTTAAATGTTATAATTTATTTGGAATTTATAGTCTGCAAGGCGTTGCAACACTACATTGATTGATGGCTTTGCATTAAAATACTGCTGCGTATCTCTTGACCATTTTTGTAAATCGATTACTGCCAACCAGTAACATTTATTAAATAATTAAAAAAAACAGGAAGGCTATTTAACTAAAAAAATATAACAAAGACGCGTCAATACGAGGAAGATACACGTCAAACGTGTCTTGTGACACCTTGACGTTTGCCTCAAAGTGAAGATACCTTTGTTATTTACCCTTGAAGATTTTGACTCCAAATATTTTCTTAGCTTTTAGACCGTTAGCGTTATACGTCCAGCAAACATCCTGCGCAGGCAAATATTGGGGCGTGTAATACTGTCCCGGACGTCGCGGACATGTGCTAAAGATCTATCTAATCCATCGTATCTCAAACTAAGACGTTTCTTATCAAAGGGGGTCAGACCTGTAGAGGTGATAATAATAATAATCTTTATTAACATGGTTAAAAAGGAGAAACTCTAAATGTACTCGAGTATTAAATAACAAAATTAATTGTCGTAATTAGACAGACATTAAATCTTAGAAGCTGTATTGTACAGATAGTTCTAACATATTGTTATTTCTGTATACTTTCGCTTGTGTACATTTTTAAATCTTCGTTTAAGAATATCTTTATTTGGTGAAATAGTTTATGTAATAAACTATGTACAAGACATCGTTCATTAAAGGAATGAAAAAGTTTATAAAAATGTTGATCTACTGTTATAAAAAATAAATTTATGCTATGTTAGCTATAAATTAGGTATTTTAAAACTTTGTTTAAAATATCTAGTTAATAGTTAACATAACAGTACTTATTATACCAAACTTTTTTTTCTATTTTGTATAAAAATAATACTTACCTTAGTTATTCGATTTTTTGGAGGGTTTCAGCATAAAATGTTGACAAACAGTGGTGCTGTAAACTGGAATCTATGAACCTTTCCTTTCCCTTCCAAAAGCACATTATAACCAATTTACATGTTCAAGAACTTTCGTGTCCTTGTACTTTCTCGTTTCAATTTCATAGTGACAATAGTATTTAAGCCGTTAGAGTATATTACATATGTAACGGCATATGTTGAAAGTTTATTATGGAAAAAATAATTCTAATATTCATTTGTTATCGTTGCACATCTTTTTTCAATAATTATGGGTAAAGTTCGTGATACTGGTTGCGTTCCATTGGAGATCTCGAAATCCTCTTTTTAGCGCCGAAGATGGCCACCGGGGGGGAGAGGGGGTTTAGTGCGGTAAAAATCCCACATAACCCTGTGACGCTCCCACGACATCGGCTACCTTTTGAAGGTTTCTCCCCCAAGAACAAAAAAATAAAAATGGGTAAAATGTTGTGTGGTAGGCAATAGGCACCTTGAATAAACTCCTTCTCCTGCCTTTGGATATTGTAGGAGGCGACTAAGGAGCTATCAGGATATGGAGATAGGTAGCATTTTCTTCCTGTATGACCTCGATATCAACTATTTTCACCAAAATGCATGCCAAGCGCAATTACTTTCTGTACCACTTAGCATCTTCCATTTCCATTTCCATTTGTGACCACTTACCATCAGGTGGACTGCATGTTCGTTTGCTACTTCAGTCAGATAAAAAAGATTAATGGATAAATAAAATAAAGCTAACATTTTATTAACAGCAAACTTGAAAAAATACATTCTAAGAGAATCATACTTACCTATACATCTTTTACTTTTGCTGAGCAAATATGGGGAAGATGAATGTTAACGTATATTTTTGACTGATAGTGTATCCCAAGAACCAAAACAAATCCCATTTTCAACACGACGCATCAAGTGCTTTCAAACTACGAGGGTGTGTTCAGCGAAGCAGAAATCATTAGATTTCAACATAAACCGCACCCTGCCGTGACCGTAACCGATTAATATTCATTAATATGAAGTCAGCATAGAATTTATTTTTATATACTAACCCTTCAGTCTTTTTGTAATTTGATTGTTATATGTTTTTAACATAACATACCATTTTATTTTTTTGCCCGATATAAAAATATTACATAATTATGGCTGGTTTTCTAATCAGATTTCTTACACACAAAGAATAGGTAAAGCTTTACAAGACGTAAAAGGTCTCATTACTTCCCCAAATGAATAAAATAGTTCAGTTCGTATGATGATGATATCAGTAACAAAACATGGGTAAGATTCTATTATATTCAATTATACTGCAAACATATTGAAAATACACGTTAAGGATACAACATTTATTATTGCACTGAAAATATCCTTAAACCCGATAGAAACCATGCGAAACTAGAGCTAATTAAGATAAAGTTTTCATGATAGTGCAAAACTACCATGTCCAAATTGTCCATTGTGTAGATATAGAAAGCAATCAACCCTATGTATCTATATCGTGTAAGTCCCCGGGCGCGTGGCAGCCACGGTCCCGCTATCTTGTCACGCGTTGTCACGCTTTGTAATACACGCACGAAATGAACAAGAGCGTTTCGACTTCGCTATACATTCATTAAGATAAATCCGGTGGAATTATGATTAAAATCGATAAGAGATTCACGTTGTATCAATGTGGTGTATGCATCTTATTTGTTTCACGAAATAATCAGTATCAGATCTAAATATGTACATATACATATTAGCTTCCTAATTTGGTAAATGGTGAGGGTTATTTCCAAAGTTTGGCAATCATGCGCGTGCGTATTAAGAATTATTTGTTTATTTGTGCAGGATATTTTGCAGTAGTCGTAATTTGTGCGTATAGAATACAATCGTTCCTATGTATCTATAACGTATAAGTCCCTTGGTGCATGGCAGCCACGGTCCCGCTAACTTGTCACGCGTGGTCACGTTTTGTAATGCACGCATGAAATTAACAAAACCATTTCCGTTTCACCATGCATTTGTACATATAAATCCGGAGGAATTATAATTAAAATTGATGATAAATTGTTATCAGTAATTATCTGATATACGTATAACACGTCTAGGGCTGGTTGGTGGTAAGGATTATCGGTAAGGGTACCTGTGATAATAATTTATTGTCTGTAGCTCATTGTAAAACCTCATTGTAAGAAAATTTAAATCTGTCTTATTCTGAGAGACACCTCAGCTATTGGAAGACAAAAAAAACTAATTACACATTAAAATGATTATTAATCTCTGAGCGTTAGTTTACATAAGTGTCAATCCACGTCACGGGAAATTTAAAAACCTTTTTTTTATTGTATACAAATTACTACAATTGAATTAATGTATTTTTGTAGCATGAGTATATTATATTTAACACGGAAGTGCGCCACGTGGACTCATTTCCGTGAAGGCAAAGTATCGCGCATATCAGCGCTGAACAAGCACGTTGTGGGAACTTTGTATCGATTTATGGTAATGCAATGTGGGATAATATTTTGTTACTAAAATACATACCTAACTAACGTCTTCGTGCGACTCCGCCCGCTTACGACACGTTAATTCATGTTATGTGATATTATATATTATTATTGAGACTAGTATTACCTATCGCGGAATTGATACATTTTAATAATTAACGGGTACTCACGATATGTGGTTTATAGATATCTTTAAGAATTCTTTTTGTCGATATTTCAACCCAGTTACATGTTTCGCCGTGACCACGATCCATGTAACTGGGTTGAAACGACAAAAAGAAAGGATGCAAAAACCGCATATCGTGAGTACCCATTAATTATTAAAAGAATCATGTTATGATCTAAAAGTGCCTAAGCTCAACCAAATCCGATCAATAATTTCTAATTGAAGGAGTAATCAGAATCCCCGCTGTCATCCTCAAACGATCCCGTGTTGAACAGAGGCCTTAATTGTTTAAGTGCTTAATTTTTTTAAAGACCATATTATAAGAATATAATTAAATGCCATGTTTTAAGCTCTAATCTTGCGAAGCCGTCAAACGTAACTGTGCTTAAAAGATACTGTACTCTAGTCACAAAAGTAACAAAGTTTGGTACAAAAAGTACCGTATCGTGTTACTATGAGATATATTTTTTGAGATAACAATTGGGCACAGTTATCATAATAGAGAGCAACTATCGTGAACAAAAAAAAATAAATAAAAATGAGACCAATGTTTGAATAAACTGTGATAAGATTTAAACGAATAATTGCAATTAGTATTTATTTATTTAATGTTTTTAAACACCTTAAACTAAGGGACACATGGGTGAACTTAATGCCTCATGGCTAATATTATTATTGTAGTTCGTAAATATTAGAAACAAGGTTATTTCCGAGGCTTCGCCCGTCTTTTCTACCTCGGTATCCTGTATGTTAATCTATGTAGATCACAATTCAATGTGTGTGCTAATTTTCAGCGAAATTCAACCCCTACTTTAAGCGTGAAAGAGTAACAAGCACACAACCATCACCTCCAAAATTTTCCCATTTCTTTTATCTGACTGAAGTAGCAAACGAGCATGCAGTCCACCTGATGGTAAGTGGTCACTGCCGCCCATGGACATCTGTAATCAACTTCATACAGAACATGGGTTCCATCTTAAGAGAACAAATGCGTTGCTATTCCCGAGGACTATGATGGTCGCCTCATACAAAAGTGTGCCGGCAACCACACCCTTTCGTCGAAACGCAAGGAATGCTTCACGCTAGAAATAGGTGTGGCGGTAGTATTTCCCCGGTCGAACTACACTGGTTCTTCGTTTGTAAATTTTAACACCATTTTAAATATAAGACATATAACACCATTTATAAATATAAGTAAGGTTATAGTTAAATCACAATAACAAAGTAAGTGAATCATAATAAATTTTACCGCCAAACACTACCTACTATATTATTTAATATATAGAGACAGAGGGTTTCGAAAAAATACAGAGTTAAAGTAATGGGAAATTCTTGAGTTTCCGGTGCGGCACGTGGACGATATCCGGTAAGCGGGAATGGCCGCGTATAAGGGCAGTACGCTGTGGGAAAATTATATCGATTTTTACTTTGAACCCCTGCGCAACAAGGGTGCTTAAATTTCAAGCCTTCGTCTTATCTTCGCAAGGTGGCATAAAGTATATAGTTCGGCCGACGAGGTATTACCGCTAGGGTTGCCACCTTTACTTTCAGCGATTAGAAGAAAAGGCAACATTGGCAATAAAAGGTATAAATAAAGAAATACGTAGCTTCAAAATAAAGTACCTACTATTTATTTAGACGAAAAAAAGGGAAATGTAGATAACAATTTGACGCCTGTATTTCCTCAATATGAAGAGCAACATAAAAGGTCACCAAATATACGTATAAGTTCTACTACTTTGTAAATGAGGTAGCTATGGAAACCTTAAGATGATAGGACTATGATGATCGCCTCATATAAATGTATGCCGGCAACCACACCCCTACATCGAAACGCAAGAAATGCTTCACGCTAGAAATGGGTGTGGCGGTGGTACTTCCCCGCTATAGATAGTTGTATAGTATCAGTACAAGTAGGTAACTAGTTCTAGGTAGGTAACTAGCTTTTGACTTAAGTATTTGTACGCAGTGGAGTTTTTTAAAATTCAATTTGTATAATGAATGTTTTAAGAAAGATTAACGTAATATTAAAAATAATACACCACAGGAATATTGTAAGTCAGGAGTTTTTATAGCAACTATCCGTAATACTATGTCCAGCAACACTGATCGCCATAAAAGCCATAATTTATGGATTTACATAAATCCTTTACATAGACTCGACTAATAATAGCTCGACTTACATAGACCAAAGCGCCGGCTTAATTATTCATTCAGATGCATAAAAGGTTTAATTATACTGCGTCTTGCAGTTAAATACAGGGGCCGAAGGAAATTTTTAATTATATTATTAACATAGCCTGAATTTCCTTCGAATCAATCTCGGACTTTTATGGACAGCATTCGACCAACAATCATTATGTTATCCATCTAAGGTCCTATTCAGACAGTTACAAGACGTTTAATAGGTACTTCTAAGTACGGTTTGGTA
Source organism: Spicauda simplicius (assembly GCA_949699795.1). Lineage (NCBI taxonomy): Eukaryota > Metazoa > Arthropoda > Insecta > Lepidoptera > Hesperiidae > Spicauda > Spicauda simplicius. Next base: position 12,069,711 of record OX453072.1, on the reverse strand, counting down.
TTTTTGAAATGTAATAATGGTCCTCCTATTATGCAGTTTAACAAGCAATAGATCCCGTGAACGATGGCCTACACCAGCAACGATCCCACAATTTAATCTATTTCTATTAATGTTGTAGGAATTTGCTATGGATAAACATACTTCGGTGAAGGAAAACATCGCGAGGAAATCTACACACCCGAGAGTTCCTTAAAAATAAAGTTCTCGGACGTGTGTGAAGTCCACCAATTCGCACTTGGCCAGCGCAGTGGACTATGGCCTAAACTCTCAATCTGAGAGAAGACCCGTGCCCAACAGTGGGACAATAATGGGTTGACTAGAAACATACAGAAATAATGCTTACTATGGACCATTAAACTAAATCGAGAGTATTTGTTTCCTTTATGGCATAAAGAAATTTCCTGCCAGGTAGTTGATTATGCCTGGGGAGCGGCCGTGCTCCGTCTCTGTTCGGAACTGTAGTTCCGAGATCAGACTAGGGCTACGGTATTTCCTGCCTGTCGTAAAATGCGACTAAAATGGGCTTCCGGGCGGTACGAGTAGAAGTTCGAACCGTCCAGCCAAGCGACCCCGTGTACCATTGTACCATTGGAGATCCGGGAGTCCTCCACGCAGCACTGGGGATGGGCACCGGGGTTTTAGTGAGGTAAAAATCCCACATAAACCGGTATTAAAAAACGGGTGGCAACATATCCTTAGCTGATCTCAAGTAAGACTTGTCCGAGGTTGATTACCTACAGATGTTCATGGGCGGCAGCGGCTTACCATCGGGCGGACTGCATGCTCACTTGCTACTACCACATGAAAAACAACAAAATGTTATAACAAACTGTAACAATAACGACAGTTGTTCTACTCAGTATACATATGGTTGTAACATAGCTCTCAGTAATAGCAAAGGGGTTTTGCGCGGAAAAGTCAATGACGCTTGTGATGGGGCGGGCGGGGTGCGCTCCCGAGGGATGCGAGCGAAGGGCTTCATTTGACTACGATAGGGATGGTTCTTACCTATAATGTTATAGCATCTTGTACAGCTATCTTCTGTATATAAAAGCGGAACAATAACTTTTCATTTATGATCCTAAAACCTTAACTACTACAGCTAAAATTATTATTTCTTATTTATAAATTTAGGTACGGTTAGGTTATGTTTAGTAGAAGGATGATTGTGTAACTAGACGCCAAAAAAATGTACTTAGTCGACAAAATTTTTGTGTTTGTGGATTATTGATATTGAATTGATAATGTTATGCCTTTTATTAGATTTGGTTATAATACAGAATACTTGTCCTAAAGCATAGATCGCTTTAGGCTACCACAGGATTGAACCTGAATTTTTTATCAATTGATATCTATAATCTTGTGCTCTGCGACAAAAACACGAGGTTGTTGTAGGTATACAGAAAGAATTAATCATGAAACACTTAAAATACAAGCTATAATGGATTACCTAAAATAAAAATCTAATTATTCATTTACAAAGTAATCACATCTTACAATTTACGTGCACATTATGGACACAGTAACACACCATATGCCGCGAGACGCCCATAATTCTTAAACTTGACGTTTTGTGAAAAATGTCCTTGCATATAAATTCATCTACAATGAACATTATAAATGGTAAAGTAGAATTCACAAATGATCTAAGCAGCAGTCGGCAACCTTTTTGGACACAGACCCCATAGTAGGTAGGTAGGTAGTACATATACCTACTTAATAAATAATTGCGGATCGTATCTCTATCTAGGGACGATGAAAAATGACATCGAAGTCTTTGATTTGTCGGAAAATGGTCGTTGAAATAAGACCAGCTAAGTGCGAATTGGCCGTGTGGTGTCGGTGGCCGTGTGGTGTCGGTCTTGTGAATAGCACCACTCCCTCTCTTCCCGTGGATGTCGTAAGAGGCGACTAAGGGACTTTAAACCAGGTGATGGGCAGCAGCATCACCCTGAGAACTTTAAGCATACTGCGGTCACCAACACGCACAGCCAAGCGCGGTGACTATGGCAAAACCCCCTAATGGCAGCTCAGACGAAACCATGGCCCCCAGTCCCCGGCAGCCCCGCTATTCCTGGCTATGGTAGCGGTCACGGTTACGGCGGGGCAGGGGGTGCTAAGAATCTCCGGCAGAGATCGAGCTACCACAACCGACGACTTCTGCACCTGGCAACATATAACACCAGGACTCTGAGGAATGACGAGAAGATATATGAGCTGGAAGAAGAGGTGGACAAGCTAAACTGGAGTATTGTAGGATTATCTGAAGTCCGAAGACAGGGGGAGGACACGATGATCCTAAAATCTGGTAACTTGTTCTACCACCGGGAGGGCGAACATCTGTCCCAAGGTGGTGTCGGGTTCCTCGTCAACAAGTCCCTTGTCAACAACGTTCTGGAGATCAAGAGTGTGTCGCCTAGGGTAGCATACCTTATACTCAGAGTATCCAAGAGGTACTCGCTGAAGGTCATACAGGTATATGCGCCGACATCGATGCACTCTGATGACGAGGTTGAGGTTATGTATGAGGACATATCTAAAGCCATACATACCTCAAAATCGTACTTCACGGTTGTGATGGGGGACTTCAACGCAAAGCTGGGCGTTCAATGTGGCGATGAGTTGAAGGTAGGGCCCTTTGGCATTGGTAATCGGAACCATCGAGGCCATTTGCTGGCTAACTTCTTGGAAAAGGAAGGATTCTATATGATGAACTCCTTCTTCAAGAAGAAGCCTCAAAGGAAATGGACCTGGATGAGTCCCGATGGTACTACCAAAAACGAGATTGACTTCATACTGGCGGACAAGCGGCACATATTTAACGATGTCTCTGTGATCAACAGGTTTAAGACCGGAAGCGATCACCGGATGGTAAGAGGCACGTTAAATATCAAGATCAAGCTGGAACGGTCCCGCCTTATGAAGTCGATACTCCGTCCAAGATCTTGTCAAATCCAGGGCTCTGAAGACTTTCAACTCGAGCTACGCAATCGCCTGGAATGCCTAGAAAATTGCGTTGATGTTGACGAAATGAACACCAAGTTGGTAGAAACTGCCCACGAGGTAGGGTCGAAGTACTATAAGACCCCCTCCAATAGAAGTACTCAAAGACTTTCGGTCCAAACTCTCGAACTTATGGCAGAACGGCGGGCAATGTGTGTGCAGTCTCCAGCTTCACTGTCGCAGCTTAGGCGGCTCAACGCGCAAATCTCTAACAGGATGCGACGTGACCTTCGCCTCTTTAATGCAAATCGCATTAAAGAGCAAATTGAGCGGAACAAGGGCTCCAAGGTCTTCGCAAGGGATTTGCGTGTTGGGCATAGCTTATTAACGAAGCTGAAGACTGAGGACGGCACCACAGTTGCCGCGAGGCCTGAAGTTCAGAGAGAAATTGAGCGCTTCTATGGGCAGTTATATACCGCTTCACGTGGCCCTTTGCCGCCTGTCAATGACAAGCGAGCCACGCTAACCCGACACTATACCGAAGATATCCCGGACGTCAGCCTGTACGAGATTAGATTGGCCCTCAAACAGCTCAAAAACAACCGAGCGCCCGGCGAAGACGGAATCACAACTGAATTGCTTAAAGCAGGAGGGAGGCCTATTTTGAAAGCGCTCCAACAGTTGTTCGATTCCGTCATAAGCCAGGGTATAGCACCGGAGGCGTGGAGATGAAGCGTGGTGATACTGTTCTTCAAAAAAGGCGATAGGTCTTTACTGAAGAATTACAGGCCCATCGCGCTTCTGAGCCACGTCTACAAGGTGTTTTCGAGGGTCATCAATAATCGAATAGCTCGCAGGCTCGACGACTTCCAGCCTCCCGAACAAGCCGGATTCCGAAAAGGCTTTAGTACCATGGACCACATACACACACTGCGGCAGATAGTAGAGAAGGCCGAGGAGTACAATCTGCCGTTGTGTGTGGCCTATGTGGACTATGAGAAAGCCTTCGATTCTATCGAGACATGGGCGGTGTTGGAGTCGCTCCAGCGGTGCCAGATTGACTATCGGTACATCGAAGTGTTGAAGTGTATATATAAGGCAGCCTCAATGTCGATCCGATTACACGACGGATGTACGAACCCGATCCAATTGCAGCGCGGTGTGAGACAGGGGGATGTATTATCCCCGAAACTGTTTACCGCTGCATTGGAAGACGTGTTCAAACTGATGGAGTGGAAAGGATTCGGCATCAACATCGATGGCGAATATATCACTCACCTTCGATTCGCAGACGACATAGTCATCATGGCGGAGTCGATGGAGCACCTCAACACCATGCTCAGCGACCTCTCTGGTGCCTCTCAACGGGTGGGTCTTAAGATGAACATGGACAAGACAAAGATCATGTCTAACGTCCATGTCACACCCGTACCGGTCGTTGTTGACGGCACCACCCTCGAAGTTGTTGACGAATATATTTACCTGGGGCAGGTGGTGCAGATGGGTAAGTCCAACTTCGAGAAAGAGGTCACTCGTAGAATCCAACTCGGCTGGGCAGCGTTCGGGAAACTGCGCCATATCTTCTCATCCGATATACCTCAGAGCCTGAAGTCGAAGATGTTCGAGCAGTGTGTGTTGCCAGTGATGACATACGGCGCCGAGACGTGGTCCTTTACTGTGAGCCTCGTGCGTAAGCTCAAAGTCGCTCAGCGAGCTATGGAGAGAGCTAGCTATGCTTGGTATTTCCCTGCGCGACAGAATTCGTAATGATGAAATCCGTAGGAGAACGAAAGTTACCGACATAGCTCTCAGAATTAGTAGGCTGAAGTGGCAATGGGCAGGCCACATCGTTCGTAGGACAGATAACCGATGGGGTAGAAGAGTCCTCGAATGGAGACCACGCCTCGGCAAAAGGAGTGCAGGCCGCCCCCCGACCCGGTGGACTGATGACCTGAAGAAGACGGCGGGTAACCGCTGGATTCAGATGGCTCAGGACCGGTCGAAGTGGCGCAGATTAGGGGAGGCCTATGTCCAGCAGTGGACTTTCAAAGGCTGATGGATGGATGGATGGATGGAAGTGCGAATCGAACTCACGCACGAAGGGTCCCGTACCATTTATAACATACGACAAAAGTAACGTTGTTGTGCAGGTGCACCCTTAAATATTTATGGTAGTTTGTTTTTAGTATTTGTTGTTATTGTGGCAACAGAAATACATCATTTGTCAAAATTTCAACCGTCTAGCTATCACGTTTCATGAGATACAGTCTGGTGACCGACAAACGGAGAGACGTTTAGTTAGTGTAGTAATATTACCCAAAGGAGGAAGACTGAAGAAGATTGAAGTACTCTTTTGTAAGTGGTCATTACCGTCTATGGTATTAAAGAACTTTCTATTTGAAGTCAAGAGATGCGTTGATGCTTCGGAGAAATAAAATGATTAATTTAAAATACATTAATACGTAATACATAGCCTGCATCCACAAAATTAAAATGAAAACGTTTTGACTGTTTTTCTATCGCACTATTTTAGTTAGCTTCATAGCATATGTTTTGAAACTACACATATAATAGTCGTTTCAATTTTGTTTCCATAGTTTTTTTTTATCTGACTGAAGTAGCAAACGAACATGCAGTCCACCTGACGGTAAGTGGTCACTGCCGCCCATGGACATCTGTAATCAACTACATACAGAACATGGTTCCCATCTGAAGTCAATCACAGATGCGTTGCTACTCGGGAGGACTATGATGGTCGCCTCATGTGAAAGTGTGCCGGCAACCACCACACCCTTCTATCGAAACGCAAGAAATGCTTCACGCTAGAAATAGGTGTGGCGGTGGTACTTCCCCGGTCGAACTACGCTGGTTCTACCACCTTCAAAACATGCAGTCCACCTGACGGTAAGTGGTCACTGCCGCCCATGGACGTCTGTAATCAACTACATACAGAACATGGGTCCCATCTGAAGTCAATCACAGATGCGTTGCTACTCGGGAGGACTATGATGATCACCTCATGTGAAAGTGTGCCGGCAACCACCACACCCTTCTATCGAAACGCAAGAAATGCTTCACACTAGAAATAGGAAAAGCTTAGTAATAGTGTTTCGTTTTTACCATTTGGATACGGAAGTCGTTAAAAAAATAAAAAAGTGTTTAGTGAAATAATATATCTACAATTAAAACTTATAAATTAGGAAGGTCCGCGGACCACAAAGAGAGCTCGCGGGTCTCGAGTTGCCGACCTCTGACCTAATGGAACATGAAAGCTTGGTCTCATTCTACGTACGTGCGTTACGAGGGATACTTACACCGTTTTCCACTCACAGCTAAACGCGGGACGTGCTCGCAATTCGCAATATCCGGCTCTACAGGCAAATATTTACTGCCTATATTGTACTTATATTCAGACCGTACGCAATTTTCTATGTGAGCGGTAACACCAAGAAATCAATGAATTTCGAACGCATTCTCTGCATAGAAATTTGATTTCTACCAATATATTCTTTAGGGTTCCAAAGGGCGTAAACGGAACCTTTTTACTAAGACTCCACTGTTCGTCTGTCTGTCTGTCTATCCGTCTGTCTGTCACTAACCTGTATCTCATGAACCGTGATAGCTAGATAGTTGAAATGTTCACAGATGATGTATTTCTGATGCCGCCATAACAACAAATACTTAAAACAGAAAAATAAAATTTAAGAAGGGCTTCCAGACAAAAAAGTTTTATGGCGTTTTTTATAGATACACGCTTACACGCTTTCTACACTCAAAGCCCCACATTAGGATTTTCTCGTGTCGTGGGTACCATGGACTCAAACAAGACGAATACACCCAGAGCCAGAAAATGAATGTAAATCCATCGTTCAGATACCTGTCTGGCCGGGAATCGAACCCGGGACCCATTGCGTGCATGACCGGCATGGTAACCGCTCCGCTTCGCGGGTCGTCAATAGGTACGAAACCCTTCGTACGGGAGTCTTTCTGCATTTAATCGGGTTTTCTAGCTTATTATTAACGTTTATTAGTAAACACAACTGTTTATTATGATATCATACGATAATGTTAAGAGACAATGTTGTATTACCTACGTCATTTATCTACTACCATCGAAATACATAAACAGATGATAATAAACAGGCGATACATTATTTGATATGTCTACTATATCCACATAGGTACGTACAACAACACTGTCAAGACTTATAATTATTTGATATTGTAATATCAATCATATCCAATCTCCCTAATGGTAAGTAGTCGCCGGCCATGGACATCTGTAAGCTACTTGATTTTCAATAGCGGTCTATGTAAAGTAACTCACTGTCTCCTTACTACTCCCGAGGAGAAGATGGGCGCCCCAAATAAAAATGAACCAGCAATCATGCTTCACCGAAACGCAATGGCTGATTCAGGATACCTTCTCTTTATTTTCCCCTAAACTTAACTCCGCACCGTGAGGTTGCCTGGAAGAAATCTCTGTTGAGCGATAAGGCCACCTTTTGTATTTTATTATTGTAATTTACTGTATTATTTTTCTTTTTTCTGGGTACAATAAAGTATATTATTATTATTATTATTAGGTACCTCCAAAAACTCAACGTATTAGTGAAACGCAAGAACTGCTTCACGGTAGAAAGTTTCACAGTGGTACCTCCCCGGTCTAAACGTATACGTTCTACCAAGTAGCGAATTGAAGAAAACACATAAAATCAGAATGTATTTAGAAAACACAAAAAAGTTTTACTCACTTTATTACTAGAATTCGGTTATATAACAAATTACGAATGAAAGGTTTCCTCTGTATAATGTAGAAACGCGTCAATGCAATTAGGGAAATTGATGTAAGTAAAGTAGTCGTAATAGTGATGCGCCTACAATTTTATTTTTTGACTCGAGTCAATCGAGCAAATTTACTGCTTCACTCGATTTACACTCGAGTATTCGAATCACTCGAGTTGTCATTTTTCGATTCGAGCAAGATTTACACTTATATTAAGCGTATCATAATCAAACTAAGACTCGGAATAACAACAAATGACGAACTCAAAATTACGCGTATTCAACATGTTATTGACTAATGTTTATGTTTTTTTTTACTAAAGTGCATGAGTCGCAGTATCACCTGTCAGTTCCAGTTTGTGAAAGCAACCGGCACAGCATAGATAAAAAATCGAATGGTCAAGTGATATCTAATGACAATAGGCAGAATAAAAACGTTGCCCAAATTGACTTGGTGACTCGAGTGCGGAGACTCTAGTCGCATCACTACTCAGTAGTCACACGGAGCCCGTACAAGCTGGCCAGCTGTACTGCGCCCTCCATCAATTTAATAAAAAGGTTTCCCATTCAGATTAGGAACGCGCATACTTTGGAGAAAACACACGGATCTATATCCGGTCCGACAAAGCGAGAATAGTCTAGTTAAACTGGCTGTATGTTTTCATGTGACTATTTTATTTAAGAAGAAAATTAAAATCAGCTTTTCAATCGAAAGTACTTTAAAGACATCTATCTTCTTGCCTTCAGACACATAAGAAAAGTTAATTAGTGTGTAAGTGATTATTGTTGCCATTTAACGTTAATTAACCTGTAATCACACGTTATCACACCACGTTGTTATTATACAAGAATAATCATAAATAAAAAAGAAATTCGTCAAGCACATTGATATTATTCTACAAACGAATATATTTCAATTTGGTTGATATACTGTTGTACAATTGGTTGTAAACGCAGCTGTCTCTACCCATATATGGTCCCGTATGTATGCCAGCTTAACAAAACCTCAATAGTTCATCGCCTTGCACGTGCGCTGTCGTTTACGAACTCCGATCGATCACACTTAGACCAGAACTTTCTTTAGTTACTACCCGTGCCACTATGAAAGCTGATTTCAAGATTAGCAACGAGATGACAGACACTTTCACACTGACGTTAATATTCGATGTTTGATTATCGAAAAACGCGGTACAGTTGTGTAAACTATTTTTAGTTGACACCAATATGAAACGGTCAAGCTCGTTTACATAAGCAAACCAACCATGATTGGCTTTAGGTAATTGAAACAAATGTACAAACGAATATATTTCAACTTGAGATATATTCGCTGTACAATTGATTCGAAACGAAGCTGTCTCTGCCCATTTATCGTCCCGTATGTATGCCAGCTTAACAAAACCTCAATAGTCCATCGCCTTGCACGTGCGCTGTCGTTTACGAACTCCGATCGATCACACTTAGACCAGAACTTTCTTTAGTTTCACCCGTGCCACTATGAAAGCTGATTTAAAGATTAGCAACGTTTTTATGACGGACACTTTCGCACCGACATTAAAACGCTTAAAAACACTTTCCACGCATAGTCTCATAGTAGGATTTTCTACTGTGCCGTGGATGCCATGGACACACAGAAAGACGAATACTCAAACACCCAGACCGAGAACTAGAATCTAAATTCATCATTCAGATACCTGTCTAACCGGGAATCGAACCCGGGACTCACTGTGTGTCAGACCGTACTGGTATCCACACCACCACTGGTCGACAAATCGGTCGACGTTACTTGATGTTTGATTGTAGAATAACGATGAACAGTTATGTAAAGTATTTTTAGTTGACACCAATATGAGACGTTGAAGCTCGTTTATATATTAGCAAACTAAGATTGACTGGAGGTATTTGACTTCTGACCTGGACCTTTATCCAATTAGTTATTGTCATAAGTTATTAAAAATTACCCAGTTTTTTCATGGGTTATTTAAAATTATGCAACTATCGAGTGCACGCTTTCTTGTCTGAATTTCACTAATGTAAACAAATAAATACAGTACCCCGCTTTACGCGACCCCGTTATGCGCGGTTTCACTATAACGCGAAATTCAAATTTCACGATTGAAGGGTCTGAGCTTGAAGATGTCGCGGTAGAACTCGTAGAACTTGTAGCAACGCACGACGATCCTCTCAGCAATGAAGATCTGATCAAGCTACAGAATAATCCTAGCTACGTTGAAGAACAAGTAGAAGAGAAAGTTTTAACTTCAGTGCGAGTACAAAATGCTCTTTCGTATTCAGGTTTGGATATATTGCAGAGTATAGACAATAATGATGACCGTGTTTTGACCGTGTGTGAAACAATTACAAACAGTGTTGGGTATTATAAACGTAGTTTACAAGAACGTAAGAAAACGCCACAAAAACACAATAGATGTATTTTTCCGTAAAAAATAATTAATAATAATGATTCCTATTTTTGTATGTATTGAATTTTGACTGTGTTTAATCTTAAACCTCGATATACGCGAATTTCAGTTAACGCGTTTTTTTCCGGAAAGTATTCCTCGCGTAAAGCGAGGTATTACCGTATACCTTTTTGTTGCTTGTTTACAGATTATTGACACAGGTAGTAGAACCAGCGTAGTTCGACTGGAGAAATACCACCGCCACACCTATTTCTAGCGTGAAGCAGTTCTTGCGTTTGTGGTTGCCGGCACAATTTTATATGAAGCGACCATTTTAGTCCTCGGGAGCAGCAACGCATCTGTGATTGACTTCAGATAGCATCCATGTTCTATTTGAAGTTGCTTACATATGTCCATGGGCAGCAGTGACCACTTGCCATCAGGTGAACTACATGCTCGTTTGCTACTTCGATCAAATAAAAAAGATGTTGCTGATTAATGAAAATAGAGTAAGTAACCGCTTTGAATCGTTAAGATATTTGACAATAAAATATCTAGAAAGATTATGTTTTTTTATATATTTGTACCTAACGATAAGGCAGATGGGCCACCTGATAAATGGTTACCGCTGTCTATGGACATTTGCATCACCAGATGAGTCACCAATGCATCTACCATTTCTAAGTTAATATAGTATCTCTTTCATAAATATTAACACCCTTTATATCACGTGTGTAATTCTATTCCATTAACATTATTAGATCGCGTATTTACTTAAACGTAATGTATATAGATCGCACCGATATATCGAAGGGTTCCAATCAAGTTAGTTGACATGCGCCCGGCAATTTGTATCAAAGGGCCGCCCCCGAGCTAAGGGCATTGTGTACTTCGTCAGTGCAATTGCATTAAGGGCTCTTAATTCGATTCTACACGTGTTTTTAGGATACATCACGTTCTGTTCAGTTTGTGGGTGCCTTTTATGTTCAATTCAATTATCACAATTTATAGTATTGCCTACTCACATAGTATAAAACAAAGTCGCTTCCCGCTGTCTGTCCCTATGTATGCTTAGATCTTTAAAACTACGCTTCGGATTTTAATGCAGTTTTTTTAATAGATAGAGTGACTCAAAAGGAAGGTTTTTATGTATAATATAGTAGAGAAACACAGATAATTTTATATTTTTGACTTTAAGGCGGAACGAAGTTCGCCGGGTCAACTAGTATACCTTATGTACTAGGTATAAAATATGTACTAGGTTACGAGTATTTGCTTGTTTTCGCCGGCTTCGGTCACGTCTACCGCATGATATCATCTTATATGTTAATGTGACTCAGATTACCACATAGAATACTCTATGTGGTAAAATAGGGCGAAATAGTAACTCACATACATTAGTATATATCGCTTTCTATACTTATATTGCATAAGGATTCAAAATATCACACACAAAGGTCAGCTCAAAAACTCTAAATAAATTACTAAATAACATTCTGTTAAAAAAATGAGTATAGCGTTTCGATCTTGCATAGTACCACTCCATTTTTCCCTCTTTCGTGGAGGTCGTAGGATGCGACTCGGGTACAAGATCCAAGTTAAACAGCGTCTTACTTTATAACAACAACACCCACTGCTGTCACCAACACGCATACCAAGCTCGGTGACTAAAAAACATTAAAAACCTTCATTAAACACGCTTTCTACACTCATAGCGCCACACTAGGATTTTCTCCTGTGTCGTGGGTGCCATGGACACACACAAGACAAATACACAAACACCCAGACCCAGAATATGAATTTAAACTTATCATTCAGATACCTGTCTGGCCGGGAATCGAACCCGGGACCCATTGCGCGTCAGACCGGTGTGGTAACCGCTCCGCCACGCGGGTCGTCCAATTACGGAAGGTGTCCAAAGTGGTCAAAGGTCTTTTGGATGGATTAAAATTAAAACCAAACACGCAATGTGTTTCTTACCCACTCTTAAGATGTAGCGGGTTATACAAAATCTCTGTACTCCAGAATAACTTCTATCAAACACTTCACTTTCCACATTTACTGCGATGTTACAAGCGCTCCTAAAAGCTTCTTTCATCGCCGCTAGTCCACTTATACTTCCTATTATAAACAATAACATTGGAAACTTTTTAACACGTCATACATTTATACTGTATCGTGTACAGTCGGCAAACGAGGCGAATAATTCGACTTGTTAAGAAAATACACGCACGTGCTCCAAAGAGCGTGGCGCAAGTGAACTTAATTATATATTTTAATTAATATTTTTTATGTTTAACTAAGCATCCCTGTTATTAGTTTTTAAACATCGTTATAACCCTCGATAGTGTTATAACCCTCGAGGTAATTCCCATCAATTGTTAATACTGGGCACGAATCTTCAGAATGAGCAGTATGAGCTTTAGTTTCCTCTGTTAGCATTTTGGAAAAGGGAGATCTCGCGCCAGGCATTCGATGACTGATGAGTGGCCGGGCACGCATATTTTATGCTCGGATCTTGTATATACACAGGATGTTGAGAAAACTTCGAAAGCTTCACTTAAAATACTAGCAGCGCCCACTCTTTATGAGTAGCGGTAAACCACCGTATGTTAATTATATAATGATGACCTTTCTCAAAATTTTGCGCAGAAATAGTGCGGTGAATTATTTTTCAAATTTTCCTCGCTTGTATGGTAAAATTAAGAAAAAAATCTATGTCGCAAATGAATAATACACTTTATGCAAGAAGGTAACAAAATCCAAATAATTTACTTATTCAAAAGCGGTGATTAATTTCTTATACCCAAATAAAATCCATTTTGAAGGTCTTGGCTGAACTTCATTCACTACTGAAGTATAGTAAGACTTAGTAATACAAACACAACACACAATTACAGTAATTTCATTTCATCAACTTTCTCTTCCTACCTACCATATATTTCAACGAAATTCAACAACGGGTAAAATATAGAAGCGAAGAAGAAATACATAGGTTTGGCGTTAATAATTTACAGCCACAAAATCTGTGATTACAAAGAGTTTTACACATCAATATTTCCCGTAGTTATTTTGTCGATTCTTCTTTAATATCTCTACACTTTTAATAAACTCGATGACATCATGCGGTTACATGACTTAACTAATGCTAAACATATACAAATCAAAAGCAAACATCCTCATGCCGTAATGATTGACATATAAACAAGCATTACTAATAAAGTTGCAACACGTCGGAATGTACATTGAGACTGAGAATTACGAGATTCTAACGTCAGTGAGATTATACTTGTACCACGCGGCTATACAAACAGGGCGGCGCCGACGCAGATTATGATCGCATGTGATTAATAACGAACTAGCGCCTATGCGCTTGCGTCGATCCGATGAGTTGCGTGTGCGCACGGATCGCGTACATCCGAGAGCTTAGATGAAAGCTGGCCTGTGATTTTATCTAATGTTTATGATTAATGCTTCTTTTTTCACAAATCGCTAACAATTTTAGCAGTGTTTTAATGGAATTTTGTTGCAAAGACATGGTAATTGTTCACAAGTCTTTTAGGCAAGAATTTTAGATTTTTTAATACCTATAGTGAGACAATAATTGTACCAAGCGGCTATACAAACAAGGCGGCGCCGACGCAGATTATGATCGCATGTGATTAATAGCGAACTAGCGCCTATGCGCTTGCGTCGATCCGATGTGTTGCGTGTGCGCACGGATCGCGCAGATCTGAGAACTTCGATGAAAGCTGTGCTTTGATTTTATCAGATGGTCACAACTAATAGATTTATTTTCACGCTTTATCGCTTTTAATTTTAGAAGCGTCTTACTAAATGGAATTTTGTTACATAGGCATGTCTTTTTCGAATTTTTTTTAGCAGTGTCATCAGAATTTTGCGTTTAGTGTTACATGTTTACTGTTCCCATTATGGTAGCAAAAGTGCACGTAGTCTACATGATGGTAAGTTTTCATTGGACATGGACATCTGTAAGCAACTTTATATAGAACAGCGGTTCTATCTGAAGTTAATCACAGATGCGTGGTTACCCCAATGACTAAGATAGTCGCCACGTACATATATAACGTCGCTTAAGTTCTAACTCCGCGGATCTCAAAATTAGCAACTTTTCAGGAGAGAAAATAAACTGTCTCAAATAGTTGTTTTTAATTCTACAACTACCAAATAATATATTGCGTTTAAAATATTAATATACTCATATTAAAATAATATTTTTTATGTAAATGTAACATGTTCCTATATTATTTGGAGATACAATTATTTCATCAACTCAAAATGGGCATTTTTTGAGTTATGCGGTGTTAGAACTTAAGCGACGATAAGGGAGCTATCCCTTAGTATGCAAGACGCGAAGTAAAATTATGTGAACTATTAAGTTTATATAATTAGGAAGATTTAATTCGTAGTACCGTATCAAATCGCGATCTAATGACGCGACCGATGTAAAAAATAACGATTCCCACATAGAAACAAAAAAAATAGAAACATAAATCACGCGATGTTGTGTTCTGTACGAATACATATATAAAAAGTATATAGTATTTACAGAGTATATAGAATAGTTCGTTCCAGCTGATTTAGGCCCTCGGTGATACTTATGGGGCGTTCATGTTTGTGACAATACTGTAAAGCTCCTTCATCACAGTTTTTACTTTCGCGTTTCACATAAAATTATATGAAAACATTTCCGAAAATAAACAAAGACCAGTAGAGTGAATCAGTGCGATAATATATTTACATACTAAAACGATCAATGCTAAAGATAATGCATGCAGATTTATGTTAAAGGTTAAGCGGCCGAATAGTTGCAATGGTACAAAAACAGATCAAATCATCTACTTCTGTCGGAATTTTCAGACTGTTATTATAAGATACTAGCTCCTACCCGTGGCTTCGCCAGCACGGTCAAAGATATTTAACATTAACATTTGATAGCGTTATTCAGAACTTGCAAATTAATTCTCGTAACGCCTTTAATAACAACGTGTGGAACTACTAAATATGTATCAACTAACAAAACATCGATATCCTCATGGGATTGAGAGAGCGCGGTAAAAAGTATCCTACGTCACTCTGGCCCCTCGTATTTTCAGCATATACAGTAAACACCATATCATATAGGTAATAGCTATGTAGCGACGTTAAAGAGGAACAAACACACTTTCACATTTAAAATATTAGTATGGATATGGATGTTTCAAAATACTTTAGAGTAGTGATCATTTAAGAACAAGCAAGTACGTTAAACTTTTTTATTTAGTAATTTAGTAGTAGCTCTTAAGGTTGACCAATTACATATTATTGTTACTAGTTTACTCCTGCGAATTCTCTCGCTTCAGTCTCGTCTACCCTGGTAGACATGAGCTGGATAAGCTAGAATATCCTAGTATTTATATAACCTTCGATACAAATGTAATAGTTTAACATTCCTTACGTGTATAATGTAGATGTTTTTAGGCACTAGCGAATTGTCCTCGAATCTGATTTATAAATTAGTGTCGCTACACTTAAATAATAACTGTTAAATTTGACAACATTATCTTAAAATCAGAATTACTTCAACGCAACTGTCGAAATTGGACCGTAATTTAATTAAAAAACTTCATATTGTCTAACGTAGCACGAACATTTTTTTTAATTTTAATAAATTGTAATAACTTTCAAGTTATTTTGAACGCATCCTTTAGAGGTAAAAAGAGGTTTAATAACTAAGTTGCATTTAAAAGTAATAGGGGGTATTTTGACAAAGACATCTGTCATTTTTGACGTTATGTGTTTTCATAGTAAGACATTGAATGTTCTATTTCGTTTATTAAGTATGTTGTGTTAAATGCAAGGTAGTGAGTGTAATGTGTTTTTAGTTGATTTTATGTATGTTTTATGCATTATTTGAAAAAAATATTAGCAATACGCAATCCTTCTCTACATCAACTTTAACCATGCGTAATTTCATACTCCTCCGTCTGCGGCAAGTATCTTAAAAACGAATCACAAGTTTTTGCTTCACGTATTTACTACATAGAAATATATAGATTTTAAACTATGTGCCAAAATAGTCTAACTAATAACCTCAAAGTCAATCTACATATACATATATATAATCTGAGATATATACGTATAATGGTTTAAAATTCCTTGAGTATATAATATAGATGTATTTAGGCACTTGCGACCATCCTGAAGTGTGATAAATTAGTGTCGCGCCACCGACGCGCGCTGACTGGCACACGTCTAATGACTTACTCGTTTGTTTTTGTTTATAATTATAAACTAATTGTCTCGGTATAATTAACATACTAAATAACTCTTACATTCTTAGGTTTATTTCTATAGCCACACCTTAGCTTGTTCGTTGACCGTAACTGTTAGCTTTCTTAAAAGTTAAATGTTAACTTGCATCCAACTTTAGGTTCCAATTTCTCAGGTTTAGCAACGAATATTAATAACCGTTCTCTATTAGAAGTCCAGTCTTATCTGAGGTACACTTAAAATGTTTTTGGGCTGCTGTGACCACTAACCATCAAAGTGCTGCATTTTTAAATGTTTTTTTATCTGACTAAAATAGCAAACGAGCATGCAGTCCACCTTATGGCGGTCACTACTACCCATGGACATTTGTAATCAACTACATACAGAACATGGGTTCTATCTGAAGTCAATCACAGATGCGTTGCTACTCCCGAGGACTATGATGCTCGCCTCATATAAAAGTGTGCCGGCAACCACACTTTTCCATCGAAACGCAAGAAATGTTTCACGCTAGAAATAGGTGTGTCGGTGGTACTTCCCCGGTCGAACTACACTAGTTCTACTACCTTCAAAAGAAGAAACGAGCACGTAGTCCACCTGGGAAGTCAGTGTCGTTGGTACTATAGAACTAACCGGTATGCCAGTACTAACCACAATAAAATTAATTATTTATCTGAGGTTAGCAAAACATGCGTTGCTACCTCTGAGAACTAAATTGAAAAGCCTCGAATACGTTTCTCCTTTTTTTCACAATTATTATTTGACTTCTATATTACAAACTTCTGACGTCGCTTAAATTCGGAACTCCCAGTTCCTCTGTATGCGAAGTAATTATTTAAACAAGTTGACATAATTGCATCTTTTATATAGAAACGCTACTATAATTTTACCGACCTAGAACGTAGATTCGCAGTTTTCTTAAGAAATATCAATAAACAACTCCTTAGTGTCTTCAATTCTGAAAGACGTAAATTTAGATTTTAATTTTGTGATGGAGTATTTCCAGGAGATAGGGTTCATATCTGAGTTGTGGTGTGCCATAGCAGTTGGTTGTATGGTTTCCAATTATACGCCATTTAGCGAGACTGTCCGGTTCTTTTCTAAGCCAATTTTTGAAATCTAATATAGGTAATATACTTAGTGGTAATATATGTATACAATTTTTCATGATACTTTGAAGTTAGGTATCAATAAACCGTAAATAAAGCAAGGATTAGGTACATTAGTATAAAGTATGTAATTTCATTTGCTATGGCCAACGTCCAGTTTTTAAACACAAACGTGGTAACCCTAGATACTAGTACGTCTGAAAGTAGAGCACAGCTATCGAGACTGCGGATCACAACAGTAGTCGAAGTCACACTTCGACAACTGTTGAACACGCATTCTGACACGCAGTCTGACGAACAAGACAAATGTTTAAAACAAAACAGTTTTTTAATTTACAATATTATTTTTGCGCTGAAAACAGTTGTCCACAAAGTGTGATTTGACTGATAAGATGAATGATTAAAACAAAATAGTTTTTTAACAACAATATTTAATTTCCTATGCCAAACGTATTTTTAGACATAATTGTGGTCATCCTGGGTACAAGTACGTGTGCAAGAGTAGCACAGCCTCCGAGACTCGCAGGCAACTGTTGCCCACAAAATGTGACCTGACGAGCAAGGTGAATGCTTAAAACAAAACAGTTTTCTAATTAACAATACTAACCCAATTGGTGGTCAACCTGGTCAACGTGGTCAACCTGGCGACAAAACAGGTTTCACAAATATAATACTATCAATGTCTCGTTTTCAGACATAAGCGTGGTCATCCTGGCCACTAGTACGCGTGCAAGTGGAGCACAGCTGTCGAGACACGCAGACAACAGTTGTCGACGAAGTGCGACCTGACGAGGAAGGTGACTGCTTAAAACAAAACAGTTTTCTAATTAACAATACTAACCCAATTCCCTTTGCTAACAATGTCCCGTTTTTAGATACAAACGTGGTCATCCTGACGACAAAACAGGTTTCACAATTATAATACTATCAATGTCTCGTTTTCAGGCATTAGCGTGGTCATCCTGGCCACTAGTACGCGTGCAAGTGGAGCACAGCTGTCGAGACACGCAGACAACAGTTGTCGACGAAGTGCGACCTGACGCGCGGTGCGAGTGCGCATTAGCTGCACGGATTTATTGTAAACTATTTTTTATCACGATTACTCATTCCCGTTAATCCGAATTACATCTTATTTATTGGAAACCTGGTCGCTGTCACCCGAACATCTGATACAACTGTTCCAGCCGTGTATTGACATGTTGCTAATATCACGACTAATTCCAGCTCGCTTTGATTAAATAACACCTTGGCGTGTCAACATCTACACTAATAAGTGGTAACGTTTGTGACTTCGTAACAAGTAATCTCCGGGTTTACTGAACCGATTTTGAAAATTATTTCACTAATATAAAGCTACATAATTCTTGAATAACATAGGCCGTATGGGCATAGGCCACATTAGTAAAAAATTTTTTTACACGGGTAAAACTGCGGGGAAATATTAGTCTTATAACAAACTCTCTAATCTGATTTAAGTGTTAAACGTATGATTCTTCATATATTCAGAAAATAATTTTTGATTGACGCTTAAAAATTTATTTATTAATCTTTACTTATGAAATCGGTACTGAAAACATACTCGACTCTAAATTGACTAATCACGTCGGCGTTTCTTATTTTTTGGCAATGAAGTCTACTCTAGATATTTAATGTTATACTTTATTTACGCCACATATAAATGTAGAACGGCATTTTTAAGTGTCATTCTGTTCCAGCGGTCATCAGCACGCCCCGTATATTTGTTCGTGAATTTTCATGTCATATAATATTAGAATTTATTACTCATAATATTTATGTCTCGCCTCTACTTAGACGCATAATGATGACACACTGCTTATAACTACATTGCTCCTAGAAATAAACGAATATTTCTCGTGCCTATAATTCTGTGGCAGAATAATAAAATTGTTCGTAATATACGTGTTATTAGAATATTAGGTACAGTCATGACTAAAATTAGTTGATTCTTAAGAATTTTAGGTATCCTCTTTAATGAACATACCTAAAAATTGTTTTTACCGCATGTCTATCGGGTTTTAACATCTTTTCGAAAATTGAAGAAGGTAGCACAGGTCGCACCAGTTGAATAGCTGTTTGGTGGCGATCGATGGATTTTTTTTTGTGGATGGAATGTATTGGGTAAAAATTCTTGAAACTGAAAAATTATCAGTATTTTTTTACAAAATTGAAGTAAAAACGTAGTTTCACTAAAAGTGTAAAGTGTCGACTTTGAAAATGAAAACACGTAAATCAAAGGACAAACACGGGTAACAAAAGCGAGCGTCGCAAATTTTCATATCAAATAAAAAAGCATGATAATTAACCTTAAACATAATTTACCAAATTAAAGAGTATAATAAGAAAATATATTTCTTAATCGTTTGTTCGGAGTTCGTTTTAAAAAAGCTCTTAAAATTGAACAGAAACAAGCTTAACTAAGGTTAACGGTTATTAACAGTAGAATTAATTTCCTTAGGCACTTGCCAACTATTGAAACAGAAAACGAAAATTAACAACAACGAGATAATTACATACAATCTAAAATGTTGGCATCTTCCATATATCAGTTTCATGTTTTCAATAAATAAGGATGTTAAACTAATGTAATAATATGGTCGTTTAACATAAATATTCCATTTCATTCGATTATGTTATATTTATATTTTCTTTAGTTTGGTAGGGATCGAGAAAGGTACTTTTCATAGATTTTTTATTAAAAGTAGTCACCAGTCGCATCGGTCGAAATTCGACCGTAATTTAAATAAAAAAACTAAACTGCATATTGTCCAAAGTAGTACGAATATTTCTCAAATTCAAATAAAATGTGATAATTTTAAAGTAATTTTGAACGCGCCCGATAAATATAAAAAGAGGTTTTATTAACTAAGCCGCATTTAAAAGCAATAGCAAATATTTTGACAAAGACATCTGACATTTTTGACATTATGTGTTTTCATAGTAAGACATTGAATAATCTATTTCGTTTACTATGTATGTGTTTGTGACAAATGCACGGTAGTATGTGTAATGTGTTTTTAGTTGATTTTATGTATGATATATGCATTATTTGAAAAAAATATTTACATTCTGCACTCCTTCTTTACGTACACTATAACCGTCCAAAATTTCATACTAATACGTTCGCGGCATATTACTAAAAAAATTGTCACAAGTTGTTGCTTCACGTATTATTATAATAATTAAATTAGCTCTTTTTGGATTATTATATGCCATAAAAGGTTGTGTTGTGACTTGTGAGAATATAAATCTGTGTCTTTTTTATTAGCTTTATATTAGCTTCACCTGTATGTTTGTTTGTATGTTTGTAACCGACTTCTTTGGGCGCGATTTTGACCCACTTTAAACAGCCAGATTTCGTTCAAACTTTGTAGATTTATTGAGGACCGATGACAATACGCTAATTTGATAAAATTATTCCATTTTTTAATTTGACTAGAAAATAAATAATAGTTTAAAAAAACTAAAAAACACGCTTTTTATAGAAAACGGAACTAAAAAATAGAAAATAAATTTATATGAATTTAAATTAAGAAAATAGTGTTAAAATTTTCAATGAATATAAATTAATAATAGTGTGAATAAAAAAAAAATATTTTATTTTAAATAAAGCGTGGGGTGCTTTTTTCAGATATTATCGAAACGATAATCACTCTACTCATATCTGTCAATAAAATATCTATAACCATTGACACCATGCACCCCACGCTTTTTTTAAAATATTTTTTTTTATTCATACTATTATTAATTTATATTCATTGAAATTTTTAACACTATTTTCTTAATTTAAATTCATTTAAATTTATTTTCTATGTTTTAGTTCGGTTTTCTATAAAAAGCGTGTTTTTTAGTTTTTTTTAACTATTATTTATTACATAAATACTCATATAATTACATTTAACATCTCATATGCATAAGGAAACAATAGTGTTGCACACGATCCGTTACCTGATTGTATTCATGACTGCCATCATACGTAAAGACTATTATGAGCAGCTAGACATTTTCACCCATTTATTTACTGCCGTGTTCGATTAATGATTTTTCGGTCATCAAACAAAAACACACTTTTAATACCAGAGTTTTTGGTATGTCAAGCATTTTTCCCGCGACTGTACCGGAAGTATCGGAGGTGACGACAGGAAACGCAGCAAAAAATAACGAATGAAATCTATTTTCATTGCTTTGTTTTTTAACACGTTTTTCTATGCATTTTTGGCTGAATACGCGGTCGTATATCAAAATGTGTTTGTAGACGGGTTCGCTATATAGATATTTAATTTCTTTTCTAAATGTACTGACGGGAATATATACGAATTTAAATAACAAAAGCGTCTGTTTATATATTTATTTTTCAGTATAATATTCTCGCAAAATTCAGATATTATTCAAAAATTGGACCGCATGTTTTTTGTGCCATACATGGAATTTTGTGCCATACATATATTTTAAGTTTTTGTTGTTTTAATTGGTCTATTTGATTAGACTAGTCACCCGTCGCAACGGTCGAAATTCGACCGTGATTGAAATTAAAAAAATAAACTTCATATTGTCCAAAGTAGCGCAAATATTTCCCAAATTCAAATAAATCGTAATAATTTTCAAATTATTTTGAACGCATCCGTTAAAGGTTAAATGAGGTTTAATTAGGTGAGCTGCATTTAAAAGCAATAGCAGGTATTTGACATCTGAAATTTTTGACGTTATGTGTTTTCATAAATTCATAGTAAGGCATTCAATGTTCGTTTATTATTTATGTGTTTGTGACAAATTCGCGGTAGTGTGTGTAATGTGCTTTTAGTTGATTTTAGGTATGATAAATGCATTATTTGAAAAATATTTACTTTCCGCACTCCTTCTCTACGTCAACTATAACCGTGCAAAATTTCATACTCTTCCGTCCACAGCAGGTTACTTAAAAATGCACCCCAAGTTTATGCTTCACGTATTAATATTTAGATGGATTAATCTTAAAATCCTTTTGACCAATGTGAATCAACGTCTACATAGAGAAAATTACGAGGATACGTTGATCGTTGTGTGTGAAAATCCATACATGTAATAAAAAATGAAAAAAGACGTTTAATGACTGAGAATAAGTAATAATGAATTTTATATATGTTACGTGAAACTTTCGTCCGTCGATATTTGTCTGTGTATTTCAAATTGTATTCAACCAACACTACTGTATTTAATAATAATAATAATAATAATATACTTTATTGTACCCAGAAAAAAGAAAAATAATACAGTAGATTACAATAATAAAATACAAAAGGCGGCCTTATCGCTCAACAGCGATCTCTTCCAGGCAACCTCACGGTGCGGAGTTAAGTTTTAGGGGAAAAATAAAGAGTAGGTAGGGTGCAAAAGTTATCGAAATGAGTGCAACATACAAATTAAGAAATTAAATTTCAGAGAAACTACTAAATAATAATAATAATAATAATTAACATAACAATAATTGTAAAAAGAATAAGTTTAAAGATAGCAAAAGCGTAAGGAGAGGATTGGAAAACTAGAGCTTTAAGTAAAAGGACTTCACAAGATTTTTAAACGAATGTAGGGATTGGGCATAACGAATAGATACAGGAAGGGAGTTCCACAACTGAATGGCTGAAATAGTGAAGGACTTTTTGTAAAACGAAGTTGAGTGGGAAGGAGTGTAAAGACTAAGGTTTTGAGTGGAGCGAAGGGATCTATCATGGGATAGGTGGAGAAAGGGGAAACGTTCCTTGAGGTACGGTGGAGAGGTCGGATTAAATAATATACAGTATAGAAGAGACAGAATGTGAGCATTTCGGCGAAGACGAATTGGGAGCCACTTGAGTTTAACGCGATACTCTGAAACATGGTCATATTTTCGTAAGCCGAATATGAACCGTATACAAATATTTTGGAGACGCTCAAGCTTATTTAATTGCTCCTCGGTAATATCAGGATAACACACATCAGCATAGTCAAGTATAGGTAAGAGTAGAGATTGCGCAAGCATAATTTTTGTGGGAATTGGTAAAACATTTTTCAATTTGCGAAGGGAACCCATAGCAGCAAAGATCTTCTTACTGACTTCCGTGACCTGTGGTATCCACGAAAGATGTTGGTCCATATAAATACCTAGATTCTTAACTTTATTACTATAGGGAATATCGACGTCATCCAATGTTATGGGCGGTAATAATTGCCAATCGATTCTAGAGATCAGACGCGAACTCCCTATAATAATCGCCTGGGATTTGGTGACATTTAATTTTAATCCAAAGTTTTTGGTCCAAGTAGAAATACAAGCCAGATCCGCGTTAGTTATCTTGATGGCGCTGTGCAAGTTGTTAAGGCTAGCGTGGTTGTAAATTTGCAAGTCATCCGCATATAGATGGTAGTGAGAAGTTAAGTGAAGACTAATAGAATTAATGAAGATAGTAAAGAGGAGAGGAGACAACACGCCACCTTGCGGCACGCCAGCAGTTGTACTCGACCATACGGAAAACTTGTCATCAATTTGAATACGCTGCCGGCGCCCGTACAAGTAACTACGAAACCAATCAATTGCCGTCGGAGATATGTAGAGAGAACGTAAAACCCCCAAGAGGACGTCAAAATCAACAGTGTTGAATGCATTGCTAAAATCCAACAGAGTTAACACCGTCAGCTGTTGATTATCCATCCCCATGCGAATGTCATCTGTAATTTTCAGCAGGGCAGTAGTCGTACTATGACCAGGGCGGAAACCGGACTGAAGAGGATTTAGTAGGGCTTGAGAGGAAAGAAAGGAGCTAAGCTGATGGTGGATGAGACGCTCAAGGACTTTGGATAGAAAAGGTAATATGGATATGGGTCTAAAATCAACAAATTCAGTAGGGTTGGATTTTTTGGGTAGGGGAATTATGTGAGCATCTTTCCAGGAAGAAGGGAAGGAATTACTTTGGATAGAACTATTAACTATAAAAGTAATAGTAGGAAGGAGTAAATCAAGGAGAGGGGTGATCATTTTACGGCTAATGCAATCGCTGCCTACCGCATTTGAGGGGATAGCAAGTATTGCTTTCTCTACATCACGATCCGAAAATTGACTAAACGAAAATAGAGGAGAATTTGAATCAGAACATGAGAAAGATCATTCAGAGTTCTTTCTTTTGTTTTGCTTTCGATGCAAGAAGTAACAGAAAAATGACGATTTAAATCGTTTAAGTTAAGATTGTGGGGAAGAGAGTTTTTCTGCGATTTCCCAATTCCTAAAGTTTTAAGAAATTTCCAGACCCTACTAGGGTCTTCATTATGAACAGAATTGTAAATATGGCGTCGTTGTAAATCTCTACACATCATATTGCAACGATTCCTTGCAGATTTGTACCGCTCAAGATTAACCTCACTGGCGTCTGACTTGTATTTAGATTTAGCTGAATTTTTTAATTTGAGTTCATAAATAAATATTCCATTTCTAATATTAGTCCTCATTTCATTAAAATACAATACCTACGTAATTTGTCAAAATTATTTTTATTTTTTAAACACGGATGAAATAACGAGTCGCAGGTTACAAGTGCACACTCGTACTCTTTTCAACCCATTATTGTCCCACTGCTGGGCACGGGTCTTCCCTCAGAATGAGAGAGTTTAGGCCATAGTCCACCACGCTGACCAAGTGCGAATTGGTGGACTACGGTACTTAATACGGACGTACAGGTATAAAAAATAAGCAAGCGACTCCGAGGGTTATCTTGTTATAATATACGAGTAGATAGCCCGCCGTTGCCAAAATATAATCAATACTGCATGATTATGGCGACCTTTTGACGAGGAAAATGTTTATAGAACGAACAATGCTATGAAGATTTATTGCTACGTCTTATTAATTAGTACCTATTAGTACTAAAGCAGCTGCAGCTAGCGATCTAGATAAATAATTGCAATTGTTTGTCGTAAATCTTTTAATCAAAGCGGACCATTGACTTTATTTCGCCATTAACGATAATACGGTGTTGACAAAAACATTTATAAAACCGATGTTATTCGTAGGAAAGTATATTTTTGTATGTGTCTGTTCTTCGTAGGAAAGTATATTTGTTCTGTATCTTCAAATACCGTAAGGTTAGATGTTAGTAAGGACATCAAACAGCAGAAGTCATTTTTTCTGACTGAAATAGCAAACGAGCATGCAGTCCACATGATGGTAAGTGTTCACTGCCGCCCATGGACATCTGTAATAAATTTCATAGAGTCAATCACAGATGCGTTGCTACTCCCGAGGACTATAATGGTCGTCTCATGTGAGTGTGCCGGCACACCCTTCCAACGAAACGCAAGAAATGCTTCACGCTAGAAACAGATGTGGCGGTGGTACCTCCCCGGTCGAGCTTTACTGGTTCTACCTCCTTGGTTTCATTTCCAATCCAAAGCCATTTTTAGTAGTTATGTACATGAGACATAGACTTTCTCGGTTCACTTTTATACAGAGCGACCATCTTTGTACACGGTGGTAGCAACGCATCTGTGATGAACTACAGATTGAACCCTTGTTATACATGTCGTTGTATAGATAGGCGATAGTGTCCATAAGCAACAGTGACCACTTGCGGTCAGGTAGACTGCGTGCTCGCTTGATACTTCAAGTTCAAACTTATAAAAAACAAATCTTGATGCACAACCCCGTTTAAAAAGGCCTATTTACATAACTATAAGGGTGATAGAATAATAAACGAAATATACACAGTGATATCCAATATTAAATATTAATACATTATTTATGTTATTTCATCTGCAAAAAGGAGTAATATATTTTGTCTGTTTACTTAATTCGGGTCATTGTATTTAAAGCACTATAAATAAACGTGCTATTAAACAAAAAATATTCTAGACACACTTCGACAAGAAAACAGATTTGTTATGTTCGTAATGATTAATGATACTGATGAAAAAGCTGCGTTTAAAACAACTGTGATTAAGAAACGCTCTTCTGTGGACATTAGTTTTAAGACAACTATTTATCGCATATGTTAATCAAATCTTGGACTATTTGTTAATTGAAAATAAAGTGTTAATTCATGTAAATGGAATCTGGTTTTGTGGTTGTTAGCTCACTTTCTTATGAGGCGACCATTTTAGTTTTCGGGAGTAGCAACACAACTATGATTGAGTTCAAATGGAATAGGAGACTTTTTGTAAATACATGAAGTTGCTTAAAGATAGACAGTCCATGAGCGTCATTGACCATTTGCCATCAGGTGGATTGTAAACTCGTTTGGTACAAAAATACTTTAAAAATGAAAAAAACGTCAAAAAATTTTTATCCTCCAGATATTAAACATTGGATTGGGTTCTAATTTATATTCTAGAAATTAAACATACTGGAGTTACTAATAAAGTCATTACTGAACGAGAATAACGGTATTTGTTTTTTTATTCAATGCATATCAATTCCCTAACGTTCTAAAGGATTCCAGGTGCAAGTGTTTTCGCAATCGGGATAAACATGTTTACTTAATTAAATCACAAAGCATAATTTCCTCTCGACGTTTCCCGTACAGCGGAAGCGCTATATGACCCGTATTAAGCCAACAACTGGTGTGATTTTTAAAGGAAAACCGTCCAGATGAGCGCCGTATCTTGTGACATGAACGAAAATAATTTGACGCAGCCGTTCAGCGGACGACATACGGAGACACGTGGGCACGATATATTAGACGCGAGCCGCGCACTAAAAATATTGTGTTGGCAAATTAATGGGCATTCCCGACGGTAGGTTACGGGATGAAAGGAAGTGCCTTTTATATGTGAAACGTTCGTTTTGTGTGAAAACGCGCGGCAGCCGCTCGCACCTGTCCGCGCGCTTTCTAGCGCAGCACTGGACACACGCACGCCAGGGTTGCGATATACAAATGTTCTTTTTTACTTCTATTATTTGCCAATTTCTTCTAACATTTCGCTATCTGTTGCTATCAATTCGAAATAGGCCAGCGTGGTGGACTATAGCCTCATTCTAAGTGGAGACCTGTGCCCGGCAATGAGTTGACCACGATAACATTTCGTGTAGGCACTACCTACTTACTGTAGGTCTGTAAGTGTAAGTACTGTAAGTGAGCTTTATTATGTTTTAAGGCGTAATAAATCTACATTAACATTATAAAGTCCAAAAACCGTACGCTTGAACGCGCTATGCTCTGGAGTTGCAAGTTTGAAAATGAATTGAATTAAAATTTTGCATAACTTTAGAATATAATATCATGGATACAATTTGCTTAGACGGTGTATACTGTTATTTTGATATAAGATTCATGCAAATTATACTCTACAGTCTGATGATCGGATTCATATGATCCCAAAGTTATTGGAAAATATTGTTTCAATTCAAGCCAATATATCCGAAATTCAGAAGCTTTTCAATCGTAACCTTATAGACCAAAGAGTCTTTAACAGAGATGTTTCAACTCGTACTTCTGAGACTAAATGAGTAATAGGACAGAATTCCTGGATTTATTTTTACTTAATAATACTTTAGGCTTGATAACTTTACGCGACGACAAATCAGGTTTTGGTAGTTTTTCCTGCATGTTTGTACCCACTTGCAACACCTGAATTTTTTTTTTATCTGACTGTAGTAGTACACGAGCGTGCAGTCCACCTGATGGTAAGTGGTCACTGCCGCCCATGGACATCTGTAACCAACTTCATACAGAACACGGGTTCCATGTGAAGTCAATCACAGATTCGTTGCTACTCCGGAGGACTATGATGGTCGCCTCATGTGAAAGTGTGCCGACATATACACCCTTCCAACGAAACGCATGAAATGCTTCACGCTAGAAATCGTTGTGGCGGTGGTACTTCCCCGGTTGAACTACACTGGTTCTATCATATTGAAAATACTTACATACACAACGTCCCAACGTCGGGTAAAAAATTATTTTACTTGGTTCAATAAAACTGTTTTTATTATGCCAAAAACCCTCCTATATTAACCTATTGAAGTATCAAGTTATTGCCGCCCATGGACATCCGCAAGCAACTACATATAGCACACGGCTTTTCTCTGAATTCCATCATTGCTACTCTTGAGGAATGGTGGCCGCCCCCTATAAAATGAACATTCTTCTACTGATGGTTTAAAATATTGCTTCACGCTAGAAATAGGGTTTCCTACTTACAGACTAATTGTGTGTATAAATAAGGTTACCTATTTTTAGATTAAGCTTAATTACATATTTACCGCTAACGATAAACTAGCACAAAGCGCCAACCCTACCAAGAACGGATGCGACAAAGAAGACATGTGTCAGAGTGTGCGTCAGTTTCATAATAATTGAGCAGATTAATAACCCTCAGGGGTGTTCATATTTCGCCGTCCGCCGTCCGGCCGCCTGTCGCTTTCCACCGTAATATAGCTCTAATGTATATTATGAATATTGTTTAGTGGAAAATGTACTGGAAATGAAAATGTGGATAATAATAAAATAAACGATATTACTATTACATCAGTGACATTTTAAATTGTTATTCAGATACGTCTTGTTAATATCATGAATGCGAGTTAATGGGGATTTATGTGTATTTTTTATTTTACTGCTTAGAAGTCGAATTTCGATAAAATTGAGCCCACCGATAGTCTAGGACCTGGATTACCATAAAGGATACTCATTATACAGATGCGACTAGAAAGAATGTATCAGAGTAACCTCAATTGAGCAGATTAATATCCCTCACGGGTGTGTTTGTAGCTACTGATTGGATTTCGATAACATGTAGTCCACCGATCGTCCTGGACCTGGATTATTATACAGGATACTCGTTATAGGGATACGACTAATAAGACATTTGTTAGATTAATAACCCTCAGGGGTGTTCATATTTCGCCGTCCGGCCGCCTGTCGCTTACCACCGTAATATAGCTCTAATGTATATTATGAATATTGTTTAGTGGAAAATGTACTGGAAATGAAAATGTGGATAATAATAAAATATACAAGTAATAAACGAGATTGCTATTACCAAGGTGACATTTAAATTGTTGTTCTGATACATCTTGTTTATACCTGAAAGGTAAAATTTTGTGGGTATGGATGTTTTGTTACTTTTCCGAACAAAAGCTAGCTAATTTAGCCTACCGATCGTCTACTTGGATTATTATACAGGATACTCATTATTTTCCGAATTTTACAGTATTATCTAACTGGCTCGTACACTTCACTTGTGTACAATTATTACTGCCGGTAACGGAGATCTAGAATCAAGTCACAAAGGTATATAATTAAAGTACTACCCGGTCATGGATACATTGCTACCCTTACAGATTACATTGGAGGGCCGCGCGTACGTGTACCTGCCTTGCCACATCCTACAAACCAGAATATAGCAGTGTTCATTGACATGTTGGGCAGAAGTACATGAAGCGGTGTTGTCTTCATATTGCTGGATATTGATCATCGTCATCACATAACATTTTGACGACCCGCGTGGCGGAGCGATTACCATACCGGTCTGACGCGCAATGGGTCCCAGGTTCGATTCCCGGCCAGACAGGTATCTGAATGATGAATTTAGATTCATGTTCTGGGTCTGGGTGTTTGTGTATTCGTCTCGTGTGTCCATGTTACCCTCGACACAGGAAAAAATCCTAGAGTGGGGGTATGAGTGTAGAAACCGTATTTTTTTAAAGCGTATAACATTTTAGTTTTATTGCTGGATATAGGCCGTTCCAAGGTTCCTCACCTAGGAATCACACATCATGAATATTTTCATCCAGCCACTGCCGACGTGCTTCTTCAGGCAGTCGGTTTAGTGATTACGCCTAATCATGCGTGGTCTCCATCCTAGAACTCTTCTGCCCCATCGGCCAATAGTTCTGTGACATAACATATTGTTAGCATATTGTTATCGTATGATATATGTTGCCATTTATATTTAAGTCTAACATATTTTTTTTATTATTATATAATAAGTGAACAATGTATCGATAGCCATAGATATAGAATAGCAGTATAGACAAAAGAGAAAAGTTGTGAATGGAACATTCGAGAAAAAACAATTGACGGTTGATAGTTCGAATGTTCACTCATTAAATAAAATTAAAACGCAATTGTAAGTACGCAATTAGCCGATGTTTTTAATTATTGTAAAATTGAAATACACATAGTTTTTTTCCATTAAGATTATATTTTGCAAAAGGAAAAATATTAAAGTCATTCCATACTTCTGGGGCTATCCTAATAGTGTGTATACATTTCACGGACATAGGTTATTGATTCATTAAACTACATTTAACAAATCGGAATCTATGTCCTATTCATTTTGAGAGTTATTCTTGATATAAATTCAAAATCATGACTTGTAAGCTAACGTTTACAATATGGAATATGTAGTCGTGCAAAGTTGTTACAGCGAAATCATTTACTTCAATCCACAATTTACTAACCAAAGTTGGGTAACTTATGCACTATTATACCAAAAGGCAGGAAAATACTTGAACCAGCAAACAATACAATTATTTATGTTAATTTCGTACGTCATATCATTCTTGTATTTTAGTTACAAGACGTCACGATCTGATCGGGGGACACGTTAAACACAATGCTTGAAGCATTTGCATAGTTTTGTACTAGCAACTGACATCGTATTTTATATAATAACATGTAAGTTCGCTAAGTCTGTTTTTTAACTTTATTTGTAACAAAACTGCTCATCTGCTCAATTATAATTTTGACCTCTGAACTCTCTATAACGACGGTATAGAGAGTTTAGAATTAAAATTATACCTTTAAGATAAATGCGCTTAAGTTTTTTTTAGATTTCTACTTAAGGAAACGACCCGCATGGCGGAGCGGTTACTATACCGGTCTGACGCGCAATGGGTCCCGGGTTCGATTCCCGGGCAGACAGGTATCTGAACTATGAGATTCATGTTCTGGGTCTGGGGTATTTGTGTATTCGTCTTGTGTGTGTCCATGGTACCCACGACATAGGATAAAATTCTAGTGTGGGGCTATGAGTGTAGAAAGCGTGTTTTTTAAACTATACCTATTGCAGTAACGAATAACATTGCTAAAATATAAAAAGGACCCGACTGCTTGAAACCATATTGTTTCGTGCAATTTGGTGCCGACTATGCTAAGATATGTATACATTTGTCGTTGAAGACGTATTGTAAATTGTCCTATTATCTTAACGCGAGTAAAACCGCGGCGTACTGCTTGTCTATGTATACTAATATTTGCATAACTGTTCAAGTGACTGCCATAAATACATATGTAAATGTAAAGCTACCTAAAACAGAAATGGCTTGAAGCTTATTACATTGTTCAGTTTTATGTGACAATACATAGTTGGTTTCCATCGAAAATTCAAAAGATTCTGATGTTTTTAATTAAACGGTTTTATTTAGCTTAGGTACCCCGTTTGTTTGGGTCAAATTTAGTAATTGAAATTTAACCCTCTTCCCGTTTACCGATTGATCTGAAATTTGGTATACGCCTTTTATTCTGGTGACAAACAGTGTAGACTGACTTGGAAATTTTAAATAAAATATGAATTATGGTGTCTTTGACACATTCAAAGTTTAATACACAAAGAAACAGGCAATACTGATAGAGCACACAGAATAGAAAAAAGTACGATGTCTATTAAGTGTCTGCCGGACCGAGGATCGAATCCTGAACCTTCTAGAGTTAAACAAAGAATAGGAAAGTCATTATGATTATTTCAATTTTTTCTACTTGGCTGGGGATTGAACCCTGAAAACTTTCAGTCAGACCGGCGTGGTAATTAGTACCGGAATACGATAGAAATGTCAAAGATTTTAAATATAATAAAGTCAATTTTACGTTTGCAAGGCCTACAAGATATTATATGTACATGAGTACTACACAAATATAATTTATAATTTGCTATTGTATCAAACTGTTTCGTATACTTTCTAGTTGCACAAAATACCCGAAACATTGAAAATATGTTCAGAATATTTCAAGGATAAAACAAAATCAAATTACTCTTGTGAGCAATTTGTATGACGTGAACCATTATTTGTTTACCGATTATTTGATATACCTTCTATTGGGCCATATCTCATCAGCCAAATGCGGCCGTAATCAACCAAGAACATTATTTTAAAAATTACCTGAAAAAACCAACAATTCCAATCTATCAGTATCCTGATGAAGGGCGGACGGCGTCGGCCTGCGCAGTATAAATACGCGGCACGTGCGCCCGCGCAGCTGCCCGCCACGTGGCCGTCTTTACGCACCACGTAAAAATAGATCATTGTCTCGCGACTTGCTTCGCGCCTCGCGGACACGCCCACCGAAGATAAAACACCACATCAAAGATACAACTGATTCGCTTTTATTCGGTGTGGTACCTATTTCTGCCTTATTGCTATTACAGCAGTTAACGCTGCATTTAAATTAGTTTTGTAAGAGAGAAACGCGTACGAGGCACTCCAACTCTGTCATTAGGGGTAACAATAACAACGCTACAGTGGAAATAAGACAGGTACGACCCTAATAGGACCACAAACCTATCTGGAGTTTCGTCGTCAACCCATCATTGTCCCCCTGCTGGGCACGGGTCTTCTCTCAGAATGAGAGAGTTTTAGGCCATAGTCCACCGCACTGGCCAAGTACGAATTGGTAGACATCTGGAGTTTAATCGAACTCTTGAAAACAGAATATAATTATGCGTGTCCACAGGCGACAGAAGATACCATCAGGTGGACTCAGTAGTCCAGGTGAACTTTGGCAACACCTGACGCGGAAGCGTTATCATATCAGTCTGACACACAATAGGTTCCGGGTTCGATCCCCGGCTAGACAAATTTCGAATGACGTATGTACATTGTACATTACATTACTTTTCTAAGTCTGGGTGTTTGAGGATTCGGCTACGTGCGTGTCCATGGCACCCACGATAGAGTATAAAAAATCCTAGCCAGAAGCTATGGGTGTAAGCAGCTTTATCTGTGTGCTATCAAACCATTATATATAACATCATCAGATTTAAATGTTTTTACAAGTTCTACAGTCAATTCCTTACGGTTTCGTCACAAAGCATGTCAGTCTGAAAATAAAGCAATGAACCAATAATCGAGCATTACATCATCCTGCACGAGCAATGACCGAACAATGCACGAAGAAATAAAACGCAAACGACTTGATCTATTTTTTGTATTCCGGTCATTCACGGCCAATGTCCCGAGCTAAAAACTACTAAAATAAGACAATCGCTTACTTCCGTATTACTTCCGCTGGTAAAGTCACTTCCACAATTACTTCACTTGGTACCAAGAGCGTCTATTGAACAACTAGGAAGTACTTGAGATGCTCAAAACAAAAGATGATTTTTGTTAAGAATGATACTTGAAGAGTGAACCCCATATTATTAATTTTTCCTTGTACCTACTATAAGTATTCGTATATGAACTTCAGAAGATATATGTAAAGGTAACAATGATAGGCAAGTTTAATTCTAGCACACTATTGTATTTATATCTGCCTTTTAAAAGCAATTGCTTGGTGCAATAAAGGATTTTTACTAAACTATAGATTAAAAGTATGAAATGCGAAAAGTTTATCTTTGGTAACGCTATTAATATTTATAAGCATTTTTTTTGTACTTACTTCCTCTCCGGAGGTACAAATGCCTCATCCAGACCTAATAACGGTATAAGGTTATAAACACAAATAACCTTCATTATGTTTATTTTTTTCACTAATGATATAATTAACTAACTACTGGAATATAATAAAATATTAAATTCGTTTTGTTTCCCCTAATTTTAAGTGTAAGTTGTAATACCATTTTGCTGCAAAATATTTTTAACCTATTAACTTTTTATTTGTTTTCCTTATAACCTGTATTTTAATAATTATTTATCAATTACTATGTGCCAATTAACGTACCCATAAGTAAATAGTTACCATCCTGATTTTTTGTTCAATAAAAGGCATCCTAACGACATTTTACAAATTTGATACTATAAAATAAACTATTATTTGCAATATTCCAGGTAAACTTCACTTATAAGGACGCGCAGCTTACATGGTTTTAAAAATTCTCGTGTAGTAATAAAAGTCAACAGTCACGTCTTAGCGAAAACTTCAACAAATCACAAAAACATCCCCATCCATTTTATGGATCATAAACCACTTACGTCTATACGTTATTTCTGTCGTGCTGACTCCTATATTTATCTGGGGTTAGCGCGTTTAGCACGCCTCGCTTGAAAACCTCCCTAGCGATCGATAAGCGTCAGCCATTTTGGATTTTCCGACCAATGCGCGTCGCCATGGAAAGCCGTCGCCATGGCAACGCGACGCCACTCAGCCTGAAGGGGAAAGTGAACAGGGTAGGCTTTACAGTGCTATAGATATAAACCTATTGTGTTCATGCATAAATGCACCGCGTTTGAGGAAAATTTGTGCTTACGTGATACTGGAAAGCAATGTTTAAGCATTGTAAGAGAATTTAAATAATTTATGATAGTATATATGTTTGTATGTATGTAAGTTAAGTTACTATATCATCAATTTTATTGTTATTTTAATTTAACACCTGCAACACATTTTCCAGACACCCAGCGTCGACTGTTAGAGAATGCCATAAGGCATTAAGTTTACCCTATTGTAACTTTTTTTGTTAAGAAGTGCAATGAAATAATAAATAATAAAAAATAAATATATGCAAAGTAATAATGCGCAAGAAATAACTAGACATTCACGTCATCTACTTTAATGTACGAGACTAATAAACTGTACAAGAATGTAAAGTATTATACACAAGTATTTCTTAGATAGCTAATAATGTATAGTGGTGTAGGTCTTGAGCAGCGCCACTCGATCTCTTCCTAGGAGGCGACTAAGAGACGAAACCCAGCAGATGGATAACATGGAGACATTCCTACTTAACTTCAACATCCATCGTAGTCACCAATATGCATACCGGAGGTGGTGGGTACAACCCATTATTGTCCCACTGCTAGGCACGGGTCTTCTCTCAGAATGAGAGAGATTTTTAGGCCATAGTTTGTAGTGGCCAAGTGGGAATTGGTGGACTACACACACCTCCGAGAACTTTTTTTTAAAGAACTCTCGGGTGTGTAGGTTTGCTCACGATGTTTTACTTCACTGAAAAGCAGTGATAATTCATTTCTAATACGCACATAAATGAGTGGTGCTTGCCTGGGTTTGAACCTCGGTACTCCCGATTGAGAGGGCAAGTTTCAACCATTAGGCTATCACTGCTCACAGGAGCGGTGACTATTAACAAAAACCCCCATTCGGGAGGCTTATGCCCAGCAGTAAATTTAAAGTCTGATGGATGGGTTACATAAATCATTTAATTTTTTGGTTTAAAATGTGATATATATGTACACACAAAGTAAATAATGCTAAGTAGGAATCCTACCGTTCAATTTAAGAATCAATTCTGGGTAAGTCCCTACTTAATATTAAGGCATACATAAGACCGATTGATTTTCTCGTAAAATGTAAAATATAATGTTGCGTCCTTCACGACGTAAAAACTTTACCAACAGCTTTGTCATTTGTATGTTTTGCGTTATTCCAACCTTCACAAACTAATCCGGCACATCGGAACATAACTCGAGTTGAATAATGCTCATTTCGCGTATTATGTTGTGCCAACACCGCATACAAAACGCCGTCATGCTATCCTTTCATACTGGAACAATATAACCGTTCGAACAACTTCCTCTTTCATAGTAAGCTTTATGAGTGCTCCACATTGTTTATAGACTTGTTTACAAGTACCTAACGAATAGACTAGTGATGTAAGGTTATCATTTGGACATTCGCGAATGCGAATGCGAATATCCCGTACCGACTTTTTCGAATATTCGTTTTTAAGCTATTGCATAGCGTTTATCGTGGCTTTGAGCGAATCAAGAAATTCCATAACGGAAAAACCTAACACCTCCCACTCCGCCTGCCATGTAGCGTGACCGAGCGTTCGCTTTACATGTAAGTATATGGTACGACAGTACGAAGCTTGCACGGATCGAGAGAGCTGCTCGGAAATCGGATGAATATGTAAGCAGCTGTTTGTGAGAAAGGACATAATTATATAGTATCAAAGAAAAAACTTGAATTCGTATTAAAGAAAAAAATACTGCTTTACCGCGGCAGACCCCGAGTGCTGCACGTTTTTTTTTTATTTGACGCCAACATGGACGCCGCCAGGTTCTTCTCAGTTTTTCGTGTATAGAGCCAGAGGATATAGTTTTGGCGACCGTTTATTGGACAAACTGCAGTTCAACTTATGTTGGCGACCATTTTACAAAGCACTGCAACACATATTCGCAAAACATTCGCACAATTCTTGCGATTGCGAATGCGAATATCTAAAAACGCGAATAGTTTTTTTTTTATAAGATTGAAGTGGCAAACGAGCATGCAGTACACCTGATGGTAAGAGGTGACTGTCGTACATGGACATCTGTAAGCAACTTCATACAGGACATGGGTACTATCTGAAGTCAATCACAGATGCGTCGCTACTCTCCAGGACTAAGATGGTCGCCTTATATAAAAGTGTGCCGGCAACCACACCCTATCGAAACGCAAAACCGCTTCACGCTAGAAATAGGTGTGGCGGTGGTACTTCCCCGGGCGAACTACACTGGTTCTACCACCTATTGTTACGAATGCGAATGCCAATATTCGTTACATCACTAAAATAGACTTAACCTTGTATATATGACGACCCGCGTTGCAGAGCGGTTACCAAACCGGTCTGACACGCAATGGGTCCTGGGTTTGATTCCCGGCCAGACAGGTATCTAAATGATGAGTTTAGATTCATGTTCTGGGTCTGGGTGTTGGTATATTCGTCTTGTGTGTGTCCATGGTACCCACGACACAGGAAAAAATCCTAGTGTGGGGCTATGAGTGTAAAAAGCGTATTTAAAAAAAGCGTATTTTGTATATATGTATAGATTTGGCGATCTTTTTTTCAAAACATGCGAATAAACGCGAATGCAAATGAGAATTTACGTCACATCACTAGTCCTTAACGAATAGACACCTGCGACCTACCTGTCCGTACGGCGAAATCTCTACAACGGCGGACTTTCGACTTTACTGTTTCCTGCGTTTGTTAGCGAACAATGGGCCATAAGCCCGCCGATGACAGCCGATGCGCTATTCAAAACTTGCATTAACGAAACTGCTATTCTTAATGTTGTACATCTACATTGTATTGTAAATCTTGTCAAGGTGGTAGAACCAGTGTAGTTCGACCGGGGAAGTACCACCACCACACCTGTTTCTAGCGTGAAGCATTTCTTGCGTTTCGATAGAAGGGTGTGGTGGACACACTTTCACATGAGGCAACCATCACAGTCCTCGGGAGTAGCAACGCATCTGTGATTGACTTGAGATGGAACCCATGTTGTGTATGTAGTTGATTACAGATGTCCATGGGCGGCAGTGACCATTTACCATCAGGTGGACTTCATGCTCGTTTGCGACTACAGTCAGATAAAAAAAAATCTATGAAAATAAAATTGAAACAACTTTTATAGTTTCAAAACATATGCTATGAAGCTAAAATAGTACGATAGAATAAAAACTTTTTAACAAAAAATATCTACCGACTTCCATGTCACAAAATGTGCTCGACATATTTCGCTGGACGACGGTAACTACGTCCTATATGAGCACCGACTTCAGAACTATGTACTAAGTACTGAGTATGTTCTAGACCAAAATATATTTAAATTATTTTTTACTTTTTTGTGACATGGAAGTCGGTAGATTTTTTTTGTTAAAAAGTTTTTATTTTACACTTTTTAGTGACTATATTTTTATGTTTGTATTTAAATAAAGCCTCTAAGTTTGCTTTGTACATCTACATATTCACAAAAATTAAACATAAAACACTTTTTAACCGACTTCCCAAAGGAAAGAGGTTATCTATTCGTCACGTATATTTTTTTTTTTTTTTTTTTTTTTTTTTTTTTTTTTTTTTTTTTTTTTTTTTATGTATGTTCGGGCGAAATGGCTAGAAATCGTCGACCTACCGACACGATTCATACGACATTGTATGCGGCTAGTTTCACAGGCAGTCCCATATTGAGGAAAATGAAAACCTTCCGGCGGTTTTCCCGGAAAATTGGAAAATGTCGGTTTCTTAAAATCTTGAATAACTTGGGTGTTTATAAACCGATTTCCATTTTCTTTCTTTCATTTGATAGGAAATTTCGTCACGCAACTTTTTCTCTTGGACATGGGTATGCTGTGATGCTTAACTCTTTGAGTTATGGGGTGGAAACCACCACCACTCCTCAAGTTTTTTAGATAATTTGAGATAACTCGGCTTCTGCCAAATCGATTCTTATGAAACTTGGAATATGTATTATATATCTATGCTTATATAGGTTGACGAAAAATTTGACCTTCAACTCTTCGATCCTGATGATGCAGGGTTACAGCTATCCTAAACTATAACATTAGCTATTTGGTGCTTACATATATGTAACAAGAATACTAAGCAGAGACATGTGATGAAAATTTGACCTTCAACTCCTCAATCCTGATGATGCAGGGGTGCCTCAAGCCTAAACCATTGGGGTTGACCATTTGGTGCTTATGGGTATGTTATAACAATACTAAGCAAAGACATATTATAAAAAAAATGACCTTCAACTCCTCAACCCTGATGATGCAGGGTGCTGTAAGCCCAAGCCGTAGGTGATGGCCATTTAGTGCTTACGGATATATAATAAGATAGCAAGGCAAAGATGTACGATGACAAATTTGACCTTCAACTCCTCAACCCTGATGATGCAGGGGTACTGCAGGCTTAAACCATAAACGTTAGACATTTGTTGCTCACGGATTTGTAATAACATTGCTAAGCAAAGGTATACGACGAAAAATTGGACCTTCAACTCCTCAATCCTGATGATGCAGGGGTATTGAATGCCTAAGCCATTAAACTTAGCTATTTCAATCTTACGCATTCAAAATGATATTTAAAAAAATGTAAGGTAAAACATTAGAAAAATGGTTGTATACGGTGGAAAATTGGACCTTCAACTCCTCAATCCTGATGATGCTGGGGTGCTTCAAGCTTAAACTATAGGCGTTAGCTACATGATCGCTACGTATATCTGATAAGATTACTAAGCAAAGATATAAGATGAAAAATTTGACCTTCAACTCCTCAACTCTGATGATGCAGGGGTACTTCAGGCTTAAACTATAGGCGTTGGCCATTTGATGCTTATGGGTATGTAATATATTTACAAAGCGAAGACGTATGATAAAAAAGTTGACCTTCAACTCTTCAACCCTGATGATGCAGGGTACTGTAAGCCCAAGCCATAGAAGTTGGGGATCTGTTGCTTACGTGCATGCGATGAGATTATATAGAAAAGATATGACATGATAATTTTGACCTTCAACTCTTCGGCCCTGATGATGCAGGGGTACTTCAGGCTTAAACCATAGGCGTTGGCCATTTGATACTTATGGATATGTAATATATTTACAAAGCAAAGACGTATGATAAGAAAATTGACCTTCAACTCCTCAACCCTGATGATGCAGGGTACTGCAAGTTTAAACCATAAGCATCGGCCATATGGTGCTTACATATATGTAATGAGATTACTAAGCAAAGATATGACATGATAATTTTGACCTTCAACTCCTCAACCCTGATAATGCTGGGGTCCTTCAAGTTTAAACCGTAGGCATCGGCCATATTGTGCTTACGTATACATAATGTTGTTGTTCACAATACCAACAATGAGTTTCGGAGAGGATATAATTATGATCAAAAATTCTACTTTGAATACAATTACCTGAAAGATGCAAGAGCACTACCAACCTTTTTAAATTGGATGGGTTATTTTTATCAGTATCAGTTGAATTATACTCTTAGTTATAAGGTTTATATTACTTTTTCTACTTTAAATATTGATAATTATAGGTCTATTCTTTAAATAAATGTTTACTCAGAAAAAGTTGTTTTATTCGGTTAGGTTAGGTTCGAACAGATTTTTCCAATTCAGAATCTAAGGGAGGGGGCGCGGTAGCGCCCCCGACCGGTTGTGTCAAAGAAGTCTATTTTTATATGATGACGTCAGCACATAATTTTATTCATCCGAAAATCGGACGAATAATTAATTTTATTCATCCGGTTAGCGGACGACTAGCAACAGCCATAACTGATTTTATCGTGACTGAAAAGCGTGAAAAAAAAAATTTTAAACAAAAAATACAACCGACTTCCATGCCACATAAAAGTAAAAAATAATTTAAATACATGTTGGTTTAGAGCAAACACAGTTCTTAGTACATAGTCCCGAAGTCGGCGCTCATATAAGATACATGTAGTTTCGTCATGATCCAGCAAAATATGGTAAGCGCCGACTTCGGGACTATGTACTAAGAACTGTGTTTGCTCTAAACCAACATGTATTTAAATTATTTTTTACTTTTATGTGGCATGGAAGTCGGTTGTATTTTTTGTTTAAAATTTTTTTTACAATTCATACAAACAGGGCGCCCCCTCTGGAAGTACCCCTCCATCATCAGGGTTGAGGAGTTGAAGGTCAAATTTTTCATCTTATATTGTTGCTTAGTAATCTTATAACATATACGTTAGTACCAGGTGGCTAACTTCTATGGCTCAGGCTTGCAGTAAATTTTAATTTTGTGCCTCTGTTTGGTATTATTTTTACATACCCGTAAGCACCAAATTGCCAACTCCTATGGTTTAGAATTGAAGTACCCCTTCATCATCAGGGTCGAGGAGTTGAAGGTCAAAATTTTAATTTTGTGCCTCTGCTTAGTATTATTTTTACATAACCGTAAGCACCAAATTGCCAACTCCTATGGTTTAGGATTGAAGTACCCCTTCATCATCAGGGTTGAGGAGTTGAAGGTCAAATTTTTGATTTTATATTTTTGCTTAGTATTTTCTTTACATAACCGTAAGCACCAAATTGCCAACTTCTATGGTTTAGGATTGAAGTACCCCTCCATCATCAGGGTTGAGGAGTTGAAGGTCAAATTTTTCATCTTATGTTTTTGCTCAGTAATCTTATAACATATACGTAAGCACCAAATGGCTTATTCCTATGGTTTTGGCTTTAAGTACCCCTGCATCATCAGGGTTGAGGAGTTGAAGGTCAAATTTTTGTCCCGAATTTGCTTAACAATTTCATTATATATTCGCAAACATCAAACGACCAACTTTTATAGTTCAGGCTAGCAGTACCCCTGCATCATCAGGATTGAAGAGTTGAAGGTCAAATTTTTCATAGTAAATACCTACATAGTAATTTTATTCTATATTTTACTCAATTGGACTTCTCCAGCTAAGGTTCGGCCGACTATCACTAATTTTATTATTTTGCTCCAAAAAGTTGAAGATCCTATGATTAGAACCTTATCAAACTCTTATCAGACTACCCCTGGAGTACATCCTTTCTAATAAAAAAAGAATCATCAAAATCGGTTGGCGGGATATTGAATTATTCATACATTTATCGCGTACATTGAAAATGCAAATTTAAGACTTATGCGTTTTTCTTATGGATGCCCTAGTCAAAAAAATACTAAAAAAAAATGGGACCCTATGACACGCACTACCTTTCAAATAAAAAAAAAATCATCTAAATCGGTTCACCCAATCCGGAGAAATGAGGTAACAAATATAAAAAAAAAAAAAAATAAAAATAAAAATACAGACGAATTGATAACCTCCTCCTTTTTGGAAGTCGGTTAAAAACAGAAAAATTGTTTTAATTTTAATTTTGTGGATGCAGGCTATGTATTGCGTATTAATCATTTTAATTCTCCGAAGCATCAAAGCACCTCTTGACTTCAGATAGAAAGTTATTTAATACCATAGACGGTAATAACCACTTACAAAAG
This sequence comes from Spicauda simplicius, assembly GCA_949699795.1. Classification (NCBI taxonomy): domain Eukaryota; kingdom Metazoa; phylum Arthropoda; class Insecta; order Lepidoptera; family Hesperiidae; genus Spicauda; species Spicauda simplicius. The sequence goes on along the minus strand of OX453072.1, from coordinate 12,027,294 downwards.
ACGTACTTTAATCTTATAAAAAGTCTTCCTCCTTTGGGCAATATTACTACACTAACTAAACACTGGTTTTGATTAAACTATTATATAAATATACTGTTTTGTAAATAGACTGTTGATTTTAATATTTTGTGTCTCTGTTTAAAAAACAAAAACCTCACATGTCCTTACCCATACACACACTCTCTCTCACACACACACATACAAGCACTTGCATACACATTACAGGGCACACAGCCAAAGACGCGGCCGACAGATCGCTTATTGTACCTTTGCATTCTTTAGAAACGTGGCCAATTGTACGAAAGCACCTTACCCCCGGTACACAATTAGCATTGTATCCATTTATTTGTGTCCCTTACAATTAACACGACAAGTCGTAACAAGTCTATTTAACAAATTTCATTATCTACCCACGAGTAGATCGATTCATAAATAGTGTTGTGAATAGTGCACCGATTTGGTCAGCTATTCACTTCCATCTTAGGCTTAGTAAACCTTGTCTGAGGAATGTTTTCGCTGAATTAAGATTAGGTATTGAATTATTGATATGTATGGATTAGGGATGTTTTGGATATAAAATTTCGAATTGCATTGCGATAGGACACGGATATATAAATTTTATTTACTGAGTACTCATATATAGAATTCATAAACCGCATATCGTAAGTACCCGTTAAGTACTATAATGTATCAATTCCACGATAATACTAGTCTAAAATCGTTTATTTACCGATTCCAGATTTGATTAAAAACGTGAAATTATTCCAGATTAGTTATACGATAGTTTGGATTTTTCAGTTAAGGATAATCAATTTTTGAAGTGTTATAAGAGTAAAGTAAATAAAACAGATGACGATGGGTTTGAATTTGTTAAGTATGTGGTTAGGATTATAGGTATGCAATAATAATCAAAGTTACGACTTGACGAAAAACCCTTCATAACGTTTTAAATTTAAATTTTAACCTACCATTAACGGGTAAATTGATAACCGAAAACATTATCACTACATACTATACCTAAAACAAAGTCGCTTCTCGCTGTCTGTCTATGTATGCTTAGATCTTTAAAACTGCGCTACGGATTTTAATGCGGTATTTTTTAATAGATAGAGTGATTCAAGAGAAAGGTTTATATGTATAATACATGCGTAATATAGTGGAGTATCACTAATAATTTTAGATTTTTGACTTTTAGGCGTAGTGCGCCGGATCAGTGGTAGCCTAATGGTTAAAACTTGCCCTCTCGATCGGAAGGTCTGAGGTTCAAACCCAGGCACGCACCACTAATTTATGTGCGTATTATACTTTAATTATCACTGCTTTTCGGTGAAGGAAAACATCGTGAGGAAACCTACACACCCGAGAGTTCTTTAAAAAAAAAAAGTTCTCGGAGGTGTGTGAAGTCCACAAATTCGCACTTGGCCAGCGCGGTGGACTATGGCCTAAGCTCTCTTATTCCGAGAGAAGACCCGTGCCCAGCAGTGGGACAGTAATGGGTTGACGACGACGACGACGCGCCGGATCAACTAGTCTTTAATATAAAATTTGTGTCCGTGACCACGAATATTATGAAAAGTGTACTCCAAAAAAGACAAGATTATATCTTTCCATTAAATTACATACAAAGTAAACCGAGCTTAAATCCAAGCATAAAACGAAAGGTGGATTAAAATTGTAGAAATAGTTTTATTTGAGCTTAGCCCACACACCGGAGATCATTGACTCTCGCAGGTGTCGGCGGCGTGCATCGTGACGTCACCGCCCGAGCCTTATGAGGCCCAGGGCTACCATATGGTCAGACTGCGGAAAGACCTTTGTTACTTGATTCAGGGAAGCTGTGTAATTGGAGATTTTGATTGATAATACAGGACGGAATTTTATTATGTTGGTTACTTTTTTGTTAAAAATTAAATTTCCACGTGTCTGTACAAATACGTACCGTAACAATATTGGAGGCCTAAAATTACAGGAATTTCTATTATTAATAGAAATTCTTGTATTTTTTAAGTATTGTTCACTCTTTGTGTGTGTTTAAACTCGCAGCAATGACCGTAGTAGCTCTTAATAGTGTTATAAATAACGTAAATAAGGATGACATAGGTGAAACGTGCATTCATAGTCGAATCACATACATTTTAATTACAACCATTTATAACTTCGCAATAAAGAAAATAATTATAATTAAAATAAGTTGTAATAAAAAGCATGGACTGTAAATATCCTCAAAACTTAGTCGTCAATAGGTCCAATCGATTTGCTATCGTATTTTTTAAATCATATAATTGTTTTTGAGTGTTTTTTTCTATATGAATCAATCTTAAAGTCTTCAGCAATAATGTACATCGTTAATTCCTTAACTTTCACACTCTGTCTAATTTCAAAAGTAAAACAGGGTACAAAAGCGGTAAAAAATTGAAATGGGTCCGGAGGTAGCCCTAAGTGGAGCGCCGGCGCAATCCCGGACAATGCAACTCGGCCATATCTCCGACTTAATGGTCTCTAATGGTAATATTGAATACGTCGCTTGCTCAATTTTTAAACGATATCTTCTAGCCTTTTGTTATTCGCTGCGACTTTCCATTCAGATCTATCACCGACTAGTTTTTACGAACGCTTACATAAAGAGTAATGTTAAAAACGTTAACGTTGACTTGAGGTTGAAGTATGTCTAATTCTTCGGCTTTGTCTACAGCCTGGTCTGCTTGAGAGATTATAATATTATGGCATATGATTGGAATTCACCCACTAGTCAGGGTGGCATAGGCTATATAACTTTAACTACGGCGCCTGCGATCACATATAAAGGGGAGACGGGACGTTTTTTTATTATCATAACAATATGGGTGCCAAATAAAATCTATAAAATATAATAACACAAAAACATACATATTATATATATAACATTTACATGTTAGGATGTTGACACAAAATAAATTTAAAACTAAAAAAATAATCAATTGAAACTTAAGGGAATCAATCATTTTAAAGTAGTCGGGGTTTTTTTAATGACATAACAATGTTACTGTTTTATACAGCACAGGTGAGAATTTTACGACGCTTGAAAGTTTAATTACACCTATGGATATAAATTACCTGTGTACAGTTGCTTCATACCATTTTAGTCCTCTCGAGAACGTTTATATAATTATTTCGGTTTTTCGTTTCACCGACTCACTAAGGGTCCAGCGTGTTTTTGTTTCTAACTGCAAAAGGAAAGTTGATATCGCCATACAAACGTTCAGCGGGACTCGTTATTAAAGAAATCACTGCCTTCCCTTACACATCGTCCTCCTTATTTGGCTCAAAAATGTACATATGCGTACAAGGAACAGTTTTATATGGAATTGTATCTACGGCAGGTGTATGAAATGCGCTTTTTTATTTTGTAACGAGCAAGAACCTCTGATTTATTAAAGGATTCTTGTGTGATTTATGGCTACAGTCATTTTACATACAATTCAAATACATAATATCGTGTAGTACCTGCGTTATATAGATATACAAAATAAAGGAATATCTTGTATGGCGCTGTTATTGTGTGATTGATGACTACAGTTATTTTACATACAATTCAAATACATAATATCGTGTAGTAACTGCGTTATATAGAAATACAAAATAAAGAAATATCTTGTATGGCGCTGTTATTGTGTGATTGATGGCTACAGTCATTTTACATACAATTCAAATACATAATATCGTGTAGTAACTGCGTTATATAGAAATACAAAATAAAGAAATATCTCGTATGGCGCTGTTATTGTGTGATTGATGGCTACAGTCATTTTACATACAATTGCAATACATAATATCGTGTAGTAACTGCGTTATATAGAAATACAAAATAAAGAAATATATAAAGGTAAAATCTGTTTCCATTTAAGGATTTAGTTTTATGCCCTTTTTTTCTGACAGCTTGATAACACTGGTAGGACAATTTTAGTTCGTACGTATGTCCATAATTGGTGGCAAATGGCTTTACGATCTGAATGAAACATTATTATTATCAGTGGCAACAGGGCGACCATAATAAGAAAGATTTTTAAGGCTACTCAGACAGATTGAAGTGTAGCGATCATGAGTGATAAGAATAAGAACCTGCAATAAAAACAGGGCTTTTTATCGCGAAAGTAATATTGCAATTCTTCTGATTTTTCATTTTACTTATAATCATCGAGGATGATACTTTACTAAGGACTACAGCCTAAATCTACGATTTTGTAGAGAGCGAAATGCAGAAGAGACTTATCATGAACTATGATAAGTCAATAGTTGTTAAGTGTGTTGGAGAGATTTTCATTTTTGATTTGATTTAAATATCATATAATCCTTCGATGGCAATTGGTGAAAAGAGTAATCACACGAAATCCAACATCGCTGGATTTTATTTCTCCTATACCTATCATATTTGGTTCCGGACGGGTTTTTCGAAGAAGTAAACATTAATAGTCATTTGATAATCAGGCTCATCCTAAAAATCTAATTTATTTCAGGTAGGTGTCAATACAGGACAAATCTAAACCTGGTTTTAAGGGACTACATAGGTCTTTGAACCTTGACCTCCAAAACCGCTTTTCTTGGTGCACTTTGGTGGTTTCTTTCTTTTCGGGACCATTAAAATCTCGCTTACCGGATACACGTAGACATCCTAAGTGACCAGTTTATCGGCAGCCGGTGCCGGTCACAGGTTATCGGTGCGGCAAGCCGGCGCCCGCTTATCATATGCGCCGTTACTCAGACAAGAATACTTATACTAACCACTGTTCTGTTTATGTTGATTTTTGTAAGTTATATAAAAATAAACGTGTACAATACAAGTTTATTTTTTATCTGGTTGAAGTAGCAAAGACGCTTGCAGTCCACCTAATGGTAAGTGATCACTGCCGTACAGGATATCTGTACGTACTTCACTTAGAACATGGGTTCTATCTGAGGTTGCTTACAGATTCGTTGCTACTTCCAAGGACTGAGATGGTCGCCATATAAAGTTATGCCGTTCCTTCCATCGAAACGCAAAAACTGCCTCACGCTAGAAATAAGTGTAGCGACGGTAGGTACCTTCCCGGTCAAACTATACTGGTTCTTGGGTACAAACCATTATTGTCGTGCTGGGTACGGATCTTATCTCAGAATGAGAGTTTTAAGTCATAGTCCACCGCGCTGGCCAAGTGCGAATTGGTGGACCAACATACTGGTTCTACTACCTGGTAATAAGGTATGTAATTGAATATAAGTTAATGTAAGGGTTGTTACTTGACTCGATACGTAACATAATTATTTTTAGCTCTGGACTCAAAGTATAATTTATACGAAAGAGGTACGGGCTCACCACATAAAATCTGACTCATGCGTTTTTCTGCAATTGGGATGGGTGATGATGAAAGTTTGGTCATTGTATGTGTCTGTATGTTGAATACCTATATTCGCACCCGTAAATCAATTCTGTTTTTATTTAATGTCAGATGCTGGTGGATGGATGCATGGATTCATAATATAGGTATATTATGTACAACTGACTAATAAGTTCACTAATAAGTGACCTTTAGGTTAAATAAATCCTCATGTGTTTCCCGAAAACCATTTGTCATACTCCCAACCTAATTTAAATTCCAAAATAACCCAGAAAATTGTGATGACGTTAAATGACTAATCAGAAACTCTTATAAGTGGATTCCGATTTATTTAGTGGTGTTCCGTACATAAAATAAACGTTTAAATATATATCTACATACGGCATAGGGAGTAGGCATACTATTTAAAAGTATACCCACTATTGAAAGTAGAGCCATAAAAATGGATAAAGTTCATGTTATGATGTCAATATAGAGTTTTTTTTTATATTCCATCCCAAGAAATATTAAAAAAGGATTGGATCAGTGTATTCTTTAGTTGGATTGTTGTTAGGATGGTCGCACTAGGTCGCTTAGAATGCTACATTAGCCCTCAGAAACATAGGCTATTTTTATTACTAGAATATAGGTATAAGGCGTCTTTGCTAAAACTTGAGAAATGTGATTCAAAGTTTCAAAAATTTTGCTCACAATTTTTTTCATTGCATACACTGATATACCTATTGATAATAGAACAAAGAAATGTTCTACAATATAATAGAACATATCTACGTAAGATTTGGACACCGCCGCCGCATAATGATCAGTGTACCCTTACGCAAAACAGTCGTCGCAAATTTTTTTGGGCCTACTATCGGAATAGCATCAATACCCACTACTGACTATGACTATTGACCAAATCCCCATTACAGATGTGGGGAGGGACATGTCCAGGAATGGTGCTCAAATGTATAATGGTTGGATAGATTACATTGTAGTCTGCGCGAACGAAGTCGTGCCGATTCTGTTAGTAAATAAATATAGAGGTGAAAACTCGCAGGATTGGATGTGTGTTTGTTTTTCACGCAAAAAGTCGCTGAAATTTGGCACACATAGTTAATATCCCTGATTAATACATGGAATACTCTTGACCGTGGTAAACATGACCAAAACAACGAGAATAAGCTACATTATTGAAATCAGTTCAACGAAAGAAAGTACGACTGTATCATACCTACAAATTGTAAATACACTTTCTTGAGCACGATCGATCTGTATTGCGCTTTGCATTGTAATGGTTAACGGTACTTTACGGGTACATTTTGAACGGCACTGTCAACTATTCACTGTGTGTTCTGAAAACGAAAGATGTGTAACGGTGATATGGGCCGATAAAAATCGCGAAACGGCACCTTATAAAAGTAGATACTTCGCTTTATCAAAGATAGATAAAGATAGGTATATATTTTACTAGTTTATTTCTGCGACTCTGCCGGCTTCGGTCATGTTTATGACGACAATGAGTAATCCTATGTATTTATCTAGGTCATCACTACATATTTTAAAACAAAGTCGCTTCTCGCTGTCTGTCGATATGTATGCTTAGATCTTTAAAACTCCGCTACCGATTTTGATGCAGTTTTCTTTAATAGATAGTGTGATCCAAGAGGAAGGTTTTTATGTATAATTCATGTATAATACAGTAAGAGAAACACTGATAATTGTAGATTTTTGACTTTTAGGCGGAACGAAGTTCGCCGCGTCAACTAGTTATTTAAATAAGATTAAGATACACGAATCACAAAAGCAATTAATTATCAAGTGTCACTTAGCAGAATTTTTCGAGGATTAACCTAAGCATTCTTTTTTTCAAAGGCTGATCCCTAAAATGACTCTTATTAACAAAATCTTGGGAAACTTCTTGACATTGTAAAGGCTTTTAAAATACAATAAAAAAAACACACACGGTTCTTCAATACAAAAATGCACCTGAGAATGAAGGCGGGACCACTTGACTAATATTTCGATTATTATAAATCAGTGTTGGTTGATAACATTATTGTGTTACATAACCATTGCGTTTTTATTTTTAGTGAACAAACACAGTGTGAAACGAAACAAGCAATGGATAAAGCGGCAAATGTAAAGATCGGTAGAGATGGTGGAACAATGAAAGGAAGTCGCAGGTAGTGGTTAATAATTCGTTTAGTCGGAGCTGCGCCCACATTTTTTTCCACCGATGGGCCACACAGGTGCACTGGTCTCCTAATTTACTATTCCCGATACGGTACGGATTCAAGGGACTGGGAACATCGAAATGGCTTTGTAACTTACACTTTGACGAGATTTTGTTATCTAATAAATTTTAATATTAACGTCTGAATGGCTCGGCATATTAATCGGTTATTAGGGTGTTGTCCTGCTTGGAATTTATATTTATTGTATTATTTTCTTTTTCGATTAAACTTTTGATGTTTAGGATTTTTTTAATGAGATCGAAGGAGTAATCTTGTATACCAAATAGTAAGTGGTCTTTGTCACCATTGACCTGTGTGACCAACTCATATAAAACATATCACACCTTTATTCATAAAAAGATTTCATTTGCGAGTTTATCACCTATTTCATTCTCTTTATGGTATAAACTCGCGAAACATTTTTTTTTTTATCTGATTGAAGTAGCAAACGAGCATGCAGTCCTCCTGATGGTAAAGGGTCATTGCCGTCCATGGATATCTGTGAGCAACTTCATGAGCATGGGTTTTATCTGAAGTCAATCACAGATGCGTTGCTACTTCCGAGGACTATGACGGCTCATATAAAAGTGTGCCGGCAACCACACCCATGCGATATGGACCATATAGAACGCAGATCTAATAAGCGTTGCAACTCCTGAGATCTTACATGTTCACGTCATATGAAATGAGCCGAAAAGTTACCAAAAACCACCTAAAAATCGTGAAAAAAAGCTTATACCTGATACATATTTTTCAATAAATTGTATATAGCTGGAATACGTATAAAAAGTAGTACCAACTTATAAACGCAAATGTAAAATATTTTTAAACGTTCGAACATTTCGTGACTAGCGAACACAACGTTATCTGACCAATTTGTCGAAGCGATAAGGTCAAGATGGAGTCTTACTTAAAAGCATATGCAAAACGTTTAATCTGACATATTTATCCGGGCTATTTGCCTTCCCTATCAGCACTTAAAGCTTATTTTTGTTAATATTACCACTTTTTGTAAATACAATTCTACACGCTATACAAAATATCAACCGATAAGTTCGATTTTTATTTTGAACCATTAAAAGTAGAGTGAAAAGTTATAAAGTGGCAAAAGTGAATGATTGTAAAAAGAAAACAAATATTAATATAACATGTCTACATAATATGTAGATAGACGATACATACATTGGTTAATATATATAAGTATTTGTTTAAGATATTTTTTAGACTGCAATTTTGTTGAAAAGGTCTAAAGTTTTCTTATTTTATAACTAGAATTAAATTTATTTCTTTCTTTCCTTCTTTCATATATGTATTATGTCAGGTGGTAGAACCAGTGTAGTTCAACCGGGGAAGTGCCACCGCCACACCTATTTCTAGCGTGAAGCATTTCTTGCGTTTCGATGGAAGGGTATGGTTGCCGTCACACTTTTTACCTTAATCCGGAGTAGCAACTCATCTGTGATTAATTTCAGATAGACCCATGTCCTGCTTGAAGTTGCTTACAGATATCCATGGGCGGCAGTGACCACTTACCATCAGGTGAACTGCGTGCTCGTTTGCTACTTCAATCATAAAGATAAGATGTATAGGAATATGATCAGTAAAGTATTTTTTTTTTAATTTTGGAAATAGAAAGTTATCAACGTCCGTCCAATTCGCACTTGGCCAACATGGCCCTCTCTCACTCTGAGAGGAAGTCCGCGCCAAGAGTGGGACATTAATAGTTTGACAACCAAAAACTGAAGACACAATACAATCTCAATCAATATCAATATTTTCCTTGAAAACTAATATGTTGTTTGTCGTCTACGAATTACGTTTATCTTGTTAGTCGTGCCACTGCTGGGCACGGGCCTTCTCTAAGAATACGAAAGTTTTAGGCAATAGTCTTTTTTTTACGAGGGGGAAACCTTCAAATGGTACCCGACGCCGTGGGTGCGACGCGGGTTATGTGGGATTCTTACCGCACTAAAACCGGTAGCCGTCGTCAGCGCTGCGTGGAGGACTCCGGGATCTCCAACGGAACACAACCGGAGTCCCCCTAGCGCGATGTCCTTTCAGGCTTTTATGTGGTGGGTGTAAACGTTCACGGCACCTTCTTTATCTTTACGACGGCATGCGACAACACATGCCGCCGCCCTTCCCAGGGTTGCTTGGCCGGACGGTTCGAGCTCCCACTCTACGCGCTCGCAACCCCGGACGCCCCTTTTAGTCGCCTCTTACGACAGGCAGGGGATACCGTAACCCTATTCTGATCGCGGAACTACTGGGACAAGGCCATAGTCTACTGGCGCTGGTGCTGGCCAAGTGCGAATTGGTACTTGCATCTATGATAACTTTTTCTAAGAATTCTCAGATGTGTAGATTTCCTCGCGATGTTTTCCTTTGCCGTAAAGCAATGGTAAATAATTTAACATCTTGTTTACTGCTTATTCATTATATAAGTGTCCATTAGGTACAGTAGTATGTAACATTCTTCGTCTGTTACATAAACAAACAGGACTTCATACATTGTTACAAGTAGTTTGTTACAACATTGTTTCAAGCGATTATTAGCCAACGATCGACTGGTAATTTGCTGCCATTCGTAGTCATTAAGCCAAAACAGCACTTCTGCTTCGATTTGCCAAGAGCGAGTCGGGTAGGTTATAATTTCGTCAATTGGGTTTTTAAAGCGTAAATGGTAACTGTCATTCAAGCTACTTTGTCCGGCTGTTTGTCAATTTATCAATCAGCCAGTGCCAGGTATGTCAATTTGCGCGTCGGCCTTAAAAAATGTTCTTGGAGAGCACTGGATTTTTATACTGTGGAAATAAATGCAATTCATCACATGATAAGTGAACACATCCGACCAGTTAGGAACTAGAATTAGACTTCGCAAGTCGGCCTTCGATGTTTAATTATTGTAGAATTTTCATTAATTCATCCACCAACCCTTGAACGGCTTTACTAAGGGTTTTTCGCCAATAACCAAATGACCCAATATGCATGCCCTATGGCCTCCGCGTCAGGTATGAATGATGGTGACCGTACTGGGTGTTGATGTTACACAAGAACCCACTGTAACTTATTTTCTGGATTTCGACCCTTATTCGCCCCCTACGACATCCACGGGTAGAAAGGCAGTGATGCTACTTTAGATCGGCAGACACCAAACATTAAAAACCTTCTGCATATGTAGATTTTCTTAAGGCCAACTTTTTAGACTTTAACACTGCACCTTTGGTTCAGAACTCATGTATTATCCTAACATTTGATCCTAGTTTCAAGCTCCGCGATGTTCGTTGTCAAATATTTTTATGACACCGAATACATATCGAATGTTAATCGTTCCGAGTAAGCAACAGGAAGTAGTTGAAATAAAGGCTCAGCGATAGTGTCGGGTACGTAATAAAACAAGCAGGCGCCATTTTGAATTCGAATTGACGCCGATGCAATCGTATTGTCACTGGGAGGTCCGCATCCGGCGCCAGCCATTTGCATCGAACGAGACACGAATCGATTATTTTATTTAGAATTAATCTGCATTCATTTCAATGCTTACGCCGTCCGTTTTAATTTAACTTGGTATAGAAAGCAATAAAACCTTTCGAAACTATTAAATCAAGTGACAAAATTTAATATTCGATACATAATAGGTACTTCATTCGTTACTCGGTATTCTGTAAGTACTAGTTGTCGCCCGCAGCTTTTTCGTTTAATTAAACGAAAGTTGTTTAATGAAGACGTCATAAATGAATTATAGTATACTTTATTAACAAATATTAATTTGAAAGTTTGTGAGGATGTGTTTTGGTTACTCTTTCACGCAAACCTACCGGTTAAATTTCGCTGAAATTCGGTTTATGGGTTGGATACATAGGATACCTACTCTTTACCTTAGACATGGCCGAAGTTGTCAAAGCCGATGGAATAACGTAAACATTTTATCTTCTCAGTTGAGGTCGTGTTCCGATCCGGTGCTAGTGTAAGAAAAAATGTAACTGACAATTTTTAAGTGCCCCGTAAGCCTATACAAAATAAAGACATTTCATTTCATTTCATTTCATGTCATGTCATTTCATTTCATTTAATTTCATTGTATAATATTCTTCAAAACACAAAAAACCATGATATTAAGTGGATTGCTTATACACATTGCAATGTGGAAACGGCAATTACACCCTTCCACCAAAACACAAAAACTGTTTCACGCTAGAAGTAGGTAGTACCTCCCCGAACTGGTTTTTAGCATATGACAAAGCAACAGATGCCAAATAAAAAAAAATGTTCCAAAATATGAATGGGTTCGCAAATAAAGGCTGAAAGCGTCTGTGGTGACTTCAACTTCTTCATATCTTTGAAAACAGAACTCTGAATCTCTACCCTGATGATGTATTCCTACGATGAAATTGATATGGATGTGGCTTGTCATAATACCTTAGGTCTTAAATCTGTCCATAGTATTCCATACAATCCTACAATACAGTACTAATATGTTTGTAAAATTAAAGTGGTGTTTATATTCCTATCCCTTCTACTTTATGTGACGTAATTTTAGTAGAGTATAAAGTCAATGTTTATAATCCTATGAATTCAAATTAAACCATCGCTATAAAGTTAATATATTAGTCTCGACGACACACTTATTTCTTCCGTGAATTAGCTCGCGTACAACTTGTACAAAAATATGCGTATTGTAGTTTGAAGTTATAAGCGTGCCCTAAGGTGTCGGTCTTAAAAGACCCTCCTCCTCTTTCCGTAGCTGTCATAGGGGGCGACTAAGTTTCTAAATCCAACAGTCAACAAATGAGACAGCCAACAGCACCTTCCTGTATAACTTCAACTCATTACGGTCGCCAACACGCGTAACAGACGTGGTGATAATTGGCAAAAAGACCCCTTAGAGGAAGCTATGTCCAGCAGTGGACTTCAAGAGGCTGATGGATGGAGCATCATTTTACTTTTAAATCGTCGTCGTCGTCAACCCATTATTGCCTCGCTGCTTGGCACGGGTCTTCTCTTGGAATGAGAGAGTTATAGGCTATAGTCCGCCGCGCTGGCCAAGTGCAAATTGGTGGACTTTACACACCTCCGAGAACTTTTTTTAAAGAACTCTCGTGTTCGTAGGTTACCTCACGACGTTTTCCTTCTCGGAAAAGCAGCGATAATTAATTTCTTATATGCACATAATTTTAGAAAAATCAGTGGTTTGGTTTAAACCTCGGACCTCCCGATCGAGAGGGCAAGTTTCAACCATTAGGCTATCACTGCTCTTACATATAAAGATTTAAAGATCGAAAGATTAAGTATTGGTCGAACAATCTTTGCAACAATCGAAATCTTTTATGCCGCGGTCGCAGTTATGAATTTTCATGTGGCCATTAATGGTATACGATGCAAGTGCAGAACGACAGGTGGCCACGCACGTGCCTCCTTGAATAAAATGCAATGAATGTCAAATGTACTAACCAAATCTGTAAATGTTGCTTGATCTAAGACTATGCACACTAACTTACACCTAGACTAGATTGAAATTAAATCTATAGTAGCTTACACTATTACTCTCTTACGCTGTTTTTATTCCGTTCAACCAGAGATACTTTCTGATTCTATATCATTAAGATATTTATTGCAAATGGCGCGTGTACCGTTTAATTTTGGAGGCTTAGTGGAGGTCATAAAACTCAGATTCGTAGAGTCGGTATGGGTTAATTCGCCACCCTCTATGACTGCCTGACTTTTCATTATCGAGATGTTTTATTAAAGAAGGGCTGGTTCGCACTACGCAGGGGTGGTTTAGGGTTGCCGACGACGAATAAAAAGGAAGCCATAAAAACAAGAGATAAATGAATTAATTGGTGCAGTTATTGTCCGAACTATTAGATTAGTTTATTGTCATGTACTTTTTGATTTTGTTAATTGTCAGTTCGAGAATCGAACCTCGAACTCTTCAGGGTATAGTGACTACAAGACCACAAGGATTTTCAAATTATATTTTCCTGAGCCCATACTCCACTTAATGCATGTATTGCTTGAAAAGAAAATAATTATGTACATATTTTAAATATCGTGAAATAAAAAAAATAATTAAAATAAATTCACCCCCAACCCTGGAAGGGATCAGCTCGCTGAATATTGAGTTACCCGTGACGGGGTGTGGGTGGAATGTTTACATTGGGACTTAGGGCTGCCTATTGCATTCCGACAGACACGCACTTGCGTTGTCATGCTTTATCTCTGAACCATAGATAAGAAGAGAAGTTTCGTTTTCGTAGAGAAACACAAAGAATATGTTGCATATTTAGCCAAAGTAAACCGGACGGAATAAACCATACGGAATAAACCAGACAATCAACGTTCACAGATAAATTTATGACAGAACAAGCGCATCGTTGCCATTCTGATATTGATAGTCATTGCCAAATCTTTTAAATATTTTGCGGTCAATACTGAAAGGGGACTACTTTTAAAACATGACTATTGCTACACCTATTTCTAGGTAGCTAGCTCACTTTCATATGAGGTAGTAGTAACGCGTATGTGGTTGATTTTGGATTAACTCTCCGCTCTTTATGAAGTTAGTTATAGTTGCCATAGAGAGTAGTGACCACTTATTATCAGGACTTCATGTTTGTTTGCTACTTCACTACATAGTATAAAAAAAAACATGCGTGCGTACAAAGTACACATGTCAGTAGTGAAACTTCTTTGGCGAACTAATTTATAAATCTTGTTTATATTTATACAAATCTAAAACTTTAAATTTCCAAGATTAAGAGGAAGGGAAAAAGGCGTGATACGACGTTCGCTCTGTCTCACTTTTTCTCTCAATCTTTCTCACTCGCTTGCTCCCTACTCTGACTCCACGGCTAGTTGCTCATGCTACGTTCGCCCTGTCTTACTCTCTCTCAATCGGTCTCGATCACTCTCTCTCTCTTTTCCGACACTTCCGTTGCATACCGGCGGGACGTTTCATCTGTAAAAATTTTACCCTCATGCGTCTAAAGAAGTTTCACTTCAAAAAGTCGCTTTTCGCTGTCTGTCCCTATGTATGCTTAGATCTTTAAAACTACGCTATGGATTTTAATGCAGTTTTTTTAATAGATAGAGTGATTCAAAAGGAAGGTTTCTATGTATGCACTAGACATGTAGAAAAAACACTGATAATTTTAGATTTCAACTAAATAAAAATTAAATTACATAAAAAGATAGGTACCTATCTAAATTGGTAGCTTCGATTGTGTCTGTGGAACATCCCTACGGTTATTATGTCTTCAGTCTTCAATAATGTTATGAACAGTTTACTGACGCACATCACTCGTGCTGTGTTTCGAATGAGACATTCGGTTAATTAAACAAGGCCCGTGGCATAATGGCCGCCTTCCTCGAAGCTATTTAACAAAACATAGACAGCCACGCGCCGATCCTAAACACTAATGACTCACCTCGATCAGTAGGTACGTACATCGTGCACCCTGTAGTTCCGGGACCAGAATAGGGCTACGGCATCCCCTGCCTGTCGTAAGAGGCGACTAAAAGGGGCTTCCGGGGTTACGAGCGGCTGGAGTGGGAGCTCGAACCGTTCAGTCAGGTGATCCCGGGAAGGACGGCGGTAAGTGTGGTCGCATACCGTCGTAAAGACTAGACGGAGCGGTGGGCCCAGCCGCCCATCTGTGAGGAGCCCGATGGGGCAACGCGCTCAGAGGATTCCGGTTGAAGTCGTTTCGAGATCCCGGAGTCCTCCTTTTTAGCGCCGAGAACGGCCACCGGGGGGGTTTTAGTGCGGTAAAAATCCCACATAACCCTGCGTCGCTCCCACGGCGTCGGGTACATTTTGAAGGTTTCCCCCTCGACAACAAAAAAAAAAAAAAGGTACGTACATCGTACCTATAAGACTACTAAAGTCTAACAACAGTAGGTATCCTACTTCAACCAATAATAAGTGCTTGAAGGTAAAACACGTGGGATAAGAGCAAACGAGTGTATTCACTTAGAACTCCAGGTTTATTTCAAGTAAAGTGACTCCTGCTCATTTAATATAGTGTATAGACTTGCAGTGTCTAACGCGATTTGACCCGCGTTTGTTAAATGTTAATGTACCTAAGTACATTATAATAACATTCGATGAAATCAATGAATTTCATGGTAGAACCAGTATAGTTCGACCTGGGAAGTACCACCTCCACACCTATTTCTAGCGTGAAGAATTTCTTGCGTTTCGATGGAAGAGTGTGGTTCTCATATAAAGTGTGCCGCACACTTTATATGAGGCGGCCATCGTTATATATTTATTTATTGTTAATAAGAACCATACAATACCACTTATACTTATTAACACAATAATATCAAGTTACATTTTTTTTTTTATTATTATTATTTAATAAATACGATTAAAGTAACACCATAGTCCTCGGGAATAGCAACGAATCTGTGATTGACTTCAGATAGAACACATTTTCTATTTGAAGTTGCTAATAGATGCCCATGGGCAGTGACCACGTACCATCAGGTGGACTGCATGCTCGTTTGCTACTTCAGTCAGATAAAAAAATAATATTAAAAAGACTAATTTATTGAAGACATGTACTATAAACGTGGTCGGCCCCGATTAAGTATGAGTTCCTTACCCATAACATCCAAATGATAAACAGCAGCGGTTAATACTGCTATTAATAAGCTGAAATAAGTGTAAAGGTGCCTTCAGAGTAATGGATGGTGGTGGCTAGTTGATGGTAACTAGCCACCTAGCCACTAGGTTGACAAATTTTAAAGGAAAAAGGAAGAAAAATGGAGAATGCAAACAAGCATGTAGCTTGTTTGATACGTATATGCCCATTTTTGTTTTAGCAACCATTCAGTTTCGGTTCGATAACTTAATTACTATCACATTATGCGAATTACGGACTGAAACAAGCCTAAAAATCTAGGGTCTGTAAATGCTACTGCGGCAAGGGTAATATTTAAAGTAGCACTGGCTATATTCGTCGAGATATATCAAACTGCTCCCGTAGGCGTACGACGGTAATCGATATTAAGCAGATTGTTTCATTTATACATACCTATATTTCTTGTTTTACAATAACTTATTGGCTGATTGATAAACAAATGTTCTATTTTTACACTCCGTTAATAGATTGCATGTAAAAATAAAATAACTGGATAATCACAAACTTTATTGTGAAATTTCCATCAAAATTAATAGCCAAAATTAGCAATTAGAATGAGGTAGATAAAAAATACACCATTATATATTTCAGAATATTACGTTTCTGTTACGAGAGTAGGTCTCGTCAACCTATTATTGTCCCACTGCTGGGCACGGGTCTTCTCTCAGAACGAGAGCGTTTTAAGCCATAGTCCACCGCGCTGGCCAAGTGCGAATTAGTGGAAGGACACGGGACAAGAGTAGGTAATTATTACATTTGACCTACAGATGTATCAAAATCCAAAATAAATTATTGAACAGTACCTAACTTTTATCGTCTGAACAAAGCTGTAACAAATAAAGAAAAAAAATTAAAACGAGCCACCGCCTTTGAAATACCATGTCGTAATTTCTGCAGAGAAGCTGATAATTTAAATCATACAGTACGTAACTGCCTAAGGAACGCATATATCTGTCCAGATGTATCGGACAAGTTGCTCCCGTGGGCGTCCGCATGCCACTATTTCTCAGATCTCGGGAATACATGTCCATGTGGTGTTATATAACGCTATATAGCGCTAACGTTATAACGTACTAACGTTATTTTTTATGTTATAACGAAACGTCATCGATTGTCAAGCGAGATTTTTGTAATGTAGAAATAACAAACAAGCATGCTGCCCGTCTAATAATAAGTGATCACGTGGATGAAACATGGACATTTATAACGATATGATTAACTACCTAAATTCGGCCGCTGATGAGTTGCTACCCAACAGTACTAAGTTGAAACATTTCGAATATATATTTCTCCCTTGCAGCGATAGCCCAAGCTGAAACTTGCCCTCTCGATCGGAGGGTCTGAGGTTCAAAGCCAAGCACGCACCACTATTTTTTCTAAAATTAGGTGCGTATTAGAAATTAATTATCACTGCTTTTCGGTGAAGGAAAACATCGCGAGGAAACCTACACACTGTGTGAAGTCCTTGGCAGTTGGCATTTGGCCAGCGCGGTGGAGTATGGCTAAAACTTTCGCATTCTGAGAGAAGACCCGTGTCCAGCAGTGGGACAATAATGGGTTGACAGATGCCTCTCTTACCACACCCTTTAAACCAAAACACACTAGAACTGATACTGCTGTTATAATGTAGAGGTAGGCGTGATTTGTTTGCCTTCGGAGTCTAACCACTAAGTCTATCTTCAAAACTATTTAATGTGTCTATAATTACTAAAGTGGAAGCACTTTTCGATTATACTTACAACATATCTGCAAAACACAACGCTCAGTGACGCTACATTCGATCAGCAAAACTCGTTATTTCTATTCGACATTATGTTTAACATAGCGGTTTAATACAGCACGCTATATAACGTGTTATATCGAAACGCTATATTAAAACGTCATATTAATCACATGTCCATAAAGCATGAGTAACACGCACGATCTCGCCACAGTATTAAATAACACCGCCCAGCTGCCTTCCTGCGTCATGTTGGAGTTCCGTTTGACCTTCACTTGATAGGATTAATTTAACTTAAAATATTGTATAGTCACCCAAGACTACCGGCAACGTGAAAAGATAGGCAATTAATTTTATTTTCTTTATACGATTTTTGATTAGATTGAAGCAGCAAACAAGGTGGTACAACTAGTGTAGTTCGGCCGGGGAAGTACCACCGCCACGGCTATTTCGCGTGAAGCATTTCTTGCGTTTCGATGGAAGGGTGTGGTTGCCGGCACACTTTCACATGAGGCGGCCATCATAGTCCGCGGGAGTAGCAACGCATCTGTGATTGACTTCCGATGGAAGTTGTTCTGTATGAAGTTGCTTTACAGATGTACATGGGCGACAGTGGCCACTTACCATCAGGTGGAATGCATGCTCGTTTGCTACTTCAGTCTGATTTAAAAGAAACCTGTACACAGTCCATCTGATGGTCAAAGCCGCTAAATATTACTTTAAATCTACTCCATATAGAACAGGAACACTGAATGAAATCAATCGCAAATGAATTGTCATTTTGAAGCTAAGATGGTCCGCTTATATAAAAGTCAGCCGGATTCAACACCTATATTGAGTAATAGATTATTTCCGCCGCTCCGCCCGCTTCATAAAGAGACATATTTACTACGGTAAAGAGTATCCTATGTTTTAATCTAGATCATAGACTATCTGTGTGCTAAATTTCAGCCTAATTCCACTAGTAATTTTTGGGTGAAAGAGTGCCAAACATCTAACCATCCTGACAAACTTTCACCTTTACGATTTGACTAAGATATATATATATTAATTCTTCTAGAAAACATAATTACTTAGTTTTAGTAGATACTAGATAGACGTTATCGCATAGCCTAATTAGTCATTACGGTTTGTGCTAATAATAGCCAGTCTAAAATAGTATTAAGCAGACAAGTAATTAAATCACAAGTAACGGGGTGTGTGAATAATTGAGTGTCTCACTCGTGGCGTGATAACATCTATTTCTTATCTGGCCCACCGGTGCGCACCAAGTAGGGTTAGCAAAAACTGGAAGCAAAACTAATAAGGGTATTCAAAACGGCAAAGTGCGAGTCGAATTCGTTTCGGGTTCCGTATTATCTATAAAATATGACAAAAAATCATGTTTGTTGTGTGGGATCCCTCTAATATTTATGTTTGTCTATTTTAAGTACTTATTTTTATAACGACAAAAGAAATACATCACCTGTGAAAACTTTCAAGTGTGTCCAAAATTTTCAGTTTAATTGGTTTGTTTTTGAGTAAAAGGGTAACAAATTTACACATATCCTCTTAAACTTTCGCATTTTTTAATTAATAGGAAATAGGATATCAAAAAAGTAGCAAACGGGCCTGCAGGATGACGTTAAGAAGTCACTGCCGCTCTAAGTTTTGTAATTAACCCATATATGTTTCTTTTATAAAATTAAATAGCAAACGAGCATGCAGTCCACC
Organism: Spicauda simplicius; assembly: GCA_949699795.1. NCBI lineage: Eukaryota > Metazoa > Arthropoda > Insecta > Lepidoptera > Hesperiidae > Spicauda > Spicauda simplicius. The sequence goes on along the minus strand of OX453072.1, from coordinate 12,007,646 downwards.
TGATGGTAAGTGGTAACAGCCGCCCATGTGTGTGAGCAACTCCATATCGAACAAATGTTTTTAAGTCTATCACAGATGCGTAGCTACTCCCGAGGACCACAATATGATTGGAGCATCTGCGTGTAGCCACTTGCTTTGCTATTGCTACCACTGGGGACTAACTTGGAATTATACTAATACTATGAGGACGAAAGTTTGTGAGCGTGTATGTTTGTTACTTCATCACGTCTAAACGGCTGGAGCGATTTTCATAAAATTTGGGAGGGAGTTAGCTGACACTCTGGATTAGCATATATGCTACTTTTTATTGTGGGAAAATATCTTACTCCCACGGGACAATCAATTGATCGTTTTTTTTAACGCAGGTGAAGCTGCGGGGTTCATCTAGTAAGTACTTTATAAAATAGTGCTCCCTTAGTCACAACCTTCAAAACAAAACTTAAGAGCTTTTAACATTGTTGTTACATATAGACTTGGCAATGAATGTTCTAGGTGCTTCTAGAATCGAACCACACAAATTTCATCCATCATATGTATGCATTTGTAAAGTGTTAAATTAATTAAATTAATAGTTAAATTAAGTAAGTAATTAGAGAGCCGTAGAAAGTTAATTTTATGGGACGCAATTAAATCGACTTATAACAAATAAGCAATGTATATTTGTTGATACTGATTAACTTTAGGCCAATTCATTAACTTACAATTTAATTTTACTACATTAGTTAATATGTTCATGACGAATAATTATCATTGCTTAGTTTTTTAAAGTGTCTGACACGCAGGGTTGTAGGTTCGGCCCTCGGCTAGACAGAAATCTGATAAAAACCGTTTCAAAATGTTTAGCTTGGGAATTGCTGTAATCGCTTTTGTGTGAGGGAAGCCTAATGTGGGAAAAAAATTAAATCATACTTAGATACATATCTTTATTCGAATTTAATCACTTATCATCAGTAAGATTGCATACTCGTTCCTACACATCTTGCGGTGCTAACCCTACAATTCAGTAGCCACTGAGTGGACTAATTGCTACAATCGGACGAGTAATCGCAGCTACAATAATTGCCTATCTGCCTATTTATACCATCATCTGATTTGAAAACATTTTGCCCGTTTCAACTAAGTAGTTACATTCGATTCCGAACGAAATAGTTATCGCAAAAAATGTACCAACTTTTCTATTATTCCAATTCCAATCCTTTTTAGCAAGGTTATCTGTAAAGAAATGTTTTTATTGAGGTAACATGAGGGATTCGTTTTTATTTTAAATTCGCCTTAAATCACAAGTCCCTATACATTTAAAATGTCGCTTTGCGTATTCAACCGTATTAAAACGGGCACCTATAATTAAACTAAACAAGCTAATACCATACTGTTGACAATTGAACATCCATCTTTAGGATAGGCCTAGGTAGTGGGGGTTTTTTGCTATTGTTACAATGCTGCATGCATGGTAACCTGTAATGCATGCATGCATGTTGGTGACCGCAGCGAGTGTTTAAGTTACACAAGAACGACATCCACGGAAAGAGATAAGTCTGACATTCCACGATATTATAATTAAGGCCTTTTTTAAACTATATTTACTCGACTGAAGTGGAAAACAAGCCTGCAGTCTATTTGATGATAAGCGTTATTACCATTACTATCTGAAATCATTTACACAAGCGTCGCTACTCCCGAGGACTGCTGTCCTTGTCCCTGTGCTGGTCGCCCTTAAATGAAAGTGAGCCAGAAACCACACTCTTCCATCGAAACGCAAAAAGTGCTTCACGCTAGAGATAGGCATGGCGCTGGCTAATTCCCTGTCAAACTACACTGTACTTAAGTTAATGGGCATCACGAATTTTTAGGTGATATAATACCTAAAAATTCATGACGCCTATTAACTTAATAATTAAACGATACATCAACTTAAACATCGGCCTTGCAAGTCATCCAATTACCAAATCTGACACTTCACAATATACCTCACTATATTAAAAGGTCATATTATACAATAAGTACAATATGTGTGTCTATTTTTATCTCTCTTTGTACATGGATGTGTATATTACATACACAAAGTTAACGTTTTTAATACAATTACCTCCAAGCAGAACGCACGTGCACCGCCTCCGCAAATCGTGATTCATAAGCCTCGATACACGATAAGTAAGCCTGCGAATGCATGTACGTAAGTTGTATATACCTACACATATCGCGAGAACAAGACGAAACTCAAAATTTCGAAAATTGTTAGGTCTAATGGTAGTCATGTTAACAGCTAGCGAACTAATATGTGTCAATATAATGCTAGACAAGAAAATCACAAATGTAGGTATCTTCCATTCAATGAAACTGCCCGAAATGCGGACACAATTCTAAGCTAATTACGTGTTTGGGACGTTTTATTCTTAGTGTTATATGTGACACCTATGTAAAGTGATATAAGTTTAAATTAACATCGATAGGTAGGTATATAATTTTTTGTGCAAAAAATATAACTAGGTATCTGGATTGAAATCTATTTTAGAATAAAAGTTTTTATGTAGATTGAATCAGTGTAGTTGTGATATTTTTTGTAATACCTATCTATGTGGTGTTTGTTATGAGTTTGGTTAGGTAATATTTGTGAAATGCCATTTACGTATCACTTGCTTCGCCAGCCATTGAGCCAGGTCTTGAGGGGAGGAAAAAAGGGGGGAACAGATATCATTGATACCTAATCACTTTACAAATTTGAAGGTAGAACGAGTGTAGTTCGACCAGGTCCGACTAACGCCACACCTATTACCGATGTCCATGAGCGGCAGTAACCACTTACCATCAGGTGGACTGCATGCTCGTTTGCTACTTTAGTGAGATAAAAAAAAATATTGTCTAAAATCACAATACATAACCAACAAATTCGTAGTTGACCGTTAAAAAAAGGAATCAGTTACTAAAAATATATCGGAGTTGTCGACCGATGACGCCAATGAAGAGCGGCATTTCAAAGTAAAATGGGTCCGAATACTCAGGTGCGCGCACAGATACATGGAGCCGCGCGCCCACAAAATAGAATTAAAAGACACCACAATGGGGCAAAGCTCTTTCAAAACGTACACATACAAATAAGCATACATTGGAATTTTAAACCTCACTGTTCAGGTGTTCGGCCAATGTCATTTTAAGTTTTAATCTTTACGTTTGTTAAATTGTTCTCGTGTCGGTGAATTTTTAGGGCTAATGATTGTTTATAATATACTTAAATCCTAGTATCTACGAATGTTCATGAGAGAAGTAGAAAATATAGTAGAAAAGTGCCCACTAACAACAATTTTAATAGGCTCTTGTGGTATATTATTCATTTTGTTTGATTTCTTTAAGTTTAAGGAACCTTTTAGTAGGTACGTAAGGCTTAACGCATTTAACGTCTTTTTAATTCTTGATTGCGAAGATTCTCAAAAAGGACAGAAAAAGAACTAAGAGAACTAGAGCAAATCCACATTATGTGCATGTGTATTACATTACAGGATTATAATTCAAAAAATAATTTGAAACTTAAATAATTTACAAGCAAATAAATAATACTATTATGTAAAAGTATAGGTAAATTAATAGCTGTTAATACAATCAGTTTTCTTTGATCAGATTTAACTTTAAAAATTACATTAAAAATTATTATTTAGGTAAATAACATTAAAAATTTTTAACAACTTAATTTTTCAATCACTATAGGTAAATAAGTAGGTACGTAATTGAGATGGACATGCCAACCATATGGTCAACAAATTTGTTGTTTAAATTGTCGTATTTATTGTATTCTCATATAATACAATTACATAGAACTCTAACATAATATTAAGTAATTTATTTGAAAAGCCCTTCACGTCAAAACAATCAATACCTACGAGTTGCATGGTTTCTAAAGTGTGTAAGTATAAAATTGGTTTGTGTTCAAATTAATCCACTGTATTGCCTATTGCCTATATCCTACATTCGCAATATGCATTAATGTTACTTCACATTTGTTTTAGCTAAATTATAAATATTTTAGGACCATATGCGCCATCTATTTTAGATGTAGGTAATAAAGCATAATAATTACTATACCGTACTGATTACTAGTTGTTTACTTTAAGTTTTAGTGTGCAGGGCCATCTAGTAATCAGTAGCAAAAATTTTAACGCCATCTAACGCATAACAAGGAATAAAGAGCCTGTAACGCCATCTTTGGATGAATAGCAAACCTATAATTTTTGTAACCACAGAGTATCGAATATTGTGTTATTATAATAGTATTGCGTTTAGTTCTTTAGTATCTGTTGTTCGTTTCAATTGAAAACCTAAATATGGCAACACTATATCTATATAAGTGAGGCGCCATGACAGTTACGCCCTATTTTGATTGGTCGGTTCTTGAAGAGCTCTTCCGCTATTCGCAAATTGAAAAATGCATTTGATGCGACGCGTTCCCGGCGTTCGCGTCTCGCGCTTGCCGGCATCACCGTGTTTGCTAAGGACCGCGGCCATTTTGTGTATTTGTAGCGGCTGCGAAGCTAAACGTTTGGGAGCAAGAAGACAAGATCTGAATAATCCAGCCGCACTGCGGCGATCGGATTCTTTATTTAAACAAGTAAGTAACTATGATTTAAAGCAATGTGCAATGAATAATATTTTATATGTATTTTGACTATGCACTAGGTATCTCCAAGATAGGTTAAATATCTGTCGTGGTCGTTTTATGAGTGCTATATTAATAAGCTCACCCATTCGAAAGCACAAGATTACCTCTGTTTTCGTCAGTTACGAGCTTAACATCCATATTAAACTAGGTCGTAATCGTAACATAGGATTGCACGTGGGAGTCTCTAAAATTCTAATGCCCTTTCAGAGTAGGTGAGACCGCAGCAAAATGTTTCTCTACAATTTGACGCTACAAGGCTCAACTGCCATTACGCACGCGGTGCATGGCAATTTCTCCGGCACGAAGCAGCAAGAAATCGTGATCTCGCGCGGGAAAACGTTAGAGCTACTGCGGCCCGATCCGAACACCGGCAAAGTGCATACTTTGATGAAAGTGGAGATATTCGGGATCATCCGTTCCATGATGTCATTCCGGCTTACCGGCGGCACGAAAGGTAATTAACCTATTTACTACCACGTGGTCGATATCGGCGCCACGCGCTACTTTGAATGTGCGGTCACGTGTTTTTCTTTTTACCTCCCAAGGTCTCTTATAGAATGACCTACCTAAGGTATATTTATATTTACAAGTTATCTAAAAAGTATTAATGGCTGCGAGTGCAGCTGTTACGGGCGAGGTATCACCGCTACGCTTATTTCAAGCATGAAGTGTGGTTGCGGGCACACTTTCATATAAGCTATCTTAATTCTCCGGAGTAGCTAGGCATCTATGATTAAGTTTACATAGAAGTATGAGTTCTTTATTAATTTTCTTACAAATGGCCATGGGTGACAGGGCCACTTAAATCAGTTTGACTGTGTGCATGTTGGAACTTATAAAAGTAATTTCTTATTTGTTTGTGTTCCACACATAATTTTATGAAACATTGAGTGTTTGTGTAATCTTAAAACTATAAAATGACATACTTTAACAATCTTATATGAGAGTTCAATTATTTCATTTGAAACTAAGAATAATTATCTATATTGCATTCTCTTGCTTCCATGCTTCTAGCAAGATAGAAGTACGGTATAACAAAATGCATAGATTAAAAGCCATCGCGTCGCTCTCGACATTTCTGGTAAATGTTGGGATGTATGTAGTCATTGGCACATTCAAATACCTATAAATATTCTAAAGTCTTCCTATAAATCGAAGCTTTGCTCAAATGTACTATTCAATTGCAGATTACATAGTTGTTGGTTCAGATTCTGGTCGCATAGTTATCTTGGAGTACATTCAAGCTAAAAATATATTGGAGAAGGTTCATCAGGAAACATTTGGGAAATCGGGATGCAGGAGGATTGTTCCAGGCCAATATCTGGCTATTGACCCTAAAGGCAGAGCTGTAATGATAGGTAAGTGTTTATAACATGAAGAATACAATCTACAGTTGGCTCTTCAAATTTTTCTGCCATCAATGAGCACCAGGAGTATGAAAAATAAATATTGAAATATTAGCAGTTCATTAACATGTTCACGGACAGACTGCATATTGATGCTCATTTTGCAAAAAATATTACGATAGTACGCCTGTCAACTGTTATCTTTTCATTCGTATATAAGCAGTACGGCTCAATACATTTCATTTTCCCTACTAACACAGGCAAGGGCATTTTATAGTCTCACGGCAGATAAATTTTTTACTTACCATCGTATAATGAGATTAAACAAATGCCTCTAGGCAATGTATGAAATTTCGTAGTTACACAGCACAATCACTTAGTGATGTCAGTTTCCATGAAAATGTTAACTAATATTAAATTTATCACTTTTTATCATATAAGACCATGGTACCAAAGTACACAGTTATTAAAGGAACAACACATGTGTTATGTTCCTATTCCTATATCTTTGCATAGCATGAAAAAGACTTTAAAATTTTATTGATGAAAGACTGTCATGAATCTATTTTTGAGTCAAATACACAAATTTCACTTTGCAACATCATTAGGATTGAGTGTATAACTTGGTGGATTTTTGCTTTCAGTTAAAATCATTCTCACCATGAGATTATACTAAATAACAATTAAAAGTTGTGTTTAAATGCAATTATGATATAATTCTTAGGCCATATAAAAATTATCGTCTTGTTTTAGGTGCTATCGAAAAACAGAAACTTGTGTATATCCTGAACAGAGATGCAGAGGCAAGGTTGACTATTTCTTCGCCATTGGAAGCGCACAAATCCAACACACTTGTTTATCACATGGTCGGGGTTGATGTGGGCTTTGAGAATCCTATGTTTGCCTGCTTGGAGATTGACTATGAAGAAGCTGATTCAGATCCTACAGGTAATGATTAGACGTTTTTTTTTTTCAAAATAACAAAGACTTTTATCCAAATTACACGTTTTTTTTTTTTTCAAAATACATCTATACACAAAATGCATGATCTTATTTCATTGTCCACTGTTTATGGTGCCATTGCTAGGCACAGGACTTATATCAGAAAGAGAGGTCCTGCTCTGACCAGTTATAAGCTGATGTAAATGATCTTATTATTTTTTTGGAAATATCAGCACTGTTGACCCTAGTTCCATCTTTTATAATGATTATTTTGAGGTCCGTGTTTCCGACTGACAGTGACGTCAAATCCTCCTCGTATGAATGAAATGTAAATAACTTATAATATTTTCTGCAAATATAAAAATTAAATGAAGGTCTCTCTTCCAGGTGAAGCTGCCCAAAAAACCCAACAGACATTGACTTTCTATGAGTTAGATCTAGGTTTGAATCATGTTGTAAGAAAATACTCTGAACCATTAGAAGAACATGCAAACTTTCTCATTACTGTGCCTGGCGGAAATGATGGTCCATCTGGGGTACTTATTTGTTCTGAGAACTACCTCACATACAAGAATCTTGGTGATCAACATGACATACGATGCCCAATACCTAGACGTCGTAATGATTTGGATGATCCCGAAAGAGGCATGATATTTGTATGCTCTGCGACTCACAAGACCAAATCAATGTTCTTTTTCTTAGCACAAACTGAACAGGGTGATATATTCAAGATAACAATAGAAACAGACGAAGATATGGTCACTGAAATAAAACTGAAATACTTTGATACAGTACCCGTGGCGAGTTCAATGTGTGTTCTCAAGACTGGCTTCTTGTTTGTGGCGTGTGAATTTGGCAACCAGTAAGTATATTAATTAATAGATGTATGCATGTAAGCCTATGTTTTTGGACATGTTTCAACTACATTATTATTTACTACATGCTAGAGTAATAATCTCTGAACCAAGGTCCGCCCTTTTATATGGGGTGAGTACACACTGATATGAGATTTACACATCTTAATAAGATGATCAGAACAAGTTTCCATAAATCATAGAAATGTACAGTATCTAATAAGTTGTTATTTTTTAGCTACCTGTACCAAATTGCTCATTTGGGTGATGAAGACGATGAGCCAGAATTCAGCTCTGCTATGCCTTTAGAAGAGGGCGACACATTCTTCTTTGCGCCAAGATCTTTAAGGAATTTAGTGCTTGTTGATGAACTTGATTCTTTATCACCTATACTAGGTAAATTTCTCATGTTCAACTACATTTTCTTCTATACATATACCTGTCTGTTTAATCCAGTTAATTTAAACTATTTGTCTTTTCTTAGTGATAATTTATAATGGTTGCATTGTATTAAAATATTTTTTGTCAATGGAATATTAGATTTGGATGTATTTTTCCAAAAACCTTCGGATGTCGTATGAGTATAATTGAATGTCGTGCTGTAGAGTAAAATCTGTATTTAAGATTTGAAGTTCTAATCCATATAATCCTCTTCTAGCATGTCATGTAGCTGACTTAACTGGCGAAGATACTCCTCAAGTTTACTTGGCTTGTGGGCGTGGACCAAGATCCTCCTTACGAGCTCTAAGACATGGTCTGGAAGTGGCGGAGATGGCTGTCTCAGAGTTGCCAGGCTCTCCAAATGCTGTGTGGACTGTTCGACGCCACAAAGATGGTGAGTTTATTATATAGCGCCACTTTCGTGAAGTATTTACTGGTGAAAAGGAGTGGTACTAATGTCTGGAAAATAAGGAGGCATATTATAGTGTTAAATTAAAAAACATATTGTAGAAAACCTAATAGAACTCAGGATAAATATCCATGTTTTAGTGTACTTTCAGATTTTAAGAAAGCACGTTAAATACTAACAAAACTTGTATACATACAAGGCAATAGCATTCACTAAATTCAAAATAGTTTCATTGTGGAGTGTAATGATTATATTCATGGTCCGTGTTACTGATATCCTGTGACGCTACCATAACCACCTATGAATGCTCCTTTTTATCAACAAGTTACTAATAAAACCCTGGCTGTTTGTTATACGTAAACACCAGTGGTTTTTCTTTTCAGGATCCTCTCTCCGGCGATGAACAAATAGAGATGAACTTCAGAGATCAAAGGTAGGCATCGGTGACTCCATTTGCTTCACTGGAGGCTGTCATCACACGAAGACAATAGTCGTAGAAAGTTGACTGCACACTCAATTCTAGCTTTATTTTTTTCTTTTGTTTACAGAGGAATATGATTCGTACATCATTGTGTCATTCGTTAATGCCACTCTTGTGCTCTCTATCGGTGAGACTGTTGAGGAAGTAACAGATTCTGGTTTCTTGGGAACGACGCCTACTTTGAGTTGTCATGCTCTTGGCAACGATGCGCTGGTACAAGTTTATCCAGACGGTATTAGGCACATTCGCGCGGATAAACGTGTGAATGAATGGAAGGCGCCCGGAAAGAAATCGATTGTGAAGTGTGCAGTAAATCAGAGACAAGTAGTGATCGCGTTGACGGGTGGTGAACTCGTATACTTTGAAATGGATCCAGTAAGTTAATCACATTGTAAATATTAACATTTTCGACGTGTTCGGGAGTGCTACCTTCGGGTGGCGCTCGCGAGAGTGGTGCGTAGCTGTTCTATACAGTGACAAGCCCACAACGTCGTAGAGCATGGCCTCCTCCCGCTTGCGGTAGAGGGGGCACTCGGCATATTCCATAGCCAAACCGGAGTCGCTCAGACCGTGAAGGTGGCAAAACCATGCCGTGGACAATATTCTAACATACAAGTTTTGTTCTATATCTTTGTGTCATGGAATTTTATTAAAATTAAATCATTTTTACAGACCGGGCAATTGAATGAGTACACCGAGCGTAAGAAACTGTCATCTGATGTCTCTTGCATGGCATTGGGGTCGGTAGCGACGGGAGAACAAAGAGCTTGGTTTTTAGCTGTCGGGCTAAGCGACAATACTGTACGAATTATCTCCTTGGATCCAGCTGTAAGTGAATTTTATTTAAATTTATTATTTTATTCGAACCTTGTTATATGCAACACTTAATCTAAAAATAAAATGATGATAAAAGGACACCACTGAAAATCTGTGATTATAACAACCCAAAAATGCGTTATTCTTAAACACTACTGATTATTGTAAAAAAAATATTTTTATAGTCATTTAAAATCTCTTTTTTTAATGTACTTATTGTATTTTTAGGACTGTTTATCGCCACGCTCCATGCAAGCCTTACCTGCCGGTGCTGAGTCCTTATGTATTGTTGAACAGCCATTTGAAAGTGGAGCTAAGTCTGCACTCCATCTGAACATTGGTTTAAGCAATGGTGTACTACTAAGAACTACCTTGGACTCAGTCAGCGGTGATTTGGCAGATACAAGAACAAGGTGTTTACTTGTATATTTTTTTGTACAATTATAATATTAATTTTCAATGATGTAAACTTATTCGCTCCGTGTTTCATCTGAAAAACATTGACGATTAATTAACCAGATCTGAGATACTAACTTGCTTAAAATATCTTTTCTTTTATGTAACTGCATTCTACAGTAATATAAACTCGTTTTAGGTACCTAGGATCGCGGCCTGTAAAACTGTTCAAAGTGAGAGTGCAAGGCTCTGAGGCAGTGCTGGCTGTATCGTCGCGAACTTGGCTTGGTTATCATTACCAAAATAGATTCCATCTCACACCCCTCTCGTACGAGTGCTTGGAGTATGCTGCTGGGTTCAGTTCAGGTAAATGAAAGTCAATAATTACCTGACTGTCTGAAGGAGAGTTATTATAGGGTTTGTTAAAAAACTAATGTAGTACTCTTTAGAATACTACTATATCGGCCAGATGTCCTATATTTAACTGTATGTTGATAGTTTTTGTGTAGTGCTTAAAATTCTACTGTTATTGTTGTTAATAGTTTATTGATGACTGTATGATCAACAAATAGTCTCCTCTATAGCAACCTAATAATGATATTCGACTACTTTTATGTCCGTTAATAGTCACGAGACAAGTATATAATCCCGACGTGTTTGCGAGTGCTACCTTCGGGTGGCGCTCGCGAGAGTGGTGCGTAGCTGTCCCGTACAGTGACAGGCCCACAACGTCGCAGAGCATGGCCTCCTCCCGCTTGCGGTAGAGGGGGCACTCGGCATATTCCATAGCCAAACCGGAGTCGCTCAGACCGTGATGGTGGCAAAACCATGCCGTGGACATTACAATTCTGTACTATATGTATGTAATTGGACCCTGTTAAGCAGATAAGATCCAATAGCATTTTTACTTTTAAGTAAATGCAGTTCAAAGTTTTACCGTAAAATAAAAAAATCTTAATGTTACATTACCTTTTTGAAAATCGCCAGTCTAATAAGATATAACATGTACATACATTTTAAAAAGTAATACATTTTGTGCATATGTAAAACTTTTCTACAATATGTTGACTGGATCTTTTCTGCTTAACAGGGCCCAATTAGTCTTTTATATATGACACAGAGGATATAACTTCGATTGTGTATTATATATTTGACCGATATAGTAACTACTAACTAGGGCTAACTTAAATGAATGGTAGTTTATTAGTTAAAACATGTAGCTCTACATTCTATATGAGTCATTATCTCATTCTTTAGTAGTATCAACACATTTATGATAAACTCATGCAGAAGTATTTTTGCTATATGGAGTTTCACAGATATTGTGGACGACAGTAACCTCATCATTAGGCAGACTGCAATCTCATTTTATATTCCAACCTTGTCAAAACACTAAGATTGCAGACCAACTAATTAATAGCTTATTTTATTTACAGAACAATGCGCCGAGGGTATAGTAGCAATTTCTTCAAACACGCTGAGGATTCTGGCGTTGGAAAAATTAGGCGCGGTATTCAATCAAACAACAGTCCCATTGGAATATACGCCACGGAAGTTCATCATCAACTCTGACAACAATCACATCATTGTATTGGAAACTGATCACAACTCGTACACAGAAGAAATGAAGAAACAGAGAAGGTATGGTCATATGGAACTTCTGTAAAGCTTTTGGCGTCATACATTCAAAATCTTCAATTGGTGCTCGTAACTGGTGAAAAGGAGTACTAAATGCCTCATACCAGGTGCATTCCATCTGAACATATCCATATGAGTCTAAAGACTGACTATATTGGGAAAGATTCACAGTGCCTGTATTTAACAATGAACTTGTAATGCTGAGATATTTAGGGGCCTTCATTTTCAAAGTTTACAGTTAAAATGATGACATCAATACACACAAAACCGAATTGAATGTAGAATAACCTGCAGTACTGACTTTTTGCATATACATAAACATTTTGTTTAAATGTTTTATAATTTTTAACAAAATGTTACTCTTTTGCAGGGTGCAAATGGCTCAAGAAATGCGCGAAGCCGCCGCAGGAGGCGGTGTGGAAGAGCAACAACTGGCCAATGAAATGGCTGATGCTTTTCTCTCGGACATCCTTCCCGAGAGTGTCTTCTCATCCCCTAAGGCAGGAGCAGGTACTTAAAACTTCTTATGTGTCTTGTGAATGACTATTTTTGTACCAATATTATAAATGTAAATGTTTGAGAGGAGATATATTTGTTAAGCGTTCATGGAAAGCTGCTGATTATGTTGAAATTTGACACAGATAGTTTATGACCTAGGTAACCTAGGTTAACACATAAAATACTCATTACCATGGTTGACGTGACCGAAGAGGACGAAGATGCGGGAATAACCTAATATACTGTAATGGACAGTTGTTGGATAAACATTCCATGCACTAAAGCCTCGTATTCATGGTAAATATTTGTTTAGCAACAGTTGATCAACATTGTTGATGAACGTGAAAATGTTACTAGAAACTTTGTTTAAATCAACATGGTTGTCCACACGCGTTAAAATGTTGCCTGAGGAGAATGTCAACAAGTGATACCATAACTAAATAGCCCCCACTACCACCATGCTTATAAACAGTTGCAAACACGTCCACACACGGCAACCTTTGTTGATAAACTGATGTTTTCGCTCGGCGGGCGTTAACTCCGCAACATGGCGTAATCAACTGCGCAACACAAGTGTTGCCCGCGATATGTTATCAGCAACTCGGCAACATGTTATGCAACCACGTTGCCAAACAAATGTTTACCATGAATAGGGGGCTTTACATGCTTTGTATGAGATGTAGTTTCTCTATGACTAACACTGATCAAATCTGTGTATTCTTACCTATACAATATTAAAATGTACAATGAGTAACTATAATTTTAAAGTGACAGGCGACCAGTATTAAAAATTACCCAGTGTAAAAATGCTCTATGGCCATATTCTCTGGGCAAGAGCAAAAGTGTAAATAAGCAGTTTGACTCTAATCGATTATGGCCAAATCATATCCATGCGTTAATCCCAGATGAATTCTGTAATTCATTTGATTCAAGCATTGGAAACAATTACAACTTTACATAAAACACGAATTAAATCTCAACAAACAGTTTGTAGTAATTGTAATTTATTTTTTTAACAGGTATGTGGGCGTCTCAAATCAGAGTGGTAGACATGAGTGTCGGTGGTCAGCCCAACACACTATACAAAGTACAGTTGGAACAGAATGAAGCGGCTGTATCTCTGTGTATTGTCCGTTGGTCGTCTCATTCTGAACACTCCTCGCCGCATTTGGTCGTTGGCGTCGCCAAAGACGCCATCCTGTCGCCACGATCTTGTACTGAAGGCTTCTTACATGTGTACAAGGTAATTACAAACTTATTAAATTATATTTCATGAATTACCTGACAATTCAGTGTCACGTGTGACAATGAAATGTCGGGTCGAAATCGTCGATTGTGACATATCATTAAAATCTCGGTTTGTAGTGACATAAGCATATTTTTTTTGAAATAGCATGTAAATAAAAGTGAAGGGACTTTTTTTTGTTAAATTAACACTATGGGTATCAAATAATACTTAGTATGTGAACCATTATTATTATTATTACTTTTGTTTCGACGAAATCTCATAATGCATTAATTTATTATAAAAACAAAAATAGTTTTAAGTCAGTTACTTAGTTTATTGTGAATAATTTATGTAATATTTAATAACCAAACATTTATTTTTCAGATACATGGTACAGGAAAATTAGAACTATTACACAAAACAGCAGTAGACGAATACCCCGGGGCCCTGGCGTCATTTAACGGCAAGCTTCTAGCCGGCGTTGGGCGTATGTTAAGACTTTATGATATCGGTAGACGGAAACTTCTCCGCAAATGCGAAAACAGACACATTCCAAACTTAATAGCAGACATAAAGACTATTCGACAGAGAATATACGTTTCTGATGTTCAAGAATCCGTCATTTGCGTTAAATTTAAGAAGAGGGAGAACCAATTGATCATTTTTGCTGATGACACAAATCCCAGGTGGATCACAAATAGCTGCATACTTGATTATGATACAGTGGCAATGTCTGACAAATTTGGCAATGTGGCCGTCATGAGACTACCACAATCAGTTACAGATGATGTTGATGAAGACCCCACAGGAAATAAAGCTCTCTGGGATAGAGGTAAATTAAAACACATTGTTTTGTATTAACTGTGTTAATATTTTAAACAGTACAATGATGATACATGACAAATTCACACATGCTAGACTAATGAAATTCAATGATTATTTGTTTTAATCTGAACTAAATTTTAATGAAACCAAATGAACATTTTGTACTTGGTGTTATATATATTTTTATTATTCTCAGGTCTTCTCAACGGCGCGTCACAAAAAGGCGATATTGCGGTAAATTTTCATGTAGGGGAAACTATAACGTCTCTGCAAAGAGCCACATTAATTCCGGGTGGTTCTGAAGCCTTGCTATACGCGACCGTCAGCGGTTCCCTCGGCGTGTTGCTACCGTTCACATCGCGAGAAGACCACGACTTCTTCCAGCATTTGGAGATGCACATGAGGAGCGAAAACCCGCCGCTATGCGGACGAGATCATTTGTCGTTTAGAAGTTATTATTATCCAGTGAAGGTGGGTTCATTATATACAAGTGTTTTTAAGTATAATATAAGTAGTGATTTGTTCATTGATTTACATTCATGAACATATGAATGTCTCGCGAAAACTAGATTAATTTCCTGAAGTAATAATGGATTTGGAATAGTCTGTTAAAACTTATTTTACGATGCACGTCTTTTCTAATATGGCAATAAGTGAGTGTATGTATACACAGCGACTTTTTTTTATAATGATATATACTAACGCGCATTAGTCCATCACTCAATTACCGTTAATAAATTTATGTAGTCGCTTTCGTACATTGGCTATCGCACATTGACATTTCGTAAATGGCTGCAGAAGTTCTACAAAAAGTTGCAAAGATGAATCAACTTAGATCCACAGTAAGTCAACAGGTCTCCTCCTGGAGCGCCTGTGTTACAACTGTTGGTAGAGTGGGTATCGTCGGGAACGACTTGATGCGCTCCGTACTGGGGCGCGCTCGTCGCTACCGGCGAATACGTTCCCGAGAGTCGGACGCGTCTGCTGTAGACGCTTCTGTAGTTTAGAGGAACGAACATTTCATGTACTACTATATGACCCGGCGTTAAAACTGCGTTAAAAGCCTTTGCACATCAGAAGCGGTTCATAAGAATTACTTTAAATAGGCAATCAATTAAACTGATTGAGAAAGTCACAGCAATCCGAATTCAATGGTTATCGTATCCAAATGTAATGTTCGCTTAATCTTGAGGAGTATCTAAGCAAATAATAGAAATAGGTAGTTGGGACGATCGTACGATATCAGCCGGTGCGCGTGCGGCCATTGTGACGTCATCTGTTTACTCTGGCTTGCCCCTCCGACAAAAATGTAAGGGTTGCCATACAACAAACATGTTTTATTTTATAGATATGAGGTGTGCAGCGCGCGGAGGGGGGGGGGGACAGGCAATCAAAGACACATCTACACTTAACGGCAGTCCATTTATTACTCCCAGTCACTTGACCTAACTTATTATCATAAACAAACTTTTCAATTAAGCTTTTATAAGATTATCGCGTGCATCTTAGCTCTAAACTATAATTATCTATGTTATATAATATTTATTCTACACGGAAGTTCACAGGACTTACCAAACACTAATTGTGGGTGTTTATCACATTTAATGTGCAGAAACAATCATTGTTGATGACATACTTTATATACCTCTATCAGTTGTTATGCATTTTGGAATTCCAAATTTCTTAAAATAAAATAATTCACTAACGCTCTAGCTACTGTTTTTGTTTCCTTATTATTTAATGGATATGCTTCTATAAACTTAACTCACATTGTAGAGTTAAAATATAGATATTACCACTAATATCCTTATCTAAAGAACCTACCATATCTAAATATATTTTTTCAAACGCATACATTGCGGTCACCACCATAGGTTCAACTCCTCAAGTGTTTGCATTTTTGACATTTTTCACACTTATAAAATCACGGATGTCCTTTTCTATTCCTGTAATCTTCACTTCCTTTATCTTGTACACCACTTTCTTCTCTTCTGACCACTCTCTGTTTGGTTTTCTTATTTAAAGTCTTAATCTCTTAAATTTGCATGGTGCATTGGTTTAACATTAATGAGGGCTTCTCAAAGCATTCGATAATTGCATTTATTCAGTCCAACAGACTGAAACAGTCATAGTCCAGCGTTTTCATTCAGGAAGTTGAAAGCTTCTTCATAAGCTTGAGCAGCTATTACACTTTGCACCCTGAATCGGCAAAAGGTTTGTCTTCCCTGAGTCTACAGTCATAGTCCAGCGTTTTCATTCAGGAAGTTGAAAGCTTCTTCATAAGCTTGAGCAGCTGTTACACTTTGCACCCTGAATCGGCAAAAGGTTTGTCGATTCCCTGAGTCTAGATATCTGAGCTTTGATTCAAAACTGCCAAAAACTTTATTAATTTTAATGTTGTTTGAAATTTTCTGCCAACGATGCACATCAGTTTCATTGTCTTTGGAGTAACTGTTTTTCAATTGTACTCTAAACTTCGGCTGACTGTCTCAGCAGCTTTTGGCGCCTGGCTTAGGTATCCATGTGGAGGGGTGCCTGTATATATGTACAGTGCGCTTATAGACGACATGTTCTTTGTTAGCTCTCGCTCGAATTTTCTTGTATATGAGTCGTTTCCATCCTTGGTTCCCTCATCTTCAGGCAGCAGTCTCAAGAAGAAAAGTATTATACTTCCTCCTAAACATTATATTGTGGTTGCTTTAGTTACCTTCGTAATCAACTGTTCATTCTGTTCAGGGATATTAATATGCACCGGGTCCTGGGCGCGTTCGTCTCGGCTCTGTAGTGACAAACGTTGGCGTATTCTCCTGGTCCCTGTTGGCCCGCAGTTCCTCCTGCACCATCGCTCGTTGGCACCTACAGCATTGTTTGAAGCCCAATACCACAGCTGCCGCCACACACAATGCCAACAATGTCGCTACCATTACATTGTTGTTATAATGGTGACTGGAACCATCAACTTCACTTTCGCCACCATGTTGATTCAAAATGTTTTTGTCCTCGCACAAGCACGATTCCCCATTTTTAATTTTGTATTGTTGTACCTTGTGCACCGCACGATAGAAATAAATTGTATGCACCATTGTAAAGTCAGTTGCATCAGAAAGTCTCTTCAGAATTTTTTGCCTAAGATGGCAATGTCGCCATGAGGTGTGCAGGGGGGGGGAGGGGATATGCAATCAAAGACACGTCTACACTTAACGGCAGTCCATTTATTACTCCCAATCACTTAACCTAACTTATTGTCTATTAGTACACACATACACATGGTTACCACTACCACAGATAATGGATTCTCTGTCTAAGACTCCCGAGATACTCGGGTATCTCGGGGAGATAATTGGTGGTTTTTATTGCATATACTTTTGTTTTACATTATTGTTAGATGTGTTTCTGTATCTCTTTAGTCGTACTAGGCAGAGTGGTCATGGCATAATGATGACTGGTAAAGTCGTCACAGCTGTCTTTGCCAACAGCTCTTGCGATTCTTCGCCACCGGCTTCTATCAAGGGCATTGCGGCTACACTGGACAATCGAGCACTGTGTAGAAGTTTTTAGAAGGTCTGTTCAGCGTGAGATCTACCGCGTGACCTCTTTCCCTCCACCTGACCCTGAACTACCAGCCGTACCAACGAGTTTTCTTTTCTGGTTAAGTGACCAAAATATTTTAAAATGTGCATCTGGATCGTCGTAGATAGTTCTTTAATTTTTGGTTCTTTTAGTATTGAATTGTTGGTATGGTGAGCTGTCCAGGGAATTCGGAGCTGCCGTCTCCAGCACTACATTTCTAATGAATCAATTTTACGGCGATCTTGGATCCGAATCGTCTAGGTCTCTGCAGCATATAGGAAGATGGGGAAAACAAGACTTTTCTTAAGTCTGTTTCTGTATAGACATGCCAAATTCCCAGATAGACATTGTGAATTTTAATTTCTGTTTTGTTTCTGAATGTATGTTTGTCGATTGTGTACGTGACGTTACGACATGTGAAGTGATAAATAACGCGTTTTATTTCTATTATAAACTGCGCTATAACAATACACTGCTCTTTATTGATACGTGAACTTGAACTATAAGTGTAGTGTATATGTGTAAAACTTGTTAACGAAATTATAAACTAGTACGCTACAAGTAATCATTGTACTCCTCTAAATGGTAAATAAAAATCATTGCATTTTACCAGACTATAGTAGATACAGGTAGAAAAAAATTAAAAAAAATAGAGAAATATATTATTGTTGGTAAACAAAATTATAAGTGACTAGTGTTGTAAATACGCTCGAGTCGACGCTATAACGCTCGAGTCAACGCTCGAGCACCTTAGAAGTGCTCGAGTCGACGCTCGAGCAGCTTGGCAACGCTCCATTCAGGACTCGAGCCGTTTCGACAACGCTCGAGCGCTGGCTTGAGCGTTTAGGTAAAAAAGCTCAATTATAGCGCCGAACTCGACGCTCGACTCGCGCTCGAGCGCGAGTCTTTACAAAGTATGCGAGGAACAAATCAGTTCATTAGTAACTATATATGGTATATATATATTTATAATATTTGTAATAGACACACATAGTTTTGTTTGTATTTTAAACCTCATTTATAGATGAAATTAAAAAAATATTAACGATTTATTAAAGTTTATGTAATTACTAAACAAAACAAAAAAGGAGATTTTCAGGTCAAAAAAAGGTCATTCTTTATTTTTCACCACAATGTAACATTCGTGCTCTCGTGAAATAATTAGTAATTTACCCCCAGTAAAAATGATAACGCTTCGACGCTCAAGCGCGCAACTCGAGCGCGAGGCCCCGAGTCTTCAACGCTCACGAGTCTTAAACGCTCGAGCCTTGAACGCTCAATAGCGCCGGCTCAGCGCTCGACGCTCGACGCTCAGCGCTAATTTTTACAACACTATAAGTGACGTTATTTTTTTCTTGTTACAGAATGTAATAGACGGTGACTTGTGTGAACAGTTCAACTCACTTGATCCCGCTAAGCAGAAGGCCATCGCTAGCGATTTAGAGCGTACTCCTGCAGAGGTGTCCAAGAAACTAGAAGACATAAGAACTAGATACGCTTTTTAAGTTTAGTGCTTACTCTGTAATTACCTAAGAAGTAATGCAAATTGTCTAGAGTCGGCGCAGACGAAGACAGTTTTGCGAGAGATTTCGTCCTAACTTTAAATTCGGCTACAAACTGTTGTTTACACGTAACCTAAGTTATTTGCTGACCAATATGGTTCATTTGAAAAAGGATGAAAAAGTATATCTGGTACCTTTGTCTGCATGCAGGCCTTCGACATTTGTATTTTATTCCACATGCCCGCACGTTGCTAAATACATGGGGTGAATAGGGACAAATATAAACTTCACGAAGAATTTTAAGTTTTTTTTTTTATATACAAATATTGATGTATTCTGTTCGAATCATATATGTCTGTGATATCTTTGTTCTCAACAAAAAACTATACAATTAGGATGCGGAAACATTCAAATATAAGCGGGTTCCCTATTCACTCAGATTCATTCATTTAATTTGGGTTAATGGGGACAATGAGAGTGGGTAATAATTTGTACCTTCATATTGATGAATTGAATGTTTGATTTACCTAATAATAAAACTCATGACTTGATTTATATGCAATAAAAACATTGTCAAAGAATCTCGTATGAATTTTTATTTAAATCCTACTAATATTATTTTGTATAATCCGATCCACTATAGATCGGATTGCACCAAATCGAAGACAGACTTACATGTTGATAGTATCGATACTATTAAATGTAAAAATCTAGGAAATAATAGTATCGATATAATCTATAGTGTCGATGCCATCAATTGTTACACTCGATAGGTCACAACAATTGATAGATTCGCTACTGCCAATATTATCGTTTCTTAGAAAATGTTAATACTATCGATGGGATCGATACTTTTCTTACTGGGAGATACGATAATATGGATAGTATTGCGTATGTCCGATGGTATTGTATCCTTTTTCAACGAATGAATAAACAAAGCATGCACCTATGCATCACTGCAAGAGTAGGCAAATAACTCGCCGAACGGCCCTTGCTAACCTACTCTCTTTTACTCTGTCTTAACTGCTTCAGAGGATACCACTTACGCGTCGGCCACAGCTACCGGCGGTGCGACACGCGGTGCGGCGAGAGGCGCGGCGAGCGGCTATATTTGCGATGATATGTCTGAAGGTGGTAGAACCACATTAGTTCGATCAGGGAAGTTCCACCGCCACACCTATTTCTACCGTGAAGCATTTCTTGCGTTTCGATGGAAGGGTGTGATTGCCGGCACACTTTTATATGAGGCGACCATTCTCGGGAGTAGCAACGCATCTGTGATTGACTTCAGATGGAACCCATGTTCTGTATAAAGTTTATTAAATTCATTAACCTGATTTTTGCACCCTACCTATTCTTTATTTTCACCTTAATCTTAACTCCATAACCTTAGGTTGCCTGGAAGAAATCGCTGTTGAGCGATAAGGCCGCCTTTTGTATTCTAATATTAAGATTTCATTGTATTATTTTCCTTGTTGGGTACAATAAAGTATATTATTATTATTATTATTATTACTTTTATGTTAGGAACGGTTAAACAAAATAAAACCAACAATTAAGGGAAATAATCAGCTTTATTGAAAAATAAAAAAATGAGTTCTAAGCTGTGGTGCTGGTATTATGGAACCCGGGTTCCAAATTACAAGTACGAAATAATTTTATTGGCAAAAATCACAAATATAATTCTGTTTCGCACCCCGAGCATTCAATATGTGCCCATATACCACATGATTGGCACTGAATCCAAGTTTCACCTCGCCGGTCATTAGAATAATTTTCAGAGCAAAAAATGCAGTAAACGTCGTCTTGTTCAGTAGGCTGAATATGTGCGGTAGCATATAACAGTCTGATATAACAGTGTCTCCTGAAGATACAGACGCTTCAGAATCCGAAGAGGTAGATTCTTGGCTGTTTGGAGGACTTCTAGAAGAGTTTCCTGTTGTCTTCCTGCGACTACATCCACGAACTTTTCCTCGTCCTCTTCCTCTCTGTGCTATAGACTTGATTGACTCTTCAAGTTGCTGTTTGTAAGGAGATCCGGTCAATATAGTAGCGGCAGATGACTTTCGGCCTCTGTTAGATTTTTTATTTTTTGGTGTTGGCACAGGTAAGATATGTTCAGGAAGAACAACAGGATTATCATCAATTACTTGCGGGGATGATCTATTAGCCAGTCCACTGGGGCCTTGTTGGGGCTCTGACTGTGACATTTGATCAGCAACGCCTGTAAACAGTAGATGAGGGCCATCTTCAGTAGCTTGAGGTTGGAGAGTGGTCTCACCTGAGCTTGCTATGAAGTCCGCTTCAGTAAATATGTTTCTATTCAACGGGTAAATACCAGTCACTCTGAATCCATTTACAGCAATAGCTCCAGTTTGGCACCTGAGATAAGCACGTCCCAGCAATTCAGCTATTTCATATGGAGTCAACATCCGGCCAGAATTGAGTAACCACTGTCTAATTTCTTTGCTGTAGTATGTTTTCAAGGGACCCATAAAGGATCTGTCAAGGGGTTGCATCTTATGAGTTGAATGTGGAGGTAAACTAATAATTGTGACGTTATTAGCTCGAGCTGCCACTAAAACATCCAAATTGCGAGTGTGTGAATAATGACCATCAAGAACTAGTAGCACTGGCGAGGCTTCAGTTGGGCGCGTCTTTTCAATAAAATGATGGAACCAATCAGTAAACAGATTGGTCTAAATCCATCCTGATGGGTGGCATCTTCCTATAGAACCTGGGGGAGCTCCTTTTATCAAAACTTGCGTCATGTTTTTGCGTGGGAATATCAGCAATGGCGGTATAAATATTCCACTTGCACTCATAGATGATACCACAGTCACCAATGATCCACGTTCAGCTGCAGTTATGCTACCTATTTGTCTTTTCCCTCGAAGGCCAATTACTTTAACCATTTTACTCTGTACGATAGACAGCCCGGTTTCGTCGACATTGAAAATTCTATCTGGAGGGTAGTTATGTTTTTGGAATTCTACTTCAAGAATGTCGAAGAACCTATCTACTGCTTCTTTATTGAAACCTAGAGCCCGAGCATTGGAAGTTCCTGTAGGTGAGCGAATAGAAAGTTTATCTTTGTGGCGTGACAAGAAATGATCAAGCCAAGCTCGACCTGCTATATTATTTCTAAACGGATGTTCGACTTGATTTCTCACAGCCAATTGAAAAGCCATTTTACGGACATCCTGACGGGTGGTTAACCCATAGAACTTACTTTCCATAATTAAAAGGTAAGACACAAGGCTTTCTTCAAGGTGCAGTGGTAAGACAGGTCTCCTTCCTATAGTAGTATTGAAAACCATATCTGGAGATTGACTACTATGCACAAACCTTTGCAGAGTAGTTTTTGGAACACCATAAAGTTTAACTGCTTTTTTCAAACCCATCTTCTTTTCTCTTACTGCTTTTACGGCTTCAATCATATTATTCTTGATCCATGTTTTTCTTTTTGGTTTTGGCTTTGGTGACAATTGAGTTCGAGGCATGACTGGAATAAAAAAACAGGTGATAGATATTAAACGTACTGCCGGTAATTTGGAACCCGGTTCCATAATACACGCACCTATGGGGTACCAAATTAAAATCTTACAACATTCGCAAATAATCAAGAAAACTAATGATAGTCATAATAACTCTCAAAACTTACCTGTGACAAACTAAACTTATGTGTATAAACTTCTTTGAACACTCACTGTATTAGTTTTAAACTAAAACAAAAGCTTTTGGCAATTAAAACGATTTTAAGAAAAAAAAGATGTGTTTTTTACATAAAATGTAAAAAGCCTGGCAGGTCGAAACTTGATGCGAAATTGGCGCTAGTGTCGGTGGATACATTCAATAGCATCAGTATAACGTAGTTGCAATGTTTATTAACAAATGTCACTGTCTGTCTCCGAGATAAGAAGGGGTTCCAAATTAACAGCAGGTTCCATTTTACCACCCGTTCCTCTAGTCATTTATGTTACGTTAGCGCATAATATTAGAAATGTGAATTAATTAAGTTATAATAATAGGAATTATATTATTGTAATGATGATAACTTAAAAAAAAAACATTTTTTTTACGCCCGCGAGTTATACCAATTTAGCTAAAATACAATTTGAAAATTTTCTGCAAATTGCAAAGAACGTAAGAAATTCACATCGTAATAAAAAAGTAAACAGAATTCACAGGATGTGTAAACGAGTAATTTAATGTAACGGGATCTTGAGTCAAATCAACTTTATTTACTATGAGTGTTGCAGGAACATAATCGCGATCGATTTTTTTATTATTCGAAACACCAATTTCGGTTTCTATATTGTCTTGTAGTATTTAATTGAGTAACAGAGTTCCTCGTCTATAATCTTCATATCTTCAATTTTCCCCACGTAATATGTCCATCTTTGTCGGACGTAGTATCTTACTAGGACATCATCCCCAGCATAATAGGTGGCTATTTCATATTCTTCCTTAGTATTGCATGCAATATCTGGGTGGACATTTTCTATCGCGTCAATGTCTTGAATTATATTAAACGTTTGTGGGAAAGTGTAGGACGTATAATCTTCGTCGTCATTGTTATCTGATACTACATCCATTATGTCTGTATCGCTATGGCAACTAATTGAACCGGAAATAGTAGTTGTTGAAGATGAATGTTTTCTATATCTGGCTTTGCATAGTCCCGATGATCCTGGTTTGGGATTTAGGTAAATGTTGTTAGAGTCGGAATCCTGATCTTTTCGTATCGTTCGACTTGTCTGTCTTAGTTTTATATGCTGTTGAAGGTTGGTATTTACAACGTTATTATCTTTATATTTGTTTGAGCAAACATTTACATTTAATAGGTTTGTTTTCTTTTGCGATTATTGCCGATTTGATAATCTTATATTTTTGATATCTAGTATTAAAAACTTTCGCTTCTTTTTCGGTTTTGGCTTCTTTAATGATTACATTAGACAGAATTTTTATTTTTGGAGAATTAGGTTTTGGATTTTGAAAACAAATAGGTAAGTTACTTACATCTGTTGCTGAAAATGCTCGCATCTGACAATCATTCTTTGCGGCATTTGTCAAGTATACAACATCATCAATGATTTTGAGAGAAGATTGTGGTTGTGAGTTTTTATTTCCCTTTCTCTTTGTATTCTTATTAATGATTTTACTTCGTTCTTCCCTTTTCATTTCCAAAACATCACTGTGGGTTATTACCTCAGCACCTGGTGCTACTCTTCGGCGCTGTGGTTTTGGTGAGCTGTCACCGTGTTCGAGTGTTGTGAATGATGTTCCAATGGTTCGTTAAGATTGTTGATTACTTTTGTTTTTATTTTGAATTTGATTGATAAAGTTAAGTACTAATTTAGACAAAGTTTCCGGGTTTCTCTTTATTGTTTCGTGCTTTTCCGCCATATTTCGGGAACCCTCGTGTTCCCTTCAATGACTTAGCTTCAAGCTATCAAACTGATTTTCACTTATTGCCTCTCGGTTAACAGGATATATTCCTACTTTTCTAAATCCATTACGTAGGACCTGAGGATCAATCTCAGCCCATACTTGTCCGATTAACTTTGCAAATTCGCTTTTTGGCATAACACACTCGACATTCAGACGCTGCTAACGAACCAATAAGATATTTATGCTTACGTGTGTGGAGTGCCCATCATATATAAGCAGGACGGTGCGTTAGTTTTGGACAGCAGGCAAAAAGATTTTTTAAAAAAAGCTTCAAACACCTCTGCCTCCATCCAACCATTTTTTGTGGCGGCGTAAGATGTGTCCCATACATTCTTGCCTTTGTAGACAATTAGAGGCGGTGTCTTTTCTCCCGTAGCACTGGCACCAAGTAGTATCGTAATGTTGTCTCGTTCAGGTGAAGAAATAACTCTAGTGGCTGCATGGCCTTTAGCACCAACAATTTGGGTGCTAAAGGCCATGCAGCCACTAGCACAAACAACTCTTCGTAGCCTTAAAACAATTAATACATTTAATTATAAATTGAAATTGCTTTTCCTTGATGAGCAAAAACTATTAAATTAACTAGATTTAATTTATATTTATATGCAAATATGTGGGTATGTGTATATAAATGTATATATGTGTATATTGTATATGTATATATGTATGTACGCATGCCTATATACTATACTATGTTATCATTCTTATATGCCTAGATAATTTCTAACTTATACTTGTTGTAGTCATCTATTCATGCACAATAAATAATAACATATTAACCTGTTGGTCCACTTACCTACTATTTATAGCTAATAAACGAGTGGCGTTGTTCCTGCAATAATCGCACACATATGGCAATTGATCTTCATCACTTTGATTTTACTACACATTACAGCCATCCTTTTTTCCCATTTCACTTCACTTCCTTTTTAAATAGTTCCCATGCTTGCATTTTGTCTTGCTTATAACAAAAGATTAATAATAATGGGATAATAATAGTCGGAAAAGATTTTATTTTGTTTTTGGTTTGACACTTGTTGAAACTGACGTCTGTACGTCAGATTCAACAAGTACCTTCCGAGCTGCGTTCGGAAATGGTCCGGACCGGTCCGAATTTTTAGTACAAATTAAAATGTTTATTAATCTCTCAACAACGAATGAAGATAACAAATCAAGGAATAACAATACAACTTCTATTTAATCATCTCCCTCACATTCCTCATCATCTTAGTTTGGTTCAGGTAAACGATTAATTTTGGTAGAGACGTTAGTACATGGTAAATTTTTATACCACAACACTACTTCTTCTGGTATAAAGCCAGCGTCTGCGAGCTTGACTATATCAGCCTTTTTGGCCTGTGATATTGGGATTATATAGGCTTGTTTTAGTTTCTTTTTCGACCCCTAGCAGCAATGTTAATCCTTTTATAATCTGAGTTGTGGTCATACCTATAAAACATTATGTCTGGGTATTCTTTCTCAAATTTGATACATTTTATCTTTAACCATGATACAGCATCCCCACTTTCATCCTTGTTTCTATTTTTTATAGTTACAGAAGCCAAATCATGCAAATCATAAAAATCACTGTATTTCAACAAGTGCACTTTGTAAGCTCCATTTGTTCTATGTTTGTGGTTTTTAAGACTTCGAGCAGATTAGCCGCGTACCCACCTAGCGCACAGGCTCGCGTGGCAGCCTCGGTGTCCGGATCGCGAGCGATGGCTCCCGCGGCAGCCTCAGTAGATTTGTTCAATTTACACGAGGCCGCCTCGCGAGGCAGACTGATCCATCATAATTCCGCGAGTATTCGTAATGGACAGTCGTGTATTTTCAGCTGCAGCTATTTTCCTAGCTGCTTATTGTTTAAAGAAACGAAAACAGTCACGTATCAAGAAAAAACCTAGACGCTTTTGGATTAGAAAAATTTACGAGCGTCGCCACCAATATGGAAATAGATTACTTGGAGATTTAGTATATGATCAGACTGTACATAATTTTACAAGAATGTCCGTATAAGAGTTCGAAAATTTGTGCTCATTGTTGTCTGATAAAATCAAAAAGTGCGATACAAAATATAGAGAAGCAATCACTGTGAATGAACGAGTTTTAATAACTTTAAGATTTTTAGCAACCGGAGATTCTTATAGCAGCTTGCAATATTTATTTCGAGTATCGAAGCAGAGTATCTCAAGAATAGTTCAAGAAGTTTGTGACGCTATTTTTGAAGCCTTAAGGGATTATGTAAAGGTAAATAAAAATAATTTGACAAGTTTAAAAATCAATTGTTTATTTTAATTACAATTCAGTGATAGTTTCGAATCCAACATTGGCATTAGGTGATTGTGTAATGGCATGAGAAAACGTAGCGGTATGTGATGCTGATGATGAAGTGCTAGATGAGTCTATTGTAGAGGAATTAGTGTACTGCTGTGTATAGTATCCTGTATTTATTTGTTGTTGTGAGTATTTCCCTAAATCGGCTTCAAAAATTATATTATTGATAGCGTTCTTAACATACGCTAATGTGTGCGAATCATATTTTCTTAGCTCGTTGGCTATGTGTCTTCCAAATGAAGAGTATGGATCATTGATGTCGGTCGAAGACTTTTGCAAGTATTCAAGGGCTTCTGCGAGCATGATATCTGCCGAATCTTCCTGTGGCTGCGTTTTCTTCGGATTATGTCGTTTTTTTTTTACGAGCAGGTTCTGATGGTGAAGGCATGCTAGCATCCGAGGTTAGGTCTTGTTGTTGTGGTGGCGCTTTCTCGATGCTAGCCTCCGGCAATTGCGTCTTGGTCGGAGCGTTTTCAGTCTCTGTGTGTCTCTCTACGTCAGAAGTGTGTGAAGATTCCGGTATTGCCTCCTGAAAACATAATTTTAATTAAAAAAACAATTTGTGGTGCAGTGTGAATATGTATATAATGTGGCAGGACCCTACGTTTAATCTGATTGATTATGTTGAAGCTAAAGTTTAACGTCCGTAGTATTTAATACCTTCAAGTAGCTTAGTAGCGATATCTTAAATATTTTTCTAGCAGGATTCTTTAACGTCTTCGGACTACCACTAAAAGGGGCCGAATATGGAGTAGTGTATAGTACCTAATACAACCACTCATAGGAGCCAAATACGTTTAGTCTGAATACTTTCAAACAGCGGAGGGTCCTGTCATGCTGTGTACTCTATAATTTTTTTACAGATCCCATCTACAGAAGAAGAGTGGCTTTCTATATCAAAAGAATTTGAAAATAAATGGGATTTTCCCCACGCTATTGGAGCGATGGATGGAATGATGGAAAACATGTTATGTTGCAGGCACCGATTAACAGTGGCACTGATTATGATAATTACAAACAATTTCCAAGCATAGTGCTTTTTGGATTAGTTGATGCTAGCTACAATTTTTTGTATGTAAATGTTGGTAGCAAAGGGCGAATCTCTGATGGTGGTGTTTTTAAAAACACAACGTTGTATAAAAAGCTAGAACAGAAAGAATTGAACGTGCCTAAAGAGAAGATATTGGAAATACCATATGTAACAAAAGTTCCTTATTTTATTTTGTTCGATAAAGCCTTTGCACTCAACGAATATACCATGAAACCATTTGAGAGCAACCCAGAAAATGGTTCTAAAGAAAGAATATTTAATTATCGCCTTAGCCGAGCTAGACGTGTCGTTGAGAATGCGTTTGGTATATTAAGTGCCATAATTCGCGTTTTTAGAAAACCTATCTTACTAAAGCCAAATAAGGCAACAAAGGTCGTCTTAGCAGCTGTATATTTGTACAACTACATCCGAAAAAATACTTCAACTAATCTTATTTCACCGGAATTGTTTGACAGAGAACTTGATGGCGCACTGATTCCTGGCCAATGGAGAAATGAAATAAATGAAGTTACATTCGCACCAATTGCAGCGATTCCAAGGCGTAGTTGTAATAACGCAAAAGAAATACGGTTGCACTTGGCAAAACATTTTATAACTAATGCTTCTATACAATTTCAAAATCATTATGCATAGTTAAAAATTCTTTCATTCAGCATCGTTTCCTGAGTGTCACCAGTTTCATTTTTATCCTTAAGAAAATGGAAATAAGGATATCGAAACCACTTTGAATTATAAACATCTGAAGCGCCTGAAACAGAACAAAAATAAAATTTATATTTCCATAATTTAAAATATTTTATTGTATAAATAAATTTTCTTCAATTTAATAATTCGTGTATAATAAGTAATTATTTTATCAAATAATTTGTAAGTTCATATTTTTAAGTATAAAAATGCGTACCTGAACCTGTTATATACATAACCGTCTCCACCTAACGCACAGCGCTCACTGAGGCACCTTTGAGCGCGTCAAGTTTACCGACAACAGATGGCTCGGGGCCGAGCCGTGCTCGGTCGAGCAAACGCGTGCCCGAGGCAGGCCGAGGCACGTCCACACCAGCCGAGCGTTTGGCTCGCGAGGCTGCCGCGCGAGCCTGTGCGCTAGGTGGGTACGCGGCTATTCAAAAATATCTACCCAATCTTTCATAGTGTATGCAGATTTATATTTTTTTTACAGACTCAATAGCTGAGTGCATTGAGTCGCACTCCATGTAAGAGTGACCAGATTCTAAAAACTTAAGTTCAATTCTTTCCAATGTACTTATGTTTTGTACTGCATAATGTAAAATTGCAGCTACTTGTTGATTTCGATTCTGATCTCCACATGTATCACAAAACAGAGAAATATCAGAGGTGGAAGAAGGTAGCGATTTTAGAAAATGGTACAATATTGAACCTATTTCATTACTTCCTCGTTTTCCATGCATTTCATTCCATGTGTAACAGATAGCTGTTTCTCCTTGTCCAACATAGATAGTAAGATTATATACACAAATTTTCCTTGCATAATAAAATAAAGATACGCTTGAATAGGGTAACTGCAACACGCTCTGAAGGTCAAAAGAACACATAGTAAAGGAAGGGTCAACTGCACACCTTCTTTTGTCAGCTTCTTTACTTTCATTACACTGCTGTTTTCTAATTAAGTGGAAGGTATATCCAGTTTCCAAGTTCTTTTTCTCATTATCAGAAGCTTGCTCATACTTGTAACATGTAGCACATAGGTCTTTCTTTGGCTTAAAAAACGAATATTTATAATTGTTGCAAAATATGCGACGGTAAGTTTTTTCACTCACTGGCTTGTGATCATTAAAGTTATAATGATAACATATAAATTGTACTTTTTAGAAATAGATAAATTACTGTCTAAATATAATTTCCTCGAAGATTTACGCGTATAGTGAGATTCCATAACTGGAAATTTTTCAATATGTGCTTTCACAAAATGAATATCAGCCTCACTTGTTTTATTTCCAGGGCATTTTTTTCCTCATTTGTCTTCGCCTGAGAAGCACCCAACAGAACTTATATTCTTCACTGCTGAGTTTATTGGGCCATTTGAAATGCACAGAGTAGCCTGAAAAAACTTAGCACATACTCTATAAGTACCATTGATTAAATTAAATCTTTTTTTAAAAACCCTTCTTCCCTGGGGCTCGTAAGATTTTTGGTGGCAGCGATAAGGAATTTTGAAAATTCCCGGTACGTCTCTATCTAGTAAAAACAGTGAAAAATCCAGTACGTGAATTACCCTAAAAGTTCCAGTAAAAATCGCTTGTTCTAAAAATCGTGTGCAATAAAAGTTGTGTGTGTTTTGAATAAGGCCCCATTTAGATGGAGAGAGTTTCTCGCCTCGAACATACGATTATCGAAGGAATATCAAACATTTTTTTCGTCTAAACATTCGCTCTTCTCGCTCCTTGCTTTGGACGATAATCGCCTCGCAATGGAATATTATTGTGTCCGTGTAAACAGAATTTGAAAGAAATAATCGTATTTCGAGATTTGATGCCAGTTGCTACCATGAGTGCAGTGCGCGAGGGTGTTTTAATTATATCTGCTCTTCTAAGGCAAGAATTAATAAAACGGAAAAAGAAGAAAAGGTGTTGGGTTGAAAAGTGGATAGCGAGAAGAAATGATTTGGGAGCATCTAACACGTTGTGTCTTGAATTACAATTGGAAGATGAAGAGACATTCAAAAATATGTTACGGGTTACGAAAACCCAATTTATATATTTACTTCAAGAAATTGGACCATCTATACAAAAAAGAGATACAAATATGCGTCAAGCTTTAGCTGCTCGTACAAAATTAGAAATAACTTTAAAATATTTGGCTACAGGAGATTCATTTCAAACATTATCAGAAATATTTAGACTACCTAGGTGTACCATAAGTTACTTTTTAGTAGAAGTTCTGCAAGCTATTTACACCGCATTGAAAGATTTTATTAAGGTATGAATAAAAAACAATTTACTAAAAAAAACAATTATCTATGTATTTATTGAAAATCAGTGTTGCCTTCTTAAGAAAATGGAAATTAGGTAATAACAAATCAACTTTATACATAGATATATGACAATAATTAATTATTATGCATCCATGGAATCATTTGGAATATCATCTTGCATTCTTGAATTCCACCAGTGTACGTCATTCTCAATTCTCGAAAATGGAGAATCAGGCATTGGAGTTGTCTCTTTCAAATTTCTCAATTTATATTTTGAGAGAATTGCCTGAATTTCGTCTTGAGCAAATATCACATCTTTCTCATTAAGCTTATGCAAGCTGGATGCCACATACTTCCCAAACATATCTAAATCGTCCTCATTTTGCCAAGATCTTTTATCTATAGCGTCTAACCTATCGATCGCTAAATCGATGTTCAAAGTTTTGGTCTTGGACTTTTTAGTTTGCGTTGGTTTTGGTGTTAAGTCAACTATATCGATCATGGAGTCGATAACATGGACATTTTGTGTATTTTCAAAATTAGGCATCGAGTCATTGACTTGAGTGTGGATTATACTTGGAGTTGATTCATCTATCTGAAATTTAGGTAAAACATAATTAATTTATGTAATATTCCATATCACATTTTAGGTACCAAGGACCAAAGAAGAATGGGTCAATATACAAACAGGATTTTCAACAAGATGGCAGTTTCCGTCATGTGTCGGAGCTTTGGATGGCAAACACATATTGATTAAATGTCCTCCAGGAACAGGATCAGATTTTTTCAATTATAAAAACACATTTAGTATTGTCCTTTTAGGATGCGTTGACTACGATTACTGTTTTACATATGTGGACATTGGATCGAAGGGACGGAACTCCGATGGCGGCATATTTAATGAAAGTTCATTAAAAAAATCTATCGAGGAAAATTCACTGGACTTGCCTGGCGACGCTGTTTTTATTGGAGACGAAGCGTTTCCTCTAAAACCGTACCTAATGAAACCATACCCACGTCGATATAATTTATCAAAAGAACAACAAATTTATAATTATAGACTAAGCCGATGCAGGAGAATAGTTGAAAATGCATTTGGTATTTTAGTATCAAGATTTAGGATATTCGAAAGGCCAATAGGATTGGCGCCCGAAAAAGTAGATGTCATTGTGAAAACAACATGTGTTTTACACAACTGGTTAAGAAAAACATCGCCAAAGGCATATACTCCTCCTGGATTTTTAGACGAAGAAACAGGATAGGGTATACGACCGAGTGCGTGGAGAGAAAACTACACAAGTGGAGCCTTTAAAGATATATTTTCGCAAAATTACGGCAACTCAACCAGCGAGGCAATTTCAATTCGTGAACGGTACCGTGATTATTTTAATAATCACGGAGCTGTTCCATGGCAAGAAAATAGAATAAGTTTTTAAATAAATAGCTTGGAATAAACGAATCCGTTATTACTTATTTTTATCACTATTTAAATACGTTTAAAAAGTGCTTACTAAGTAAATTGATAGGTACACACCAGATTTGAGATTGTTGATCTAAATTCTGAAGATTTTCTCAAAAATGAATCTAAAGAATTGTACCAAGACAATTTTGGCACATAAACATTTTCAGCCCCCGCTCCAGTCCCCAAAGATGATTTGACTTTCTTTCGTTCTTGCAAATATTGACTTCGTATATTTTTTATTTTCGCAGTAATTTCCTTAGGACCAAAGTCTTCAATACCCAATTCTTTAGCAAAGTCATTCAGGGCTGCATTTCTCGCATCTCGGTTTTTATAATTTAAATTCTCCGTGTTCCACAAACACTCGTAACTTCTATATAGTTCAATGAACTTAATATTGAACAATTGCAAATTTAAAAGATTTTTGTGTCATTTTTACAAACAACTAAACCGTAATGAAGTTGGCGCCAATTTTTTTTTTTAAACAAGACTGCCAAAATATTCATCCAAATATTATTCCATGAAATATATATTTATTCCACTTAAATAATAATATAATTATTCTTTAAAAAAATAGGAACTCAATTCACGATTAACACTAATAGTATTGAATTATTTCGATTAAAATTTTCGTTTTTCTTGCGGACAATTTACAATTACTGAATTTCAATTATTTTTAATAATTTTAGATTTCAGTGTGCTTACTCGTGTAATCCAATGTTTACTTACTACACTTTTGAAAGTCGACCCATGAAGAAATTACACATAAATAATTATTGATAACAAAATACATAAATGTGTTACAGTATAATCGGCAATAATTAAGTATATAAACACAATTTTGGTCATTTAGTCTGCTTGTCTCTTAACAACGCCGAATCTCTACCCAGCTTCGGGATCTTTTACCATTGGTAATTGCCGATGTCATTCTGTCCATAAGTTTATGTTCCTAATCATTCTTCCTCTCAAAGTACGGATTTCAATAGAAATGCATTAATGGATGAATATTTGATTTATTCTCAAAAATCTAACGAAAAGTGAAGATGTGTTTAAGTATTGGCAACCCATAGATTATACGCGCGCCTTTAGTGGCCAATTTAGAACTCCCACAACACGATAACTGAAAAGTATGAAATCTGTTGTGAATAAATTGTGACAAGAGCTAGTCAATTATCAACGGCTTTTATTTTTATTGCGAGTGCTTCGACCGCCCAAAATCTTGATAATTTGGCAGCAACACGTAAGCTATGTGATAGTTTGCAAAAAAATATACGTAACTATCTATGAGCAATTGATTGCTTTTCGAGGTAGATTTAAAGGCAAAGTCTCTATGCCAAGTGAGCCAAATAAATATGGCATAAAAAATCAGGCTTTAGTTGATTCCAAGAAATTTTGTTTGCTCTCTTTTGACTTTTATTCTGGGAAACAACCTGATGGACCTTATCAAGACTCAAATAGCCCTAACGATATAGTGATACGCCTTGTTGAGACCATATAGGAAAGTAATAGAAACATTACAACAGATAACTGGTATACCAGTGTAAAACTGGTAACAGAATTACAGGACCCACAATATAAACTCACTCTTGTCGGAACAATGAAGAAAAATAAACCAGATATTCCTAAAGAGTTTTTGCCAAGAAGACTAGAGAACTTTGTACTTCGCTTTTTGGTTTCCAAGGTACAGTGACCATAGTTTTCTATGTCTAGAAACCAAGAACCAAACAAAGCTGTGGTATTATTATCTACAATGCACAATAATTGCCATGCCATCGATGAAACTTCGGGCGACAATCAAATGCCTGAAATTATTATTTATTACAATAGTACAAAAGTAGCAGTGGATGCTAATGAACAATTAAGTAGGACCTATAATGTTAGAAGAAGAACCAAACGATGGCCTTTAGCAATCTTCTTTCACCTTGTGAATGCGACGGGTATAAAAAATCGTATCTTGGGGGCGCATGATATAAGGTAATCGCACTGTCTTGCCTACCGCAAGACGTGGACGCTGTACTAGTTGTCCGAGGAAGATTGACCGCAAAGTGCAGCAAATGCATGAAATTTGTATGCTCTGAGCACTTCAAGGTATTACCCAAAAAAGAATTGAAGGGTAAATGCGAAGAATATGGCTAGAAATACATTTTTCTT
The DNA here is from genome assembly GCA_949699795.1 of Spicauda simplicius. Lineage (NCBI taxonomy): Eukaryota > Metazoa > Arthropoda > Insecta > Lepidoptera > Hesperiidae > Spicauda > Spicauda simplicius. The sequence goes on along the minus strand of OX453072.1, from coordinate 11,972,650 downwards.
ACAAAGACATTCTATGAAAATAGTTTTTGTTAATGATATTTTACCAGAAACAAAATCTAAAGATAAATCTGGGAAAATGCGCCCCCTAATTGATCGTATTGGTTGGGAGCCAAATTCAAGAGAAAGATAAGTGCCTTTCCGTGGATGAAATGATTATTCCATTTAATGGAGCATAACAAATTAGAATATAGAAATTCAACAAAAGGACCTAAAATTATAAGTGAGACTGGGACTTTAAGCTAGAGAACAAGTAGGTACAATTAGGGTTTAAAATTATAGCCATAATTATCTGTTTTCAATTACAAAACATTATATCCGCAATACACAAAAAGAGAAATTCAATATTTAGTATTTGAATTTACGTTCCAAATTAATCGATATTTTAATTGGTACAGACATATTATTCTTTTCTTAAAAGTATGAATCTGAGCAATGAATTAAATGGCAATAGGTAAAAAAGTATTTCTATTAAGGAATTTCTCAGTAAATTTTTTTTCGTTGAAAAATAAAGCACCTGCATAAAATACACAAATCGATTTTACCTTTAAAAATGATACTACCATTCGGATCGTCTATGTACTTTATCTGTTACGGATGACGGTTATCGCTCTTGGCTAATGTAAGCCGATAAATCACATGCAATTTGGAAATTGGACAATTATGTGAGTCTTTTCATACGAACATCCAGCACCACATTTGTAGTGTCTAACCCTCTAAAATAGTGTGTTTAGGTTTCAAAATACAAAAAGTAAATTTAACTCAAGCCCACCTATGTAAAATGTAACAAAATTATTATTATTATTTCGTTTGTTTTCTTGGCAGGCATAATTTATAATTTTAAATATACTGCATAATATTTTAATTTGTATTATAATATTTTATCCGCTCATTATGTACGCTGTGCTTATCTTTAATTGCGGGGACACGATCTACTTAATCCTATGTTTAATTGTTATAATTTCTGCGTTGGTGAACCTTAAAGAAATAAGATAAATAATTATACTTTTTTTTTATGTTGCATGTTTATTTTATGAAATTTTAATTTGTTTTTATGTATTTAAAGTATTAAAGCCTATTCTTGAAGGAAACCAGTCTAATTTAAACTTACATGAATAATGTTTGAGATTATTTAAAATTTGAAACGGATATTACTTAAAATTTAAAAAATTGTCACCATTCGTGTTTTTCGCTTGCGGAAGATGGATGCTCTGCAAATTTCGGTTTCGTGTTAGTTGTGTCGTGTGTGAACAATAGTTAATTATTACTTGTTATTACTTCAGTTTTGTGTTGTTAGTGTTTTTATTGTTATTGTTATTTCTTTTTTGCAAAATGCAGTTCAGTGCTCGTGAATACGGGAAAATGTTAATGTGTTATGCGTGCCTCGTACCTCGGGTGTAACCAACGAGTGTTGGATAATCAGCCGATTGTAAGGTGCCAGAAGAATGCTGCGACCACGTGTGGTGAACAATGTTTTGGAAGCCGTGCGTCACGTAGACGTGCCGAGTGTGACGTAGATGTATCGCTGACGCCGCGGCTCCATGCAGAGACTGCGCCGCGCTCAATTCTGCGAGCGTGTTGATAGCGGGCATTTCGAACCTTATCCTCCTCCGTACCATCGGAGCGAATCTTTTCTAAACCGGGTCTGGTCCTTACAAATAGGAGGTACAGGCTAAGTGGAAAAAAGTGGCAAATATTAAATATCAATTTATAATGTTCGTATTTTGTTTTTTTTATTTATTATATTTTTTATTATTCATTTATGGTTTTAAATTTATCCTTAGTTTACTATACCGCACATTTCAACAGCGACTAATAATTTATCTGTCATCCAACCTGATCTATCTCTCGTATAAAATAGTCTTTGAAATGAGCCCGCGGAAAAACAAAGAATGGTGGAATTAAATTGCCAACCGCCGAAGCCGCAGCAGCTACGGTGACTAATGTGCCTTTTCGGCCGAAGTAATAGCACCGACTTGGTTGGTTTTTGCACCGTAGTTACCCCAGTTTCATCCATGTTTCATATTTCATGTACCTAAATATTTCGTTTAATTACCAATTCAAGGTTATCAAAAACTTTTGACATTATGTGGATTAAAGCTCGTGGCTCGAGCCAAACTAGTGGCTTCAGGTGTTCTAATAGATAAGGAAAGGTGTCGCTTCAAAAATGACGTAAACCAATCGGCGCCAGCTAGATTTTTCAATTCTCATGACTTTGGCATCTTCAATTTATTAGACGCAGCAAGCTCAAGCCCTTTTTTCCGAATTTCCTTGAGGGAAAACCCAAAATAGACACTTGACACCAGAAGTATATATTTTTCCAACTCGGGTTCATGTTCTCACGTCAGTAAACTTTTTGCAATATCTTGTTAGGTTGCGATAAACAATTCTAAAATCCTTCGCAACAGATCTTATCGATTTCCCATAGGTTTTTAGCTCCCTCGCTTTTTTCCTCGGTTTTTAATTCACTTGCTAATGAGTCAGAAGCTGAAACTCCGAAAATGAAGAGAAGAGGTGTTAGAAATACCCATTTGTACAAAAAAGAAAAACAGAAGTCACAGCGTTTATAAATATGACTATTACAGAAAGCTATAGGTTCGGTCGCCCACAAGTAGACGTTTGCTCAACTTGCGAAGAACTCGAAGCAAAAATGAAAAGTACATCTCTTAATGAGAATGCAAAGAGAGTGGCGATTGCGGAAAAAATGATACATCTTATACTTGTTTTTTTTTATAATAAACAGAAAGAAATTTTGACATTTTGTCAAGAAAGAGAAGATGTAGGAGCCTTTGTATTTGATTACATGCAAAATCTGCCGATTCCAAAGATCCCAGTTGAAAAGATGTTTTATTTGAGAAAATGGCTGTAAGTGTTTTGTGTTCACGACTTAAAGACAAATTCTGCTAATTTCTACACTTATCATGAGGGTGAAGCGAAACGGGGCCCAGGTGAGGTGTGCAGTTTATTATGGAAAACTATACAGAATATGGATCCCAATGTTAAAGAGCTACACCTTTTTAGCAATGTTTGCGGAGAAAAAAAATAGAAACCCTTATAAGATTGCTCTTATCCGTGGCCATTCGTTTCTACAATGTGACAGAAACTTTGGGACTGCTAAAAGACTCATTAGGAGAAAGGACAGAAATTACGCTCCAAATGAATATAATGATTTTATTTTGGCAGCAAAAAACAGGGAGTTTACCGTTAACCTGTAATTTTAAACGACATAATTGATTTAAAATATACATGGCAGCGAAGTTTTAAGAAAACCTGTAAATCATAAGTCAAGGTAACTACATTCAAGTTCTCGCAATATCAAAGCTTTGGGTATATAGTTCAAGCCTTAAAGGTTACTTGACATGTTCTGAATTTATTGGTGGTTTCGTTAAAGCTACATTTTTGCTTCAAAAACCTACAAACCCGAAAATACTAGAAATTCCAGCATATGATACTAAAATACCCATAAATGATAAAAAAATTAACGACATATAAAGAAAACCCGATACATTTCCGAGGAATTCATGCATTCATTGCATTTACGATATTATTCTGGCTTGGCCAAATACAAGTTCCGAGAGTGAAAAGGGAGATGTATACTAGAATGTTCTTACTTTTTTAACCCTTTCCTTACGAATATATGACAAACAATGAAAAACAAAGTTTTTATGATTCTACATGTATAAGGGGTAGTAAATAAATGTTAATATTTTTTTTCAGATTTTTTTTTTTATATTTAGGTACTATTTTCATAACCTGGACTTACAAGTACCGTCAGGGCTTTTTTGTTAAAAAATGAGAAAAAATAGGAACATTAAGTTTTTATTTTTGCTTTGTAAGTAACACTAATAATCTAAAATAATTAAAAATTTGCTTCATGATATTCTGAACAACAATTCTTTTTTTCATTAATACTAAAAAAACATTGCAGTGTGAACATTTCGAGTGAGGCTTAGACTGCACTTTCTTTATGCTGCACATTTCACACCTCTCTCTATTTGGTACAAACGTAGGCCAATGCAAACTGCGGTGTCCTAGCCGAACGTCTTTCAACGTTTAGAAGCCAGCTTTGCGCCTCTTAGATGGGCCAGGGCTAGGCTCAGAGTCTCTTGGATACCTTTTCTTTTTGATATCTTTGATGTCTTTCATAGACATCAACCCTTGCGCAATGGATCTCCTAAAATCTTCTACAGGTATCTTTTCCAGTATGAGTCCATAAATAATATATGCATTTACAAATGCAATGTCTAGGATTCCCCAAAACAACCTGTGCCACCATTTTGACGACTTACTGTCCACACAGTAAAGAACTCTTAGTCTATCGGCTGTATCAACACCTCCCACATAAGAGTTATAATCTTTGATCGCCTTTGGACAGGTGACTGTAGATTTAGATCCATCTTTTTCTTTACGCATAACTGTATCTTCATCATTGCCATGGAAATTAGAAGCCAGTTGTACAATTTTGTCATCCTTTCATTTATAATATGCAATATTCAAATTAGAAAATCTATGATCATACTGACCATGCTTCAGTTTAGAGTCAGCTTCCATCAGGACTAAAAAAAATTCAGTAGTGCATTCATCAAAATATTCTTCCACTACCCCGTGTTTGCAGAATATTCTGATCAACTAGTTTTTACATCAAGTTTCTTCCATTTACGATTAGGCTCAATAGTTCTTTTTTTGGATTTTGCATGTGCAACAATTTCCTCAGTCCTCAAATTATCAGGAACACCTCTAGTGCGGAAATAGACCAAGTCTATTTCCGCACTAGAATCTTCTGCCTCATGTTCTGAAATCGGGTCAACTTGGCTTAGCATATATTCCTCTGATGCTGCCTGAAAATTGTCATCAAAATTGTCAGTTGAGGGCAGTTTATCTACGGAAACTGTTTCTTCGTCAGACAATTCCACATCCGACGTTTCGGAACAATATATTTGGGGTTACTAAAGGAAAACTTGAACATCTTCAAAAGTCATTGAAAATTACAGGTTTAGACAGTAACATTAAAAATCTGATATGTAATCATATAAAATCCTTCAAAGGAAGGTTAAGCCACTACAGCTTAAATGATACAAAAAAAGAATATCTGCCCGAAGATCTAAATATAAAGAAAATGTATAAGTTATACTTGGATGCATGTGAGGTACAAAATCATGTATCTTATGAAACTTACAGAACCATCTTTAACACAGAGCTTAATATCTAATTTGGTTATCCAAGGACTGATACTTGCAGTGCTTGTGATGAATTTACAATAAAAGCAAAGGCATTAAGAGCTGAAGGAAATGCTGTTGAACATAATCGGTTAAGTATTCTTAACAATTTGCATAAAAAAAAGTCTCAAACATTTTATGAGCGCAAGAAGAATGCAAGAATGAAGAGCAAAAGAGATGTGGAATTTCAAGCAATTGCCATGGACTACCAGAGGAATGTATCCCTACCTAACATTATCACAATCGATGTGTATTACAAGCGTCAGTTATCAATGTACACTTTTAATATCCACGCATTGGGAGATGCAAGCTCCTACTTTTATACGTATCCTGAAACCTGTGGACGCAAGGGATCAGATGAAGTGGTTTCATTTCTGTTTCATTATTTAACTAACCACCTGGATAGCCGTATTAAGCATTTGGAAATATATTGTAATTCAGCAGGTGGACAGAATAAGAACTACACAGTGATAAGATTTATTCATTTTGTTGTCCATAAAATAAAACTTTTGGATTCCATTAAAATTACATATCCAATCCGAGGACATTCATACTTAGAATGCGACAAAAATATGGGCTTGATCAATCTAAAAACCCACATGGAAGTTCCATACCAGTGGTATGATTTGCTGAGAGTTAGTCGCCAAAGATCCAAACCCTTTGTGGTGATTGAGGTAGGCATAGGAGAAGTTATCAGATTTTTTTCTGTGCAGTCGCAAAGAGAAATAATGTGTGTAAGAGAACACCCTAGAGTCATTTTGCACAGAAGTAATTACAATGGTTTATGGGAGAAATCAACCATAAATCAGTAGCAGAAAAGGGAACTTGACTAGACATCAAATGAATTTAAATTGCCAGAAATTTCCTACCAAAACTTTTTACCTATTAGTGCAGAAAAGTACAAGGATTTAATGGATTTAAAAAGATTTTGTTCAGAGGGGGCTCAAACCTACTTCGAAGGCATTTCTCATGTATAATTATGTAAAAAAATATTAAGTTGGGCATTCCTTGTATGGGATACAGTGGACATTACCTGTTTTTACGTGTTCCAAAAGTGTATTACCTTAATTTTTTAATTATTAAAAAAAAAAACATTTTCATTAGATAATTTTTTGTTCCCAAAAATAAGACTTTGTTAGGTAAACTAAAGTTCATTTTAGCAGTATATAATTTTAAATGACGCATAATAATGTTAACTTTAAAAAATTAAAATGTTGATTACATAACTTTTTGTTTTTGTGACATTTCATGTTTTGCCCCTGTACCCTTCATTTGATATCGTACTTACCTTAAAGTTACAATGTTTCTGCGCGGGAAATACTTTGTCGCATAATGGATCTTGGTGCTTTAGTTTCTCGGATATTTGTTAGAGCAAGGTGATAGAACCAGTGTAGTTCGACTGGGGAAGTACCACCACCACACCTATTTCTAGAGTAATCATTTCTTGCGTTTCGATAATAATAAGGGTGTGGTTGCCGCTACACTTTCACATGATGCGACCATCATAGTCCTCAGGAGTAGCAACGCAATGTGATTCATTTCAGATGGAACCCATATTCTGTATGTAGTTGATTACAGATGTACATGGGCGGCAGGGCGGCAGTAACCTACCATCAGGTGGACTGCATGCTCGTTTGATACTTCAGTCATATAAAAAAAAGGATTATATCAAATGACGTTCTCTATACGGGGGTGGTGCGCTCGGTTACGATCTATGGGGCGCCGGTGTGGTGGGACAAGTTGTTTGGTAGTCGGCGCCGCGCGCGGAAGTTAAACTCCGCGCAACGTACTGTTTCTATAACATTATGTCCTATGTCCCCTTATTTGCTGACTCCTCACTCCTACTTTTGCAAACTCAGCATTTATTCTCCTTCCCCTCTGTCGATACCTCCAGACCAGTTAGTTCTATTCTAACATACATTCTAACACACATTCATATTCTAACCAAGCGGTCGTGTCACAAATAAAATCTTTTTTGAAAAAACTTTTTAAACCCGAGGCTCGAAACATTTTATGGTGGCAGCGTAAAGGGATTCAGTAAGTCTCCGGTTCGTCTCTTTTCTTTAATTCAGTATTGATTAGTAAATTCAGTTCGAAAAAGTGCTACATTACTAAACTCAGTGCAAGAACAGTGCGAAATTCGGGTAAAACTGCTAAATCCAAGTATTAAATCCATATTCAAACTATCCACTGTATGCTTTACCCGGACACACTAAGGCAATCGTATTTCTTTCTCCTTCCACGCAGCGTTTACGTTTCTCTCAAATTTTAAGAATTCGTCGCATCGACTGTCTAGACAATTACTAAGTACTTGTACATGGATTCGTCCATATCAATTAGGAATTATGATTAAGTTTTGTTTACATTTTAATAAATTTTCATTATACAACTGTAATCGAAGACAGAGACAGAGACAACAGGTAAGTTATTTTCAGGTGTCAAGGACAGAGGATTAGGTATATCAGGTAAGCTTTAAGACGTAAGGTTTTTTCAGGACTAAGATTAGCTGACGCTGACACACGTAAGGTTTCAGGATTCTGCCTACCCGTAGAAGGTTGCGAGTCGGATTCGACGTGAAGACGCGTTTCATCATTGAAGAGCTAAGGTAATCTAATAAATATTTCTCCATTTCAGGGTTTAGAAAACCAGCTTCAATATTTGAAGGTGCGGATACTAACAGACTTTCTAAATCATTTAAAATATCAGGTGAATTCAAATTATGTTCCTCTTCCACAGGATTAGGAATATGTTTTCCAGGATAGACAGGGTTTACGGGATACCTTGAAAGGGCATCTGCGGCAGAGTTTAAGTCGCCTTTTCGATATTGAATATCGTAATTGAATTGTTCTAGCTTTAATCGCCATCGTTGGAGTTTACTACCTGGATCTTTATGGTTAAATAACCACTTCAAGGGTCTGTGGTCCGTAATTATTTGAAACTTACGACATCTAGGTAAGGAGGTTTTACATCCGAATAAAATTGCTAATAACTCTTTCTCTGTTGTATTATAATTAACTTCATTTTTATTTAAATTTACCTGCAGCGGGGAGTCAGGCAAGGCGATCTCATATCGCTGAGGCTGTTCACCGCTGCTTTAGAAGATGTGTTCAACCTGATGGAGTGGAAAACATCAATCGTGAACACGTCACACACCTTCGATTTGCCAATGATATAGTCATCCTGGCAGATTCACTGACGAACACCAGCGCAATGCTAGGCGACCTCAACAGTGCCTCACAACGGATGGATCTTAAGACAAACATGGATAAGACGAAAATCATGTCAAATGTCCATGTCACACCCGTACCGGTAGTTGTTGACGGTACACCTTTCGAAGTCGACGTGTAAATTTATCTGGGACAAACGATCCGGATGGGTAAGCTTAACTTTGAGAGGGATGTCTAGAGGTTAGACTACATTTAATCTTTCAGGTGATTGATCAATAATAAAAATAAAACCGCACAAAGGCCCCCCACCTTCTCCTATACTCCCGCTGAGTATATTTTAGTCGATTAATCGATGGTTGGTTTTAGGGGAAGACTTTTTTTTTCGACCCTACCATCCACAGAAATCTTGTAAGTTTGGGTTAAAGTATAAATTATCTTCCGACAGCGGTTACACCTGGAGTTACCACTTTTATCCTGGACATGGCGACCAATAGCTGGATTAGATAAGCCGAAGTCAGTTTTTGTAAGTTTGTGCAAAGTATTCCTCAGAAAATGAAGAATTATGATAACTGTCAACTACTACACTAGCATACTCTTGGCAAGGTACCTAAAAGAACAAGGTACCCATTTATGTGAAACAGCACATTTAAAAATTGTCGGACACTGCCCCGAGAACTGGTTTAGCAATGCTTCAACCTTTCTAAGGATGCTTTTTTTATCTGACTAAAGTAGCAAACGGGCATGCAGTCCACATGATGGTAAGTGGTCATTGCCGCCCATGGACATCAGTAATTTTTACCAATAATATAGAGAACATGAACTTTGATTGCAGAAGATGTGGCAATAACCATAAATGCAGAGAGTGCCCAGCATTTAACAAACCCTGCACTAAATGTAACAAAAGTGGGCATTTCTGTAAAATGTGCCGCACTAAAAAGAAGTATATTACCAAACAGAAAAATAGAATAAATGCATTAGAGGAAAGCTCAAGTTCTGAAGATGATGTATACACATTTGCCATAACAACTGGACAGAAGAAAAACTGGACAGAAAAAATAAAAGTCGGCATGTTACCTCAAGCCCTCATCACCATCAAGGCAATGGGCTCGCTGAAAAAGCTGTTCAAACAGCAAAAAACCTACTAAGAAAATGCAGCATTGATAACTCAAATGTTCAACTTGCTTTGTTAAATTGAAGAAATACACCACGAAACGAACAGTTAGGTTCACCTAGCCAACGTCTTTTCAGCAGAATTACTAGATCTCCTATACCCACAACTGACACTAAATTAAAACCGAAGATAATACAAGGTGTCGCAAGCGAATTACAGCGATTAAGAGAAATATAAGTTAAGTATAGCAACAAACATGCTACAAGACCAGCCAGTTTTGAAATCCATGATAAAGTCAGACACAAAATCGGTCATCGTCATTGGGAAGGGGCAAAAGTGATAGGAAAGTGTTGAACGAACTGGCACATATAGTTATAGGCAATGTAATCGATGATACAAAAATATAATGATAGTGTGTTCTTCTCTGTTTAAAAGTCTGTCATGGTGGAAATATACGTGTAATGTGTGTCTCAGTTAATTTAAATAAAAATACATTTAAAATATTGCGTATTACTTTTATTTTCAACATCCTTCAGGTTATGGGCCCAGACTCGTAATCAGATTGGATATCATCACTGGCAAAAAGTATCAACGTGAAAAACAAGACACGAGCGGCGTCGTGTGCTTGGAAGTTAAAATTTTTGTCGGGAAAGAAATTACTTGTTCTTGGTTAGAACGAGGCAAGAAGAGGTAAAGAAAGGAAATACAATGGATTCCATATTACACGGACAGGGTGCAATAAAATTGGAAGGTGTCAAGAATTGGAATATATGACGGTTCCAGACTAAGGTTTTGCTGCGAGGCCAGGGCTTGTATGACGTAGTAAACGGCACTACGATAAAACCTGAAAATGATGCCGACCGTACTCGATGGGAAACTAGAGATGCAAAAGCCCAGACATTGCTTGATACAAGGATGTCAGAAGATGTCATGGTACATATTTTATAATGTGAAACCTCGGCTGAGATGTGGCGAAAATTACAAAGTGTCTATGAACAAAAATCAGAGACAAGTATTCATATCGTGCAGCAAAGATTTTTTAAATTTAAATATGAAGAAGGTGTAGAGATGTCTACTTTCTTATCAAAGATACAGGAAATGCAGAATTAATTGAAACAGCTCGGTGAAACTGTATCTGATAAGCTCGTAATAACGAAAGTTTTGATGTCGTTACCAGATCAATACCAACATTTCGTATCTGCTTGGGAATCTGCAACTGAAGAAAAGCAGACCTACGATAATTTAGTAGCCAGGTTGATGATAGAAGAGGAAAGGGTAAAGGAGAAAAGCGGCAGTGAAAGTGCGCAATCATCTTCGGCTGCATTTGTTGCTAAGAAAAACTTTAATAAAAAACTGGTAAAGTGCTACAAATGTAATAAACTAGGACATTTTCAAAATGAATGCAGATTTAATCAAAATGTAAGTTCGAACAATTATCATAATAATAATAACAATAACAAAGATAGCCGATTTGAGCGGAGGTGTTATTATTGTAATAAAGTTGGACATGTTAAAAGTCAGTGTCGCTTCAAGAAAGAAAAAGAGAACAATGCTTTCGTTGTAGGAAATGCAATCGGCGATAATTTTCATAAAACCAAGTGGCTAGTAGACTCCGGTGCGAGTGAACATATGTGCTGCGATCAAAAACTTTTTTCATCGTACTTCTACTGTTACGCAAAAGTTGGTAACTGACTAACTGTAGGTAATGGCACTCAGATTAGTGTCGAAGGATGCGGGCAGGTGGCGCTTGAGGTATGGAACGGAAACGAATGGATTCACACGACCATAGACAATGTCCTCTATGTTCCTGAACTGAAAATGAATCTCTTATCTGTCAATCGTGTCACGAGTAGAGGTTATGTTTTGATGACAAACCGGAATAGTTGCGAATTTTATAATAAATGCAACGAAATTGTAGCAGTTGCACAGCGAAGCGGAAATATGTATGTGTTGGATTGTCGTTTGTATACGGATTGCTTAGTTAATGCTGCAAAAGTTATTCAGGGAGATTTGCATTCATGGCATGAAAGGTTAGCCCATCAAAACATACAATATGTAAAGGATATATTGAAGAAAAACAATGTTAGTTTCCGTGAGCTAGATTCAAAGAAATGTGAGAATTGTTTGAAGGGTAAAATTCACCGTTTGCCCTATCCTGCGAGTGATAATGTGAGTACGAGAATTTGTGAAATAATTCACGCAGATACCTGCGGACAGATGGAAGTAACGTCAGTCGGAGGTTCCAAATATTATGTTTTATTCAAAGACGATTACTCAAAGTACAGAATGGTTTACTTTGTCAAAAATAAGGATGAAATTAAGAAGTGTATAAGAAATTTTATTGCTCGGGTAGAAAATGAAACAGGTAATACTATTAAAATATTCAGAAGTGACAATGGTACAGAATTTATTAACAAAGAGGTCCAGGAAATGTTCCAAGTAAAGGGTATTATTCATCAAACATCTGTTCCCTACACCCCAGAGCAGAATGGTAAGGCAGAACGAGAAAATAGGACGTTGATAGAGGCTGCTCGAACCATGCTATATGCTAAAGACTTACCAAAGAAATTGTGGGCAGAGGCAATTAATACTGCAGCCTATATTTTAAATAGAACGGGTAAAAGCAGTGATCCAGAAAAAACTCCATATGAATTATGGTACAACAGGACATATGATATAAATAATATAAAAACATTCGGTACTACTGTTGTAGTCCATATTCCAAAACTGCAAAGGAAAAAGTGGGATCCAAAAGGTGTAAAAGGTTACCTGGTGGGATATGGAGAAACTACAAAGGGATATCGAGTATATTTTCCTTGCAGTGATAGTGTTGAAATAAGAAGAGATATTATTTTCCTGGAAAATAATCAGACCGATGCGGGTAAGTTTGGTAGCAACTTATATGACATTTTACCTGTACAGTTGTCAGCCAGTGAAGCCAGTGAAACACAAGAGCCAAGTGAACAAACATGTTTAAACTCTCCTGAGGACAGTCATCAAGAAACTAGTAGTGGTGAGGAAAGTGAGGGAAGTTTGTATGAGCCAAGTGAAAGCAAGGACTCGAGTGCACAAAGTGGTAATGATATAAGCACCAGACGGCAAGGCAATCGTGTAAGAAAGCAGACTGCATTTTATGAATGTAACAATGCTTTGTTGTTAAGATAAAGAGTAATAATAATACTTTGCAATATAAAGCTAGATTAGTAGCTCGGGGGTTCTAGCAAAATGATATATTAGATTTCAATGATATTTATGCACCTGTTGCAAAGTTGTCAACATTCAGATTATATTTAGCAGTAGCAACAAAACTTAACTTACCAGTCTCACAATTAGATGTAACAGGGGCATGTTTATATGGTGATATAGAGGAAGATGTGTATTTAAAATTACCTAAAGGGGCATATAACAATGGTGAAAATATAGTTAAGCTAAACAGGTCCTTATATGGCCTTAAGAAATCTCCAAAATACTGGAATATAAAATTCAACTCGGTTATGATTAGAGAAGGCTCTAAAAGATCTCAATGTGATTCTTGTCTTTACTCTAGGTGTAATGATAAACAAAAAATGTATGTAATCATTTATGTTGACGATTTACTTTTTTTTGGAACTGATGCGGGCCAAATATGTGAATTTAAGTTAATGCTAAGTAGGGAATTTAAGATGAAAAATTTGGGTTTGATTTCAGATTTTTTGGGAATAAATGTTAAACAGAATTTGGATAATGGGGTAACAGAATTATGTCAAAAAGCCTATCTAGAAAATGTCTTAAAAAGGTTTAATATGTACAATTGTAAACCTATAAGTACACCTATGGAGCAAAACTTTAACACTAAAATATTGGAAAGTGAATGTAAAACAGATAAAAATACAGAAAATTTGCGTAGGTTTGTGTCTTTATTTTCTTTTTGATATTCTGAGCATACATGATACTGATGATTCTGATTACGAAACATATGATGCTTATTTATTAAGTTTAAAAGAATAAGATGATAAGGAAAATATAGAGCTTGAGTTAGATTCCGTACCGTTTCATTGCAGTGAAATAGAAAATTACGCAATAGAGGATTATAAGAAAGACGATTAGATTGTGGCAAAATTTTCGACACAAAAAAGTGTGAAACATTGTGTAGGACGAATTTTGAGTGCAAAAGATAACGTTCCTTCTGTTAAGTTTGTTAAAAGAGTAAACAAAATAAATATTGGTGAAAAATTGATATTCACCTAAATGTTGAGGATATATGTGACATGAATCATTTACATGTTAATATTCTAGTTCTTCCTCAACCAAATATATCTCGAAAAGGTCAAATGATGTTTGATGTTGATTTGAGTAGTTACAATATTCAGTAAAATTCTCAAATATCAAATACTGCAGGGATGTTATGATTTAATAATGAATACTTGTTCAAATACGTGGCCTTCGCCAAATGTTTAGCTTTTAGTTTAACTACATTTTACTAGTTTGGCTGTTACCAAAAAATGTAACGTGATCTGTAATAATCGCTCATGTTTCTCGTGTTATGTAAATTTAGTATCGTAGTTGTAGTAGAAAGTTGAAACTCCTAGATAGCTTTTTACCGCAGCACGTGACGACCCTAAGTCATTATATTTATTGTATGAAAAAGGCTCAGAAAAGTTTTTTGACTTTGCCCACTAACTTTTGATGTTCTATAAATATGCCAAGAAATGTTATAATCTTTTAAAGTGTGACGTAGCTCAGTTAGTTTATTATAGTTTTTAAGATCAATGAGTAAGGTTGATTACGGAATAAATTTATAACTTAAAAAAGTAAGTGAGCAAATTTGCCAAAAAATATATATCATATTTTCACCTTGTTGGTTACACAATTACGGTCCAATTTACGGAACCTTTTTTATTTTTGCCGATGACTGATAAAAGTATTAAAAATGGACACAAATAAATTTGAATAATGCTTAACATGATTTTAGAAATGAAAGAATTGGTCTTAATAAATGTGCAAAAATACATAAGTTTCCTAAAGCCACTTTGAAAAGACATTTAGATAAAGGCGATACAGTTCTATAGAAATTATAAAAGAAAGACCTACTCCGTTTAGCGACGTTTACCGATTAGACACACATAACGTAGTGGCACTAATGATCGACAAGCTCCAATGATCGACAATTTTTTTCTCTAATTAGAGAAAATAAGAGTTATAATACGATTTTTTAATATGGCTATACTGTGGCTCAGACAATACGCTTCCTGCTGTCATCCAGTGACATTTGAAAGAAATCCGCCATTTTTTTTACAAATGGCCGTGTGAGAACTTAGTTCGGCTAGTGTTCCTCATAAAATAACGGCATTTCTAACCGGATTCTGTAAGAACGTAAGTACAAAATATGTTCATTATTTTCATATATTGAAACTTATATTAATTTGATGGTTTTTAAGCCGTATTATGGGAATGATAAGATCGATTTATGTTATAAAAAAAGTTAGGAGGTTATTTTTTTAACCTAAATTGCCGGTGTCGATTACTGGTCCTCAGAAATTGACTTGCTCCAATCATCGACGAGTGTCGATAATAATTTTATTAAAATTATTTTTGTGTAACCACGGAATATGGTTCTCTTTTCTTTGCAGAATTGTTATATATTTAAATTAGGTTGATCAAAGTAGAGTTACCAGTATTCGACACGATGTCGATTAATGGGATTGAAATGTGTCGATAATTGGTTCATACAGATGTCTCCAAGAAAAAAACTACATTTAATAATGAACATACATTTTATAAACTAAATTTAGTAGGTATTTTATACATTAAATATATTACACTGATAATAATTCTTTCTGTTATAAAAATAAAATTTGTTTAACTGCGAAATAAATTATTTTTGGATTTGAATTTAAAATAATTGCTTAATTTTTTATGACTTAAGTACTTATATTGAATTTAAGTCAAAGGTCATGAATACTAGGTAAATACTTATCCATTTCGACACATTGCAATTCCATAAATTATTTGTTACATTTGACAAGAGAATACGGTGACCGACGGTCATCTTTTCTTTGCCGAATTGGTAGATATTTAAGTTACCAGTAATAGGTAATTGATTCTTACAGATGGCTCCGAGAAAAAACTACAATTTCGACCAGATTGAAAAAGCAGTTGAAGCTGTTAAGAATGGAGAAAAGATAGCAAGTGCTGCGCAACGTTTCAGAGTACCAAGAATTACTCTTCATGACAAAATAACACGAAGAACTTCCATTGGTTGTAGTATGGGGCCAAGTACCATCTTAACAAAAGTAGAAGAAGAAATTTTAGAAAAATGGTTATTAACTTTAGCTGAAAAGCATATTCCCCTAACTAAAGACTGTCTACTGGACAGTGTTCAAAAACTAATAATTAATCAAAACAGGAAAAATCCTTTTACTAATAATAGGCCTGGTAAGAAATGGTTTCACTCATTCATGAAAAGACATCCAAACTTGTCACAAAGAGTACCAGATAACTTGTCGAGAGCTCGAGATAATGTATCGGAGGATAACATTAGGACCTGGTTTAAAGAAATCGAAAGTTATTTAGAAGAACATAACTTAAAAAATATTCTAAACAACCCACACAGGCTATTCAATGCAGACGAAAGCGCGTTTTTCTTGTCGCCGAAATCTGATCGTGTTATCTGCTAAAAAGGAGATAAACACCCTTATAGTAAGTGTGGTGATGAGAAGGACAACCTTACTGTCCTTATCACGGGAAATGCAGCCGGAGACCTTGCCCCTCCAATGATCGTATTTAGTTATGAACGAATTCCTTCGTCTGTTGCTGCTAGTGTTCCCGATGAATGGGCAATAGGTAAGTCAGAAAGTGGGTGGATGTGCAGCAGCACCTTCTATGAATATGTGACTAATGTTTTCAACCCTTGGTTAGAGCAAAATAATATTGAAAAACCGATTTTATTCTTTGTGGATGGCCACAAATCCCATCTCACCCTACATTTATCAAATTTTTGCTCCCAAAACGGTATCGAGATCTTTGCCCTGTACCCAAACTCTACGCATATTTTGCAACCTATGGACTTGTCAGTATTCAGACCCCTCAAAGCACATTGGAGAAAAGCCGTGACGCAATGGAAAATGGAAAACCTTGGTCAAAATCTTCGTAAAGAGAATTTTGCTCCAGTACTTCAAAAATCACTCGCAAACATAACAAAAGATTGTGTGAAAAATGGGTTCAGAGCGGCGGGACTTTTTCCATTCGGGCCTGATTACATTGACATGTCAAAAATAAGACCAAAGGAAACCTCAACTAAAACTAATCCAGGGCAGACGGAATTTGTGAGATATTTAGAAAACGAAATAATAAAAGTTTTTTCAGCTGAAAAGTTAGACCTATTTAATAAATTATACTTTGAAAATAGAAGTACACTGGAAAGTAACATCCCTAATGAAGATGTGGCTTTATATGTAATTTGGGCCAAAAATAAATCCGATGACGTGTGTCGTTTGGGTTTGTCGGATGCTGCTTCTACGTCGGACACTTTGGAAGAGGTAGACATAGTCTCAAATAATATAACCACTGCTCAGTTCAAATCGAGCAAGGCCGCAAGGTGAATCTGAAAACATCACAAAAAATAGAATCTGCAGGTCTAAAATTACAAACATATAGATACAGCTGCTGGCGGTCAGTCTATGGCTAGCATCAGTTACATAGATTTACCTGTAACTTTTGAAATTAATTTACATATCATAACCGTTTTTATGTTACCAGAAGATAATATAGACCTCATAGGTATTAAGAATAGATTTTAGCGTATATTTGACATTAAAAAATATAGCAGTATTACCTTTTCGAATTCTGTTATTTTAAATGCCAGCCTTAAAATTGAACGTTCTTCTTTTAATCGTGCTT
This sequence comes from Spicauda simplicius, assembly GCA_949699795.1. Lineage (NCBI taxonomy): Eukaryota > Metazoa > Arthropoda > Insecta > Lepidoptera > Hesperiidae > Spicauda > Spicauda simplicius. The sequence goes on along the minus strand of OX453072.1, from coordinate 11,955,281 downwards.
AGGACAATTTAAGTTCTTCGGAAAGATCTACAGCTGACAACAAAATTGCTCAGTTTATAATATACTCAGCGGCAGAAAATGTGGTCCAGAGTTAAATATTGTTTAAATTCCTTTTTAATGTTAATATTTATGAAACTTACTATCTAGTTTTTGTTAATTATGATATTTTGTCGTATATTGAAAATTAAATCACGTTGAAAATTTTGAAATTGATGACAAAAAACGAATTCATTAAAAAAGCCTCGTTTAGCCAGCTCTTGTCCACAATACAAATCTTAATAATGTTCATAAGTTACATTATTAAAAAACAAGTGTCTGGGGAAGCAGAAATTTTATTAAGGCATATGCATACATTTACATTTTGAAAGATAATTATGTTCAAGCTACTAGGCAGTTACTAAATGGGGGTTTTGATAGTAAAATGTTTTTTATTCACATTTAAAAAATATTGTTTGGTCAAAAAATTGTAAGCCATCAGACATCTAGGCATATTAAAAATATTTTATATACAACGGCGGAATGTATTACCTTCTTACCATAGATTGAAGTAATAAACGGATGGGCTTACATTACCCGTCATGAAATAGACGATTTATAAAGTATAAAATATGTATGGAGAAACAATGGCTGTAAGAACAGTTCATACCAATATGGAATGCATTTAGACACAAACACAGAACCACAAATTTTCTAGAATTTTGGCATCACAAATTTAACTCTCAGGTCGGAAAAAGGGATCAAATTTAATTAATTTACTGAACATACTGCATGAAGATGCTGCTTTTTACACTGTTCATAGTATAGTCGTCAAATTCATAGTCATATAACATCTGTGTCAGCAAGAAATATAAGCATAAAGAAGAATTCATACAAAACGCTCAAATTAAGCTAACTCTTGGTGATTTGTCGGTAGGATATTTTTTCGAAATGTTTGCGCAGTTAAATTTACAAAAAACTTTCTGTTATTTCTTATATCTATATTATAACTCTTGCGACGAACTGCGTATTTATTGAGTATAACAGCCAGGATGATTGTAAATAAGATGATTTATCTGTGATAATTGCTCTAGTTTAATTACTGTAAATTGTTCTATTATGCTGTAATACTAAATATTTGACTACTTATTTAACAAGCGAAAACTATATAATTTTATTTGTGATACATAATTAGTGACAGTTCTGTTTAATCAGATTGTGTCTCGTTCGCACCACGTCAAATATACGAGAGCCACCAGCGAGAGTAGACGTGTTGGTAGTCTGTCCATTAAGTGCGTGTACGACCCTGTGAGATATCACAGTATTGGACTGGTTTTACATGCGTTAAAATCTATAATAGCTATAGCTGCATCAAAGAATTATGACATGTTTACATTTGACGTTAAAACTGCATTTTTGTGCGGTGAATTGACAGAAGATATCTATATGATACCAAAAGGTTATGAAAGACAGCCTAATAAAGTATGTCGTTTAAATAAAGGATAATATGGAGTTAAACAAGCTCCAATAACATGGAATAAGAAATTTACTGAAACAATGCTAAAGCTTGGATTAAAACCTACAATAACAGATCAATGTGTATTTTTAAATGAAGACAGGACAATAAATATAATATATAAATTGCAATATATTATGTTGATGATGGATTAGCAATAACTAAAAATAAAATAAAATACATAAAAACATTGAGTCATTTGAAGAAGGAATTTAAGATGAGATTTTATGAAAAACCTACAAATTATGTAGGATTTGAAGTTAACAGAACTAAAGAAGGTATTTTATTACGTCAACAAAGCTACACAGAAAGACTACTTCAGTAGTTTAATATGTTTGACTCTAAGCCGGTAAGCACACCGTGCATTACCGATAAGAAAAGTGAAACTATACATACAGATACATCAAATTTTCCCTATAGAGAATTGGTTGGAGGTTTATTATATTTATCTACAAGATCAAGACCAGATATAAGTCAAGCCGTAAATGAAGCAAGTAAGAAAAATAGAAAATCCATCCAGAGAAAATATAGTTGTAGTGAAGAAAATATTAAAATATTTAAGTGGAACGAGATCTTATGATTTTTAGAGGAATAATGTACAACGCAGGAGGAGATAATACAGGACTAAATGCATATTGTGACTCAGATTGCAAATTGTATTGAGACGAGACGTAGTACGTTTTGAAGGTGGTAGAACCAGTGCAGTTCGACCGGGGAAGTACCACCGCCACACCTATTTCTAGCGTGAAGCATTTCTTGCGTTTCGATAGAAGGGTGTGGTTGCCGGCACACTTTTACATGAGGCGACCATCATAGTCCTCGGGAGTAGCAACGCATCTGTGATCTGTGTGTTCTATATGAAGTTGATTACAGATGTCCATGGGCGGCAGTGACCACTTACCATCAGGTGGACTGCATGCTCGTTTGCTACTTCAGTCAAATAAAAAAAAACGTACAACCGGATTTGTCATTATGTTATCAGATGGAACCATATCGTGGTGCTCCAAGAGACATCCAATAGTCAGCTTATCATCTACTGAAGCTGAGTATATAGCGGAAGCAGAATGAAGCGTTAAATAATGTTTATATTTAAGAATATTTATAAGTGAGTTAATTGGAAGTAATGTTAAAATAATTTTAAATATTGATAACCAGAGTGCAATTCACTTGATAAAGACAGGTTCATTTAGTAAAAGATCAAAACACATTGATGTAAGATTCTATTTCATTCATGAAAATTATAAGAAATGTAATTTAGATATAAAATATTGTCCTACAAATTTACAAATTGCTGATATGTTACAAATTAAAACCGCCTAAATTAGTTCCTCAAGTCGTTTGGATGCGCTGCTATGCAAGGATGGATCACCATGCCCTTTCTAATGATGCTGGTAATATTGATTTTTCTCCCATACTTGCTGCATCGTCAGTGGACGATAAAATATCTCTATTAAATAAAGCAATTCTGAATCTGTACGACTTGCATGCTCCTCTAAAAGCGATTAAATTAAAACGGCCACCAGCTCCTTGGATTACACGTGTAGTGCGCATAGCCATGACACGACGCGACAGGGCCTTTAGAAGATTTAAGCGTGAAAGGACTGATGAGAACTGGCGATTTTATAAAACTGCTCGAAATGGCTGCAATCAAATGGTGAGAGCAGCAAAACGCACTTAATTTACCGAACAATTATGTAACAATTCTTCAGCAGAAGTATGGAAGTTCCTAAAAATATTGGGCATCGATAGGTGCCTTACTAATTATGAAACTTCTTCTTTCTCTCTTGATGACTTAAACACTTATTTCTCTTCTTCTTCTTCTCTTTGTACTAAAATTAAGTCGGAATCCATCCTAGAAATTACTTCTATGAGTCAGATTGATATACAAAAGTTCAACTTCTCTCCAGTTACCGTGGATGAGACTAAGAAAATTATTTCCTCCATTAAATCCAAAGCAGTCGGCTATGATGATGTTAGCAGATCTTTTTTTTTTTTTTTTGTTTTCGAGGGGGAAACCTTCCAAAGGTACCCGACGCCGTGGGAGCGACGCAGGGTTATGTGGGATTTTTACCGCACTAAAACCCCCCCGGTGGCTGTCCTCGGCGCTGAAAAGGAGGACTCCGGGATCTCGAAACGACTTCAACCGGAATCCTCCGAGCGCGCTGCCCCATCGGGCTCCTCCCAGATGGGCGGCTGGGTCCACCGGTCCGTCTAGTCTTTACGACGGTATGCGATCACACATACCGCCGTCCTTCCCGGGATTGCCTGACCGAACGGTTCGAGCTCCCACTCTAGCCGTCTGCAACCCCGGAAGCCCCTTTTAGTCGCCTCTTACGACAGGCAGGGGATACCGTAGCCCTATTTTGACCCCGAGGCTACAGGGACGAATGTTAGCAGATCTATGGTTGTTTCTATTCTACCACATTTACTTCATATTATAACCCACATCATCAATACTTCCTTGTCTACAGGGGTTTTTCCTTCCATTTGGCGTAAAGCTTTTATCATCCCACTTCCTAAAGTATATGACCCTTGTCATCTCAATAATTTCAGACCAAATTCAATATTACCTTTCCTATCAAAAATTCTTGAAGCTGTTGTACACAAACAAGTCTCCTCATTTATTTTCAATAATAATCTTATCAGCCCCTTTCAGTCCGGCTTCCGGCCAGGACACAGCACTACAACTGCTCTTCTCAAAGTTATTGAGGATATTCACGACGGCATGGAGGTAAAATTGGTCGAAGTCCTCGTTCTTATAGATTTTTCAAATGCCTTTAATATGGTGGATCATAACATACTTCTTGCTGCACTTCAACACTTCAGGGGCGTCAGCATGCTGTTAGAGTTGATCGCACGCTTTCTGACTGGTGCAATCTTTCCAACGGCGTCCCTCAGGGACCACCCTGAGGGACGCCGTTGGAAAGGTGATAGAATAAGATACCCTGAAGTGGAAGGTTCAGTAAGAATAGAAAAAAGAGTGTAAAGTAATCTAACCTGTCTGCGCTCACGAATAGGAAGCCATTTAAGCTAGCGACGATGAGAGGAGATGTAATCAAATTTGCGTAGACAGAAAATAAATCTAATGGCATAATTTATTAATCTTTCCAACTTGTTGAGGTGTTCCTCATTTATATCGGTGCAACACACATCAGCATAATCTACAATGGGCAAAATAAGAGTTTGTATAAGAGTGATTTTGACTTTAATCGGAAGAAAGTTTCGGAGACGATTTAGAGTACGCAGCCTCACAAAGACGGAACGACAAATCTCATTTACAAGTTCAGTCCAACTCAAAGTACAATCTAAATGTAAGCCGAGGTCTTTGACACAAGATGAGAAAGGTACAGTAGAATCCTCAAACATAACAGGTGAGATAGAACTATAATCTAACATCGCTAACTGCCGCGAGCTGCCAATGATAATAGCTTGGCACTTTGAGGGGTTAACTGCGATGCCATATCTATGAGACCAGTTACTTACTTTAGCAAGATTAGAATTAATAACATGAATAGCATTATTAATATTAAAAACATTAGCTTGTGCATAAATTTGGAGATCGTCAGCATATAAATGGTAAGAGCAGTTGAGGGAATAAGTGAGGAAGTTAATGTAGAGTGAAAAGAGTAAAGATGATAGAGTTCCAGTTTCATTGTGATTCACATGAACGACAGTTGCGTTCTTCTAATTCTCTGGTATTAACGATTTCTCTTCATCGTTCGTCCTTTGTGTCCAACTCATTTGCTATCCACGCCACTCGGCTCTGGAATTCCCTTCTAGACGGCTTACGCAAATCTAGCAGCCAACGAAGTTTCAAAACGAACATCAAATCCTATTTTCTAGAAAACTTACTGTAATTTAAACTGTGTTGTTCAACTATAACATGTTTCCTAATAGATGTATAATAATTATAATATTTATTTTTTTAATATCATTATATCTATTATTTTAGCTATATATAAGTAATTGATAATCATATACCGCCTTGCATGTTTTCTGCTTAGCCCAATGGTTGACTGGTAGAGAATACTTCTAGCATTAAGTCCGCCTTTTGTACCATATTTTAGGTATAATAAAGTTTAAATAAATATGTTTACAAACATATGTTTAAAGAAAAAAATGTCATTGTAATAAAATTATAAAGTGGAAAAATAAGTAAAATTATGTGGTAAAAGTGTATAATTTTAAATAAAAGGTTAGCTACTCTGTGGTAGACTCTATTAGAAAGTTACTCTGTGGTTTAATATTTCGGCAAGTAGTTCGCAAAATTAAAATGTAAAAGGATAAAATATTATAACAGTTGTTTAAGAACAGAATAAACAGTGTGAAATACTTGTCCGAGTGTTTAATATAAAATAAAACTCCCGTTAGAGTTACAACCAAGGCTCCATGAGTTGGTCTCCTATCTTCATGATGAACTCGTGTCGGACCATTGGTTTTTTTTTGTTTCTCACGTTGTTTGAACTATGAACAATATAAGCATCAATTATACATAGATTTAACATGTTATAGAATACGCACAGCGCTATCTTTTCATTTTTCGGTTTGTATATGAATTTGAATACATTTGGTCGACTGTGTCAACTGCACCTTTCGTACTATTGTAAAAATGATAATTCATTTTTACAATAATCTCGGGTTTTCTCGTATTTACGTTGAAATTGGGCTGATCGTGAATTGTAGATAAAAGAAACACGACTTTGTTTGACTTAGCTTTTCTTATAAAGCTTTTCACGATCGTAACAAAAGAGTGAAGTACCGATTGCGCGAGATTTAGAATTCCTTTTTTTTTCAGGAATTTCGCGTTTGTTACTCCTCGGACTTCCAACGAAATTTAAATTATAAGGTGCCTTTAGTAACTCTCTGGCCAATGGTACAGACGTGAACCAGTTGTCTATTGTTATATTGCGATTTGTTTCATGTAACGAAGATGTTATTTCTTTTATAAAATAAGTAGCTAAAGGTTGTTTTTGGGGCTCTGTCCCTTTCCCCGAAATACGGAATAGCATATATTACATATTTTCTGTTGACATCTGCAGCCATTACAAGGTTATTTCCGTATTCATTCGGCTTATTTGGGATATACATTCTGACACCTTTCACGAAACCCAACAAGCTCTTAATTTACGGTTATGTATGATTCTGGCGTGTACCATTTTTGAGAATTATAAATTACGTAGTGCAATAGTATTTGCATATGTGTAAACCTGTCACTTTGTTGTCTCTCAACTCTTTTGTGCTTGTCATCGAATCGGAGAAATTTTATGAGAAAATTAAATCTTTCTGCACTCATACAGGCCTTAAATATTGTTCCTGATCTTTGTGTGTTAAAAAGCATTCGAGTTGGTAAATTATTGATTTTCGTAGCTACAGAATTATACAATAAACCAAGAGCTTTTAATTCTAACAAATCAGTTGAAGATACGGTAAACGAATCGTGTTTATACTTATTCTTTTGAATAGTTATTTCGCTGTTGGTAAAAGTTACAACTTGTTGCAGAATATCATCAGTTATAAATAGAGAAAAATAAGTCTTTGGGTTCAAGTAATTTCCTAGCCTCTCCTTTGGGTCCTGGTATAAAATAGACTATGTTTCTCCTCATAGTACGTGTACAAGTGGAGTTTGGAGTAGATGACCATTTATGTTTATTTCCATACAAAAATTTTGAGTTTGACTGAAGGACTCGTGGGTCAGACACATTTGAGTTTGGAGTAATATTTAAATTATTATCCTCACCTGAAGACTCCTCAGAATCTATAATTTGAGTCGTTTATTAGGTTGTATAATTTCATCGTCGGAGCCCAAAGGCTCGCTAGATAAATCTGAATCGCTACCAATATCATAATGAATTTCCTCTTCCAAATTATCGTCTGTTTCAGAGTCTGAGGTACCTTCTTCACCTACCTCCTCAAGGATTGTCTCGAGCCATTCACGTATCTGATCTTCTTGACTTCTCAAATCCATCTAATTTAATAAAAATAAATATCAGCATATTAAAATATATGCCGAAAACATTAAACTCGATAAAATAAGCAACTATTACATATTCTCAATCATTAACATTAAGGAATGTAAATATTAGTATAAATACTCGAAACATAAAATATAATTGTAAAAAATATTGAAAAAGCTACGTAAAAATGTAAAGCTCAATATATACCTGCACCGAACGCAGTAACTAAACTTTCGTAAAGTGGACTACAGAATGGCGGTAAAAACTCCCTTATTAACGTGTGACTAGAAACGCGTTACACGATGAACCATTAGCTCATAATAGGAATTTGACTTTCGTACTGTAGTGCATCAAGTGGACGAATGTTTAGTTAGGGTGAATGTGTTTACTGAGATGTGGGAGCGCAGATTGTAGCATATTAGTATTTTTTCGTTTTTTTTTTTTTTATAGCGAATCCGAGAAAATTATACTTAAACCAGTCACCTAAACTTTCAAGATCAATCCAGCCTCTTTTAGTAACAGTCATTCGAGAGCCAGGCGGAGCTCCAACTAACCAGTCAGACCAAGCGTTTTTGGCTTTAAAAATGAAGTAAGGAAACATTTCTCCTGCAGCGTTTCCACAGAAGAGAGCTGTGGTAAAAGGATTTCGTGGAGTTTCGGATCACCTATAGATTACGACATTTTCGCCTAAAGGGCATTTTGTTTCTTTTTAGGATCGACGTGGAACCCTGTTTCGTTGAAATTATAGATATTCTCAGGTTATCTTGAATTTCTGACTATGTTATCGAAGAATTTATGGATTTTGTCCTCATTACCCTGAGCTCGATTTCGACTTATATTATGTCCCAATGTTGCCTTCGAATCATGATGTCTATCCAAAAAGACTACCGCATTCCCAGCCTGGACACTTATTTTTAAAAACCTTAACTTTTCTGTTTGCATTTAAATATCTTTGTACTATAGGTGTAACATCATAAATGCCTATTGGTATCCCTGAATCTGCAAAAGCCATGATATGCTTTTTTAAAATGTTTTTCTCTTCTTTACTTAAGGCTACGGGCCTCCCTACTTTTTCTATATGTTTATTTTTATCGTATTAATTGGTATTTTATATTATTTGGCTGCAGTGTAGGCACTAAGAGTACCAGATCTAACCTTTTCTATACATTCATCTAAAACTGCTAAGGTGTAATTGGATTTTGATCCATATCTACGGGTGCCAAGTTTTCTTCGCGTTTTTGGCTGAAAAAATAAGAGTACCTAAAGTCATTAATGTCATTGTTGTTATTGTAAAGTTTATATAAGTTCATTTGCAAACCTTTGTATTACGTTTAGACGTTACACTGCCATGTCAAAGTTACCCACATTAAAAATGGTAGATTGTAAAAAAGATAGGGTAATGTAATATTGACACTTTCAAAGTTAACTAAAGTTTTTATTAAATATGACTTACTGTTTGTTTTTGTAAATTTAATTAAGATGCAATGTGAAAACAGCAAAAATGATTTGTGTGTTTCAAATTAGACATATTAAAGGTTACATTTAGTTTTTTACCTACCTAGATAGCAGCCAAATTCTGGAAATATCTAAAAAGTTAACCACTAAAAAAAACACAGTTGCGCGCGCCAATTTTAGAATAGTTTTTGACATAAACGTTGTTTGACAGCTTCTTTTTTTAAAGAGTTGATTAACGAATTAAAATTTAATATTATGCATGAAATTACCAACGTAAAAGCAATAGGTACTTTGTGACTTGGCTGTCAAAGTTATCCTGTAAATCAAAGTTACCCTGATTAACTGCAGATTATTAAGTATTAAATTGTTTCAAAATTAGGAATTAGCTGTCGTGATCATTGATAACGCGCTCTAAGGCTTGTGTATGGCATCTTCAAAATGTTTGATATTCTGACAAGTACCTAGTCTAACCGCTTTAGACAATATCAGAGACAAGTCAGAGGTGGCTGAGTTATTTTACAGTCTAGCCACGTAATTAAGTCGCTATAATCTTTGGCATCGAAATTGAAAGCAGGCATTTAAATGAACGAAGCTCTCTGTTCTTGCTTTTAAAATTCACTGATATGTATAGTTTTTCTAGCAAGCATGGCAATAAGCGTATTTTCTGGATGATAATTTTCTTTAAAGGCTCGTTCAAATATCGAGTTAGACTCATTGGTTGACACAAGTGCTTAGCTCCGTTTGTACATGAGGGATGACATTTTATTGAGAACCACATTGGACCAATTACGAACGTGGCTATAAATAAATTTTCTTCCGGATCTAGAATGGTCAAGTGATCCAGGTGTAATATTAGCTAAATCGGGAGAAAAAATGCCAGTGCTATCAGCACTGGCATTTTTTAATATATTTATTTAAAAATTTATATTTTTTTTGGTCGGTACTCGACATTTTAGTGACTTCAGGACAATTGGCGTTGATTCACGTTTTTGTTATTCAGATCCAATAGGACCTGAAAAGCATTTAGGCCTTGTATTTTTTCCACCTAATAAAAGATGACACAAATTGGAACTCATTCAAATGTAACTACATATTTCATCCAATTTCACAGATTTTTTTCCCAAATAATTTATTATGGAACTTTCAATACCTTTCGCAGTTCCCAACTCATACGTAACGTGCCCGAAATAATCACTTCCTGGTTCTGATAAAATCACATAATGGTCTTTGGTTATTTTTTTCTACAAAATTTGCTTTTCTCTCTGAATGCTTACCATAGTCTTATCAATGTATATCAATGCAATCTGCATGGTGTAATGCTGATCTGAGTACCGTTCTTTCACGGCGCAACTTAGAGCGATATAACAATAACAGCAATTGGATTTAAAAAAGATACTTCTTCTGTGGGACACAAAAGAAGTATCTTTTTAAAATGTTATGGAATAAAATCATTAATTTATACAGCGACAAACGCAAAGAAACGAAAGAGTGTTTAATCATACAAGGCGTTTTTTTACTCAGGTCAAACGTTACACACTTGGCTTCGCCCAAAAATAAAAAATATCGACGAAAACCCATGTCAAAATCAAAATATGACCCACTAATTGATGAAGTTAAATTAATAGAATCAAACCATTTATATAGCAGTTCGACTTTCAGATGGAAGAGATGTAACTACTTCGAATAGAAATTTAGTGCCCACTGGATCTCAAATATATCAGTCACCGCCGTCATCATCATCGTCGCATTCTTCTCCAGCATCATCGTATTCATCATCTCTGGGTTCGCCGCAAGTACCGACTTTACGTACCGAAAGAATACGGAGAAAATATACCACCTGCATACTTCATGCAATATACTATGTAAACAACAGCGGGGAAGAATGTGGTGAAAAACCATATAAGCTTAAAAGCAAAACTGTTGTCATATATCTTATATTGTTTATGTCACCTAGTTTTATGTTTAATAATACCTTTTATATACGGGTAACCTTATTTTAGTTATCTTTTCTTGATATATCTTGTACGTTTGACGGCCTTGATACATAAGCGTCTATATTTGTCATAGTAAGATCGAATAAGTTGTAGTACTCTCTTAAAGTTGACAGTGGGCGCTTCCCACGCTTTTCGCCAAACATGTAAAATTTCCGTAGCAAATTTTTCGGATATATCATGAATTGTCGGCTTTTGTTATTTTGTCTTAATTGTTATATCTAATAAATAAGTAATACCTACTTCATAAAATCATTTTAAGTTATTAATTTAGATTTAGTTGGTTACTTCTCTGGCAAACCAAAAAGATAGAAGTTAAGAACTTGGTTCAGATTGTGCATTAGCCGCAAAGGTGGAAGGTTCGCCAGTTCCGGTACCTAACAATCAATTCATCTCAGTCGATGGCACGCTGCACATAGGGGTATTTGCATGATCTACGCGGCCAAAATTATTTTTGTGCTGAATTAGTTTGTAAATGATGTGAATATATAAAAAAATATATATTACAATATACAATATATATATATCTGAATTATATATATATATATATATACATATACATATATATATATATATATATATATATATATATATATATATAAAATATATATATATTGTAATATATATTTTTTTATATATCGTCGTCTACGAGTCTCACTAGGCCCCAGGGAAACTGGTCGGGCCCTCCTCGCTATCCGCCAAACAGGGGGGGGCGAGGGGGGTCGAGGAAGCCCAACACCGCGGGAAGCAGCTACCGCAGAGCGCCCCAGGTGAACCAGTCGAAGTTAACGAAGTCAACCCCACGTGCAACTTAACAGCATTGCAGGTACATGCGGGTCGATTGAAATATTTTTACAATAATTGGCGAACTATAACCACGAATCCATTAGTTCTTAAATGGATTCGTGAGGGGTACTCTATACAATTTAATAATGCAGTATACCAGGAAAAGATTCCCAAAAATATATTAGGTACAAAAGAACATACTTGTATGACCCTCGCAATCAAAAAATTATTAGACTTAGGTGCTGTCTCGTTGTGTAAACACAACGACAACATTTTTATTTCTAGCTCTTTTTAGCTCCGAAACCCAATGGGGATAAAAGATTTATTCTTAATTTAAAACCGCTTAATAAATTCATTGTTAATAATCATTTTAAAATGGAAGACCATAGGACAGTATCTAAACTTCTAACAGTGAACGCCTTTATGGCTACTATTGATCTTAAGGAAGCGTACTTTTTAGTTCCCATCGCAAAAAGTTACCGTAAGTAGGGGAAATACTATAGTTATTGGCCCCCACACAGTTATTGGCCATTTTGACTTTGACGACCTAGAATAAGCAAAACTGTACTATAATAGTAGTTTTAAAAATGCATCAATGGCAACACTTTCATTAACTGTCAAATAGTTTCAATAAAAGTCCGCTAGGTGAAATGGTTCCTTTTCGTCGAGTGATCTTTTGCCGGGAGGTACAATGTAAGTAATTTGCTAAAAAAAATGTTAAGACTGAGTTACGTTGGCGTAACCAACCCTAGTTCTTAAGTTCAATTAATGTAATAGCGTAATTAGTGTAAGGTGTAGCGATAAGAGATTTTAGCGTGTAAGCTTTGTATTAAAATAAAGACAGTCTGAATCTGCTCTCTGGCTTGACCAGTCGTTTTGTTTATTAAATATAATTTTTAAAAACCCTCGAGTCGGACCTCGATAGTTAACTGGCGCAGTCGGTAGGATTCGCGTCTGAATTAAACGGTGAAAATTCCGCGAATAAATTCGGGACAACCGCGACGCGAATTAACAAGATACCTACATCGGGTCCAGCTCAACAGCCAGCCAGCCGCTACGCATCAACAAAGCCGCGCAGCCAAGCAGCCAGCCGCCCAACGACAAGGCAGCCAACCAGTGGAGAGACTCACCGCCTGAATTCGGCAATGCTCGTGGGGTAAGCATTTATTCTGTTGCTCCCGAGATTTCCTTTGATTGTTCCAAGTGTTCCAACTAACATTTGTGTGATAATCTATTTTAAAATTTTGTGTATTTTATTTGTGTGAAAAATGGCTTTAAATAATTCAGAACCGAAAAGCGAACAAAGTGTTATGCCGTACGAGACATTATCAATTCTTTTGCCCACGTACGACGGTAACAGAAAAACCTTAGAATTTTATATAAATAGTGTGGAAAACGTATTAGAGTTGGTAGAAGGTGCTAGCCAAACGGTCCCCATCGCATGTTTAATTAAAAATAAATTAACAGGAAAAGCCGTTGAGGCGTTGTCACAGCACAATCAGTGCAAATCATGGGAGGATATTAAAAAGATACTTAGAAATCGGTTTGGAGAATTTAGGGGGGAGGTGCAATTAATTAACGAACTAATGCATCTCTCCAAAGACAAATTAAGCATAGAAATGTTCGGTGATAGAGTTAGAGAGTTATCATGCGCTATGATAAACAAGGATCCTAGTAAACGGGAACTGTACGAAAAAATGGCAATAGACGTTTTCTTGGATCAACTCGACCCAATCGTAGCCTTAAATATCAGGTTTCAGGGTGCGGTCGAGCTTGAGGAAGTTATCAAAATAGCGAAACAGGAGGAAATAAAGTTAAAAATTAAAAGACCTTTGTTAGAAAAAACAAAGCAGGTTGTACCCCCTAGGCCTAACATAAATCAAAATTATAGGTATCCAACGCAAAATAATTTTAGATATCCTTATCAGGTACCTCAACCCAACATAGGTCCTAGACAGCCTAACTGTCAACAACCCACAAATGTGCCGCGACCGAGACCGAACCAGCCACAACCTGGTCCCTCGAGTGCTAGGCCTGCGAAAGTAAATTACCAGGAGGAACCTGACAGCGACGTTGAGCAGGAACCTTATTCCTTAGAAGAGGAACATGAAAATTTTTGTGTAACCGTAAATACAGAAACAATAACTTAGTATATGTTAATATAAACAGAAATAACAAACTGCCATACATCTATATTAGCGAGTTAGGTGGTAGGTTTTTATTAGACACCGGAGCCTCACAGTCACTCATAAGCCCGGATGTAGCCCGAAACCTTAACGTAAACACGCAGATAAGAACCGAGACCCATTATATTAAAACACCGCATGGGATAACAAAACATAACGAGGTTGTTTATCTTAAATTGCCCAGGATGTTTAAGTGTAACTTAACACATAAGTTCCTTATGTTTAATTTCGACAAAGACTTTATCGGGTTATTAGGAGTCGACTTACTTGGTCAGCTAGGCTCACAAATTGACATTAAGAACATGATCTTAAGAACGGAATCGGCATGTATTCCCATAAAGGACGATATTAAATCGTATATTAGTGTCCAGCCTAATAGTGAACAATTAATATCATTAGCGTGCAATTATAGGGAAGGTATTTACGAATTGGAGGAACAACAAACCGAAAGCGGCTTATTGTTTCCCGCAGCGCTAGTAGCAGTAAAAAACGGAATAATAAAGACGACAGTTATAAATACAACGGAAAATAAAATTAAATTGAAGAAAGGTCACCCCGTTAGAATGACTTATCTCGATCCATTAAGTGAAGTTAAAAAAAAGAGTCCCGTGTATATTAACGCAGTATATAGTGACGATTTATTAAAGAAAAATTTAAATAGATTAAGAACGGATCACATGAACGAAGAAGAAAAACGTATGATTAAAAGACTTTGCTTTAATTATAGAGATCTTTTTTATTGCGAGGATATTCCACTCACTTTTACTCATCAAGTAAAACACAAACTCAGATTAACAGATGATAACCCAATTTTTGTAAGAAATTATAGGCAAGCTCCTAAACAGAAACAAGAAATTCAAAATCAAGTCGAAAATTTATTAAATCAGAATATAATTAGGGAAAGTATGTCGCCGTGGTCTTGCCCAGTCCACTTAGTTGAAAAAAAATTAGATGCATCTGGAGAGAAAAAATGGAGGTTAGTTATTGATTATAGGCGATTAAATGAGAAAACCATTGAAGATAAGTACCCGTTACCAAATATCAATGATATCTTAGATAGATTAGGGAGAGCACAGTATTTTACGACCATTGATTTAGCATCAGGGTATCATCAGGTGGAAATGAACCCAGATGATATAGAAAAAACAGCATTTAGCACCGATAGAGGGCATTATGAATTCCTCAGAATGCCTTTTGGCTTAAAAAACGCCCCAAGTACTTTTCAAAGATTAATGGATGTAGTTTTAAGAGGCATAGACAATGTATTAACGTACCTCGATGATGTAATTATATACTCAGTTAGCCTGCAAGAGCACTTAGATAAATGCGAACAGGTCTTTAAAAGGTTTAGAACCCATAACCTTAAAATTCAATTAAACAAATCCGAATTTCTACAAAAGGAAGTTAAATTTTTAGGACATACATTAACGAGCGAAGGCCTTAAACCAAACGCAGATAAAATCGCTGCGATTAAAAAATTCCCAATGCCTAAAACTCAAAAGGAAATAAAATCGTTTTTAGGATTGGTCGGATATTACAGAAAATTTATTCAGGATTTCGCAAAATTAACAAAACCATTAACTAAATGTTTAAAAAAGAACGCGAAAATTGAAATTTCAAATGAGTATAAGGAATCATTCGAGAAGTGCAAGGAAGTTCTAATTAACTCCCCAATTTTACAATACCCCGCTTCAGACGTTGCTTTAGGCGCGGTACTATCTCAAGGCACGGTAGGCCAGGACAAACCCGTAGCCTTTGCATCACGAACGTTGTCAACAACGGAAGAAAAATATTCCACAATTGAGAAAGAACTCTTAGGGATAATTTGGGCAGTGAAATACTTTCGTCCGTACCTATATGGTAGAAAATTTACAATTTACACAGACCATAGGCCTCTCACTTGGATTATGTCACTCAAAGACCCGAATTCAAAATTAACTAGATGGCGTTTAAAATTAGCCGAATACGATTATCAAATCATACACAAAAAGGGTAAAATAAATACGAATGCGGATGCACTGTCACGCGTTAAAATTATTTATAACAACGAAGTAGAGCAGGAGGATACGCCCGGCGAAATCCTTGACTTAGTATTAGATAGGGAACAAGACAACCAGGTTTCAATTAACCCCGGACCAAGTACTTCACAGGTTGCGGTGGATGATTTAGAAGGAATAGATATTGAAACATTGTTAGATACTTCGATAATACCGGTAGAGAATAGAATAATTGATCCAATATCAGACCTTTTTAGTCCTATTGCGAGTCCCGTTATTCAAGAAAGCACAGAACCAGTGTACAAAATTCCTGAAATCGAGGACGCAATTGATAGGCAGCGTAAACAATTTCATATACGAAGATCGCCAGGGTATGAGTACAAGGTAGAAGATAGATCGAAAGGGAAAGTAGTTATTAAAGACGTTTTTATACCCATTAATGAAACAGAACCTCAAATTATTAAATTCTTAAAAGAACATACGATTGCAGATAGAATATTCCATTGTTATTTCTACGACGAGGAATTATACAATAGTTTTAGCAAAGTATATAAAACAATATTTGATAACCGCGGTCCAAAACTTATTCGTTGTAAGACAAAAGTTACGTTTATTGAGAATAGGAACGAACAAACGGAATTAATAAGGAAATATCATGAAGGAAAAACAATACATAGAGGAATACAAGAAACATATAAATATGTGCATAGAAATTATCATTGGCCTAATATGTTATTAACAGTTCAGAAGTTCATAAACCAGTGTGATAAATGTTTAAAATCTAAATACGAGCGGAATCCATTAAAGCTTCCGATTTCTCTTACGGAAACTCCACACAAACCCATGGAACACATGTTTATGGATTTGTATAGTAGTGGCGGAGTTACATTCTTAACTATAATAGATAATTTCTCTAATTATGCACAAGCAATTCCTTTAGCAGCGGCCACAAGCATTCATATAGCTGAGGCGTTGCTTACGTTATTCTCAATAATAGGCGTACCTAATAAAATAACAACGGATTCGGATCCTAAATTCGATAACGAAGTTATTACAGAAATATGCGCAATGCACAATATACGTATTCATTTTACGACCCCTTACAACCCAAATTCCAACTCGCCTATCGAGAGATTACATTCAACACTAGCGGAAATGATTAGGATTCAAAGAATAACGGATAGAGAAGAGACAACAAATCTAATGAAGTACGCAATTATCGCTTATAATAACACGATTCACTCTGCAACAGGATTTACACCTTTTGAGTTGTTATTAGGACATACTAGTAGCAGGAACCCCTTAGAACTACATTGTACAAAAGAGTTTTATCAGGAATATGTAAACAAACACAAACAAATAATGGAGAATGTTCATAAACTAATATCAAGTAAATTAGCAAGCGATAAACAAGCAGTAGTTGAAAGAAATAATAGAAACACCGAAAGTGCTTCATTTAAAGTAGGTGATAAGGTTTACAAACAAGTGGCTAAAACAGCTAGAAGTAACAAATTGGAGCCAAGATATATAGGTCCTTACACAATTGTTCGAATACATCCCGAACAGATAGCGGAAATTGTAGGAAAGCACGTGAATGCTAAAACAATTAGAGTGCACTTCAGAATGTTAAGACGCCCCATGAATGTTTCAGGAAAATCACCGTCTGCATCACAGCCCTCTGGTTCACCGGAGTCGTCGCAATCGTTGAACCTATAGACAGTCACAATGGTGTTTTAGTACTTAAAGAAGCAAAAGTGCACCATCAAGTAGATACGTACCATTTAATCGTAGTTTATAATGTGTCAAAAATAAGTGAAATTTATTTAGAAGTATGTAAGGATTATTATTCATTTAATTTTAAGAATCAGAATATGTCTAGTAGTAGAGATAGTTTAGTAACTAGGCAGCAGATAGAATATTTAATAGAAACTATAGAAAGTAAACTAGTTTATTTAGGTTCTAAGCAATTAGGTATCGCAGGGGTACGAGGAGCAAGAAATAAAAGAGGATTAATCGATGGACTAGGCTCAGTAGTAAAAGCTATAACAGGGAATTTAGATCAAGAAGATGCAAGGAGGTTTGAAAGCCAAATCCGAGAAATTAGAAATTATGCGGTAGCTAGTGAAAGGAAACACAATCAAGCAGTAGGTTTGATGAAAGCTTTTATAAGCCAATATAACGATAAATTAGATAAAATAAGGAAAAATCAGGTAAAATTGGTAGAAGCAATAAACGAAATAAATAAAATTCAAAATTTTGCCCAAGCATTAACTATTTATAGTCAAATTGGAACGTGTCTTCAACAACTTTACGATAGATTACTTACTTTAGAGAACGCTATTACGTTTTCCAACTTAGGTCAGTTACATCCAAGTGTAGTAGACCCGAATTACCTGATTGCCGAATTAATAAACGTACAAAACGAAATAGAGTGGCAACTAGCATACGCACCCTCGTTACAGCATATACATAAGATTGCAAAGTCAATTACAGTAAAAGCCTACAGCACAAATGAATCACTTAATTTTATTTTGGAAGTACCATTGGTCACTAACCATCCGTACACGTTACTCCATCTTTATTCAATCCCTAATGAAAATAATACAGTTCTCATTCCCAAAAACCCTTTCCTTATCTTGGGAAGCTCAGAATTTGCATATCCTCGCGAGCGATGCCTGCACATCACAGAGTCAGAGGCGATATGTCGTCATGTAGAGTGGCAGCCCCTCAAACGATCCGAAGACTGCATCGCCCAGCTGATCCAGCACGAAAAGCCCCATAATTGTACATACGCCAAAGCTAATTATGAAGATAACATTATAAGACAGATTAAGGAAAACAGCTGGATTATTATTTTGAAAAGAGAAGAAATAATAAAATCAACCTGCGGTAGCGACGTTCAGTACCAGCGTACTACAGGAGTAGCCCTAGTCTCCGTGGACAATAAATGTATTATAAAAGTTGGAGATAGATCTTTAAGAACTCATAGAAGATTCATCACTATACAAGAAAGTATACCTCTACCAAAGACTTATAAAATTCCGAACAACTTCTCTATCAACATAAAACTAGAAGATGTCCAGTTGGATTCTCTGAAAGATATATTACAAAAGGCGAAAGAGATTAAAGCACCTGTCTACCTCCCGGCGGTCTCAACACGTCCGAGTTGGTCATCAATTGTATTATACATAATCGTCCTATCGATCGGCGTCGGAGCAGCGGCCAGGTGGTACTGGAAGTACATCAGGAGAGCAACGCGAGCAGCAGCATCGCCAGCAGACGAGCAGCAGCAGCAGCAGCAGCCACTGTCTTCGGCGAGCTTTCGTCTTAAGGGCGGAGGAGTTACGTTGGCGTAACCAACCCTAGTTCTTAAGTTCAATTAATGTAATAGCGTAATTAGTGTAAGGTGTAGCGATAAGAGATTTTAGCGTGTAAGCTTTGTATTAAAATAAAGACAGTCTGAATCTGCTCTCTGGCTTGACCAGTCGTTTTGTTTATTAAATATAATTTTTAAAAACCCTCGAGTCGGACCTCGATAGTTAACTACTGTTACTTTTTTTTAATGCAATATTTTGTTAAGTATACAGGGTGTAAATGACAGCGTACCGAATATTAAAAATATGGATTCCTGACACGATTCTGGTGCTTATGGCGTTGGAATTTTTCATCGGATTTTCCTCGAATTTTCCATTTTTTTATGCACTTTTTTTTACAAATTTTGGTAGTATTTCAATACTACTGCATAATGCAACATGAATTTAAAAGAAAAACACTCATTATAGTGTTTTTCACGAAAACTAGCAATGTATAATGAATGCGCTATCAGCTGTTCGACGTCCGGTCAATGACGCCGCGCGGCTGAGGCCGTGCGGCGGGCCGCCCCGCGCTCCGCCGCACCGACTTCCACCAATTTAGGAGCCAAGTTTCCAAAAAACATTCAATACCTAATTCAAACATTTTAACGCAAATAATAACTGAAAACATTATTCGTAAAAATACTAAATACCTATTCTTTTGTTTATTTTTGTGTACCTAATGATTGAAAACTTCTTCATTTATTTAGGGCAAATAAAAATAAATCACAAATAATGATTAACATTTTAACGTATTTGTTTCAGAAGCAAACATAAGGGAAACATCATTAAAGAAATGATGTAGGTACATAAGTATCATGCAAAATTCTATTCCACATACACAGTACACTCACACATACAGCGCGGTGCGGCTCTTCAGTCATTTGCCGAAAGGCGGGATTAACGCCGCACACAGAATAAACAATAAAAAGATAACTCAATGTGGCTAATAAAGTACTTGTTCTCCGTAGGTCATGTACTCGAGATGATGAGTTAGTTTCTGTGATAAGAATATCAATAGTTATTGATTGATATTATAATAGCTTTTTATACTTTCGTTTTTTTTATGTTGTATGTTGTTATTTTATGAAATTTTAATTTGCTTTTATGTATTTAAAGTATTTAGAATCTTGAAGTAAACCAGTCTAATTTGAACTAACATGAATAATGTTTATAATGTACCTAATTTGGTATTTTATTAAAATTACAAAACAACGAGTGGACAAGTAAAAGTAATTGATTTGTCAGTTTTAAGTTAAAGGTTGTGTCATATCTGAATTTAATTGAATCTGTGTAATGCACTCGCTTAGTAGTAACTCGTCACGGAGCGGCGTATTGGCGGCTTTCTTTGATAGTTCGGATATTATTTAAAATTTGAAAAATTGTCACAGTTCGTGATTTTCGCTTGCGGAAGACGGATGCTCTGCAAATTTTGGTTTCGTGTTAGTCGTGTCGTGTGTGAACTGTTATTTATTATTACTTGTTATTGCTTTAGTTTTGTGTTTTTATTGTTATTTAGTTTTTGCAAAATGCAGTTCAGTGCTCGTGAATACGGGGAAATGCTAATGTGTTATGGTGAATGAAGCACGTGGGAATGCACAGCAAGCTCTGCATCTGTACATCCAGAGGTACCCTTATGCTCGCCATCCAACGGACAGTCGTGTGATTACTCGGGCGTACCAACGAGTGTTGGATAATCAGCCGATTGTACCGCAGCAGGAAGGTGCCGGAAGAATGTTGAGAGCACGTGTGGTGGGTAATGTTTTGGAAGCCGTGCGTCTAAATCCGCGCTTAGGTACACGCACCGCAGCTCGAGTATTGCGCAATCGGCACGGGTCTTAGTCTAGGTAGGTACTAAGTTAATAAAATAGAATAAGCGATTTGTTGTTAGATGCGTGCGGGGAATAACTACTTATAATACAATAAGCGATCGGCGATCGGTACTCGGGTTGTTCGATGTACATTGCGCGCTCAAAAATGACCAACTCGGGAACCAATAATTTCCGAGGAAAATTGATGAGTTATTTTTAGTTCATTTAGTGTCACAAATCTACCATTTAAGTTTTCGGTACGCTGTCATTTACACCCTGTATGTATTAGTTTCGATATTCAAATTCTATAAAATTGTGTCTTGAGGAGTGCTATAAACAGTTTCAGGACGTAAAATAACCTACTTTCATTATAACCTCAAAATGGTGTAGTGGCCAATAGCTGTCACAATTATTTGAATGACTTATAGTTATTGTTACCAATTGCCAATTGCTATAGTTAAAACTAAATAAATAAATAGCGTTGTTAATGAAAACAACGTCTTCTGTTACAATAATAAGCGTCATATTCCATTACCATCATTTTAAAATCACTGTAAACAGTTATTGGCCTAGGCCAATAACTATGTTATCCGTCAAAAAAACTTGTAGAAAAAGGAGGCCAATTACTATATACACTTTTATTCATTTTGAATAAGTTAGTTATTCAAAATGAATAAAAGTTAGTTTAAAATTACTTTCTTTCTTTTATATCAGGTCCATAAAGGAAAAACAATGCCGAAGACACCACAATACACAAAAGAGGCCCTTGACGAGGCTTTAGAAAAAATTAATATTAAAACTATGTCCTTGCGAGCAGTTGCAAAAAAATATAATATACCGAGAGCTACTTTACAATTTAAACTAAAAAATCCTACTTCAAAATCTCAATTTGGACCAACACCGTATTTAACATTTGAAGAAGAAAATGCTATTACAGAATGGTTGATTAAAATGGCACGTAAAGGCTTTCCTAGAAAGTCAGATGATGTTCTCGACACAGTTCAAAAATTTTTGACTGACAATCCACGCGTTACTCCTTTTGTCAATAACCGACCTGGTCAGGGATGACTAAAAGCTTTTTTAAAACGTCACCCTAGTTTAGTAAAAAGAACCAGCGAGGGAGTAACTAAAGCCAGTGCCTGCTTGTCTGAAGCTGACATAAAGAAATGGTTTCTTGAAATAAGAAACTACTTCACGAGTGAAAACCTGTTAGAGGCAATTCAAGATCCAAAACGTGTTTTCAACGCTGACGAGACGGGATTTCAGCTCTGTCCATCTACTGGTCGCGTGCTTGCTGCTAAAGGAGACAGAAATGTTTATTCTGTGTAGCTAGGGAACTCCAAGGAAAATGTAACCGTATTATTTACATTTTCTGCTGATGGCACAACTTGTCCTCCTTTAATTGTGTTTCCCTATAAACGACTCCCTGAAAAAATTGCTTCCTCAGTGCCACCTAAATGGGGTATAGGAAGAAGTGATACGGGATGGATGACAGCGGATGTTTTTAACCAGTTCATCACCGAAATATTTGCTCCATACCTCGCTGAAAACAGTATCATAAAACCAGTTATCTTATTTATAGATGGTCACAAAAGTCATATCACTTTACAGCTTAGTTTGACTTGTAAAGAGCTAGGTATTGAACTAATTGCTCTTTACCCTAACACAACCCGTATCACTCAGCCTGCAGATGTTTCCGTCTTTGGGCCTATAAAAAAAAATGTACCGAAACGCAGTTCGAAAATTTCAATCAGAAAACATTGGAGAGGTGGTAACGAAGTTAAATATCGCTGTTATTCTAAAAACTGTCGTAGATGATTTGAAGCCTGAAATTATAATAAATGGTTTTCGAGCATGTGGTTTGTGTCCCTTTGATGAGAATGCAATAGATTACTCCAAATGTCTAGGTACACTGAAAAATGCAGAAGAGTACAATGATAAAAACAAGCTCATGTCCTTAACAGAATTTGAAAACATTGTAGGAGTAGACATGATAGACAAGTTGAAAGTGCTTAAGTCTCAAGGTGTCACCACGAATGATTCATCTCCTACATTATTTAAACTCTGGTCCTTTTTTGAAAGTGGTCACCAACAGAAGGATTCGACTGACATCGAAATACAATACGATAATAATACATCAACAAATGTAAATTTTACCAGAGAAAACCACGTGACTACACTAAAAATTACTATGACCCCTACAAAAATTACAAGTTTGAGCCAGCCTTCGACTTCTGCTACTGTTACTACTTTACCAGAAACTGCACATTTCAACAAGTCAATTAATGATTATTTACCTAATGCACCAGAAAATACGAGAAAGTTTATTCGAAAGACAGAAAAGAATCCATTTGCCATTACTTCTGATAAATTTAGGTCAGTTATTGAGAGAAAAGAACTAGAAAAGCAAGAAAAGGAGAATCAAAGAATGGAAAGAAAAAGAATAAGAGAGGAGAAGGCAGCTGAACGGCAACAAAATGCTTTAAGGACGAACAAAGGAAAAGGTTTAGGAAAAAAAAACAAAAAAAGGAATACAAAATAATGACGACAAGACTGAAGTTAAAATAGAAAATATGAAACCAAAGATACTGTCGAATATTGAAGTAGTTACTTGTGATACGTGCCATCGTCTAGTAGCTAAAAATAAATCCCTGTTATGTGATTGCTGCAACAAATTTTATCATCAGCATTTCATTCCAAGCAAACATAAAGAGCACATACCAGATGATGATGAGTTGTCTGGTTTTGTGTGCCATAAATGTTTTTTATTAAATGATGATGACTCTGAATCTTTTGAGAATGATGATCATCAAGAAGATATGTTTTAGTTATTAAAAATGTTCAAGTTTCGATTTATATTTTATATATTTCAATGTGGCCAATTACTGTCTGATCTCATGGTCAATAACTACAATGTTATGGCCAATTACTGTAATTTTAAGTTTTAAGTTTTAAAGTTAATTTTATTTTGAAAATGTTTGATAACAGTGTATGTAAGACGTTATAACTAATAAATACATTAACATTGAACCATATGTCATGACTTTTATTTATTTTCAACTTAGCGTTTTAATTTTGATAAAATTCTTAAAGATAAAAATCTTAAAGTCGCTTAACTGGCCAATAACTATACCGTTTCCCCTACTTATGTTTTACTTTTGATGGAAAAATTTATCATTTTAATGTCTTACCATATGGGCTCTCGGGGCTGCTCCCCGCATTTTTACAAAAATAATGAGAGAGATGAATCACCTAAGATCAAAGGGTTACAGATCAGTGATATACCTTGATGACATTCTATGCATTGGTGATACGTTCAGTGAATGCCTTAGAAATGTCACGGAAACATTTTTACTAGACAGCTTAGGTTTTGTCGTTAATTGGGAAAAAAGTGTGTTATTGCCCCAACAAAACTGCAGATTCTTAGGATTCACGTTCAATACAGTTGAAATGTCACTAGGCTTACCCGTAGACAAAAGAAATAAGATTTCTAAGTTCTTAAATAAGTACTTAACGTTCGCACTTGGCCAGCGCGGTGGACTATGGCCTAAACTCTCTCATTCTGAGAGAAGACCCGTGCCCAGCAGTGGGACAATAATGGGTTGACGACGACGACTTAACGTTACCAAAATGTACAATAAGAGAATTTTCACAACTAATAGGGGTACTTGTGGCAGCATGCCCAGCTATCAAATACGGTTGGCTATACACACGAAGTCTCGAAAGAGCTAAGTTCTTAGCCTTGCACCGGAATGACGATTTTAATACAAAAATTAAGCTTCCTAATGACATTTTACCTGATCTACAGTGGTGGAATAATAACATAATTTCGTCTCATAACTCCCTAAGACCACAAGACCAATTTATGTTAGAAATATTTTCAGACGCTTCAAAGACGGGTTGGGGAGCTTTCTGCATTGGCAATCGGGTAAATGGAGGATGGAAAGACAGCGAACTTTCTTTACATATTAATTACCTAGAGCTGTTAGCTGTATTCATGGGACTTAAGTGTTTTGCTAAGAATCTTTCAAACGGGTCCATTATGTTACGCATAGACAACACAACAGCAATATGCTACATCAATCGAATGGGTGGAATTCAATTCCCACATTTGAACGATCTAGCTAAATCTATTTGGCAGTGGTGTGAGGCGCACAATATCTGGTTATTTGCTTCATACATAAATTCTCAAGACAATATCGAAGCTGACCAAGAATCTAGAAAACTTAATATTGATATAGAATGGGAACTTTCAACGTGGGCCTTTAATAACATTAAAGAAAAACTAGGCACACCAGATATTGATTTGTTTGCCTCTCGCGTCAATGCAAAATGTAAACGGTATATATCGTGGAAAAAAGACCCTGATGCAGTAACTATAGACGCGTTTACAATTAACTGATCTAACTATTTCTTCTACGCTTTTCCTCCGTTTGCTTTAATCTTAAAGTGTTTAAACAAAATAATCAGTGATAAAGCCTCAGGCGTACTAGTCTTCCCTTATTGGCCCGGACAACCATGGTTTCCACTACTTAAAACAATGATTACCTCAGAAATCATATTTTTCGAACCTAATCAACACCTTCTCAAATCCTGTTTCAGATCTCTCTGTGAAGCTCTCCGGTACGCCTTTAAACACCGTAACGTTCCGAGCATAGCTCTCGATCTGATGATTTCATCAATATCAGCAAACACTTTAAGACAGTATAACGTTTCACTTAAACTTTGGTGGCAGTTCTGTCAGGAAAAAAGTCTAAATGTATTAGATACTTCAATTGAGTCAATAATAACATTTCTTACTAGTCAGTTTCATAATGGCAGTTCATACGGTACTATCAATACCCATCGTTCTGCTCTATCATTATTCTTAGGTAACAGTGTAGGCTCTGATGAGAGGATTAAACGGCTGTTAAAAGGCATTTATAAGCAAAAGCCTTGCCGCCCTAAGTATACTACTACTTGGAATCCCCAAGTAGTGCTAGATTACGTTTCTCAGTGGGTCCGTAATAAAACACTGAGTTTAGAAAGATTAATCAAAAAGGTGACTGTTCTCTTAGCATTATGTACTGCTCATAGGGTACAAACCTTGTCCCTTATAAAGGTTGAAAATGTTAAAAAATCTTCCGACGGAATTAAAATATTAATAACCGATCTAATAAAGACATCTTCAGCAGGTAAAGAACAACCACATTTGTACTTGCCTTACTTTAAGGAAAACCCTAATATTTGTCCTGCTATGGCTCTAGATGATTATATGTATATAACGAAAGATTTAAGACCACCCAGCACAAAATATCTTCTAATTACATATAAAAAGCCTTATAGAAAAGCTTCATCTCAGACTGTTAGCAGGTGGATTAAACAGACGTTGTCAGAGAGCGGAATCGACGTGGAGGTGTTTAGCGCGCACAGCACGCTACATGCGGCCGCGTCGGCGGCGGCCTCTGCTGGCGTCTGAATTGACGTAATAAGAAAAACCGCTGGCTGGTCAGAATCTTCCCATACCTTTGCAAAATTTTATAATCGCCCAATTTCAGATACTGTATCTAGAACAGGCAGGTTATTTGCTGAATCAGTTTGTCAAATAGTTACAAATGAATGATGTAATAAAAATCGCAAGATAATAATTAATATCTTTTGTTAAATTTATTGATTATCAGATAAAACTTATTGAAGGTACTTAATGTGTTCATTTGTTATGTTTAAAATTAAATAAACATTTAAAATATTTCATATGTTTTATGATTTCAAACGAGCACACCTATCTCTAAACATCTACTTAGTTATAAGTATATCTTCGAATGAAATAACGAAATATAATAGATGATCAACCGAACTTCGAGAAGCGAAGTTCGATCATTATTATATGAGTTATTTCATTCGAAGATATAAACACCCGGCCCACCCACACCCTATGACAAGCAATATTTATTTAATTTTACACTCTCTAAAAAGAATGAGTAAAAGTGACGATATTGTCCGAGTAGGGCCGATGATAGTATCGATAATTAAAAAGACAAGTAAATCGATTTAAGTCTTTTAAATAGTGCGAGCTGCCTTGTAGGATAAAGGTACTACCTAGTTATAAGTATATCTTCGAATGAAAAAATAAAGGCACACCAGATGGCCTTTTAGTTTGCGTCCCATCGAAATCGTCAGATTAGTGAATGAGAGCTTTTTTTTTGGTGCACTTAACACTCCCTTAGAAAATCTGACGCGCTCGATTTAATTTTTTTTTTTTCATTTTCAACCCTTAAATACAACCGCCCGCATCATGCAAACGATCAGATTAACATACATTATTAAAAATACGTAGGGCATTGATGCTATCAATATCTGACGCGCTCGAGGATGTCCATGCAACAGTTTTTTTACATGTTTAAAAATCTATAGCCGCTTCCCCCACCGGTGTAAAGGTATATATCATATAACATTTTTTTCTTCTTATCATCTAAGCTTTGCAACCCAATAGGTCTTTATGACCCTCGAGTAAATCCCCATTTAGCATCGTGGGCTCCCCTACTATTACATATCATTTTAAAAAACGATGTACCTGTTTTTTCAGCAGCCACGTCGGCTCGCTATAATTAAAAACAAGAAGAGGTTGATAGGCAAATTCAACAATGATTGGACGGTGGAATTATTCGAGTAAGTTGGTCAGAGTATGAGATATAGTTACTTGGTATTAGGTCTTGTTTAAACTTTCAAACAACTGTGCGCGGTTTCCAATAATTCTGTATTTCACGAAAGAGCTTAGACATGAACTTAACAGAAATTTTATGCACTTTCTTGGTAACAGAGATGATTGTTTTTTTGAAGCCAGTAACGTTTTTAGCTCTTTGTCTTGTCTTTTGCAAGATTCCCTTGACAGTTCCTCAATAATACTTAATTGGTCGAAACTGAGTGACGTTTGGAGGGATCATATCCCTATGAACAAAATCAATGTTGTTTGCTTCAAGAAATTCTGGTGTGTCCTCTGTGTAGCAGGCAGTAGCTAAATCAAGCTGAAAGAGTGTCGGAATATCATGATATGTAATAAGGCAAAAGTATCTTCTTCAAGCACTCTATAATGTAATTTTCTTTCCCCATCAATCCAGTAGTAACAAATATTGAACTGCTATCTCCGCATTCACGAATGGCTTCTCACACCATGTATTTCGTGTAAATTTTTTTAACTTGAATCGTCATTTCAGACTCCGAAAGAACTTCTCCTTTCTCCATTATGTAAAATTGTTATCCAGGAAGCGCAGTAAAGTTAGCTTTACATTACGTTTCATCGTCAATTATCAACTGATTTTATCAGAGCAAAGACAATCCTACAATTTTTGAGCATGAGTTTTATTTACTTTTGGTTGTTCTTTTGGAAACTCGAGGGACTTTTTCTTTTTTCTTAGAGTGCAGTCTATCTCTTTTAATTGTTCTTTGGATCATAGTTTGGGATGTTCTACAATGTTTCGCCAGATGTCTAGTGGAGGTACTCCTCTTTGCCTTGATATTACTTAAGGATTACTCGGTCCATTTATTTTTTTCACTTCAACTTTTTCTAGTGACTGTCAAAGTCTTAGAGATGTTTTTATAATTGAATCAATACTTGAATCATTTCAAATTGCGCCATTTTCAAGTCCTTTGCGACGTCAATTTTTCTCCCATTAGGAGATGACTGATCGTCGTTGTTTTTCGTGGTTCATCATATTGTTATTTTTGGAAAAATACATTTGAATGTTTTATATATTTATTTTTAAGTTAAAAGTTGAACTTTGTGAATTCACTTCCAAACTATAACTTATGTAGTTTACGCTGTTCGTCAACTGAAAATTGACATATTTTATCTGACTCATGTATTATGTACTGATTACAGGTTAATAAATAGGAAGATGGTTGAGGATGAATTGCCGATCATTGATGACCACATTGATAAACTAGACGCAGCCAGAGTATTTTGTACAATTGATTCAAACAATGCTTATTTTCATCTACCACTACATGAAGATTCTATTAAATACACAGCATTTGTCACTCACAGCGATCAATATGGATTTTTAAAAGCACCTATTGGTTTATCAATATGTCCAAAAGTGTATACAATATTACTTGCATTTATCGGGACTTAATCGCTAGGAATATTGTGCTCCTTTTTATAGATGATTTACTCATTCCAGCTCAGAATGAATGCGAAGCCGTTGCGAGATTGAAAGAGATATTAGAAATAGTAGCATAGTATAGTCTGGAGATGAATTGGTAGAAGCCACAGTTTGTAGTGAAACAAGTAGAGTATTTAAGTCATATTATAGAGATTGGCAAAGTGAAACCATCACCTGGAAAGACAGATGCGGTTAAAAGATTTCCTGAGCCTAGAAACGTTATGCAACTGCAAAGTTTCCTCGGGCAGTAAATTTATACATAATTATACACTGATTGCAAAACCTGTTACTGCCTTATAAAGAAAAGACTGTAGTTTTGTTTTCAATCAAGATGGCGTGGCAGATAAACGTGGCGCTTTATGTGTCAAAGAAATATTCTTCAGTCAAACGACAGGAAAACTTCTGAAGCCTACACTCTTGGAAGTACTGCTAGATTTTAAAATTGATTCACGGATAATAAAAGGTAATTTACTTTTGGCACAAGATTTTGTGGCATCTATGACAAGGCGTGAAAAAAAAAATTAGAGAATAAAGCATTATTAATGTTTTTTTTTTTGGATCCTCGATAAAAGTTAATTTTGTCTGAAGACGAGAGATTGCTGCGAGGTGTTAACCAACAGATGCTTGCGCTGGGAATACGTGTTTATGCAATAAGTCGGGATAAAGAACAAGCTGCCACATCCAATACGCTGTCATCTCCAGGTTATTTACGTGAACCTACTACTTTAAGTAATATATCAGGCGATAGTGTTCAACCAGACCAGCAAAGTTAGATGATATTTTATGCCTCACTCAAAGAGTTCGTGTACCAGGAGAAACAATTGCCACCATTAAGTATTGGTCTTTAAAATCGCACAAACTTGCAAACTACGCTGGTTACAATACTTTTTCTGTACTTAAATTTATATTGACCCTGTCCAGGAAGGAGATTATTGGATGAAATGTTAAAGAATATAATTTTAATAAAATGCAACAAAAAAATACTTGTGTAACTATTAACTGTTTACCAAATATTCACTCTTATCTTCTTCATCGCAGCAGCAGAACGCACCTGGATATACAAGCATTCACTTGAATATAATTGCTTATAAAGTCTGAGGTATCAATACTGGTTTCAAAAATTTTATATGTCAACTGCCTTTGATCAATATATTAGAGCAACAAAGAGACCTGTGTCCAACCCAGGAATTTTAGGGGATTTTGACATTTAATCTTTAATTAATTTGCTAATTTTTTTTTACAGGTGGACACAGAAAGTCATATATTTCTTGCCACAAAATGAAAAGGTTACAAAAATCAAAAGACTTAGTGTTGGCAGGATTAAGGAAAGCTATAAAGTTATCAGAAAATGAAACTTTTAAAAAGGCCATAAACAAGTTTACATTGGCAGCGACAATATTCACAATGCTCCAAATTAGAGAAGCGAGGATACATAAATTGGGTAGACGATTCACTAAAAATGAGAAGGTCGTGTAATTAGCCATTTATAAACAAGGGACCAAAGATTATAGTTGGCTAAGAAAATTATTTGTATTACCGTCACCTTTGACACTCAAATAACAAGAGCATGCCTGAAACCAGGTATAAACGAAAACATATTTGACCAATTAAAAAATGCGTTCACAAAATGAAACTCACAGAAAATCTATGTGTATTACGTTTTGACGAAATAGCACTGACACCACACTTTGACTACGTTAGAAGAAAAGAGGAGATTTGTGGATTTGTAAACGATGGGGAGTCTAAGTTTACAAAAAATGCTGACCATGCTTTGGTTTTTATGGTAAGCGGAATGCAAAAAAAATATAAACAACCCCTTATCCTTTTGCGCAGGAACAATGCCAAAAATGCATTTAGGTGTACAAATTAAAAGTATCATCCAAAATTTACACACCATTGGATTTAAAGTCATTGCTACAGTTTGTGATCAAGGTGCAACAAATGGCAGTGCCATTAATTGGTTAATTAAAGACACTCGCCAGAGTTGGATACGAGCAGGCAAAGAATATACAAATAAGGTTTTCGAAGTTGATGAGTTGATGAAGAGGTACCACTATTTGATACACCACATTTAAATAAAGGAATTCGAAAGAACTTATTAAAAAAGGATCTAAAATGTGAAATAAATGAAAAAGAAGTAACTGCGAGCACATAATGAAGATCCAGCATATCAGGGGATACGATTAATGCCAAAATTGACAGACAAACATGTCGTACCTAACAAAATAGCCAAGATGAAAGTAAAATGTGCAACCCAAATATTTAGTTCGTCTGTAGCTGCCACTATTTGATATTTAGCTAGTAAGTATTCAGATTTTTAAACTAAACAATAAATTGGGCTTGAAACCCCTATATTTGGTCAAACTATGTCCTACAACTAATTATCTCTTACGTTTTAAGTCAACAGTTTGCTAGCATGGTATGTAATTTTTTGTAGAAAACCTTTTATATACTATAATTATGTCTTTCTTTCAGATATTGGTATCTTGCCAAAGTTAGCCAGGACATGGCTTATGTATTAATATTTTTTGACAACCTACTTGATTACCAAAATGGAAATTACAAATATTTTACAAAAGTTACGACGTTCCGACGACGGAACTTACGACAACTCTAAAAAAAGAAGAATACAGTCACTTCTTGGAGCTGTAGGCCCCTATTCAAGACACGGGATATTATGGAGAGAATCGAAGAAAATACTAAGAGCAATGAAATTTATTGACAATTCCAACAAATCAACTTCTGTACCTAGTTTTAAGAATTGGTTGTTAACAATAGAAAATAATGAGTATATTGTTGATAATTTATTTAAGAAATATAACTTATCATTTCAACCAAGACCCCTTGGAAAACTTTTTTGGGGTTATCCGAAGCCATGGTTGCCGAAATAATTCACCCTCGTGTGCTGGATTTGAAGCGACTTTTGCTTCTGTATTAATAAATAATATGAGCAGTGTCCACTCACCAAGATCCCACTGTGAAATTTACAAGTGTACATTTTTTAAATCTTTAAATAGCCTATTTTTTTAAAGATCCGGAGATGTCAAGTTATAATATGGAATTCGATTTTCAGGACATTGATTGTGACCGCATCTTGAATAATTTTGATATTAAAATGCAATCTGTCAAAATAAAAACCAAATAGAATATGTGGCAGGATATGTCTTAAATAAATTGAATGTTGGAAAATGTACAATGAGAGTAAAGTAAGTAAATTAAAAATAAAAGTTTTTTTCCGCGACAAACGATGCCTCACATATCCCATCATTAGAAATGATAAAATGTTTTTGCTAACACACGAAATGTGGTAACAATATTTTCTATTGTTAGAGATTATACACTTATAAAATGTGAAAATCATAAGCACGAAATCATAAAAAATATTGAAGTAATCATTACCAATTTATTTACTTTAATTGGTGTAAAGACACCAATATCATATAAAAGATTTCGACGAATAGTCATTGAACAAAAAATATCATACATATATTGTAAAAAACATAACAATAAAGCTAAATAATTACAACAATTACTTTTATTTATAAACAAAACCTTTTTTCTCTGATAAAATTTGAATGTTATGTACATATAGATAGGAACTATCTGTAGAATATGGGTTCTATAGGTATTTATTGTATTAAAATGTTGCGGAAACCTAACACCGACGACGCCACTGTCTGCAGATTCGCGAGTAGCGTCTCTATCCTCACATACAAATGTACTCTGTGGTGGGCGGTTCAACAGAACAATAGTGGAACTTGCTAAATATTTACTCTTTGAGGCAAAATTAGATATACAATTTTGGGCAGAGGCAAACAAACTCAGTAGTTTACCTAAAGAATAGGTCGCCGGCTTCAGGTCTAGGAAATATTACACCAATAAAGAAATGGACATGCACGAAACCTGACTTCAGTCATATAAGAATGTTCCGTAGTCCTGCGAAGATGCATTTACCCAAGACTAAAAGACAAGAGTGGGACAAGAAAGCTGTTAAGTATATACTAGTTGGTTACGTTTCACAACATAATGGTACGGTTGACAACATAAAAGGGTACAGATTATATAATATAGAAACACAGTTAATTGCTACAAGCAACTATGTAACGATAATGGAAAAAGAAGACATCTCATAGGAGACTTATTAACCTGTCTAAGGGCATTATTAATTTCACACAACTTACACTTCTTAACATAATCTTCGATATCAGAGCGCATGCCTTTCCAATAATAACTAGATTTAATACGTTTATACACTCTTTGTAAACCAGGGTGACCGGCGATAACCGCATCGTGATTGTCTTTTAATATTGTAGGTTTTCGTTTTCAACGTTTTTTGTTTTATTTTTATACGACCCCCTCCGGACGAAGCTAATAAATTTATCATTTTTGTATGCAATCTTCCGCCACTTTCGTTTATTATATCTCCGATTTTTTG
Organism: Spicauda simplicius; assembly: GCA_949699795.1. Lineage (NCBI taxonomy): Eukaryota > Metazoa > Arthropoda > Insecta > Lepidoptera > Hesperiidae > Spicauda > Spicauda simplicius. The sequence continues at coordinate 11,921,680 of OX453072.1, read as the reverse complement.
TGATACTCTATGTGCTTAGGGTTCCATAGTAGACCTTTATCCTTGTAGGCATTTATCAGCAAAAGACATTTATCTTTTAACAGTTCTCCGTTCCAATGGTGTTCAAATGATCGAAAGACAGCTTAGTCAAGTGTTTGCAGGGTAGTGTTTAGAGTAACAACCTGTCCCATTAAGTATTAAGAGGCACTTTCCTGGACTTTTGTATCGGGCTAAATGCTTTAAAAACTCCTTTATAAGTTCATTATTCATATAACTTTTTGCAGATTTTTGATCCTGGCGGTAAGATATCATTAATTCAGGCTTTAAACGTTTGCCTTTGAAAATGATCATGGCAGTACCAAGTGCATTAGACCAAACGGCGATGGTAACACTGTCAGCGTGTTCTGACTTCTGAAGACTGTAAATGGATTATTTTCGTCCCCTTCTTTGCGTTAGGCGGCAACCTTTTTCATCCATGTTATAGAGCTTTTTTAGCTAGAGTATCTAAAACAAGAAATCAATTATAAATCAGTTTTAATTATACAATACAAAACAACTTTATTGCACACCCAAATAAATACCAAAAACAAAAACCACATGAACGTATTAAGTACAATAGGCGGCCTTATCAGCACTGGTAGCAGCTAGCGTTTGGGGTGCCATTTTGGATTGTTAGTTACTTATGAATTTGCCTTAGAGCAACGGCGATTATTTTAACTTTTATTTTAGAGAGTTAGTAGTAGGGCAAACTTTACTTTCATTAAAATACAACAATAGGCTAGTTGACTATTTTTGAAAAATTAGTTTATATAGTGCCTTATGATCTAATATACCAGGAAATATTCATATTTCACCAAAAAACAAACATTAACATTTTATTTTATATTTTTATAATAATTTTGACATTGACTCATAAAAACGCGTCAAACTGTCATGGCTTCTTGTGTGACGTCACAGTTTGCAAAGCAACAAGCGTGTTTGGTTGAGTCCACTTTACATTTTGGAAAATAAAATGGAATCTAAATTTTACAAGTACTGTATTGTACCTCAATGTGAAAGTACCACGATTAAAACACCAAAAAAACTATTTAATCATGTGTTTACGGATTTGCTGGTTCTTAACCAGCAAATCCGTAAAAAGTGGCTACAACTTGCAAGACGCGATCCAAACGTGTCTACAGTTTCTCGGATGTATTTTTGTAAAGACCATTTTAATGTAAATTTTTATCAACGTATCTAGTATAGTGTTAAGTTTATCTCTCAAGATAAATCTACTGAAAAAGATGCATCATTTTAATTAACTTTTAGGATATGCCTGCACTGACTTTGATATTTTTTGCTACAGTTGCCAAAAGATATGGAGAACTATGTTGAATATCATGTCATGGGATCTGTTTCACAAGTACGGATGAAACCAGGTTGTATGCCAAGCAAATTTGATTGTCAACCAGACAGGAGAAAGAGAACATATTCAACGACCAACGACCGTATATTATTAAAAAACAAAGGATGGCTATAATAGAAGAGTGCCTAAATGAGCCAACTGGGAGTAGTTCTTGCAGTACCAGTGGTGTTAGTATAGTGTCTGAAGATATTTCTACCTCTAAAGGTTGGATACTTTTCTGTTCATCAAAATATAACATAGTAAGTAGTTTTATTATATGAAAGTACTGATTTCTTGAAATAAATTAATATATCGCTATACTTTTCAGTTTTGGATGTGGATAAAGACTGCAGGAATCAAGAAAATCCTAAAACGGAGGACAAATCCATTCAAGTGTTAATGACAAAGAAATAAAGGTAAGCCTGAAGTTGGCATACAGCCAACAAAAAAAATTTTTAATCAGGGATATTTTGAGTGTAGATGGAGCTACGGTAAATCGCCCCATGGGAAATTGTTCAGCGCCTAAATATGTACCATTTTTTGGAATTTCTCAAACTTAGATATTTTTAAAGACATACGTATTCAAAATTTTTTTTTAATTTTTGGATACGGATATGGGCTTGAAAAAAAAATTTTTTTAAATAAAAAAAAGTACTTGTTTATTTTTATAAGATACACATGTACATTTTTTAATTTTTCAAAAATTTAGATACTTTCAAAAATATCTGTGTCCAAAAATTAAAAAAAAATTTTGGATACGAATATAAATTTGAAAAAAAAAGTACTTGTGTATTTTTCAAACAACTATATGTACATATTGTTATTTATCTCTAAAAAAACAAAAAGACATTGAATGGCTCCGGACTACTTTGTATTTTTATTGGAAAAGAAACGAAAATGGTTTAGTCGATAAATTTAAAAACAATTAAAACAAAAACTCTCGATTTCTTCCTATGCACATCCGAGTGAAAAGAAAACGAGTGAAACAAAAAATGGAAGTGAAATAACTACTGAAGAAACTGATGACATTCAAGAGTTAACAAAGCAATTCAGTACAAGTTCTTTAAGTGATATGGAATTACCTGAAAATAAATTAGTGATATCTAAAAAAAGTTACAATTATGAGTTTTTGACAAAGCTTTCGGTTTGTTCATCTTTGATTATCCAGAATGGGCTGGCATCAAAGGATTTATTTCGAAACTATATGAAAGATTACTTACCTAAAGAATGTAAAATTAATTGCATATTGATATTTAATGGTCGTAAATATGGTCAAAAAAAATACATTCAGGGACTACGCTAATTGCAAACAACCTGATTGTAAAAAAAGAATAAAATTCCGAGGACAAACTGAAAATTTAAAAACCCTCATTTCTATTTTCGCGACAAATGAAAAACAAATTCATACGATACCCATGTCATATCCTCTTTCCGGAAAACAACGTCAGGAAAAACAAAAAATATTACGCTTCGCTAAACCTAATGTAATTCATGACCAATTTTTGGCAAGATCACTGTCCATAGCACTGATAAGCAGTGCTATGGACAGTGATCTTGCCAAAAACGAGAATAATCATCAATTTGCTCATTCACTTACAGTTCTACAGAAAGCACGATCAGAAACCAAGTGTGCAAACAACCGTCATCAGAATGATTATGCTGATATTCTACTGCGGCTTACTGAAGTAAATTTTCAGCATCAACACATCAAGCATTATTTGCCCAATCCATTCTCTATTTACTTGGGTATCGATGAACAAATTCAAATGCTGATCAAAAATATTGGTTTGCTTGAGCTTATTCTAGACTCCACCGGTTCTGTCGTCAGAAAACCCCATGAAGGATCTAAGAGAGTGAATTATTATGCAGGGGTGATCAACGTAAATCACCACATTGTTCCAGTTCTCGAAATGATCACCAATGACCACACGGCCAATAATATCAGTATGTTTTTGAAATTTTTCAAAGACTACTGGTGTTTGAATAAAATAAAATGGCCAATTTTTCAATCTGTGATCACTGACTGGTCTTGGGCTGAAATTAATGCCATTTTGTACTCATAGAACAACTTATCAGTATCTGAGTACTTAAAAGTTGCTTATGAAGCCATTTCTAACAATAAACCATTGGCCGAACACATAACACCAGTATTTTTTGGCTATCCGCATCTGATGAGAATGCTCTCTCGATATCTAAACAACAAAAATGTGTGTAAGTTTATAATTGGCTTTTGTTTAGAAATCATGGCTTTTCTGGTCCACTGTGATGATTACAAAATTCTTTCTAAGTTCATTAAAAAAATATTTTTAGTTTTATTGATACCCTGTAAAAATGAAGAATTCTTAAAAGCCATGAGTGAATTACTAAAAATGCAATCCAGTCAAAGACAGTCTTATGATTATGATTTAAACGAAGCCAAAAACATCGATGATGATAACGAAAAGAAAAGCAGCAATGAAGATTTAGAAGATGAAAAAGAAGAAGAAGAAGACGTGAATGATGATGAAAGTTCCCGGCCTAACCCCTTCAAAAGAGATTTTCTTCTCTTGAAAGAAGAGATTGACGTACGAGCGAAAAAATGTGCAATTAAGCACTGTAAAAATGATTACAAGTGTTCTGAATTCGTTCATTATTTAACAAATGAGTTATTACCTTATCTGCCGTTTTGGTCCGTGTTATTAAACAAAAAAAAACTCATTCCTGAGAATAGCTCTGTAGAAAACCACTTTAAACAAGTCAAAGCTAACAATGAGTTGGATTTGAAAGTGGGGACTTTTATTGATAATCGGTTACTGGTAACAAAAGCTGCATACAAACAGTTGGACTTACCTAGGCCAACTGTTCATGCCAAAAAACGATCAAAGGCGATAATTAATGAGCCTCACAACATGTTGTCTGAGGAATACTGGGTTGATTGTAAAAGACAACGGAAAAATCCTCGTACAAGCTACCAGAAAACGAAAAAATTGAAGACTGCTCAAGAAATTGAAGAAAGGAGAGCTGAGGTGACTATTAACGCTACAAATTCGACTGTAGAAAATACTGATTATTATTTTATAGAAAATAATGCAAAAGAATATTTTGTAGCGTACACAAAAGATATAAATGATGATACTACTATTATTTAATTATTTGGCGCGGACTTCAAAACTTTATATAATGAGACGTGGTTAACAAATTTTATCATCGACTATTGCAGTCATATCTTCATTGCAGAATCATCAAAACGCTCTGAAGTGGCATATATTTCGTGTGCAATAAGCACTCTTCTATTAAATTCAGGAACACTTGAGAAAAATAATCGTAGGTAAAAATAAAATTTTCCTACCTTTCAATATCAACAATAATCATTGGGTCTTGGCTTACGTTGATATATTGGCTTTTTTTATTTTTTCAATCCCATGCGACAAGATGATGATTGTTCAGTTTTTTTTTCAAAATTTCGTAGATTTCTACGATTTGATTTTTCCTGAAAACAACCTATACTCGGGGCAAATTCGATCTGGAATAAATGTAAACAAACCATAAAAATTCCTGAGTAGGGTTACCACCAATTTGCACGAATTTGTACACAAACACATTTTATATTCGACCAAAGTATGTATTAAAATTTCGCAGTCATTTAATTAAGAAGAGTTGATTAACTAATAAGGACCAACTGCAAGATAATATGATAAAACCGTTCCAACAAGAATTAATTACCATAAACGTCATTGTTTAACTTATGCTGTTACAACCTTAATTACGTAACCTAAAAACCTATGCGATAATGTATTATTTTAATGTTACAGTGCTGATTACATTATCTTTACGACGACAAGAGTTTCCTAGTAAATGATTTGCTTTGCAACTTGGTCGCATTATTTTCTGCAATAAGGTCGTTTCATTTCACTCTGTAATACTAAGTGTATAATTTTAAAAGTTAAAAAATAATTGAAGACAGACATATTATTCATAATAACGTAGTTTATTAAACATATTAGTTTATAATAAAAGTAATATAACTAATAAAAAGTTGACTCACTTTAAAATAATAAGTACGACAATCATTTTTTATTTCTAAAAAAATAAATCGAACGTCAACAATGCGCGCACCGGAATCGGCCGCCGGCCGGACCCTGCCGCCATTACTTGTTTTGCTTTTCGAAGTGTTACGAGTGATATTTCCGACTATATTCTTCTTGTATTATCTCAAGAAAGAATTTCGTTGTTTTGTTAAGTTTTATTAGTTTTGTTTCTTGTTAAGTTTTATTGTTATTAATCGTTGTTGTTTTTTGTTGCTAAACTTGTGTTAATTATTGGAATCCTACAAGTTGCAACGAACGACCAACCCGAACCAGGGCCAAGTGGGCTAAGCGGCAGCAATTTTTCTTCGCCTAAGAAGAAACGACAAAAGAAGTCGTCATTAAGTACTGCTGAAAAGACGACCGTTATAAATATTTATAAACTCGTCAAAGAGATGTGGCCAAAAGACAAATTTCCGTACAAAAAAGACGTGGCTGTAAAAACTGCCGAAACAGCGGGAGTTAGCCTTGCTACGGTGTATGAAATATTAAAATATTATAAGGCAAACCACCGAGTAAAGTCGCCAATCCCACCACCATCAAGAGTTAAAAAAATCGACGTACTGGACGATTTCGAATTGAGTGGAATTCGTCGAAAATTACACGAGTTTTTTTTCAGAAACGAAATACCTACAATTTATAAATTTCTGAAATCTGTGAACGACGATGAATATTTGCCCAACTTTAAAAGAACGACATTTAGAATGATGCTGAAAAAGTTAAAAATTACGTATTTAACAAGGTCGAGAAGAAGTTCCCTTATAGAAAGGAATGAAATCGTTATGTGGAGGCAAAAATATTTATATTTGGTTAACAAAATGAGGGAAGAAGGCCGCAAATTGTATTACACTGATGAAACATGGATTAATGAAGGTATTTACAAATTATAATAAAAAAATATATTTAAACTGATCCATTTACAAAAATATTTAAACTAATTAATTTACAGTACCATCTACCTAAAAAAAAAAATCTCCCCCCAAAGCTATTATTATTCATTACCATATAAAACTGTAGGCATAGCTATTATTTCATCCTTCTTAAACATCATATTGTATTATTTCCAGGTCACACAAAAAGTAAGGTGTGGCAAGATTTAAGTATTTCATCAAGCCGTGAAGCATTTAAAGAAGGGTTATCACCGGGATTAAAGGGACCATCTGGGAAAGGAAAACGCTTAATAATTGTGCATATTGGTATGTATTTTTTCAGTTTCTTTATTTGCATTGCATTTATGTTTTCTATAAGTTCAGGCTAATGAAATGAAATCTTTATTTAGTCAATTTTTGGGTTACAATTATTCATGGGTAATTTCATTAGGATACCCATTGTATGGTAACCATACAATGGGTATCATAATGAAAATATTAACGTAATCCTTCAGTAATCTTCAAAGAGCATGTTAAGCTTACTTGACCCCCATCGGATAGCAATTCCACTAGTAGTCTTTTCTATGTCTAAACAGCCATCCTCAGGTGCACTTTAACTGGGTCCAGTAGAAATTGTATGTTTTACCATCTATTTTTTTTTCTTTTCAGGAAATGAGGAAGGGTTTTTAGAAAATGGAGACTTAATTTTTGAAAGTAAGAAAGGAGATGGCGATTACCATAAAGAGATGAATGCAGAAGTATATGAGGCATGGTTCAAAAAGATCATTGAAAAATTAGAACCAAACTCGGTCATAGTGATGGACAATGCTCCCTACCATTCACGTCGCATGGAACGAATACCAAATATGCTATGGAAGAAAGGTGACATCCAAAAGTGGCTTAGAGAAAAAGGTATTTCGTTCCAAGACAAAATGATAAAAAGGGAGCTATTAAATATAATAAGACCAATAAAAGACAATTACATGGCTTATGCAGTTGACACCTATGCCAAAGATAAAAATATAGAGGTTTTACGGCTGCCTCCATATCACTGTGAGTTAAATCCTATAGAAATGATATGGGGGCAAGTCAAAGGCTATGTTGCAGGTAAAAATACAACGTTTAAAATGCCAGAATTAAAAATACTCCTAAAAGAATCCATGGATTTAATAACACCTGCAACATGGCAAAAATGCATAAGCCATGTAATAAAAGAAGAAAAAAGAATGGGTGACTTGGATGGCATAACTGATAAAGTGATTGATGAGTTTATCATTCAAGTCACAGATGAAATAAGTACAAGCTCATCAAGTTCATCAGAAAGTGATAGTTTCTGATGAACTTGACGAGCTTGTAAGATGGTGATCATAAATAATTAAATAAATAACTGTAACATGAACATGTCTGCTGTTAATCTGTGAAGCCGTGATAGCCGCACTTCGAGTACGGCGACTTTATAAACAAATTATTGTATTGTTATATACATCGTAGTTATGTGGCTAGATATGAATCAATGTTTGAGTAGTAAGATTTGTTAAATAAAGGAGTTCTGTACTGACAGCCTCTGGGCTAAGACGTAGTTTTATTTACCGAATCTCCCATACTTCTAACATCAGAATTAACTATGTTGTCTGTAAAATAAAATTGTTAAAAATACTGTTTATTTATTTTCAATTGGCTATAATTTACTTTTATTTCGAATCTCTAACACGAAGCTACATCCCATAATGACTATGAACTAGGCCACTCACAGATTTTTACATTCTTCTTAACATTGTTACAAGAGAGGTGGAACAATAAGAAGGAACTAAAATTTATCTAATATTTAAGAGTAGTAGAGTCAAAAAGATAAACAGGCTTAAGATGCCCACACAATTTCATGTTTCTTTGCATTCACCTATCAAACTGCCACATTGCAACTGAAGTTAAATGATTTTATAATTGAGTGCTTCATTCTTTATTAGTTCATATATAAAATTCGTGTTATGTTATACTTGAGTAGGTAAAGCTATTGAACAAAAAGTAATGTATGCTTCATTATTAGGAACTCAGAAATTTTTGGAAAGTATTTTAAAACATCAAGTGCAATGCGTTTAAACACTCTATACATTTAGTTAATCACAAAATATAAATCTTATGATTTATAAGTTACAGATAAAAGTTAATGATTGGTAAAATACTGCTGATAAAACAACAAAAGGTTGCATTCCCCTGCCTGTCAGTGGTTGCTAGGCAACGCTTTGTTATTAAACATTCCATATCGAATTTGCCCCAAGTATAGGTAGATTGGAGAATTAGAAGAATACCGTTCTCTTGCCAACAAGATTTTTTTAATTGTGGCATTTTTGTTATACATTACATAATGGAGATCTTAAAAAACAATAAAAAAATTAATGCCTTTGAGCCCAATGAGCTTAGAAAACAACTACAAGTAGATTGTATTTCTAAGTCATTAAATGTATTGAACAGATGTTTAGTGTGTGGCCGGGGTGAAATTAAATCCGAAGAGAATTGGGTTGCCTGCGAAACTTACTTCAAATGGTCCCATGTGGGCTGTATGAATGATAATAAAAAGAAACTGAAAGAAATTCAAAGTGAAAATTTTAAGTACAATTGCCATTTATGTCGTAATTGGTTATTTAATAAATAAAAAAAGCAACAGTACTCACGTTTGTTGTATAAAAATATAAGTGGTACACTATTAAGACGCTAATAGTTCAGCTCAACTGTAAATAAGTTAAAAATTTGTCAATGTAAATATTTTAAAAATAGGTAATATAATTGTTTTGTTAATTTGTTAAAAAAAATAGTACATACCTCTATGTATTCGTGATTTAGGTTACATATGAGTTCGAGGTATATCAATATCATTCATGATAAACTCATTATTTATACTCGTTATTAATAAAGAACTGAATTATATTGTAAATAAACTTTTGAAAAATACTCATCACTAATCATTGCATTATTGAAATTTCCATTTAATTTCATTATAAGAATTTTATTAAAGGGTAAAAATTTTTCTAAAAGAAAGTGATGCGAAGTATCACTCTCTTTATTAAAGCTAGCTAAGCTAGTAAGATTAAAGCTAGTAGATCAAGCAGTATCACCACTGAAAACAATTAATAAATCAGTATCTACATCTCCTTTTGAAGTGGAATATACTAAGAAATCAAAGTCGTCTAATTGTGGTGTCAACAAAGTTTCTAAAAAAATATTCATGGATGAAGAGCCCTCGGATAGTGATTTCTCCTTATATACACCAGGACTAACTCAATCGGAGTCCTCACCTTCCACACGTTCTCTGCAGATAAAATCATCTTCAGACTGTAGTGAAATAGTTGAAGAGAAAAATAAACAAAAATCTGACAATAGTGTTCAAGGTACGATTAATAAAATTAGAAATAAAGTAAGATTTTACATAGGGGTCCCCAAGAATTGTTCTTTTTTGATTGAATTAATTGTAAATGAAACCAAAATTTCACTACCTCATTTATTATTGTGTTTAAAAAAATTCGTCTAGATACTAAATTTCAAGAACTTGCTGATAATTTTGCCGTGACTCCCACATATGTAAGCAAAATATTTTTAAAAAACATTTCTGTAATAGCTAGTAATCTTCGTCCCTTTATTGTGAAAGTAGATTCAGATTTAAATAAGAAAACTCTGCCCACGTCCTTCAGACACAAATACCACAATGTTAGTTGTATAATTGACTGTTTAGAGATAGAGGTGCAAAAGCCATCAAAGGCTGTAAATCAAGCTCTAACATGGTCTGATTATAAAAAAGCCAATACTATAAAATATTTAATATCCTGCACACCAAATGGTTTAGTCAATTATGTTTCACCTGGCTTTGGGGGCAGAACCACTGACACTTGCCTTGTAGAAACATGTGATTTTGTAAAGTGTATGGAGAAAGGCATGATTGTAATGGCAGACAGAGGGTTTAAACATGTTGAGCAATACTTATTAAAATCAGGTATTCAATTATTACGACCACCAAGTGTTAAAACAGGAGTTAAGTTAAGTAAAAGTGAAGCAAAGCAAACAAAACAAATAGCTAGCTTAAGAAGTCATGTAGAACGAGTCATACGACGTCTACGTGAATTTAGTATGTTAAAACCTCACGCATGTATTAATATTAATTTTGTAAAAGTGTTAGATGATATTATAACCATAGCATGTGCTTTAATAAATTTGCAGGATTCCTGATTAAAAAAAAGTCAAAATATTTGTTTCATTTTATTATTACAATAAAGGTTTATTCCTTGAAAGAGATGTTAATACATTTACAATACTATGTCAAGTACACATACATGTAAATCACACACTCATTCAGCAGCACACGTGTGTATCACACGCACACAAACACACAAGCAAAGAAACATAATATATGTACATGTACCTAGCATTACCATAATATATGTCATTATTAATTTTAAGTGACAATGAACTTTAATTATGATTGATGATGAAACTTGAATAATGATTCTTTAAACCTTACCCTGTTCCTGCAGAAATTATGGTTGGTCAAGCATAACACTTGAAGAAGCTAAACTTTTCACTAAACTGCCTGAATGCGTTACTGGTGTTAACACCTTTGTAAACTGTTCTTAACGAAATTATATACATAAATATAAAATAAATTGTCAATAAAAATATTCTCATTCATTATCTTACTAAATTAATAAAATTAAAAAAATACAATAAAAGTACTGATATTTATATAACAAAATCAGGTACTTATTCTTTACACTTTTACATATGGTCACACACACATAAAAACATACAGTTTTTCAAATCCACACTTAATTTTGCACTGATATAAATTCACCAAATTTAGTTATAAAATACAAATATGTTGCATTACGTTTCCAATTGTAAGTGACAATGTACTTGTATATGTCTTATAACAAATAAGACTTTCTTTAAACTGATCCCTTACCATTTTAAAGGGTTAGTTTACTACACTTTGTTACAATAATGGATATACATGGATTTTCCAAAACTGTAAAAAAATTTTTATTTATAATATTTGTAACAAAGTGTTCATCATATGCCACATGCAAAATATCAACCTTTTTATTTTCACTAAAGTCAGGTTCTGCTACACAAAATATACAATCTTTCATTTTTGCCAAGTACATTTGGATTTGCATTTGACTATAATATTTGTCTACAGGTTTCCCATCTTTAATGTAATTTATGTATGCTTTTGAACTTGTTGGACACTTAATTTCGTGAGTAAAATCAGGTGAGCCAGCAATCATACGATACTTTTTATTTAATAATAGACCACATTTCTTAATTCTTTTATTAAGTTTTCAGTAGTTCACAGTCATAAAGTTTTCTTTTTCTTCCCTCTTCTAAAAACTTCATAAGAACACTTGGATTTGGTGGCAAACTGGGGCTACTCTTGGACATATCTTTGGCTGTTATATACTTAAGGTTTGTTCCCACTTGTGAAAGTTTAGACTTTCTCCAGTAACACTCTGTAGAAGTGCATGGTGGTTCTTCACTCCTGCGATGAGCCCACATGAGAAAAGCTATTGCATGCTTGCAACCGCCTAAAGAAGCAACACAATCCGGACATTCTACAGAATGTATGACATCATTTTCTTCGTCAAAAACTAATGTTACTGCATATAACTTTGTACGTACTTTTTGTTCAGGGCATATTTTACATTTCACGGCACAAAGTGTACCATCCCGCTTTAACTGCACAAAACTTATGGCATCATCTCCATACGATGCTCTTGATGATCTAAAAAAGAAAGTTACACATTAATTCCGTAATTTTATAAACTTACAATTTTCGATTTATATTAAACATCTACTGCTTTTACGTAATCAGTGATTAAGAAATCCATATTATACTTGTATACTTACACATTTGTTTTGATGTTTCGAAATTCTGCAGAGCAAAAACTGGCGTTAGATGAAAAAAACGTACGCAACATAACAATATCGATGTTAGGCAGATTACTGCTACTTTATGAAATCCTGTTTCCATTGTAGTAAAACTTTATTAACTATATGAATACAGTCCGAATATAACTAAAAACGTTTATTATTTCGGCAATAATGACGAATCGGACTAACTTTACTATGATGCTCATACGAAGTTTGTTTTGTTTTGCAACCTGTGACGTCACGCGCTCTGATTGGCGTTTAATGACACATTAATAATAGATGTCATTTCATATTTTGAATTGATCGATGAAATAGATATCTAAGGTTGTTGGAGCGAAAACTAGCTGAAAAACAACAATCAGCCAATATTTTTATCACTGTCAACTAGCCTATTCATTAAAATTTTATTTTGAAATTCGTATAACGATAGATTAATTTCTTCGCTGTTTTATTTTTATTAGAAAGTTTGTTTTGGCTGCGAAATTTACATAAAAAATGCGAATGTAAATAAAAAAGTAATAAGTGGTGCAAATAATAATGGGTGATGTAAATAATAATATGTATCATCATAATTGCGCGTGTAAGTTAAAAAGTACTGTTTGCGTTTTGTTCGAGATCTTGTTGATTTAAACGACGTTTGGTATTATTAATCTTATTTACTTACAAATCGTTACAATAATGTTAAAAAACATAGTAGTAATTAGGTAGAGCGTTTGTAGTAGTTGCAATAATTTGTATGAAAAAAGATGATGGCGTGTCCTCCCTCTAAACAATAGAGAATGCCGCCACCCCATTGGTCTCTGATGACGATACCTCGGTTAGGACAACAGCGCTCTATCTAGTGTGTTGCCCTGTCTTTTCTTAACAAGTATATTAAAATTGTAATATAATTGTAAAAATGTCGCGGGCACGAAATATCGCCGTTTGAAATTAATTTACTGCAGACAATTTTGTTGACATAAAAGTTTGTAAATATTGTAAAAAGACACTATTGCAAACAAAACTACGATAACCAGTATAATATTACATTTAAAACAAAAACATATATCAGTGTACGAAGTTTTGTAGGTCGGAATCCGGACGGCGACAACTGGCAATGTAAATAATACTATAATTTTGCATGAGACTAATATACCTCCTGGTGGTAGTAACTCTGGTGGTAACGCTTGGTATAATGCCGTTATTATAATGCCTTCTGGGCTGGCTGTAACCTTAACCTCATCTTCAGTGGCAGCAGCTACAGTGGCGGTAGGTTCGGTAGCGGTATCTCGGACAAATTACCTCCCAAGAAAAGTCCCAAGGCTACTTATTTAACCCGAAAACTAACATCGCATTAGAAAGCTAATATTGATAACACTAAGTTACACGATTTTGGTACCCGTTAAACTGATAGCTGGAATGAATAAGTAATGAGTCATAGATTAAATGTTCCAAACATATGTGGTATCCATCAGGTCTAGTTTTGGAGGTACATCTCAATTACTATTTTAACTACCCTACTAGACGTATAAGATATCGTTGACGTTTTCGATGCATTATACTTTTTTCCTGGTTTATTTTATGTATAATTCGTTTCTATACCATAACATCAATATCTATAAACGTATTTATTTGAAAATCCAACATGAATACTGAACTAAGTGGCCGTCGCAATTGCAAAAATGCACCAAATAAGTTTTGTTACGTTTGTGGACAGTATATTGTGAAATCACAATCAAAAAATGTTTCCGAAAAAGTGAGAAGTGCATATTTACTTTATTTCGGACGTGCTATTAAACAAGATAAACCATGGGTACCTCAGTTTTTTTGTGTTTCGTGCTATGCTACTCTCATATCTTGGATTAATGGAAACAAGATGTCAATGCCGTTTGCCGTTCCAGCTTTATGGCGTGAACCTAGTAATCATTACAATAATTGTTACTTTTGCATGACTGACATACGTGGCTTTACAAAGAAAATCAAGCACAACATTCAGTATCCTGACGTTCCTTCAATGTCGAAACCTGTACCTCACAGTGAAGAAATGCCTCCTCCTTTACCTCCTACCCAAAATGAAATTGAAATTTCGGAAGAGCCAGATTTGCCGAATGTTATAGAGCATAATGACCAAAGCAGCAATGATCCTGAGTTTTTACCTTCCACAAGTTGTTTTGGCCGTCCACATCTGATAAATCAACATGAATTGAATGATTTGATACGAGATTTAGATTTATCAATTCGGCAAGCTGAATTACTAGGATCTAGATTAAAAGAGTGGTAGTTATTGGCACCTTACACAAAAGTATCTGTGCAACGGAAACGTAATAAAGAAATGGCTTCATTTTATTCAAATTTCGAAAATATATGCTACTGTAACGATATAGAAACATTATTGAGTGAGTTGAACATTCCGTATGTAACACAAGACTGGCGTTTATTCATTGATGGTTCAAAAAAAAGTCTGAAGGGGGTATTGTTGCACAATGGTAACAAGTATGCGTCAGTACCAATAACATATTCAACTGTTTTAAAAGAAACATATGAAAATATTAAATCAATACTAGATTTGATAAAATACAAAGACTTTAGGTGGAAAGTATGCGTTGATCTCAAAGTTATAGCTATTTTACTCGGGCTACAGGGTGGATTTACTAAATACTGTTGTTTTCTTTGTTTGTGGGACAGCCGAGCCACTGAAAAGCACTATACTACAAAAGTATGGCCTGAAAGATCAGAGTTTGTTTGCGGAAAAGCTAATGTGAACCATACTCCATTAGTAGACCCTAAAAATATAATTTTACCACCACTCCGCATAAAACTTGGTTTGATGAAAAATTTTGTAAAGGCTATGAATAAGAATGGAGAAGGATTTTTATATTTGAAGACTGTATTTTCAAAGTTAAGTGACGCAAAACTCAAGGAGGAATATTCGTGGGACCACAAATACGCACATTGATGAAAGACCCGAATTTCGACAAAAAGCTTACTGACAAGGAACCCGATGCCTGGTTATCACTGAAAGTAGTTATAAAAGAGTTTTTAGGTACCCATAGAGCCGAAAATGCGAAACAGTTAACAATATGTTAAAAGCTTACGAAAACTTGGGTTGTAGAATGTCTTTAAAAATTCACTTTCTTCATTCCCATTTTTCTTTCTTTCCACCTAATCTTGGCGCTGTAAGTGATGAGCAGGGTGAGAGGTTCCACCAAGATGTTAGGAAGCTTGAAGAACGATTTCAAGGCCGTTGGGACACAACTATGCTAGGCGATTACTGTTGGCGTCTAAAACGCGAAGATCCTTCAAAACACAAACGACAAAGTTAAAATTTAAAGGCATTCTGGATTTAAATTTTATAAACTGTATTATTTTTGTATTTTTATACCTAAATGTTAAGAGAAATACACTCGCTTAATGTAAAAAAAACTACAATTTTTTAATTTTTAAAAAATGACGCAGGTACATCACTCATAACTTTTTTTCATTCTTGTCATTAAAAAGTTCTTCAAGTCATGATTTTACAATACATAAACACTTTGTTTCTTGATATTGAATGCGATATTGCTGTAGCAATGCAACAACCAGAGTCATCAGATATTCAGAGTAATATGATGATCAACTATCCATCAACATCTACAGGTAAATGAACTGGTTATGTGTATATTGGTTATTGATATATAGAAACAAACAGTGTCTTGTCTTATGAGCAGTTTTAGAGTCTATATGAAAAGTCCATAAAATTGTTTCCAATAATAATACAATATATACGTAAATTAGGAATTATTTGCTTATGTATTATGAATGAAGTGTTATGAATCACATGTCACTAAAAGGGAGTTTTTTGGTGTCTATAAAAAATCTTTTATTTTTAGGTTTCTCTTTGTTGCAAGAAAGAAATTCAAATGTACATGTAAAGAAGTTGATAAGGCATACCTCAATGTCAAATGTTCAAAAAAGCTTATTGCAAAAGTTACTTTCTACAAAGTCAAAGCTTTCAAAATATCGCAATATAATTAAAAAACAACGTATGGAAATAAAAAAGGTGCAGAATATCTATTCCAATCCTAAATTTGTAGAAAGTATGGAAAATTGGACCACATTAGCCAAAATATTGACTCTGACACAGTTTAGAGAGTGTCAAAAGAAAAAAAATGGACGAAGATTTACCAGAGAAGAAAAAATCATAGCCTTAACATTGTATAAGCATAGCCCTAAGGCATACAGATTTTTAAGAAAAATATTTCTTTTACCGTCATGTCAAACTTTGATAAAATTGGTTCAACAATGTTCATTAACACCAGGAGTAAACAAGAATATTTTTATCCAAATCAAACAAAAAACAAGGATAATGAAAGCAGAACACAAGATCTGTGCCCTGTTATTTGACGAAATACAGCTCAAAGCTAGTGTTTCATTAAATTAAAGAATGGGTGATATAAAAGGCTTTGTGACAAATGGCCCAGAAATAAAAAAGATCTTGGCAGACCATGCTCAAGTGTTTATGGTGCGTGGTTTAATAAAGAACTACAAATTGCCTTTAGGGTATACATTTTCGGCTGGAGCTACAAAAGGTGTAGAGCTCGCTAAACAAATAAGAGAATTCATTAAGGAACTGCAGGAGGCTGGGCTGAAGGTGGTGGCAACTATATGTGACCAAGGAACAAATAATCGCCAAGCAATAAGACTACTGAAAGAAGAGACAAGAAGGAATTTTTTTCATCAGGGGGGTACAGAATTAAAAATTGAAAATATATTTAAAGTAAATTCACACGAAATTGTGCCAATATATGACCCCCCACATTTGCTTAAAGGCATGAGAAATAATCTTGTAACAAAAGATTTAGTATATTATGAAAACAAGATACAGAGAAAGGCAAAATGGCAACACTTACAGTTATTGTATAAAGAAAATCCAGGGTATAAAAGTACAAGATTAATACCAACCCTTACCGATTACCATATAGTACCCAGTAAAATTCCCCGAATGAAGGTGAAATATGCTAGCCAAATATTTAGCAGGACTGTTTCATCAAATATGGGATATCTTGCAGGTATGTCATAATTGTGATTGTTTAAAGTAATTAAAATGTTTAATGTAATGTAGGTCTTATCAATGTTATATCATATTATAGTATGACATTATCATGTCAACAAAATAATGAAATACATTTTTAGAGTTGTGTCAGAAAGTGTCTGAAGGTAGTAGAAACCTTGTGGTTCGACCTCATCATGTAGCAGTGGTGACTGCTATGCCTATTCCTACCTTATAACGACATTGTTAAGCAATGCTGTCTGACTTGATGTGTATAGTAAGTGAGACATACTTATCAGAGGCATTCCAAATTAGTCTACTTAGTTAAAAACGTTTATTTGCTGCTCCAACGTTATTAAAAAAATCTATATATGAAAGCAATTATATTGGAGAGAGAAGAAAAAAGAAAACATTTATTTTTTTATTTTAAATAGGGCAGGTGACCCGGTTGTGGCCATCGACCCCTTTGTGGCCATTTTGGCCTTCAAATATTTATAACTAAGGCTAGACAAATAAATTACTCTGTGATGTACAGTATTTAAAATATTGAATATTGGCAACACTGATACCGTTGACAGCTTTGATGTGTCAAACTTCACTTCGATGCAACAAGTCATTCTTTTTAGTTGAGCGTGAAATTGTTAAGATCTTAACAAAAAGGCTAAGGCGAGCGGGTGAGTAATCAGTTTTTATTTTTTAAATCTTTGCTTATTTTTTGGATGTTTATGTTAATACTACATGAAGAATATATTGTCTAAGTGGAACTAAAGTTATTTTGTCGCCATATGTTTCTGGAGTGAGGTTATGAGAAGGTGGCCACTAATGGAGACAAAATTATGAATTTCTCCATCTTTGGCCACATGGCTGGCCAAAACTGGTGTACATAGACACCCCACTTCTGGCCATTTATATTTTATCGTGGCTTTTTTTTTCATTTTCAGAGATGCAATAAAATGCCTTCACCAAAATCAAATAGTAACAAAATAGATGTCGCGAAAAGAAAATTATTTCAGTACTCACCGCATAAAATTACTTTAGCGTGGAACGCAATTAAGAATGGGATGCCCGTTTCCACTGCTAGTAGAGATTTTAATGTACCTCGAACGACTTTGCGACATAAAATTTCTGGAAAAGCACCTGAAACTTCTGGACATGTAGGACCCCAGGCTGTTCTTGGAAGTGAAATAGAGAATGAACTTGTCGTATGGATCAAAGATTGCGTTCGTGCTGGGTTTCCTATCAACAAGGAAGGTTTACTAGATTCTGTAAAGAAAATAGTAGTAAAAGGCCAAATTAACACACCGTTTATAAATAATAGACCTTCAAGATCCTGGTTTGACGGATTTATGGCAAGGCATCCTGATTTGAGGCAAAAACATGCCGAATATATTAATAAAGCTCGTGCCTTAATTACTGAGGAAAAAATTCGGAACTGGTTCAAGGAACGTCGTTACTCGTTCAAGGAAGTTCGTCGTTACTCGGTGATGATAATTTAATGATTCTAGAAGACCCTTCGCGAGTGTGGAATTGTGATGAAATTGCTTTCTTTCTCGCACCAAAAGGAACTCTTGTGTTAGCAGAAAAAGGACAACATGTTTACGACACATCAAAAAACAGCGACAAAGAAAATATAACGACCCTATTTACTGTAAATGCTGCTGGTGAGTATGCACCTCCCTTAACTATCTTCAAATACAAAAGAATGAGTACTGAAGTTCTTGACAATGCACCAAATGGATGGGGAGTTGGTAAAACTGATAAAGGATGGATGACTGGAGAGTCTTTTTACGAATATGTGGCAAACGTCTTCATTCCTTACCTAAAAGAAAAAGAGATAGAATTGCCAGTGATCTTATTTCTTGATGGCCACAAGTCACATTTGACTATGCAGCTAAGCGAATTGTGTCGGGAAAATCGTATTATCGTAATCGCTCTTGTCCCAAACACAACTCATATGTTACAACCTTTGGACGTTGCTGTGTTTTATCCTTTAAAACAGAATTGGCGTCAGCTGGTAAAGAAGTGGCGTATTGAAAACGATGGAAAAGAAATCACAAAATTTATTTTGCCATCGGCTCTACAAAGTTTACTTCTTGATAACAAAGATAAATTAGCAAAAAATGTGAAAGCAGGATTTCAGACGTGTGGTTTATATCCATTTGGTGCTGAATTTGTTAACTACAAGAGAATTATAAAAAACAGTGACCCAAAAACGACAGAAAACCGCAGGGAAATTACCATTTCTGAATCTAGCTACATTTCTTACCTGGAAAGTAAAATTGACTCAAACTTACTGAAAGACTTTTATATTTCATTTAATTCTGGCAAAGACTGGGAAGGCAAAAAGGAGGCAACAATGTTATATGATATATGGCTAGCTTTTAAAAACGAAAATACTGATACAATGTCGCTGCCTATCTTGGCATCTCGTAACTCTGAAAATGCTGTCAAAGAAATTCCTTCGCCATCGCTTCTTGATATATCAAGGGATCAAACGTATATTGATAACGTAACTGACATAGAAGACAACTCATGCAATACTTCTCTTGTGGAAAGAGAGATATTAGAAGAGCCTGGTCCATCTTCCGCCCATCCTGTTACCTGTGTTCAAGACTCTCCGCGTTGTGGTCATCATAAAGATACACTAAATAAAAACATGTCTTCAAACAATGTAGCAATCTGTAATCAACAGGATATCACAGCAGTTGACACTGACGAAAACAAATGTAAATCAACATCAACACATGTTGTCCATCAAACAGCGAGAGATTTAGTGAAAGAAAGATTGTGTATTATACCCAGGTAAAGTAATACCTAAAAATACTAGAAAGGCAATATATGTCCCTTCAGTTATTACGTCGGATAAATGGAGGGATATTATGAAGGCAGCTGAGAAAGAAAAGACAGAAGAAAAATCTAAGAAAAGTAAGCAAGCCGAAAAAATCAAACCAAAAAAGAAAAAAGTGACTAGAATAATTTCATCTTCTGATGATAGCAGTGAGGGCGGCCACACTGAAAGTGAATGGAATGACTTGAGTGATTCGAATAGTGAAAAAATGAAAAAAGGAAATAAAATGCTAAAAAAAGATCTGAAACAAAGAAAAAGGAAAAGATCTGAGACTAACACAAGTTCCGAGTCAGAATTACCTCTAAATCAGTTAGCAAACTCAGTGAATACTAAAAAGTGTGATGAGAACTTAAAAGTAGGATCCTATGTTATTATTAAATATGAAGGAGAATACTTTCCTGGAAGAGTCGAAAATAAAGATAGAGGCTCTTATGAAATTAGCACAATGGTGTTATCTACAAAGAATACTTTCCGATGGCCAGAAAAAGCAGATACAATTTGGTATAAAATAAATGATATTGTGGAAATTATAAATTCACCTGCTAAGCTTAATAACAGAGGCTTTTTCAAAGTCACTGAAATGGAAAAGTTTTTGCCTAACATTTATATATAAAACCTCAATATTTATTTTCTTAAGACTGAACCTAAGACTTTACGGCCGAATACCTAACAATTATATATTTCGTTGTCTAGGTTTGTATTTTGTGACTGAATTAGTTTTAAGTACAAATTATAATGATGGGTGAGACTACTGCAAAGTTGTAGATTTTGATGATTGGTTATGTGATGATGATTAGTTAGGAGAAAGAAAAAGTAAAAATGATTACCTACAATTATTATTATAAATGCACCTAATCAAAAGATAAAGTTAATAAGAAGAATAGTTTTATTAAATTGATAAGCAGAAGTTTAATTTTCTATTTTATTGCATAGATAGTTTGCAAAAATGGGCATTGAAAGTATTCTTTAATGTTAAGCAATGACTGTACCTAGGTAGCTACAACTAGTTCCTATTTTTGAATAAATAAATATATAATATTTATTGCTAGTAATAAGAAATAATTAGATAATATTTAAAAAAAATGTCATCAAAAGTACAAGTCAGCTGCAGAGTAAACAGACCCCTCTTTATTGGTAAGGATTGAGTTTTTTGAAAAAGTGTTTGTGTCATTTAAATAAAATTTTGGAATTAGATAATAATATTTCATATTTTCCTAACTAAATAAAAACCATTGTTTGTAAAATGTGCAATTTAATTAATAAATTTTGATAACTTTGATTTCATCTGATTTTATTTTTTGATGGCCAGAACTGGCACACGACCGTGGCCAGAAATGGCATGAATCTGGCCAAAAATGGCACAAACTCCCTTTTTTTTTCTTTTTTATACAATTATTTTTCTATTGGATGTTCTTTAAAAAAAGGGTTTTCTTAGGCAAGGTTAATATATGTTAAATGACTTTTTACAAGAAATATGTTCGTGATAACAAAAACTATAAGTTAAGAAAGCCTCAAAGTCGACAAAATCCTTAAAATGGCCAAAACCGGGTCACCTGCACTGCAGCCCTCCCATTGAAATCATCTACTTATAAACAAATAGCAGGAAAACTCTTGCATATGAAAATAATACAATGTGTTGTTTTCAGATTTATTACAACTTTCCTATGTTTTCAGATAAAGGAATCCTGCCTGGGGAATGTAAAGATACTGCAGATTTTTTTCTGTTTATGGACAATTTGTTCGACTCAGTTAATGGCAGTTTTAGTAAAAAACGAAATGGAAAACCATTATTGGGAGCAGTTACCTTATCTTCAGTACACGAAAAAGAGTGGAAGAAAATGTTAGAAACATTAAAAACAATGAAATTTGTAGGAAAGAACCTGAAAACAAATTATGTGCCCACGATTCAAGGATGGATTACCACTATAATGGGTATGCAAGAAATAATAAGGAAATTAAAAGTAGAACACAATATAACATCATTTTGGATGCGGCACCTGAACCAAGATTGCTTGGAAAAATTTTTGGGAGCTATACGAAGTCATGGGTGCCGCAACACCAACCCCACAGTTACACAATTTGAATCTGCGTTTGCAACATTGTTAATAAATAATTTAACGAGCATACATGCTCCTGGAGCCAACTGTGAGAATGACACCGCAGAGGCTCTGCAATATTTTATTATTGGAAATAGTTGTGAAGCCAATAAAACCTGCGAATTAGATTTAAACGATTTTTTAGAAATTAATGTGTCACCATTAGAAAATAAGAGTAACCCAAGAATATTGGCACCCCTTCAATACATAAGTGGATATTTTATAAAAGAATCAAAAAAAAATATTTGGAAGGGGTGCACAACATGTAAAAAATCATTAATCAATAGTAAAGAAGTGGAATACATTAAATATATGGAATATGCAGGTCGTAATTGGCTTCACAACCCAAATAGGAATTTATTAAAAACTTTATCCGAAATACAAGACATATCATACTTTATTTTACAAAAATATATAGAAAAGTGTATGCTCGAATTATTAAAGACATTTATTACAACACTTGTAAACTTAGATTTTTTAAACTGTGGGAATCATGGTGAAAAGCTAAAAAAAATTTTGGTTTCTAAAATATCCAAATTTTTCTTGCATACCTATTGTAAAAATTTAAATAAAAGAATTTGTGGTAAGAGACACATAGATGATCCGAGTGACAAATTGCAAATACATTGTAAAAATTATTACAATAAACATTATAAGAAAAAGTAATAAAAATGTTTTATTTTATTCCGTTCACATAAATAAAAATAAATTTCAAATTATAAGTTTAAAATGCACCACGATGTGTAGCCTTACGCTCAAAGTGACATCTGTTGAGCGCACAACGAAACTATATGTACTAATTTACCGTTTTAATATCAGATTTACTTGACCTATTCCCATTTTCATAGCCAAGTTTGGTCTCTATTTCAGTATATATAAATGTACTCTGTGCAATACTACTTACATACATAGTATACCTCCGTAATTAACATTATTTTGTGTGCAATTAGTATAAAAATAGTGTTGTAAATTATCTTACTGGCAACATACAGATATACATTGATTTATTTGTTTGTAGGTAGGTACCAAAATACATTAAATCTACTAAGAGTTTGTTGCATTAAGTGATTATCGAAAATGTTGCAAAAATTGAGAGCCTTACCGAACCTACAATATTACCACAAGTTTCTAGTAAAAGAAAATCGTCCATGTGATACCTTTTAGCAGAAAAAAATAAACAAAGTAATTTGCAAATTCTACCAGCGTGAATTCAAATATAGAAATAATAAGTCCAATATTTGATCATATTATCAGAAGACATGCAGAAATGCTAGTAACAATCCATTACCTCGGCAGAATTAAACTTTTATAGACAAAGAAAAAGATGAATTAATTAAAAACATTGTTTATACTTACAACTACAATTTGTCAAGAAAAAAATGTTAGACAATTTGACCATGCTTCCCTGTCATGAAGCCCCTGCAAGGACAATTGGTCTACCGATATTACACAATAAAAATGTTGGTTGACCCCGCACGTGAAATATTCAAAAATACATTTATCTCTTGTCAAAGTTGTGCATTGATGAAAGCGTTGTACCTTTTAAAGGTCGACTATCTATAAAACAACATTTACCCAAAAAGCGTAATAGATTTGATATTAAGCTATTTATCTTATGTGATGTCAAAACTGAACATGAATTTTTTAGTGTACTGTGGATCACAAACAGGAATAGATTCCGTACCAAATCTGGGCGTAAGTGGACCAGTTGCTGCCGAACTTTTAAAAACTTTTTTGCAACTGAGAGTTGTACGGTATTCCAGTCCTTAACTTTTCATGTATTGGAAAGAAAGGGCTACATATGCATTTGGCACCGTAAGACCGACTGCAAAAGGTATGCCGAAGTCTCAAAAACTAAAACGCTGTCTAACAACCGCTTCCATGGCTCCTCCTCTCTTAGCCCTAAAATGGCAAGATACAAAACCAATCAAAATATTATCTATCTACAAAACATTATGACAGAATAATACCATGACAGTTTGAACTACTTAACCGCCTTCCAGTGTTGCCAACTCTACGTCTTTTTACGTAGATCTACGTATTTTAAGCCTTCCACGCAAACCTACGAACTTTAGTCCCAGAATCTACGTATTTTCTATCAAAATTATTCAATTGCAAAATAACATATCCCGTTGTTAGACTGAATGGGCATTATTTTTGTTACTTTCGTAAAAAAAAGTTAATAAACGTTCCGTTTTATACTAGCGCATACTCGCCTCGCCTCGCCACTCAACTTATTATTACGCCATTCATTTTAAAAACAGTGTCAGTCATCAGTCAATTCAAAAGAACTGAGACTCATGTGACTGTGTAAAACGAAACGTCTTGGCGTCTTGTCTGCGGTGTCTGCCGTAAATAAAACGGTAAAAGTGAATCTTAACCTAAAAATATTTCGAACTAAGATATCGAAGGTGTTTTTTAGTTTAATTTCAATATTTTTCAGCTTCCTGCTCAATTTAACTGAATTAAGACTGTGTAAAACTTGGCGTCTTGCTGTAAATAAAACGGTAAAAGTAAATCTTAACCTAAAAATATTTCGAACTAAGATATCGAAGGTGTTGTTTAGTTTAATTTCAATATTTTTCAGCTTCCTGCTCAATTTAATTGAATTCTGTTATGGAAAGAAGCAGTGACAGTGAGGAAGAGCGCAATGTTACTCCCACTAAAAAAAGAAAGCTGCATTATGAACAAAAATATTCACACTTGTGGGAAAAGGACCAAAAGTATTCAGGTTGGATTAAAAAAAGCAACAAAGGAGATTACTATTTTTATTGTAATTCATGTAAGTGTGACTTGAGATGTGGTGGAGGTAAAAGAGTTTTGGAGAAGCATGCAGAATCTTTTAAACATAAGAATAATGTTAAAGGTTGGTGTGATCTACTGGTGTGTTTTTTTATGTTTTAAATTATTTACTTACTTTTCCAATAAAGTGTAAGAAAGAACTAGGTTCTAAGTTCAGAATAATGTTAATATTCCTTTACTTTATTATTGTCATTAGTGAATGTAAGTTTATTTAATTATCAGATGTGAAGGATTATGGTTTCAGTTTCAGTATTCAGGATATTTTTTTCTACAGCTAGAGCCAGCCTGCATGATAAAAATAAGCGCAGTCCTGTTAATGCGTTTATTTTTACTTTCAGGTGCAATACTTCAACCTACTATTATTTCAATGTTGCCTGAGTCTGCATCAAAGTCATTCACAGATAAAATTAAGTCTGGAGAAATAAAGATGGCATGTTTCCTAGCAGAGCACAATCTACCATTTAGTTTAGCAGACAGTCTAAAGGATCTTGTACAATCAATTGCCCAAGATTCAAAGCTTGCATCAGAATTAACTTTTGGAAGAACAAAGGCACATGCTATTGTTACAAATGTTACTGGTAAAGTAGCTGAAAACAAATTAATTGAAATGTTACAAAAAAATAAGTTTTCACTGATAGTTGATGAGAGCACAGACAGATCATCAACTAAACATTTGGCACTTATTGTAAGGACTGCAGTTGATTTTCATGTTGAAGATAGTTTTCTATGTCTAATACCAGTTGTTGACGGTACAGCTACAGTCTTACATAATGCATGTACAAAATATTTTGAAGAAAAGAATATTCCATTCAAAGAAAATATGATTGGATTTGCAGCTGACGGAACTAATTCCATGTTTGGACAACATCATTCTTTGTCTACATTGTTTGCAAAAGATATTCCGAATCTGTTTCTAATGAAATGCATATGTCACTCTTTTCACCTTTGTGCCTCATATGCTTGCAAAAAGTTACCACGAGGTGTGGAGGACTTTGCTCGTGATGTTTACAACTATATACAGAATAGTCCAAAACGCATTGGAGACTACAAAGAGTTTCAATGTTTTGTAAATGTTAAACCATTACACCCTGCCCAAACAAGGTGGCTGTCCTTGTTACAAGTTGTAAAAAGGCTTCTAGAACAACTACCAGCATTGAAATTATATTTTCAAAGAGCTGTGTTAACTGACAGATTGCTTGCAGCTCAGTCAATCCTTGATAAATGTATGGAACCAACCACAGAAATATATTTAGAATTTTTAAATTTTGTGTTGCCATACTTCAATGATTTGAACAAAGAAATGCAATCTGAAAGCCCAAAACTCTACTTGCTATATGAAAAAATTTTTATAACCTACAAGACCATAATGGAATGTTTTTTAAAACCAGAATATTTGGAATTAACTGAACAGGAAAAAACAAGCATTCATGTCCATGACAAAGTTGCAGCATTGGAAACAAAAATATTGAATATTGATTTTGAAAAAATTGAAAACCATTTACCCCTGGAAGACATCTACTTAGGAGGCAATGTTACTGCTTTAATTTCAATGAACAAAAACAATATGCATCCAGATCAAATAAGACAGTTAAGACAAAAATGTCTTGAGTTTTACATTGAAAGTCTTATTCAAATAAAAAATCGCTTCCCTTTTGAAGATGAGCACAGACAAAGGTTGAAAAATTTAAGGTTTTTAAACCCTGACACATTGCTGGACTCAAATTTAAGACGTTCTGTACCGTCTATAGCTCATTTAGGGCAAATGTTTCCAGGTAATAATCATTAACTTCAAATATTTTATTTAAAAGTTGAGTCTGTGTCTTATTTAGTTTTCAATTAATAATTTATTTTCAGGATTATGTCCAACAAATTTGACAGAATTAGACCGGGAATGGAGAACGCTAAGAAATACTAATCTTCCATTTCAAGAGGATCAGCTAATCAAAGCAGATGAGTTTTGGCGTCATATTTCAAAAATAAGAAAAGGCGACTCGTCTCAAATGTTTCCTTTACTGGCCCAATTTGCGCAAAATTTATTAGTATTGCCACATAGCAGTGCAAATGTCGAGCGTCTGTTTTCTGCGATCAATTTGATGAAAACTAGCATAAGAAACAGACTTTCCACAGAAACGCTAACAGGCTTACTTTTCACGAAAAGTGGCTTAAAAATAAACCGCGAGCCTTCGCAGGAACACATTAAACATTTTAATAAATATATGTATAAATTTAATTTGTCTGAAAATGATAATAAAAATTGAATAATTTAAATAAATCGATGACCCTGAAAGTAGCGAACTTTTTTAAATTATCTGTAAGTGGTGGTTTCACATGTAGAATGTAGATATTGTAAAAACTAACCGGCTACTGGAATATTTATTTATTTATTATTATTTTTGTTCACGGAGATATCTCTCTAACCAGTTTTATCTATCTGCTGTCTGTCTGCAACTTTTAGGGTCTTATGAATTGTCGTTTTATTCACTTTTACCTACCCTACTGTCTTAATTTCAATCAAAAAAAAAAGTACGTAGATCTACGTATTTCTCATATGGAAATTTTACTATTTCTACGTAATTTTCTAATCTGGCCTACGCCTTTTTCAAAATCCAAGTTGGCAACACGGCAACAACAAAGGCGGCGCCTTCCCCAAACTGAAACCTGAGTGTGTGTAGTCTATCGACTAGACGGCAATTATGCAATCGGTCGACACCGCTGATATGATTCCACTATTTGTTTAAAATGATCAGAAATAAGCGAACATCTTGTTTAGCTGATTTTCTAATTAAATCATATCAGGCTGTTAAATTAATATTTAAAATGAAGAACAGTTTCGGCAAACGTGTTTATTTGACAGATTCTACAAAGGGGAAGTAACTATTACAGTGGTGAAGGGTATTGTCTAGTAGTAATGTACTAATCGGTAAAAAAGGGTTAAATTTTGCCATTATAACATTCTTACTAATCTGCAACCCTTCTTTTGATTTTTATTAAGAACTGCAATAGTTGCAACACATAGGTAACGTAAATAATAAAATAGTATATCTCCTACTGTATGTTGATGATGGGTTCCTATTATCAAGCTCGAAAGAATCTCTGGATATAATCATACATGAGCGGAGCAAAAATTTTGATGTTAAATGTGAACCAAATAATTTTGTTGGACTACAGATAGAGAAGTTCATAGGGTGCAAATTTATTTGTTTAGGACCGACAAATTATGTTAACAAGTAGATTCCACATTTTGCTACAAATACCGAATCTCTAAAAAGAACTGCTGCGGAAAAAAATAGTAAAAAATACTGATATCAGCCCATACTGGGGTAATTAACAGGATAAGGCTTTCAAAGATCTGAAAATCGCACTAAGTAATGTCCAGTCCATAGGCTATTACGATGTGTGCGTGATAAGACCCAAGTCATCGTAGACGCAAGCCCAATGGACTCGAAGGGGCCGCGAATTATCGCATATGGGAACAGGACACTAACTGAGTGCGAAGGAAAATACAGCCAAACTGAAAAGGAGGCTCTAGCCCTCGTTTGGTCCGTAGAACACTTCAATATATTTTTATTCGGTAAAACGTTTGATTTAATAACAGACCACAAGCCTCTGGAATTACTGTTTGGGCCTAAAGCTAGACCATGTGCAAGGATAGACAGATGGGTTCTGAGGTTACAATCTTACAAATATACAGTAATTTATAAACCGGGGAAAATAAATATTGTCGATCCCTTATCTCGTTTATGTATTTTGGATCTTACGAGTAAATTCAGAGGCGGTGATGAATACGTTCATCAAATTGTGGAGCAAGCTAGACCGGAAGCAATTTCGCTAACGTTAATAACTCAAGCTTCCGCAACCGATAGAGAAATTTTAAATATTAAGAAGGCTATTTACGAACAGGATTGGGACGATTCATTAAAAGGCTATAAGATATTTGAAAAGGAGTTGTTTTTACGACGATATTTTACATAGAGGGAATCGAATTGTGATATCATTGAAGTTGCGGAAAGATGTTCTCGATGCTGCGCATGGAGGTCATCCGGGGATCGTCGCAATGAAAGGGCGATTGAGATCCAAAATTTGGTGGCCTAGAATCGACAAAGACGCAGAGAACCTCGTTAAGTCACGCAAAAGCTGTACTTTAGTAGGGTTAGGGGAGGGGAGGGTAAACACGAACGATGGGTAATCCCGAACGCAGCAATTGTACTATGTTAGAAAGAGATGGCATATGATTTTGCTCATCGCCATCTTGGAAGTGACGACGTGGCTAGTGCCATGCGGACACAGGAGCGCCACGGTTGTGCACAACGTTCAAGGTATGATTAATTACATTATTTCGTTCTTTTTGTTCTAATTATTGCATAAATGAAACTCAGTGTAACTTTTGAAATAATTGTAGTTCTAATACGACATTTATAGACCTAAATAGTTAGTGGTTTAAGATTTTATTACGATTATCAGATGCGGCCAAGCTAATCATAACCTAAAGTTAAAAATGATATTTTGTTGATTTACTTTGAAGGGCAATGGCGAACGAACTGAGTGGGTTAATCACGAACGTTCGGCATTGCCCCATCATAGAAAATATTGATGTGTCTGTTGCTTCACTTGTTTTGTTTAGTGTTGTTTTATAACAATTATGTGTTACTTGTTATAGATGCCTCGAAACTACCAACGTAAAACGGTAACAAAATATAACGTGGAAGATCTAAAAAGGGCCATTGAAGATGTTAAGAGCAAAAAGTTAACCTTAGGCAAAGCGTCTACTGTATATTCGGTGCCTAAAACCACAATATTTGACCACATGAAGAAGATGGTCATTAAACAACCAAGGTGTGGGAGAAAATCCGTCTTCTCGGATCTTCAAGAATTGGAACTAGAAAACCACATTATAAATTGCAGCAAACTGTTTTACGGATTAACCATAAATATGGTTCGTAAAATTGCATTTAGATTCGCAGAGGAGAATAAACTTCCGCATTCTTTTAACCAAACAAAGAAAATGGCCGGAAGAGATTGGTATAGGGGTTTTATGCAGAGGCACCCTAGAATATCCCTGAGAAAACCTGAGGCGACCTCACTAAATCGCATTAATTTGTTTAACGCCCCCGAAGTACAATTATTTTATAACAATTTAATAGAACTACAAAACAAACATAACTTTCAACCAGATAAAATATTCAATGTTGATGAAACTGGCATCACAAATGTGCAAAGGAATGCAAAAATTTTGGCACCAAAAGGCCAAAAACAAATCGGGCATGCGACAAGTGGTGAAAGAGGATCTACGACAACAGTGGTATGTGCATTTAGTGCAGCTGGTCAGTACATACCTCCATTTTTTATTTTTAAAAGAAAACGTATGAATGCACAGTTGTTAAAAGGAGGTAATGCAAATATGGTTGCTGCTGTGTCAGACTCGGGATGGATTAATGAGAGTCTATTTGTTGAATGGCTTCACCACTTCATTTCATACGCCAAACCTACTAAGGATGATCCTATACTCCTAGTTTTGGACAACCACGATAGCCATATCAGCCTTGATGTCTACACGTTATGTCGTGACAAAGGTATCGTTCTATTGACTCTGCCTCCACATACGTCCCACAGACTACAGCCTTTAGACTTAACATTCTACGGACCTATCAAGACAGCAAATAACCGAGAGTGCCAATATTACATGGCAGAACATCCTGGAAGGGCCATAACACAATATGACGTTGTGGAATTATTCACCAGAGCTTTCAATCGATGCAGCAATCTCGAAAAAGCAGCAAGTGGTTTTAGAGCTGCCGGAATCTATCCCTTGCATCCAATCGAATTCGAAGACACACAAACTCCACCTGCACAAAATTTTGTAGTACACGTTCCTGACCCACAAGCTTCCGAAGCACCAGCTCTTGTACCTGCTCTTGAACCACCAGCCTTTGTACCAGCTCAAGTACACGTTCCTGACCCACAAGCTTCCGAAGCACAAGCTATTGTACCTGCTCTTGCACCACCAGCCTTTGTACCAGCTCAAGTACACGTTCCTGACCCACAAGCTTCCGAAGCACCAGCTCTTGTACCTGCTCTTGAACCACCAGCCTTTGTACCAGCTCAAGTACACGTTCCTGACCCACAAGCTTCCGAAGCACAAGCTATTGTACCTGCTCTTGCACCACCAGCCTTTGTACCAGCTCAAGTACACGTTCCTGACCCACAAGCTTCCGAAGCACAAGTTCTTGTACCTGCTCTTGACCCACCAGTGTTTGTACCAGCTAATGACATACAATCTCCTGCACCTGTTCTGGATGTACTTGATCATAGAGCAGAAACTCCTGAAAAACATGTAGCTATTGCACTATCTGACATTGTAAACTTACCTATTATTACCCCTAAGACTACAAAGCGCAACATCAAAAAGAAACATTCCGTTATTTTAACTAGCACACCTGTCAAAGATGAACTTCAATTAAAGTACAATAAAAAAATTGCAAAACAAAAGAAAGAAACCGATCAAAAACAAAAAATAAAAAAACACATTAAAGAGACTGAAAACTGAAAAAGGTGAAGAAGCAAAACAAAAAAAAAAGACGGCTAAAAAACTAGAAACTAATAAAAAAGCTGTAATAAATTTTAAAAATGTTAAGGAGTTTTGTCTTGACAATGAGAATATAAAGAAAAGAAGAACACCAAAGAGCGCCAAAGAAAATATAGAGTATTTTTGCATTTTTTGTCATGAAAAATACGGAGATAGCCCACATGGTGAAGATTGGATCCAGTGCTATGTTTGCAAAAATTGGGCACACGAAAAATGTACAGACGGACAATCATCTTCTTATGGCTATCGTTGTGATCTTTGCCGCACAAACTGATTTAAAATTAAGGTTAAATTGTGACTAATCTGTCGTATGTGATCTCATTTTTAGGCTAGTCTGGGTCAATGGCGAACGATCGCAATTGCCCCACCAGGTGTTCGTGATTGCCCGACCAGAGTCGGGTAAACACGAACACTAAATGTTTTGTTTTTGTTTGAAAAGTTGATTTTATCAAGAGAAATTAATAATGTTCATTGTAATAGTGTAACGTATAATAATGTAACTTTCAGAATGACTGATTAAATGTAACCTATATATCGTATTTTTGGATTTATTTTAAATCTCCCTTAGGTATTCGTAATTACCCCGCCTTCCCCTACCCATTTCCCCGTTTCCAACGAAACAGCATGGGCTCCCTTTAGCTCCTTGGGTGGACGTCGCAATGGACCTGTTGGGCCCCTTTTCCAAACCATGATATGATTACCTTCTTGTAGTGGTGGATTATCATAGTCGGTACAAAGAGGTGAAAATTACAAAATATATTACCAGCTTACATTTAATAACTTACTTAAAGAGATTTTTAGTAGGTACATTACAGTTACCAAAGTGAATCGAGATTATAAACAAAAGTTGTTCTTTAAGACTTCTTATGATACTGAACAGTTCACCGCTGACACTGACAAAATAGAAGTCTTATACTAAAGTATTGCTAAAAAAATTGTAGAAGTGTAAACTTTAAGTGAAACAAAAATTAGGGAATAGTTGAGCTTACTGAGAAGAATATTATATCTAAATATTACCAAGTTTTCATCTTATTTTCTCAAGTAGTAGTATATATAAAAATAAGTCGGGTTTGCCCTCCTGAAGCTATAACTCCAGAAAGCACGAACCGATTTCCATGGTTTTGCATTCGTTGGAAAGGTCTCGGGCTCCGTGAGGTTTATAACAAAAAAAAATTCTGGGAAAATTCCAAAAGAAAAGCAGAAAAACAGGGAAGATCTTTTTTCACTTACAGCGCCATCTCTGATACATCGAATGTACTACAACGGCGCCAGTACGTGGTGTGCGAGTATCCCTCACGAAGATAAGTACGTTTCATTCTAAGTAGATGGCGCCGGTGCGTGATACATTTATTGACAGCTACTCATTTTACTCAGGTCAGTTGATTTTATGTGACATTTATTATGCGCACGTTCTATCAAACGCTAACTTAAAACTAGTAATTTGTTCACTGTGAAATTGAGATTAAAGTTATTTGTTTCCTAACAGTTCAAATGGAAACCATCAATCAATCATGCGTATTGTGCAAATTTTTAGTCAACTTCAACAGCAGGCATTTGTCCTTAAGGTGGTAAGTTGAACTGTGTAAATTATGTGGACCGTGCATTTCAGGTTAAATTCACCAGTCTGTCCATAATACTTAACGGGTACTCAAGATATGCGGTTTATGAATTCTTATAGAATTCTTTTTGCCGATATTTCGACCCAGTTGCATGGATCGTGGTCACGGCCAAACTGCGGTAGCGAGGAGAAACCGTTGACAAGCACTAGTGGTAAATTAACTTATCTACCCTACGTCTATGTAGTTCGTTTTTCTTTTTTAGGTTCCATATCACGACACACAACACTAACTGTATCCTTACGCACCACATTTTGCACTATTTGCGATTTACATAAACTAACCACTGGATTCCACGCTTGTGCTAGTTTAAAACCATCTTCTCTGTTAAAATTCTTAGGATGTTTTTTGATCTCTAAGCTATAGAGACTCTTACTAAACGTGGGAAGTAATGACGCTCAGCGGTTAAGTATTATAATGTATCAATTCCGCGATGATACTAGTCTAAAATCATAGTCTGTCCATAGTCCAAAATGCCGAGATGACGACGCACGAACATCGGCGGCCGCACAAGATATGCATGCATTCATTCGGATATAAATAAAGAACGCTGCAGTATAAACAAGGGGTGTTTTCAATATCCGTATCACTCTTGTCATCGGATGATTTGTGATTATGTATCGTTTTTGTTGGCTTTGTTAAAAACGAACCCCATTTGGTGGGTACAATTCGAAAAAACCGGAGACACTTGCCCATAACAATTATGTGTAGTCAACTGACAATTAATTGCTCGAGAAAATAAATATAGAATGACTTTGATGAAATGGAAGGACAAAAGGGATGTTTTCCACAAAGCACTCAGACCAATTCGTGAAAATAAAGAATCGCCAGGGGAAAGTAGTCCTGACACTAAAGATCATAAGGGATTATAACACAGCCAAAGGCGCAGTCGATTTAGCTGATCATATGACAGCGTGTTTGTCACCATTGCGAAAATCAGTAAAATGCTATAAGAAGCTGGCTATAGATTTGTTGGTAAATACGGCAATGATGAATGCTGACATTACATAAATCATTGAATAAAAAAAAACCAATTCGTTGATTTCCGACGGTTTGTATTAACGAAGTTTTAAACGAAAGTTTTGCGGTGTCTTGCCCAAGGCTGTACCAACGACCAAAAAGAGTGAATCTCACATTGGAAAAGAAAGACAGTTTGACCAGAGTCGTGAAAATAACATCTTGTCGATGTAATGCGGAAAACGTGCCAATCATGGGTAGCAGAAAGGCTAAAACAAAAACCAAAAAAGTATCTACTTATTGCGCAAACTGTCCAAGTAATCCTTACCTTTGCTTACCATGTTTTAACAAAATTCATTCTTGATTTAATAATATTTTTATATATGTACTCGTATACAGGGTGTAAATGACAGCGTACCGAAAACTTAAATGGTAGATTTGTGACACTAAATGAACTAAAAATAACTCATCAATTTTCCTCGGAAATTATTGGTTCCCGAGTTGGTCATTTTTAAGCGCGCAATGTACATCGAACAACCCGCGTACCGATCGCCGATCGCTTATTGTATTATAAGTAGTTATTCCCCGCACGCATCTAACAACAAATCGCTTATTCTATTTTATTAATTCCAAAACATTACCCACCACACGTGCTCTCAACATTCTTCCGGCACCTTCCTGCTGCGGTACAATCGGCTGATTATCCAACACTCGTTGGTACGCCCGAGTAATCACACGACTGTCCGTTGGATGGCGAGCATAAGGGTACCTCTGGATGTACAGATGCAGAGCTTGCTGTGCATTCCCGCGTGCTTCACCATAACACATTAGCATTTCCCTGTATTCACGAGCACTGAACTGCATTTTGCAAAAACTAAATAACAATAAAAACACTAAAAACACAAAACTAAAGCAATAACAAGTAATAATAAATAACAGTTCACACACGACACGACTAACACGAAACCGAA
The DNA here is from genome assembly GCA_949699795.1 of Spicauda simplicius. Classification (NCBI taxonomy): domain Eukaryota; kingdom Metazoa; phylum Arthropoda; class Insecta; order Lepidoptera; family Hesperiidae; genus Spicauda; species Spicauda simplicius. The sequence goes on along the minus strand of OX453072.1, from coordinate 11,886,587 downwards.
ATTTGCAGAGCATCCGTCTTCCGCAAGCGAAAATCACGAACTGTGACAATTTTTCAAATTTTAAATAATATCCGAACTATCAAAGAAAACCGCCAATACGCCGCTCCGTGACGAGTTACTACTAAGCGAGTGCATTACACAGATCGAATTAAATTCAGATAAGACACAACCTTTAACTTAAAACTGACAAATCAATTACTTTTTCTAGTCCACTCGTTGTTTTGTAATTTTAATAAAATACCAAATTAGGTACATTATAAACATTATTCATGTTAGTTTAAATTAGACTGGTTTACTTCAAGATTCTAAATACTTTAAATACATAAAAGCAAATTAAAATTTAATAAAATAACAACATACAACATAAAAAAAACGAAAGTATAAAAAGCTATTATAATATCAATCAATAACTATTGATATTCTTATCACAGAAACTAACTCATCATCTCGAGTACATGACCTACGGAGAACAAGTACTTTATTAGCCACATTGTGTTATCTTTTCATTGTTTATTCTGTGTGCGGCGTTAATCCCGCCTTTCGGCAAAGGACTGAAGAGCCGCACCGCGCTGTATGTGTGAGTGTACTGTGTATGTGGAATAGAATTTTGCATGATACTTATGTACCTACATCATTTCTTTAATGATGTTTCCCTTATGTTTGCTTCTGAAACAAATACGTTAAAATGTTAATCATTATTTGTGATTTATTTTTATTTGCCCTAAATAAATGAAGAAGTTTTCGATCATTAGGTACACAAAAATAAACAAAAGAATAGGTATTTAGTATTTTTCCGAATAATGTTTTCAGTTATTATTTGCGTTAAAATGTTAGAATTAGGTATTGAATGTTTTTTGGAAACTTGGTTCCTAAATTGGTGGAAGTCGGTGCGGCGGAGCGCGGGGCGGCCCGCCGCACGGCCTCAGCCGCGCGGCGTCATTGACCGGACGTCGAACAGCTGATAGCGCATTCATTATACATTGCTATTTTTCGTGAAAAACACTATAATGAGTGTTTTTCTTTTAAATTCATGTTGCATTATGCAGTAGTATTGAAATACTACCAAAATTTGTAAAAAAAAGTGCATAAAAAAATGGAAAATCCGAGGAAAATCCGATGAAAAATTCCAACGCCATTAGCACCAGAATCGTGTCAGGAATCCATATTTTTAATATTCGTTACGCTGTCATTTACACCCTGTATATGCTTATTGTCGAAATTTAATTTAATGTATTAAATAAAATTATGAAGTGCCATAAAATGTGATTGTTATAAGACTTAATAAAATACTTTATAAGTGATTGTTATAATGTTTATAAGCGTTAATATTTGGTGAAGAAAAAGGTAATTATATTCTCTTTCTGTATTTTAAATAGGTTAAAGCCGGGATAGATGTCCCATTTTTTGGAATATACTCTTAATTAGATTAAATATACATTTTATAGAAATATTTTTATTTAATTAGATTTTTTTAGCAAATCAAATACAAATTTTGCAAAAAGTAGCTTTTCATGAAGCATTATTTTTGAGGATAGATGCCTACCTATCTCTATACAGGGTTACAGGAAAAGTCGTGCTAGATCCGTTAAGGGCGTGGAGTACCCCTCATTTCTGACTTATTTCACTATGAAACACCCTACCCTAAACTTGGCCCTTTTTGAGATATTCGACTACTACACATGTAAACATGTAATAATAATAATAATAAGACATAAAACTAATAAAAATTTAATTCAGTAGCCCAAAAATCGGCAATTTTCAATGAAAAAATTAAGTCGAATATCTCAAAAAGGGCCAAGTTTAAGGTAGGGTGTCATAGTGAAATAAGTCAGAAATGATGGGTACTCCACGACCTTAACGGATCTAGCACGACTTATCCTGTAACCCTGTATATTAATACGTGAAGCAAAAACTTTTGATTCGTTGTTAAGATACTAGCCGTAGGCGGAGGTAAATTACGCACGGTTATAGTAGATGTAGAGAAGAATTGCGCAATGCTAATATTTTTTTCAAATAATGCATAAAACATACATAAAATCAACTAAAAACACATTACACTCACTACATTGCATTTGACACACAGAATACGTAATAAATGAAATAGAACATTCTATGTTTTACTAAGAAAACACATAACGTCATAAATATGAGATGTCTTTTAAATGCAGCTTAGTTAATAAACCTCTTTTGACCTTACCATGCGGCTTCAGAGGTATGTTCAAAATATTCTGTTAACTATTTATAGAAAAGCTCAGCGTTTATACAAGCTGACTTCATGAAGACTTTTGAGCCCATTGGTAGTCCATCCTCAAATTCAGGTTTTTTTGATAACCCCCTTAATTATAAAAGTTGGTAGAAGAAAATTACCAATTGCATTGCAACAGCCAACAATGGACATGGTTTCACCTTTCTCGGCAGATTTGGCTGAATTGGCAACTTTTGCACCTTTTTTATTATGACTTTTCCGGTTTTATTATTTAATTCCGGATTCATCCATATATCATTTTCAGCCAAAACTTTGATCAAAAGATCATAGAACTTTTTTACTTCATCCTACCTTTATCTCTAGCCCCGGATAAACCTTCTAATAAGCTTGCCTGATGAGACTCTGGATTCAATAAAACTTTTGAACCACGCACCTCCAGCCATTTCGTTTTCGTGGTCGAAATTATGTTTTAATTCTGGCTTTTCAAATGGATAAGCCAACATTCGTATGGCTTGTCTATTTGGGGGAAATCCTGCATCACCAAGTTGGAGAGTGTACTTGACTAGCCTTTTCTCGTCCAAATCCAAGAAAAGATGTTTTCCTAAAAAATGCAAAAATAAATCTGTTAACAATGAGACAGAAAATATTTTTATAAAATTGTTATATATTGTACTAATGATCTGTAACACATACCCTTTTTTTGGTTCTCGAGGGGGAAACCTCCATTAACTTCACGAGTATAAAGGGATATATGCCCTTAAAGGCACCTATATCTCGAAAAATCAGGGCAACTATAATTTGTGATAGGGATAGGTACCAAAGTATTTTTAAGTAAATAATAAAGAAAAACGGGCGAGTTATAGTTTCAGCTACACAACATTTTAAAGATTTTGACTTGGAAGCCACAAGTGCTCCAGGATGAAGTGTTGTTTTAAAATATGCCAATTTTGGTTCGTATCTCAATTCCAGTAATCGAATAACTGATTTGGAGATAGAAAAACGAAACTGAGAGTGCAGGCATAGTACTGGCTAATATTTGGAGGCATTGATGATTTTCCTGCAGTTACCGAATTCATTGGGCTAACAGATACTGAACTGAACGATAAACAGGCTACGCAAATCATGTGCGTGAATCACAATATTTATTAGAAATAGTAAAATGCAAGGTCGTCCCATGTTGTGGTGTGCGACGATCTAGCCTTTATTACAAGAAAGGGTTTTTACCACCACCTGTTTTAATTAATCAGATTCAAACGTAATGTAACCATAGAAAAAGACGACTCCGAAAATAAATTCGCTCCATTGTTAACTACTTCAGCTAACTTTCGATCTTTGAGCGTCATAAAATTTGACGATGCATAATGGTTTAAGCGATCACATGGCACATGTGATCTATATTTTGCAACATACAAGGCCATTAATCAACACAAGCGATTACGCAACACAAGCAATTAAGAAACAATAAGATTTTTTTCCCATCGCTAAAATAGGTTACGTCAACGATTATTTCAATGAAAAATGTATAAATGCTATTATCCTGCACGAGAATTGTCTTTGGACGAAAGCATGGTGCTTTGGAGAGGGCGTATAAGTTTCAGGCAGTATATCAGAAACAAACGACATGAATACGGCATAAACGGAATGTTTTTGAAAAATTAGAAGGGTGTAAAAAAATTCTTTTAACAGTCCTTACCAAAAAGAAAAAACAAATATAAGATTAATCAAAACACCTCGAAACTCAGGGTATCTCGGATTTTGTGTAGCAATACAAAGTTTGAAAGGCATACTGAATTGGTATTAAATCAGAGTTCTTATATTAAATATGTGCCATTCCACAAGATTTCTCAAGATCATCTAGAGGTTTTTTATTTGCGAACATTAGATTACATGGAGGAATCAATGATAATACGACACCACGATTATTTTGTAAGTATTTATAAAAAATGTTAATACATACACAGTTACTTGAAGTACCTATAGGTAATTGTGTTCCGTTAGATAAAATAACAAAATTAAACTGTTCATCAGCACTGCAAAGAGTTAACTTGACAACAACAGCTGAAGATAGGGAGGAAGTTCAAATCGTTAATCGTCAAGATAATTTGGAACATGCTATAGCATCGATTTCCTTATCTCAATTTGCAGAAAACGCTATTGAATATATTGCTAGATTTGTAGCTAGCTCAATAATCGTAACGTCAACTCATTACTGACCTGAAAAAATGGATGAAAACCCTAACCAAATCATTGAAACGCCTCCTAATTTATCAAGAAAGCCTTTGCAACAAAAATCTACATGGGAATGCAACAGAGCCAAAGTTTCTAGGTAAGTAAACATTCGTTCGATAGAACATTGCAATTGTAGGATCAGAGGCTCTCAACTTTGGTAACAAGAATGTTAGTTGAATCTCCAAACTTTATTTGCCTGCACATACAATTTAATTTTTTTCTTAGTAACTTTAAAGTAATTATGGTTTACAGTAGTTTGTAGTTGTGTACCCTCTTTACTATTTCCTCCAATTTTTTTTACGCCTTTTGGATCTTACTGCTATATAAATTAATTCAGTAATTTAATGTAGGTAATTGTAATTTTTAACGTAAAATCTGTATTTTAACCCGTTTTTTTAATATATTTTAGTCATTGTTAGTTTACATGCATTCTGAGCTAGAAACCTCTATTTTGTTTCAAATATTCGCCTAAAGCCCCACCGGCTATTAGAATTCCATGTCAACATTTTTCAAAAGCTTACCGATGCACTTCTTTAGCAAAAAACGATATTATTAAATTTAACAATGCTTTCTATAAATCCACAAAGAAAATAGATCAAGACAATTTTATTCTTCAACATATTAAAACATCTCCCGTACAGCGTCGTCGTGCTATATCAGGAACGGGCAATAAGAAAAAAATCAGTATTACGTATTACGGCAGACGTAGAAACTCCTTGGTCCCAATTTGCAAAAAAACATTTTTAACAAAGGAAGAGTGAATAGTGTTATTAAGCGTAATATGAAAAATAATGGAGCTTCAGCATCTGAGAATAGAGGAGGGAATCGTAAAGAAAAAAATACGCAAGCTTATGAAAATCGATTAAAGACTTCATTAAAAAGTTAGTGCCACTAAAAATTCATTATTGTCGCAGTAAAATAAAAAGCCGCCAGTACCTTGCGTCAAATTTATATATAAATAAATTACATAAAATGTACATCGCACAAACAGAAGAGCAGTTCAAAAGTGTTGAGGCATCATATTTCCGGGGAATTTTCAATACCTCATTTAATATAGGATTTGGCACTCCGGCAACGGACGTATGCTCAACGTGCTTAACATTGAATGAACAAATAAAACATGAAAGGAACATGAACAAGAAGAAGGATCTAATGACTTCTAAAAGAGTGCATAATTTAAGAGCGAAAGCTTTTTATAATTTACTGAAGGAAGAAAAAGAAGGGTTGCTAACTTTTAAGTTTCGACTGCCAGAAAAATCAACCAATGCCTAAAGTGCCCGACCAGAGTGCTTATTACTCGCAACAACTGTATGTTTATAACTTTACGATTGTTATAGGCAGTTCCAAAAGAAAATTGAACAGTGAAAACGTTTTCATTTATACATGGACAGAAGAAGACACTTTACCAAAAGCCTCAAATGAAATCGCACGTGCTGTGTTTCACTGTTTATGCTCTAATATTGATAAATACGAAAAAGTAACAACCATACGACTAGTGGCAGATGGATGCAGTGGCCAAAATAAAAATACATCCGTTTTAGGAATGCTTTGTAATATCTTATGGATTATGCTCCTGAAAAAATAAAGACTCTGGAATTACTTTTTCCGGTAGTAGGTCACTCGTACCTGCCACCAGATCGCGTATTTGCCCAAATTGAGAAAAAAATAAAAAAGGAAGAAGTTATACCTAACCCGCAAGGTTATTACAATATCTTCGAAGAGCATGGGACCGTTCTGAAATTAGGTTCAGAATTGGAAAGAGGCGAGTACTGAAATACTAAAAGGAACGAATGCAATGCATTTCTCTATTAAGCAATGTAAGCGGTTTTTCATTAAGAGGAACAAACAGATATATAATATATTACTACGTTCTGAACAATCGTATCAAAATGCATTGGGTTCATACAAAAATATTTGCAAGAAGAACAAAACTGCTAGTCTAATAAATCCAAAAAACATACAAACGAATGTAGTGGTTAAAAAAGAAAAACTAAACGATGTCAAAAAGCTGTTAACAGCTCACTACGGAGACCAGTGGGATATTTTACCGGACCTAGAGTACTATAAAAATGTAATTGAACGGTCAAGAGATAACTTTATTAATTGTTATTCAAATGAAAGATGTGAATCGGAGGAAGAGTTGCCCAATTTGATTGTATAACGGCATTATTTTAATTTTTAAACATTGTTGATTACCAAAATTACATTCGCCAAACCTAACTAGTTATCCTAACCCAAATAAAGAATTTCTTTAAAACAAATCTTTTCTATTTTTATATAGTATTTTTATATTGATTGATTGATTGATTTTTTTTACAGAAGTTTACAACCCCTGGGCCTTCACTTACACAATCTACAAAATAAGTCAAATCCATACACCTAACAATCAAACCAAGCTAAATCCATATTTCAATATCAAACTAAGTCAAATCCAATTTTAAATCATGATTTTTTTTTTTGTATGAGATGCTGGTGTGTTATAGATTTATATTTTTTAAAAAGCTCGTACAAATGGACTGGCGAATTTTTAACACGGTATGATGTTGCCATATAGTTAAGTAAGAAGCATGAGCATATTGCAATTTTTTCTAAAATGGAGTTGACCGATTTTGATACTAATCACCTCATTATTCATTAAAATATTTAAAATGTCTAGTTTTATTATTATTATTAGTTATGAATTATTCCAAAAACTAGTAATAAATTAAAACATACACGTTGATAATTTTATTTACAAACAAAAAGGCGCACAACGAACTAAAACGAATTTATTTCCGGCTGATCGAAACTACATTATATTTCGATAAAAGGAAATCAGTAGTGGGTGACCCGTCGATCGTACAATGCAATTGACTGAACTGAATGAATTATTTTCTCATACCATATCATTCTTATTTTTTATTACGTTGTGAGTGAAGTATGCATACATGATAATATTCAGAGAAAAAATAAATTAACTTTTATAATAATTATTATTATTATATGTTTTCAAAAACTATTTCGATAGTGATATAATGTTGTTCAGAATTTAGTGAACGAAATCTAAATTGAACTACTTAGTTTGAAATTGTTCACATCGTGCACCTCTATAACGAGGAGTTTTTATTCATTCTATTTCTAATTTCGAAGTTAAAAAGTTTCGTCGGGAGTTGCGCTCTTTCAAGTCATGTAAGTATTTTTATTGTCTTGAAGAACATAATAATTACTTTAAATACTGTTTTACTGTAACAAACTTATATGAAAATTCTTTTTAGGAACCGAAACAACGTGGAGCGCTGGGGCCGCCGCGTCCGGCGCCTTTTTTGTTGCGACGTCAACGAGCCGTAAGTACCTACTGTATATCCTTTCGTTTCAATAATATATTTACTTGCATGAGATTTATCTTATAGTTCGAAATTGTTTAGTTTCTGCGTTTATGTACGCGCACATGTACTCCGTGTTTTTGTGAAAAATAAAATTAATATGTAAATGTAAAGAATATAATCGAATTTTACCTGTAATAGGTACGCTTGTGCTTGTTACTATGAAGGATCTTTGGATATTGATTTTGATGAAAAAGATAAAAGTGTTTTAGTGACATTTACGCCATTTTCAACATGCTAAACTTCTTAATTCTAATGGCGGAATATTCATCTTTTTGTTACAGGATTTACGAAAATCCTAGGGAGCCGAACGCGACGGAGCACTGGCACCAGGTGCAGGCGGCACTGCATGGGGTATGATTTTTATACATTACACAAGTATTCAGTCCACCTGATGACATGGGGTCACTATTGCCCGTGGACTTCTATAATCTGCACCAGATGGCTGTAGACCTGAGGTTCTCTGTAGATGTATTCTGATGACAATATTGCTACGACTTCAGTATGTCTCTCTCCACAACCTTCAAACTAGAACATAGGAACTGTTAACACAGTTAAATTAGAGGATATAGAATGAATAATAAGAAAACTATAGACTTCTTTTGGATTATTTATGAGTCCCTTTACTGAAATTTCACTACCTCTCTCACACTAAATAATTTGTTGTGCAGGTCACACACCAATTGTCTGAACTGAAAGAAGAGGTTGGGATATTGCGGCGGTGGAGGACGTGTGGGTCGCTGTATATGGATATGAGTTACTGTATAATTACATTTTTTTTCACATCTACGCCTTTTTCTGCTTCGTAATAGCATAGCACGATAGCTTGATCAAACATGAAAAGTATGTTTAAGGTCGGCAAATTTTCAATTGAGTGTGTACCTACAATGCATCTGTCAAACTTCAGGTTGTGTTCAGTTGAAGTTGATAAAAGATGCCCATAATTTACAATGCCTATACTTGGGTGGAATGCATGCGCATTAGCTAGTATTACTATAACCCTTTACCAGTAGGATAACCGCCTGTTAATTGTTTGTGAAGGCTACAACCTGTGTGTGAATTGCATACTCGTTTGCTTGGATGACTGATTTTTATTATCATACGGCCTGAATGTTAATTTGTTACATTTATAAACAAAAATGATTGCTGATTTACCCGGCCTGAAGGAGTGAGATAAAGAATAAAATTATGTTGCATTCCAACTTACAGTGACTAAAATTAGATCCTACTTGATCCTCAAGTAGGATCTAATTTTAGTTATCCATTACCATTACCCGTATCAATAGGCAATGACCAGGCTGTCCTTGTTGTACATTGCATGGCCATTTTTTTATTACTATCTAAATAACCATAATTTTTTTTTTAGCGGTGGACGAAGACGTCCTGCCTTGCCGATGTCGCCGTATGTGGAGTGGCTGATGGAGCGCGTTCAATATAGGGATATTTTATTTGCATTTGCATATTTGCATATGCATTTGCATATTTAAGCGATTTTCAAGGCTAATAACATATTTTTACTAATATCTAGTGATGATGATTATTGCTATAATTTACAGTAGGTGTTTTTCGAGCGTAGCGCACTCGGCAGCCGCGCGTATTTTGTTTTGGTAGGTACTCAAAAAATGAAAGAGACAAATGATCGCGCCGCCTCGCGCTCGCCTACCGTGCAACTCCCACCTATTATGCATGTTATTATTACTTTGATTGTTGACACGCTCGTGCTCGGATAATTCACCTGCAGTTAAAAGTTTTTGTGTGTGTACAATGCCCCCCGAAAAAAAAAGTGTGTCTTCGTGGATAAGTGAATTTCCTGGAACATCTACTTACGACGGAAATGTTTTATATTGTCGAGTTTGCGAGAAAAACATTTCGTGCACTAAAAAGTTTCAAATAGACCAACATGTCAAGACAAGTGTTCACGTCGCAGGATTGCAGAAAAAAGGTCCACGACAACAGCTTATAACCGCTTCTGCTTCTAGCTCGAAATATAAACAAAACAACCAGTTTAGCATGGATTTATGTGAAGCATTGCTTGCAAGTAATATTCCTCTCTATAAACTAAAAAAATCTACTCTCAATCACTTTCTGCGAAAATATTGCTTAAATCAAAATATACCAGACGAGTCAACATTGCGTAAAAAATATATACCAACAATTTATAAAAATGTTATGGAAGAAATACGTAATGAACTGAAGGAGAACCTTATTTGGATTTCAGCTGACGAAACTACCGACAGTTGTGGTCGTTATATAGCTAATTTAATTGTTGGTACATTGAAACTAGAACCTTCTCCTTCCTATTTGGTGGCCTGCAAAGAATTAGAAAAAACAAATCATTCTACGATGGCCAGATTTGTGAACGAGGGTATAAAAAAAATATTTCCTGAATCATCTGCAGAAGAAAGAGTATTTATATTTCTTTCAGATGCTGCTCCCTATATGATCAAAGCAGCCAAGGCCCTCCAAGTATTTTATCCCAAGTTGATTCATGTAACGTGTTTTGCCCATGGAGTACATCGACTTGCTGAAGAAGTACGATCCACATTTGGGAATGTAAATAAACTGATTTCATCAACAAAAAAAGTGTTTCTTAAGGCACCTGCTCGTACTAAAGCCTACAAAGAAAAAATACCAAATGTTCCTCTCCCTCCCGAACCAGTTGTAACCCGATGGGGGACATGGATAGAAGCTGTACTGTTTTACAATGAACATTTTGAGGCCATCCAAGGTGTGGTAAATGACTTTGACAGTGCCGAGTCAAGAGCAATTTGTGAGTCACAGACAGCTTTTAACGATTCTACCATAAAAAAAAACATAGCTGTAATTTGCACCAATTTTTCTCACATACCCGAAAGTATTAAAAAGCTTGAAACTCATGGTTTGGCATTGAATGAATCCATTCAAACAATGAATAAAATCCGCTATCTTAACTCCACGTTGCCAAGTACGTTGCCGCATAAACTTAAAGAAAAGTTTGAAAACATTTTGAACAATAATCCAGGCTTTGAACATCTGTGTCAAATTGATAGCTTTATTAATGGACCGACGGAAGTTTTGCCAGAAAATATAAGCGCTAACATAGCACCCAAGTTCAAATTCTGCCCAGTTACCTCAGTAGATGTGGAGCGATCATTTTCGACCTATAAAAATATTTTGAATGATCGAAGACATAATCTTACCACTGAACATTTGGAACAATACTTGATTGTTAATGTTTACAAAAATATTAAATAATGTTACATGTCTACTGTATCGATTAACATCTATCAATGGATAGTTTTCTATAAATGTATGCTGATTTTTTAATAAAAAATATAAAACTTAATAGTTTTTTTATTTTATCATCCATCCATCCATCTATCAGCCTTTTGATGTCCACTGCTGAACATAGGCCTCCCCTAAATGGCGCCACTCCAACCGGTCCTGTGCCCTCTGAATCCAACGGCTCTATTATTTTATCAATCGGTTATTTTATTAAATAACAATAAATTAAAAAGATACATGCATAATAAAGTAAAACATAAGACAAGTATTTACTAACAAAATACTTAAATCTAAAGGAATAATATTTACAAAACAAAAAAAAACTCATTTAATGTTGCATATTCTGTCAGTTTTCGTGCATATTTTAGGCATTTTTCATGCATATTTCAAGCTTTTTATGCAGCGTATTATCCGGTCTCTAGTAATGACAGTCAGTCATGACTGGAATTAATAATGGAGTGTATAAATCCTGAAAAATGATATACCTAATTTAATTCTTATCAGATGCACTTGCCACTCTTTACAACTTGCTGTATCTCACGCTTCAGAACATACGCTACCAATAAATATTGAATTCTTGATTAGAGAAACGTATAACTGGTTTGCCCACTCTACAAAACGTAAAAATGAATATCATGAAATTTACGAAACTATTAATTGCGGTGAAGCACCTTCAAAAATTTTGCAGGTATGTGACACACGCTGGTTATCCATTGAACCAGCAGTGCAAAGAATTCTGGCACAGTGGAAAGAACTGACTTTACATTTTGGGGTTATGAGAGATCGATGTTACACTGCAGATCTATTATATTGTTTATACAAGGATGAATCAAGTTATTTATATTTGCTGTTTTTGAAAAGTGTATTAAACGATGTGCAGATCGCATTGAAAAGCTTTGAAAGCGAAAGTGCAAATCCTCTTAAATTATTAAATGTGCTGATTACACTATTACGTTCAGTTTGCAACAGGATACTATTACCGAATGCAGCTATTACAGATAAGGATTTTTTGAATTTTGATATCGACCGAAACCTTAACCCGGTCCCATACATGGGCTACCTCTTTGAATCGGAGTAAGAAAAAACATCGTTAACAGCTGACACTATATCAACCATAAAACGTCGCTGTATTGAGTTTAATGTGAAGCTAGCCAAGGAAATTCAACAAAGACTGCCGACCAATTATAATGTGCTGGAATCGATGTCAAAATTAGACCCAGAGATAATACTCCGCCAAGGTAAGGACAATTCCATTTCGGAACTAGCCAAAGAACTTGGCTATACTGCTAGTGATTGACAAGATATTGAATCAGTGGCACAATTTCTGTTTTATCCAATGAAAAAATACAAACGATGTCATAAAATTTTAGGTTGAGGTAGATGATTACCGAAACGCAGCGGGTATAAATGACTTAGCAGAACTAGTTGATCTTGCACTCTCATCTTTACTTTACCCCAATCTAATGCAGGTATCGAAAGAATTTTCAGTGTCATGAACATCGTAAAAAATAAACTACGGAACAAGACGGCTGGTCCTCTTCTAAATGCGATAATTTTTATCAGAAATAGATTAAAAGTTACTGATGCAAAATGTTACAATTATGAATTACGAAGCGATGTCATTGCAGCTATTGGAAAAAACACTAAGTACTCTTTTAAAAAGCAACAACATCTGCATCGACGTCGACGTCATCGGCAGTAGTTTCGGCGTCTGTGAATTATGATGATGTTATGGAAGATATAACATTTGATAATCTTGAATTTTAATTTCAATTGTATGACTTGTTCCTCTTAATTGATATTGTACTGATTAGTTACAAATTAATAACAAATGAACATAGTTATGTCGTTTTATTTCATTGCTTCTAGATTAAGTACAATTTTTTTTATTTTTGGTCTATCATTTTTTAGATCTTTAAGCTTCTCGTTAATGTGAAAAGATTTTTCTAAAGTTATTTATAATATTATTTAAATGACATTGTCAGCTAATTTCTGACTAAAAATATATTTCTGAGTACAAAATATATTTTTAACTTAAATTTTGCTCTGTAGAGAATATATTTAGTCTAATTTTTGCACGTACAACATATTCCTTCATTTTAAATTTGAATAAAGGTTACTTGAATGTGATAATTTCAATGCATTAATAATTATAGCGTTATTTCGTGTTTTTTTTGTGTTCCAAGTTGGTGAAATCTGGCGCCATTTTATATTTTTGACCTAGCGCTTTATAAAAATCCAAGGTGGCAACACTGTTTAACATGTCGGCAAGTAGTTCACAAAATTAAAATGTAAAAGATTAAGTTGTATTAAAAACAGAATAAACAGTGTGAAATACTTGTTCGAGTGTTTAATATAAAATAAAACCCCTGTAAGATTGACAACCCTAACAAGACAAAGTTACGATCAGTGATGCCAAATTAGCATATTTTATGATAGATTTAGCATAATTTCATATGGCTTAGCATTTTTATTTGTTGTTTAGCATATATCATATTTTTAGCACATAAAATAGTTGTTTAATTAAAAATTAAACCATTGAAAAAAACTACCATTTTACTATCTTAAACGTACGACATTTCATGATATGACACGATGGCAACACTGTTTGCTAACATCATCGCGAAGGAATTGAAGTAAGCCCGCCGTTACGCCAAACCATAGATGATACACTGATTATAAAGTGGTACGTCAAACGTTCTCCGGCTACCGTACTGCTACTGTAACTCGGGGAGTCCCCGAGTTTGTATAATATATGCTATAGAATACCATCATTAGTTTTCTTCCTTTTTGTAAAAAGAAGTGAATTAGAATATAATAGACTTTAATAACAATAGTAAAAGTTCGTAAAGTTTATACAGTACAGTAGTCAATTTAAGTGCAATATCAATTAATTAATAATAGACATCAATATGCCGCCTAAATACAGTCAGCATTACCGAACAGAATGGGAGCAAATGCTGGATTTCAAGGGTGGTTACAGCCTGTCGAAAATAATACGATGAAGGCATATTGTAAGTACTGCAAGTGTGAGATAATTGCTAAAATCTCTTGTTTGAAGTTACATATTTTATCAGTGAAGCATAAAAAAGCTACAGAACCAGTGAAACTGAAAAGTCAAAGAAAGATTAATTTTCCCAAAGTCAAGCTAAATCTAAATACTCAGACAGCAGAATCTTCATTAGCTATGTTTGTGTGCGCCCATTGTTCAATTATGGCTGTCGATCATTTATCCGAATTATGTAAACATAAGATTTAATGATAGCAAGAGTGGAGACTTACGAGTTCATCGTACTAAATGCACAAATATAATCAAAAATGTATTGGCCCCTCATTTTATTAAAGAAATTGTGTCAGATTTGGGCGAACAAGAATACAGTCTCTTGCTAGATGAGTCCACGGACATATCAGTAAGCAAATTATTGGGGATATCGATCAGATATTTTAGCCGAAGTTCAAAAACTATAATATGCACCTTTTTGGGGTTGGTTGAACTTGAAGATGGCACTGCAAACAGCATAGTCAACGGACTTAAAGGGTTATTGTTTGCTTTGAACATTGATATTAAAAAAATGATCGGAATTGGCACAGATAACGCTTCGGTAATGACAGGCACCAACAACGGAGTACATGCTCTATTAAAACATGCAACTGGTAATGATAATTTGTTTTTGGTTCGCTGCGTGTGCCATTCCTTACAGTTGGCTTTATCTCACGCCTCGGAAGAAACACTACCACGTAATGTTGAATTTCTCATAAGAGAAACCTACAATTGGTTTAGTCATTCTTCGAACCGCCGACTATATTACAAAAATATTTAACAAACATTGAACTGTGGCTCCGAACCGTTGTCAATTCCCCAGATGTGCAACACCCGATGGATATCAATCGAACCAGCAATCAAACGTATTTTAGAGCAATGGCTGGAATTGAAACTCCTTTTTGAAGTTGCCAGGCGCGAAAACCATTGTTATACGGCAGAAACGCTTTACAATATGTATAATGATCCTAGTAATCATTTGTATTTATTGTATTTAAAACCTATCGTGGAAGAAGTTCAAATTGTGAACAAACTATTTGAAAGTAACAATGTCGACCCAACTAAACTTTACAAGGATCTGTGTGCCTTAATAAAATCTATAAGTCAACGTATTTTGAACCCAACTACAAGAGTCGATATTTTCATACAAAATATAGAAAGTTTTTTAGATCCTAAACCGTCAATGGGATATGCGTTTGAATCCAAATTGCGGGAATACAATGTTCAATCAGAAATTGAAATAATTGTACGTCAACGTTGTGTGAAATTTACATTGAAACTTGTAAGAGAGTTACTTTCTAGATTACCAATAAATTTTAGGATACTCGAGAAACTATCTGTTTTTTCAGTTGAAGAAACTTTGAAAGCAATAAAACCTTCCTTAGTTGATATTGCCGAAGAATTAAAATAGATGCATCTACAATAGATCGACTTATGACTCAGTGGAGAAATATAGTGCACATTAAATGGACATGCACAACTTCTACCATTGGATTTTGGAATGAAGTAATTGATTATAAAGATGCAGCTGGTAATAACCCTTTTGCAGAGTTGTCACTATCATTATTGTTGGCAATATCATTATTAACATTACCACATTCTATCGCGGAAATCGAACGTGTCTTCAGTCAAATGAATGTAGTCAAAACTAAGCTCCGCAACCGTATGTCAATAAATACGTTAAATGCGATTTTATATATCAGATTCGGCCTAAAGAGGGCAGGGAAATGCTGCTACTCTTACAAAGTTCCGAATGACGTACTGCGCTCTATAGGCATCAAAGAAATATATGGCCTTGGCAGTGAGGCATCCACATCGACATGCACATCGGCTGCGGACGAAGACCAAGATATAAATATTTTATTTAATAACATACTCTATTAAAACGTTACATTTAGTATAATATTTTGTTATTAACGTTGATTAAATAAGTACCTGAATTAAAATGACGTTTTATTTGACATCGAAAAATTTTAGCATAATTTTTAACCACATTTTAGAATCTGTAGCATAAATTTGGCATAATTTCAACAGCAGTTTATCAGATTTTATGTTAGTGTTGTTGGCAACTCTGTTAAAAACAGAATAAACAGTGTGAAATACTTGTTCGAGTGTTTAATATAAAATAAAACCCCTGTAAGATTGACAACCCTAACAAGACAAAGTTACGATTAGTATTTGACCCCGCGGCGAAAAACTATGGCCTATGTTTAAATGATTATTTACTTAAAGGCCCCGACCTACTTACCTCGTTATATGGTATCATGCTAAGATTTCGAGAAAACAGAATTGCAATAACCGCCGATGTAAAAGACATTTTCTTACTAATAAAAATAATTGAGGAAGATCAAGATGCCTTACGCTTTCTATGGCGCGAATCTCCAGAAAGTCCTGTTGAAACCTGGGCCATGACCAGCCTTGGTGCGAACTGTTCGCCATTCATATCACAATTTATTAAAAATAAAAATTCCGAAAGATTTGAATCATCAATGCCAGCCGCTGTACATGCAATATGTAAACAACATTACATGGATGATTATATCGACTCATTAGACAGTGAAGAATTGGCTGCTAAACTTGTGAATGACGTCACATACATCCATCAGCAGGGAAGTTTAGAATTACGGAACTGGACCTCGAATAATATATCTGTATTGAAAAATTTGTCTAAAGAAAGTATAAGGTCGACAGCAGTGACATTTAAAGATGGGCACCAATATGAAGGCGAGCGAACACTGGGCCTAATTTGGTTTCCTGTAGATGATAGCTTAGGATTTGATGTGTCATTCAAGCGAATTCCGACTCCATTACTAAATGGGAAACAAATACCTACCAAACGCGAAATGCTACGAGTATTCATGTCTATATTTGATATTGAGAGGTATATCTAAAGGTTTTTTTTTATTTGTGAGCATTAGATCACATGGAGGAAGCAATGATAATACGACACCACGATTATTTTGTAAGTATTTATAAAAAAGTGTCGATACACACACAGTTAGTTGAAGTGCCTACAGGAAATTGTGTTCCGTTAGAGAAAATAACAACATTAAACTGTTCATTAGCAATGCAAAGAATTAACTTGACAACAACAGCTGAAGATAAGGAGGAAGTTCAAATCGGTAATGAGAGTCAAGATGATTTGAAATATGCTATAGCATCGATTTCCTTATCTCAATTTGCAGGAAACACTATTGAATATATGGATTTGTAGCTAGCTCAATAATAAAGCAATTAAAATGTAAAACCTGCATAGCAGCACGGGTTACTTTAAATAAAGATAAAAATAGTTTTATAGCATATCGAGATATTTAAGGTTTAATCTGGCCGTCCCAAAGTGTTGCTAAAATTTTTACGCGCTGTAAAGTAATCTTAATATATATAAATTACGTGTCACTTTATTTGTCCGCAATGGAGAGTCCATTGCGGACAAATAAACATCTGAACCGATTATAATCAAATTTACACAACGTGTGCATTTTGATCCAACTTGAAAGATAGGATAGTTTATATCTTAATTTATAGGTTTAATTGCAAATATTTTTTTTTTAGCTTCAGCTGTTAGCTTTATATAATCCTAATAACAGATGGCGGTGTAATGTTATCTGTTAACTTGATTAAGTAAGTAATGGCGCTTTGTTAAAATTACAACCGTTTCACATAAGCTACAATTTAATATCATGACCAAAGATAAGTATAAGTTACTAACTTCGATCAGTAATATTGGTGATCAAAGGTTACTAAAGTACCTAATACATAGCCATTTCAGTATATTCTGCGTTGATACGCAACCTTACCGCCAAATAATGTATATGAGATATTAGATGGCGCTCTTTACGATACACTCATCGACATGAACCGAATGTATTGATGACGCTTTGTTAAAATTTCATATGAGCAAACGTTTCATATGAGCGCCAAATCAAAATAGTAATATGTCTGAGATATTAGATGGCGCTGTTTACGTTACGGACATCTACATGCACCGAATGTATCGATAAATCAATACCGTTTCAGTTAGCCAGTTTTTTTATTTTAATTTCGTATTTCATTAAACTAAAATTGACAAATAATTTTAAAAGGATATAGATATACTAGGTATACCAGGATTGCCACCGCATAATCTTCGATTAAAAGTGGGGTCACCTATTATTCTCCTGCGGAATTTAAATCCACCTCGATTATGCAACGGCACACATTTAGTCATCAAAAAGATCACCGGAAATATTATTTAAGCAACCATTTTAATTGAGAAGTTTAAAGGAGAAGTGGTCCTGTTGCCACGTAAGGTAATGGCACCTATGATGGACGCGGACCAGTCATGGACTTTTTTTGAATTTACCTCTTAAATTAAGCAAACGCGCGGTATTTTTTTCAAATGGCAGCACCGATCAGTTGCGCCAGTATCGTGGCTGTCATACGAAATGTGTTTTACCGCCAAATTCTTTTTTGATTGCGGCCGTATAGGTGGTTAGTTACTCGGTGTCGTTTAGGTGTCGGGAATCGTAAATTATTAGAAGAATCGCGAGTCAAGTAAGTACATTTATCGTCATATTTTGCAGCAGGTATATCGTTATTGTTGAAATTCATGTTATTTAGCGTTTTATCAATAGTATTACATTACTTTTATGATATAACCGACAATTTCATTTTAATTCTAACCATTAAATAACCGGTGTCCATAACTGGATATAATTCAAACCCCTACTCCCAATCATGGACAGAGAGTCCATAAAGAGAACTTTCTACTTTTTATTATTTTTCAAATATCATACACATGTTTTAGTATAATTTTCATGTTTCGCTGGAAATCTGCAATAAACTATTAGTTTATCCAATAATGGACATTCTGTCCATAACTGGGTGTCTGTAACTGGTTCAACGTGTTTCTAATGCAAACAATTTACTTCCAACGTAGAAATGGCACCAAAAAGAGACTACACCAAAGAACAAATGGCCAAGGCTATCGAAGAAGTACGAGAAGAAAAGGCGAGAAAATATCCGTTGCTGCTACAAGATACGGAGTACCAAGGATTACTTTACATAACAAAATTACCGGGAAAAGTCCTATTGATTGTAATTTAGGTCCAGCTATACTGTACTTACCAACGAAGAAGAAAGAATACTCGTGAAATGGATAATCTTTATGGCTGAAAAACACTTTCCTGTTACGAAAGAACAGTTGCTTGATAGGATTTCTCAAAAAAAACGGTCAACCACGTCTAACCTACTATCTTTCATAGACTACACTACTTTTGGCATGGACTCCGGTGGACAAGTAGATGCGGTATTCACTGACTACAGTAAATGTTTTGATCGTATCGATCATACTATTCTCTTACAGAAGCTCAATACTGCTGGTATTCATGGGAATTTGTACAGGTGGTTTAAATCATATATTGTAAATAGATCTCAGGCTGTCGTATTAAGCGGTTATACCTCTACATGGTATCCAGTGCCTTCTGGCGTCCCTCAGGGCTCTTTGTTAGGTCCACTGCTCTTTAATATTTTCGTTAATGATGTAAATACATGTTTTAGATACTCTAAATTTCTTCTATATGCTGATGACATGAAAATTTTCAAACATATTTCTACCATAGTCGACTGTCAGCTGCTGCAACAAGATCTACATAGATTTGAAGAATATTGTTATCGGAATAATCTAGAACTAAATGTTACTAAATGCTACGCGGTTACCTTTACTCGGAAAACTAAAATGATTAAATATAAATATACGCTTAGGAAACAAGAATTCAAGACAATGAATGAAATACGCGACTTAAGTGTTATACATGACTCTAAGTTGACTTGACACCCACATAGATACCATAACGAGGAAGGCAAATCAGACCATGGGATTTATCATAAGACAATGTTCTCAATTTAAAAATGTAAAACCTATTAAAATTCTTTATTGTTCCTATGTGCGTAGCGTGCTAGAGTATTGCTCTCAAATTTGGAATCCATGTTATGAAGTTCATGTAAATAGATTAGAAAATATTCAACGAAAATTCATGAAATACCTTCAGTATAAATCGAACACATATGATGATACTTACGAATCCAGATGCAAAAGACATCACATACTACCGTTATATGAGAGACGTAGGTTAGATGACATCGTACTAATGTTAAAAATTGCACAAAATAAAATAGACTCTCCTTATCTTTTATCTAAAATTTATCTTAAAGTTCCAACAAGATCAGTGAGACAGCCCTGTACTAGGTTACACGTGCCAAGCTGTTCAACTAATTATAGGCAAAATTCATTTTTTGTAAGAACAGCCTCTCACATAAACAAGTTGGATGACTTCCCCGAATTTGATATATTTAATTTATCTCCAAATTCATTCAAAGCAAGAATGACAAGGGTTTGGTTTGGAGTGAAGAAATATTAATAAGACCTCAAACTACAATTTATTTGTATTTTTTATCATATGTAATAGTAATACATAGTTAGTATTAAAATAATTAATTCGCACAGTTAGTTAGTTATAAATATTTTTGTTATTTCTTTTTATATTTTTAGCTTTTTAAATGTTTCTCGTATTTCGTGCTCTTATTTTATTTTTACTTTAATATTAAAGCCAACAAGCTCTTTTTAGTTGCAATATGCGAAAGCAAATAAATGGTGTGTTGTAATATTATAATGTAAGATAATTAGTAATAGTTTTAATGCACTGTATGGTTTCCAAATAAAATAAAATAAAAATAAAATAGAGTCCAAAAAATAATATCTGAGAAAAATTTAGATTCCTGTCCGTTCACAAACAATCGACCTGGGAAAAAGTGGTTCTCTTCTTTTTTAAAAAGGCATCCAGATCTCTCAGAACGCACGGCGCAAAATTTAAGAAAGGCGAGAGACCAAGTCACAGAAGAAGACATACTGCGTTGGTTTGAAATAATTAAAGGTTATCTTGAAAATAAAGACTTGCTTGGCGTAATAAATTACCCTGACAGAATATTTAATACTGATGAAAGCGCGTTCTACTTGCAACCAAAAGCTGGACGAGTCTTAGTGCGTAAGGGTGAAAGAAATGTTTACACAGCATCAGGAGACGAAAAAGAAAATTTAACAGTGTTGGTAACTGGCAATGCTGCTGGAGTTTTAGCTCCACCGATGATAGTATATCCTTATGAGCGTTTGCCAGCCGTAATTGCTAATAGCGTACCAAAAGACTGGTGCATAGGCAGGTCAGATTCAGGCTGGATGTGTGCTAGAACGTTTTATGAATACATCACCAATGTGTTTAATCCATGGATTGAAAAAAATAATATACCTAAGCCAGTTATATTATTCTTAGATGGTCTTAGGTCACACATGACCCTGCACTTATCAAATTTTTGTAAAGATAATGGGATTGAAGTTATTGCTCTGTACCCGAACTCGACACACCTACTTCAGCCAATGGATGTTGCAGTCTTTAGGCCTTTAAAGGTATCGTGGCAAAATCAGGTGAAAAGTTGGAAAACGGAAAATCCAAAACAATGAAAAGAGAACATTTTGCTCCAAACTTCGAGGTACCTTTGCGGAACATTGCACCAGACATAATAAGAAATGGGTTTCGAAAAAGTGGGCTTTTTCCTTTTGGTCCAGAATACGTTGATATGAACAAAATTAGTTCCCAGAATCGTGCTACTATTTCCACATCAGCATTAGAAAAACAAATTTCAACAACAAAACAATTTATGAATACATTGGAGTCAGAAATACGAAGCTTGTTTACAAATGAAAAACTGAATTTATTCACCAAATTGTACTATAAAACCAGGGCTAACGTTGAGAATCTGCTTCCGAATGAAGATTTGTCGTTGTACACCATTTGGGCTAAAACTAAACAATATTTAAATGATAATTTACCTCACACAGTTGACATCACTATTACAGAGCCATCTTTACAAGTCTCAAATTTCCCTGAACCTGAAAATCTAATCGACACCGAACTACTGCCAACACAGACACCTGAGGTATCTGTGGTCGATAATTCAATATCTACTTCGCCTGAACACGTATTAGACATCTCTCACCACAGCTCTGAAAAACCAGCAGAAGTGTTTGCCACAAAAAACTTTGGACCAAGTACGTCACAAGTTTGCATAGATACTGTTGCTGGCAATGGTGGCAATCCAGATTTACAGGATGAAGACATTGAGAGAGCTATTCCCGATCAAGAATTATTGAAACTGGTTTCAGAAGATTTTACTGAGCAGGCTATTCTTGCTATTCCAAATATAATTCAAAATTCAGAAACAAATGTCGCAACATCGAAGTCTCAGCTTACTAACGCTCAAAATATAGTACAGAAAGATATTGAATTAGTGATGGAACCAACATACACGATGTCTAACGATATTCTACTTCTCATGTCTTCTACTCCTAATAAAGTTAAGAATTTTGAATCCGATAATACTATATCCAAGCCAATTCCTTCAAAGCCACCAAATGTAATGGAGGAAAATATTCCATCGCCATTTAAGAGGGCGTTATTTTGGCCAGAACCAGAAATTAAGAAAAAACGTAGTAATGAACATCTTCCTTCGGCAATCACAGGTGACATTTGGAGAGCATATATGATCAAGAAAGAAGACGCAAAGAAACAGAAAGAAGAAGAAAAAATAAAAAGAACAAAAGAGAGACAAGAAAAACAGCAGATAAAAAAGAAAATAGCTGAAGAAATGAAGAAAGTAACAAATAAAAAGAAAAAAACAACAAATGTAAATAAAAGGAAGAGAAAGGAATCATTTAGTTCATCAGCTGAAGAAAATGACATTTTATACCAGGAAAGTGACCAAGATTTAGATTTATCTCATAAAGACCAGGTAAACCAGCCGAAACACAGAACTGAATCACTGGGGTCAGATGAAAATATTCCTCTACAAGAAATTTCACTGCAATTACTTAAGAAAGATACATACGCTATAATTAAATATGAAGGAGAATACTTTCCCGGGATTATTAAAAGTATTGACAATAACACTTACGAAATAAGTACAATGGTTCTGTCAAGAGGGAACACGTTTCGTTGGCCCGACACTCCAGATCAAATTTGGTATAATAGGGAAGCTATTGTGGAAAAAATTCAGGAGCCTAAAACCGTAAATAATAGAGGTTTTTTTAAAGTACCTGAAATGGAAAAATACTTACCATTTATAATTTAGTAGACATTGTTACTTATTGAGAGTTCCTATTTGTTTGAATATTTTTAGTTAAGTATATTTGAAGTTTTTGATTGCAGTATTTGATATATAATTTATAGTTTTCTTTTTTTTTTTTTTTTTGAGATGTTCCTATCTTATATTAATATTTTTTAGTTACCTATATGGGTAAGGCCACGAAAAAATGTTCATTTCAAAAATAAAACGTGAACCATACTAAAATTGGAGAAAAAAAATAAGTTATCATTATTGCTAATACCATTTACAGTTTTATAAATATTTAGAGCATTCTTGCCTAGCATGGCGTAATTTAAATTCAAAAATATCTTCTCTATTTATGTAAATTTTCGATTAATATTTTAGGTTGATTGCAGCTTCCATACAAAATTAAAATGTCCCTCGACCATATGGCACCAAACTTTTTTTTTTTTTTTTTAATTATGATAATATCTTAACTAACACTTAATGTACTTATTATATACTGCTATGGCTTTGTAATAAAATTAATAGATAATCGTTACTTGCTCTATTACTAAAAAAAAAAACATGGTTAAAAATACAGGCCGAATTTCATTCCCGTGTGTGACATAACACGAAAAAGACATTAGTTTTTAATTTTAAAACCACAGCAACACTAAAAGTATTTTTCTAGGCTGGCAAACATCTCTAAGATCATACAGAAATGTCAAACCGTTGTCAGCCATTTTAGTTTGGAAGCAATTCGTGAGGTTGTTGTGTGCGGAAATTTTCGTCACCTAGTTTTTTCCAGTTATTTAACGTAATTAGACAAGGTAAGAGTTGAAGTTAAATCCGTTAATGTCAAAATTATTATAAAGAATGTTGATTTATTGGCAATCGGCTAGTTTTCTATCTATTTACACTGTATTTAAAAGTTTTATTCTTAGAAACAAGTTAAATTTTCACGTGTGTTTGTTCCCGCATGTTACGTGTGTTATGTTTTGTGTTACGTAACACACGAGAAGTAACGTTAGGGATAGTGCACACTGATTGATTGCGGTACGGTAGCTTGTCAGCCTTCGACACGTTCCACAGTTCCGAGAGGACAGCTATGAGTGTGAATCAATTTAGTAACATGTAATGTTACTATTTTTCAATGGCTTATTTTTCTTTTAGAGCGTGTAACACTATAAACATAACAGGCGTCTATTTTGTACATGTTTTAAATATGCAACTGAATGGCGAAACGAGCGAACCGTTTGCATGATGGTGCATGTCACGCTTGTACATAACTAAATTGTATTTGCTAAGTTTAAGCCGGATAAGCGTACAATTTACTTTTTTTTCAGATGCCTATGACGCAAGCTGAAAGGCAGAAGTTGTATAGACTGTTTGAGAAAGACTCAAACAAAGGGACCCGGAAAAATTTTTAGCGCAGAGGAAATTGAACGCAGAACGAACGAAAAAGAACAGAAAAAAAATAGCTGATTTTGACAGTTCTCAGCAGCAAATTATTAGGCAGCAATGGAGAGAAAAAAAGAAAGAAAAACATGCATTGCCAGAGACTAGTAAAGAAATAACACCATCTGTATTATTACAGAAATTGAACAGAAAAGTTATATATAAATTAAAAAAAGAAAATTTAGAAATCAAACAAGAGCGAACAACATTGAAGACATCTTTAAAAAATATGAAAAATAAAATTAAAGGATATATACAGAAGAATGAAAAAATGCTGAAATTGTTGGAAGAAAAAAAATGAAACGGTTAATAAATTACTAAAAGAACTTGATAAAAGGAAGACTGAAAACAGTACAAGTTGGACTCCTCAGACTAAAACTAATAATTTTATTGAAGTTGCCTAACATAACCAAAGAAGAAAAGGACACTGTGAAGAAAAAAATATTGCAACATGAAGTACTTTTAGATACATTAAAAGAATCGTACCAAAGTTCTAGCAATACAAAAGTAAAAACAATTTTGAAAAGTGTTTTGTTAGGCGAAAAAGCACAAAAATATAAGCTGAAAAGGAAAATGGCTTCATTTTTAGGACTGAAAGGAAACATTCGTCATTGCACAAAGAAAAAACGGAACAATATTTTGGTAAACAATCTAAAAAATTTTTTTGATAGAGATGACGTAAGCAGAATGACAGCAGGGAAAAAAGAAATCAAAACAAAGAAAAAAGAGAAGAGACAAAAAAGATACTTGTTAGGGACCCTAAAAAAGCTTTATTCAAAATACAGACGTGAAGGTGGAAAATTGGCTTTATCCACTTTTAAAAAATATAGACCGTTCCATGTAATTCCACCTACAGTTGGAAGTCGAGACACTTGTGCTTGCAAAAAACATGATAATTTACTAATGAAGGCAAAAGCTCTAAAATCTAAAGAAATCATTGCAACTCAAGATTTAGATGAATTATTAGCTATGGTAATGTGTGATACAAAAAGAAGGGAATGTGTCTATGGAGAGTGTGAGCTATGTAAAGAAAGTGCTATTGATTTTTTAATAAATGAAATAAATGTACAAGACAATATTTCATGGTACGAATGGACACTCCAGTCCCATGAATACAAGGACAAAGTAAAAGTGCCTTACCTAGTTATAGTTTCAAATATTGATACCTTATTCTTAAGATTAATTAAACATTTTAGTACAAAAAATATATGTTTTATTATTGAACGCCTCGAAACGTTAAGGGGCAGAACACCTACATGATAGAAAGAAATCTGCCAGAACGCCCTAGAACGTGCGACGCCTGAAGACGTTCTGTCATTTGGTATGGTATTGGTAAGCGGACCTACGCAAGTACGCCTATGGACTTAGTATGGAAAAAATGTGTGTCAAAATGTCAAAATTTGTCATGCATTACAGCGCGCGAACGTGT
The DNA here is from genome assembly GCA_949699795.1 of Spicauda simplicius. NCBI lineage: Eukaryota > Metazoa > Arthropoda > Insecta > Lepidoptera > Hesperiidae > Spicauda > Spicauda simplicius. The sequence continues at coordinate 11,860,482 of OX453072.1, read as the reverse complement.
TAATTAGAAAATGGGTTCTATCTGAAGTCAGTCACAGATGCATTACTACTCTTGCGGCCTATGATGGTAGCCTCATGCCTTGACTTTTTATATATAGCAATAGCAGTCTTTTTCTTAAGATGACCATTGCTTACCTTGTGGTTGCATATGTAAGCCTTAATAGGAGGTTTTTAATACTAATAACCTATTATATAACTGTCTTTTTGAAAAACATTGATTTTCAGTTTGACAATATTTTTTTCTTTTGTTCAGCTCCTCTTTCAGAGGTGTGATATCTGAATCAGGAAACAAAATAGATACATACATAATAATATATTAATCAAAAATTAAATTACAACTTGTTAACTTCATAATTTTAACGGAACTTGAAAAAAATGTACTGCAAAGACCGCCATAGTATATGAAAATACGTAGTTTAATGGTAACTAGGTGGCCCGGCGGCTTTGTTCCGCCTAAAAGTCAAAAATCTAAAATTATCAGTGTTCCTCTAGTATATTATGCATGTATTATACATAGAAATCTTCCACTTGAATCACTCTATCTATTAAAAACTGCATTAAAATCGGTAGCATAGTTTTAAAGATCTAAGCATACGTAAGGACAGACAGTACAAAGCGACTTTGTTTTATACTATGTAGTGATAGCATTGCAGAGAATTGAAATAAGAATAAAGTGTTCTATCTATTCTACCCAAGTCTAATGTCTAAGTTTTTAGATCATGGAGTTTCTGAAAGGACTTTCTCCTTCGAAACAACTCAAGGATAAAATGTTTACCTGAGTATTTCCTTTTTGGTTGCAGCTATTTTATTGGATTAGATTGTTGTTGTGCTTGTACATATGGTTGCAATCAAAATACACTAAATGATTTAAAGAGATTCAAAATATGAATGGCGCAGTTTCTATATCAAGAATTATTATAACCTATATGAGTAGATCGGGTGATATGTTTTTCGTGGACATTAAGTACGTCATCATTGATTCTTTTAGACACTACAATAATCATTTCAGTGGTTAGACTGATATGACAAGGTAATTCAAGCAACTTTTCATCAGGAACCAGTCATCGATGGTAATGCAGACCGGCATAACTAAACCAATTTTTTCGTAGTAAACCACATACATATTTCAAGGAGTGGAGTTTTTTTTATGGGGACATATATGAAATCTTTTCCTACAAACTTAACCTCTTGTCGGCATCTGAAAACCATCATATCAAAGTAATTATCGATTGTTAAGGTAGAAATGATTTTTTAGGAAAATCAGTTCTGTAAGGCTTGCTTACGTATAAATTATTGGTTAGAAGGCAAACTATATTTAAATCAATGCTTACGGGGACTCATCCAATGGAAATTTTGCCATAAACTTCCTTTTTTCTCGGTCTACACTTTTAACCCGGTATCAACAAATTTCACACATCACTAACCGCTTTTTCATTATGTAAAACAAGTTATATTTCGTCTTTACTTTGGCAGATTAACCCGTAATAATTATGAGATAACTGTGAAAAACCTTTATTCATAAGTTTAAAATGTAAACCAAATTACCAAATACCAAAACAAATTTGACTAGTGACTCAAGGATTGCACGATATAAATCGATATCTTACAATATATCGATATATATTCGTTTCAGTTCGTTAATAACGAATCATCTAGTATCGATATATTTTATTCGATAACGGAATATAGTAAGAAATTAAATTCAATCGCACATTCAAATAATATTTACCGGACTTAGTCAGAAAAATGGTAAAGTTTTTCGTAGTTACGAAGGGAACGTGATGAATGTATGATTTTTTTTTATAATATTAACAAATGTAAGATAATAATAAAAAAATAAACGAAACAAAAATACGCATATTTTATACCATTTTTTAAGTTACTGTTATGGTGCAAAAATAACATTTAATTATAGAGCTCTTAATTTAATATACTTTTATAAAATTAAAAACCATGCTGTAACTGAAAAAAATCTTGAAATATCAATAAAAATTAAGCTGTGTTATACTATGTCATTAGCAAAAAGGTCATAATACCGAGATGCCATCGCGCAATAGCGGATGCTATTATATATTAATATATAATAATATGTTATTAAATATATTTTGGTATATTTCAAAATTTATGTACTTATTTTTTCTTTTCACTTGATGCAGTCAATTTTTCTGTTACTATAATGATATATTTATTTGTTTATATATTTTATTTTTACTGTTGGTTGTTTAATTTATAAGAAAATGCAATATTTTCAATAAAGAGCGCAAAGACATGAAATACTTATTTTAGATTCTTGGCAACACTTTGGCAATGGCAACACTTGTAGTGAAACAATTTTTCTGTTCCTTCCTGTAATCCTGTTCCTGTTTCTGTTCCTTGCTAATTTGAACGTGACAGTTACTCGTTTGTCGCTTTGTTCTAAGTTTTCGGAGTACAAAATATTCTACTAAAAAGTTTTGTTGTGTTGTCTGTTTTCTCTAATATAGTTTACCAAATGTACATAAAGATTGTGCGTGTTACGAAATTTATAAACAATTACTAACTAAGTTTAAAGAACAGAAGCAAGCTGGGACAATAATTTTATGTTTTGTTAACACGGATTTCGATTCATACTGTAAGTATAACGCCATTTATAAGCGCTATCTAAAATTATTACTTATATACTTAAAGTAATGGATAAATTTAAATACCTTAGTATTTGTGTTGTATTCCGAAGTATGTAGTTTATAAGCAAAATATCAAATCATCATTTTTGTTTTTCTTTTCAAGAATATTACAGGTGAAACACGTTCGATGAATTTATTTTATCTCGGTTTTCATAAATTATTATTGACTGTTTTTCTGTTTTCTTAAGCTGTTCACTTTTTCTTTTCAGAAATTACGTTTATTTTAACTTGGTACCTACTAAAAAAGTATTATTTGGAAATGTTACGAAAAAAATGATAAGAAAACTGCCAGATGCAAGCTATGTCAAAAAAATGTAAAAACGGCTGGGAATACCTCCAATGCAATAAAAAATATTCACAAAGCTGTATTTAGAAGTTTTCCAGGATAAAAAAAACTGCTACTGTTACAAAACATTTATGTTCAAATTTGCTGTTAAACCCAATTCCTAGTACTTCGAAACAAGGAATTATCACGTCCAAGCCACCTTTTACGCCTACTATTAACGAACATCAACCTTCGTTCAAGTTGAAGACAACTTCAACATCGTTGTCAATGGATGCTTGTGAGATAAGTACTAACAAATTAATGAGATGATTGAACATGACAGAGGAATACCTTTAAAACGCCAGAAGTCTATTGAAAGTAGTTTTGGAGAAATATATGCATATACTTGCACTGGTGATAAAGCGAAAAAAAATTAACAATGCAATAATGTTTTTAATATGCAAAGATAATCAACCCCTGTCATTAGTTGAAAATGAGGGTTTCAAGAATCTTTTAAAAGTAACAATACCTCACTATAAGATTTCTAGTAGAACGACTGTAACACGGTGGTTAGATGAAAAGTATGAGGCATTATCATCACATAAGAAGAACAAATTATGCTGTGTGGCAATGAAATTTGGTCAGATCTACAAATGAGAAGTTACTTAGGAGTAACTGATCATTTTGGTATTGGAATTGAGTTTCAGTCTGTAACTTTGGGTGTGTACCCCTTAGATGAACGGCATACTTCAGAATATATTGCACAAATGCTCATTATAACATGTGAAAAGTGGGGATTTACTACTAATAAAGTGACAGCAGTATTAACCGACAATGCTGCAGATATGGTAAATGCTGTAAAGATTGCATTTGGAAAAAGAAAACATATCCCATGCTTTGTTCATACACTCAATTTAGTTGCACAACATATATTAAGAATATCAGAATTACAGATAATAATAACAAAAGTTAAAAAATATTGTATTTTTTTTTTAAAGTTGTGTGGCAAGTGACGAGCTGCGTAAATCAGTTAAAGCTGACACAAAACTGATTCAAGATGTCCCAACGCGTTGGAACAGTACGTATTACATGACTGTAAGATTTCTCGAATTGCGAAATGCTTTAAGCGAAATTTTAATTCGTCACAAAACAGCACCACCAATGTTAACTGGTATGGAATTAACAATTTTAACATCGCTGCTAACATATTGCGCCCGCTCGAAGCAGCAACGAAGGAAATATCGGGCGATAAATATTGCTCTAGCAGTAAGGTCATTCCTTTAGTCCAGTGCATGGTGTCGAAACTAAAAAATCTACTAATTTAAGAAGATTTAATCAAAGAAGTACACAAACGCGCTCTGGCAGAAATCAAGAAACGAATGGGCACTATCGAACAGGTTTCATTTTTAGTCATTGCTACAATATTGGACCCGAGATTCAAAAAACAACATTTTGAAGATTTAGTGGCCTGTTCTACTGCTGTAAGTAAAATTATGGATTAAATAAAAAAGAATCAGCAGGATGAATCATGCAACATTACAGAATCTGACTCTGACAATTCCGACAAAGTTATTCTGTCAGATTATAGCCTCTGGAGTGACCACCACAAATTGGTCCACCAGAATTGGAAATCTAATAAAACGGACGAAAGTATGTCAGATGAATTATCAGTCTATTTGAGAGCTCCAGTAAGTCGATTTAATGAAAACCCATTAGAAGTGTGGGTAGATTACAAAGTTCAGTTCCCAAAGTTATTTATTGTAGCATTTAAATATTTATCAATGGTGGTAGGCTTTGTTCCAGCTGAAAGACTTTTTTCAAAAGCCGCACAGGTTCTGACACAGCTAAGAAGCAGACTGCAAGCTAAAAGGCTAAATAAAATTTTGTTTTTGCAAAGTTTCGAAAAAAAATATTGGGAAATATGAGTAAATAAATACGGTTGATTTCTGTCGTCACCATAGCTATTTTGATTATAAAAATCCTTAAAAATTCAACCCTTACATTTTAAATTTATTTTTAAATAAGTAACTCTAAGCAAATCTAACAATTAACATACGATATATCGATATATTCGTTCGATATATCGCAAATTATCGATACAACTTTGCCTATACAATACAATATATTGTATCAGGAAAAATATCGATATATTTTTTAGATGAACATCCCTAGCGACTACCCATTTCTTTTTTAATTGCTTTTTTAGGCTTTGGCTTCATGCTTTTCAGCCTAACTATAATAACCACTTGTTTCAAAACTCAACCATCATAGTTGACAAATATCTGTTACGACGGACGAGACAACGGTGTGACAACAAAAGAGAATTACTTATTATTATTCGCCATGCAAACTCGATAGATTTTTTTTTCATAATTTCACTGCCTCAGCACTGGCGCCAGAGATAAAATTCCGCTTTGTTGTTCGTAATTCAATTTTGACATTTTTAAAAACTATAAAAATATTTGTCCCTGGAATTGCAAAAATCTAAAAGTTACAAATTAACGAAAACAATCTAAGTTTCGCTATAAATTAATTTTCTTTAATTGAAATTTAAAGAAAATATACAAAATTCAACCGAGTAAATTACAAATAAGATTATTATGCTTATAATAAAGCATTATAATTATTCGAACGCACCAAGATGTCAGTCTGACTGTTCCGACAACTTCATATAGTTCATATTATAAAACGTGTAATCGATTCTCGCAACGTACATCATCGAACCTGCAAAAACGTGTTTTTCGTTTTATTACTCTAAAAATAACATAATAGCGTACTGTATATAACTTAAAGAAAAAAATTTTTTGACCAATATTTAGCCTAATTTCGGAATGAACATTATTGATTCTGTACTATTTAAGCACGGAATATAATCGAGAAATACAACCAAATCGTTCTCCTGGAAAGTAGTCAATTTGTAGATTCAATAGTGTACGTTGCGAGAGTCGTGTTGTTGAAGTGAATTGAACGGCAATGAAGTGAAAATGATATTATTACGTGATGTGATCTATTTGTCGAACGGTTCTCAGTATTTAAACGATTATAAAAAAGTAGTACTTAAAGTCAAGTTCCGTTAATAATTTTATAGAAATAAGTGCAACAATAATGTAAACAGTTCAGAAAACAATTCCGTGTAATAATCATGGCCTAGAAAGTTCAATACTGTAATAATAACAGTACATGATATTATTTTTTTGCCTATTATTATATACTGAAAGCGACACTATATGGCGCACATTTTATTACCTATCTAATCTACATGATGAAGATTTAAACACAAAACGTACAAATAATTGTTTTTAAATTCATATATTATTGTCGGAAATAACAATACAAGTTGTAATCATCCAGTGAAGTGTTTAGAAAAAACAATTATATTTCCTGGACAGTATGAAAATTAAGTTAAACTTATGTTACACATATAACATTATTTGGATTATCTGTTTAACAAAATCTACTAACTACTTAATGTATTTGTAGTGTTGCCTTTTTAAATATCAAATCTTTTTTTTTAGCAAACAAGAAGGTAAGATATAACATAACCGTCTGTTGTCATTTTAATTTTAATAAATGATTGCTCAAATTCGCACTTCACCAATTGCTGTCCACCAATTCGCACTTGGCCAGCGCGGTGTATTATGGCCTAAACTCTCTCATTCTGGGAGAAGATCCGTGCCCAGCAGTAGGCCAATAATGGGTTGATACAAAATTATTGCTATAAAAGCCCCATATGTGTCGTACATATTCTATACCACACATCACACGCTTAGTATTAAAGTGTCCGAATTAAAAAAAAAAAACATATATTTTTGGTAAATTGCAAAAAACGATTTGCAATTAGGACTTTAGCTGTTTATTTTGCTATAAAAGACACAATATATTGATTATACAGTACAAATTTTGATTTTTAGTGGTATATGAAATAAAGTTTTAGGTAAACAAAGTAAATGTTATATTTTTTTATAATATATTATTTAATTTTAAATATTACAAACTGTTGAAACGGTTAGGTCTTTTCAATACTGAATTGTGGTTTATTTGTAAAAAAGTGTAAAAACCTAATTTATTTTAATAGTAAAAACACAAACTACATAACTGTACGTTTTAGGTATAAGCCAGGTTATTGCTCAATAACGATGATGATAATGATAACATTATTTTTCAGTTTGGTCTATTTATTACAAAGAAAAACTAACATCAAATAACATGTTTGTATAAACCCTTCTTTGCATGATTTTTTACTTTTTAAAAAAAAAAAACATGTGTTTGTAATTCAGTTCATACATTACAGGAAAAATAAATAAAAAAAAATATTTATATTTGTGATTGTTATGACTTAAGTGGGTAGATAAATAAAAAAGTGAGTTTGCTTACAACCTCAAGTGGCTTGTATCTTTTATTGGCGACGAGGAAAATTATTGTGATTGTCGTGAAAATGGCGTTAAATTTCGGGAATATAATGTTTCTTGGACATTTTAACCCTAAAACGGATAAGTGGTGTGATTATAAAGAACAGTTGTTGTGCGCGCTAGATGCGGCGGGAGTTGGGAGTGACGACGCGAAAGCACGTTCATTATTTCTCTCACAATGTGGAAAAGACACTTATAGTTTATTAGCATCGTTACTAGTGCCGCAAAGACCAACCAGTGTGTTATTTACTGATATATTAAAAGTTTTGGACACTTTTTATGAACCGGAAACTAACGAAATTCTGGAAGCTGGAAAGTTTCACAAACGCCTACAATTACAAAACGAAAGCGTGCAAGACTTTGTGGCGGCCATAAATGAACTTGGCGCCAAATGTAATTTTGCAGATATTAAGCGGCAGTTGAGGGACCGCTTAGTTTTGGGGATACGGGATGATCGCTTGCGTCGAGACTTACTGAAAGCTAAACAGTTAACATATGAGGCTGCAGTGCAGATGTGCCTTAATTATCAAGCTACATTCTCTGACTTCTATCCCCAGACTAGAGAAATTAAGCAAACTCCACATGATGTCACCGAGCCTATGGAAATTGGTCGAATTAAAATGGTGGAATGTCGACATTGTGCAAAGTGTCATAAGCCCGGAGAACGGTGTTTATTCATGAAAGCAAGATGCTTTTATTGTAAGAAATTTGGACATGTTGTGGCAGCTTGTCAAAAGAAGAATAACAATGTACACCTCATGGATCACTCGGGGAAAAGTAAAACTCAAGACTTGTCGGTTGGAGACGATATGAATGGTGTCTACATGTGCTCAGATAGTTACCGGTCTCCGATAAATGTTGAGATTATTGTTAATGAAGCAAGATTGTTAATGGAAATTGATTCTGGTGCAGCGCGTTCCATTATATCTGAAAAAACTTATAGAAACTTATGGTCTACACCTCCTCCACTTAATCCAACTGAGATTAAATTAGTGACGTGGACAAGAGATCCATTGAAAGTGTTAGGGCTTATTCATGTTAATGCTATTTTAGCTGATAAGGAGGCTCAGTGTGACTTAATTGTTGTAGCTGGACAAGGCCCTAGTCTTTTAGGTCGGAATTGGTTTAGTAACTTGGGAATTGAAATAAGTGGTATATGCTGGTCAATGGAAACTATAGAATCATGGAGGAATGAGTTTCCTGAGGTATTTCAAGAAGGGGTTGGGGAATATAAGGGGCCAGAAGTATCTTTACAAGTACAACCTAAGGCAATACCTAGGTTTTTGAAGGCAAGGCCAGTCCCCTTCCCATTGAAGAAACAAGTTGAAGAAGAATTGAATTCTATGATTAAAGTTGGAATACTGACTCCAGTGAAATATTCTAAATGGGCCACACCCCTGAGGATAGTAAAGAAAGAGGACGGTTCTTTAAGAATCTGTGGAGATTATCGTGCCACGGTTAATGCATCAATAGAGGTAGATACATATCCTCTGCCAACATCGATGGAGGCTTTCGTAAAATTAAGTGGAGGTAGTGTGTTTAGTAAGTTGGATTTAAAACAAGCCTATACGCAAGTAAAGGTTGATAAGGAGACAGCAGAAATATTAACATTGAATACTCACATCGGATTGATGAGAATGAATCGTTTAGCTTTTGGTGTCAGCGCCGCGCCGGCAATTTTTCAGAGGTTAATGTCAACAGCATTTGCTGGAATGGAAGGAGTGGCATGCCTGTTGGATGATATAGCTATTGCTGGGAAAAATCGAGAAGAACATAACCACCGACTTAGATTGGTATTGGGCAAGTTGAAGGATCTGGGATTTCGATTAAATTTAAAGAAATGTGTTTTCGCTTCGAACTGCATTAACTTTCTCGGGCATATGATAGATGCTGAAGGTCTACATCCTTCACCTTCAAAAGTAAACGAAATATTAGATAAGCCAGCTCCTACAAATAAAAATACTTTGAGAGCCTTTTTAGGTCTCTACAATTTTTATGAGAAGTTTTTACCAGACAAGGCCACAGTGTTGGAACCTTTATATCGTTTACTGGAATCTAAGAAACCGTGGTCTTGGGGAGCGAAAGAGGAAGCAGCTTTCGTTAGAGCGAAAAAACTTTTAGGATCTGAAGCTACGTTGGTTGGATATGAACTCGATAGGAAGCTGTTACTGATTTGTGACTCATCAGATTATGGTTTAGGTGCGATTATTGCACATGTTATGGATGACGGCTCTGAACGACCAATAATGATGGCTTCACGTACTCTACAGAAGCATGAGAGGCGTTATGGACAAATTGACAAAGAAGCTTTAGCTATCATATTCGGTGTTACAAAATTCCATCAGTTTCTAGCAGGACGTCCGTTTTGTATAATTACAGACCATAAACCCTTAGTAGGTTTATTTAACCCAAATAAGCCAATCCCAAACTTAATTTCTCCACGTATGTTGAGATGGTCGCTTAAACTGAGTTGTTATGATTATAGCATTTGTTATCGAGCGGGAAAATTAATAGGGAATGCAGATGCATTGAGTAGATGGACAGATCCAGAAACTTCAACAGTTGAAGTTGAGTGTCTCAAAGATGTTTTATTACTGGAAGAACAGCCTACAGGGTGGAATTTGGATTGTTTTAAAATTGCCGAAGAAACAAGAAAAGATCCTGTACTTCAGAGAGTTATGTTTTTAGTTCTTCATGGATGGCCAAACTCAAACCCAGATCCGTCGCTTCAACCGTTTTGGACTCGTAAGGAAGCTCTTTCACACAATAAAGGTTGTTTATTGTGGGGTAACAGAGTTGTCGTGCCAGCATCGCTACAAAAGCAGGTACTAAAGTTACTACATGACCCGCATGCGGGGATAGTCCTGACTAAGGCGTATGCTAGAGGATATGTATGGTGGAATGGCATGGATAAGGATATAGAGCGAATAGTAAGCGAATGTGACCTGTGTCAAGCGGTGAGAAATAATCCCCCTAAAAACCCTCAGACCGGGGTTGTACCTGAGAGACCTTGGAGTCGTGTACACATTGATTTTGCGGGCCCTTATGAAGGAAAAACTTTTTTGATACTGGTTGACAGCTACAGTAAATGGCCTGAGGCGGAAATTGTACAATCTCCAAGTAGCAAGAGTGCTATTACAACACTTAGAAGGATATTTGCCTCTCAGGGGTTACCAGAAGTTTTGGTTTCGGATAATGGCCGAGCATTTGTCTCAGAAGATTTTAATGATTTCTTGAAGAAAAATAACATTAAACATGTTTACTCGCCTCCATATCACCCTGCGACCAATGGTCAGGCAGAGGTTGCGGTTAAGGTAATTAAAAATAAACTTCGGAAACTGGCAGACACTAATATGCCATGGAGTGAGAAACTTTCAAAAGCTCTTTTCTGGCTTCGCACTGTGCCTAATTCTTCCACAAATAAAACACCAGCTGAAATGCTTAATGGTCGAAAGTATCGTACTGCGATCTCCGTGATACACCCGGACGCAGCGCCAAACAGCGCTGACCGTCAGCTAGAGGAAGTTGCTCAGCGCCGCCCTGGTCGATCGTTTACATTACAACAACCAGTCTTAATAAGAATGTATGGTCCAGGGGAGAAGTGGCGTAAGGCTATTGTGGAGAGTATCGATGGTCCAACTACATATACTGTGAGAACGGAAGATGAGCAATTACATCGACGTCATGTGGATCAAATAATAGCTCGGAGTATACGCCACTCATCGGATGATAGTCCTACGAGGTCTCAACCATCAGCATCTTCCCCGGAACCTGACATAGAGATACCAGATCCGGAGCTATGGCCTGATATCATAGGCATTCCAAATGATGACTTTTCTGGATAGATTTCATTATATAATTCTGATTTAACTTTTTAATTTATTCATTATTGTTATTGGATAGTTAAGCCCGTGATTATGGATGGGAGATATGTTATATATTTGTGATTGTTATGACTTAAGTGGGTAGATAAATAAAAAAGTGAGTTTGCTTACAACCTCAAGTGGCTTGTATCTTTTAGTCTATTTTTATAGCTTTTTTTATTGAAAAAACGATATGATGGATTTTTCCATCATCATGCAAAACAGCCTTATCACGTTCATACATTAATTATTTATTAGAGCATACACATTTTATATTTATTTACACTATTACTCCCGATGAAAACGTAGGAAACAGTTGTTGTTTTTATTTAAGCACAAGTTTAAGTTACACTTGCTACAATGTATCGTGGAATAGCCCTTACAGTGTGGGTATTTACATCTAAGAGAGGTAGAAACTAGTGGCAAATGATCACACCCATCTCTTCTGATGTCTTTTGGGGGAGGAACAGTAACTGGGCCTCTTTTTCTCTTGAGGTCCAATTGATGTTCAAGCGAACTGGTGCTTGGACGACCTTTTCTCACCTCTGTGTCTTCTTCTTTTGCAAAGTCTTCTTTGATGTTAATACCTGGTGGCAGTTTGGATTTATTTCTCATAATTATATGTTTTTTCCAAACAGTTCCAATAGAGACTACAACTGGTCGGTTTTTGTTGCAAGAGCGTTGGCCGATTCTGTGTACTTTGATAATTTCGTGGCTCTCCGTTGTGTTCCTATTTCAATTACAATATCTTTAATGCAGTCAACCAGCGCTGGTTCAGATTTTTCCTGCTCTTGGATTCCAAAGAAGATCAAATTTTGCTTACGTTTCTCTTTCTCATTGTTGGCTAGTTTTTGTTCCAGAGTGGAGATTTTTGTTTTCAGTATTGTATTTTCCTCTGAGAGATTTTTCAGCTGACCGTCGATTGCCTGCATTTTGCTCAGTAAGCCTAGCGTCTAATTTTGACCACAGCATTTCGATACTTTTTGCACTTTGATGTACTTATATACAGTACGATCGCCGAAACCGGATATGTCGAACGTATTAAGGAAAAAGGTTTTACAAACACGGATCGCATGACCATCAACGATAAAATGAAAAGCTTTGTTGGCATTTCTTGGAGTTAAAGCATTAGTGTACCTATATCTGGGTGCAATATTAGTTAAACACGACAAAATAAAAGATCGCTGATTATGAATATCTCCAATTGCCCAATATGTATCAAAAATACTTTGCCTTTGAACAGAAGTAATCTTATACACCGCAATTTGCATGTATCCTTATATGGTAGTTTAAGTTTAATGTTTTAATAATTTTTGCCATTTAATGTATCTTTTTCCCAAATTTCAAAAATTTTTAGCTTTATTCTGTTTCCAATTTTCCGGATTTATTGTACGTTTTCTACCTTTAGTCTTAACATTTGCAACGTTATCCACTGTAGCCACTCTTAACGTCACATCTCCTTCTTGATGAAATTGTCTTTTCTCCTCAGGCGTTGCATTCTCTTTGTCATTAGAATTTTCAGTTTCATCGCTAGATGTGTCGGATGATTGATGATGATGATGATGATGATGAGTTTGAGGTAGAAGAAGAAGTGCTGCTACTAGAAGTTGTACGTTAAATAACTTTTTTACTAGCTTGTATCGCAAATGTAGGATCATCATCACTTAAATCTGCGTCACTTTCTTCAGGATTGACAGGTGAAACGTGATAATGTATAGAAGTCCTATTGCAATCTTCAGTGGCTTTAAAATACTCCGCTACATCCAGATATTGATGATTTTCTTGTTTATTTTTAACATCACATTACATGTGTAAGTAAATATGAAATTAAAATAAATTACATAATATTATTATATGCAGTTCAGGGAGTGGAGAGTACTTACCTGGACATCATAAGTTTGAGTTGGAACAAAATCACTACATCTTTCCAGTCCATCGAATGCAATATTTGTCTGCAAACAATAATAATATTATAGGTGAGTTAATGCCTATAGGGTAATTATAGATAAAGTACGTATCTTTAATTCATTGATTTGATACCTGATCGTCTAGACCTTGACGATTATCATCTTCGTCTGTCTGAATTAAAGCGAGAATTTTTTTTGACCATGAAGACATCCTAAAAAAATAGAAATAATTTAAACTCCCAAAAAAACTGTTATTATTGTTATTTCTGTCAACTATTTAGTTTTAATGTGACTTATTCCTGAACATAATCACATCATAAATTCAGTCAGCAAAAATATGCAGTATTTTTAATAAAGCACAGACCTTTGACTAAGTGGGACTCGAAAATGTTATCATTGTTTAGTATTAAACAGACTTAAACACTAAACTATATGTGAATACAAATAATATTGACTATCTTTTTATTAAAACTCTGACTTAATTATTAATGAGATCATGAACTATTATTGTTTTTTTTTTAGTGTTAAATAGACTTAAAACCGAATACACTGTTTAACTACAAAACAATTTTAAAATTAAAAAGTCTCATTGCATAAAGAGTTTTAATATTACAAAAATAACCATAAATCTTACCTTACATATCAGAATAAAATAAACTTAAAAACCAATACGTCACTTTGAAAATAAACGAACAAATGTTTACTGCATGACAATTGAACGAACACTGAATATGTCTGTGCTAAATCAAATTACATCACGAAAGTCATGAATGAAAAAGAGATCGAAAAATTGTACAAGCAGGATAACACTACTTTTCGATGAGTTTTTTAGCGTCACGTCATAGATGACGCTCTAAAGAGGAGACGAGTGTACCTAACTCATTTTAGTTAAATTTCGGATTCGGTCCCTTTAATACTAAGCGTGCGACATGCCTTAAAAGGTTAATGCCTTACAACATGATACAAAATTGATAAAGTAAAGAGGATACTTAAATAATAAGTTAAACCTAACAATGATCCGTTGTAAAAGAATGAAGAATACATTCTAACCTTTGAGTGCCAAATGTAAGGAAGTTTTTTTACAAATTGGACATAGTTATGCGAAAACGTTTCATTCCAACAGAAAGTTGAATTTGAAATAAAAGCAATTTAGTGTTTTAATGGTATTCTTTTTCTATTCTAACTAGGAAAGGTCAACACTAAAGGTTTTATTGTTGAGATATATTGTGATTAGATAATCATATATTTAATTTTAGGCTATTCACTTTACAATAAAAAAGTACAATAATTGGCGTTGGAATATTTTAACATAATTAATATTCAGATGAACATAGCTCAAAATTAATTTTGTCAAAACATTCCAACATACTTTTTATCCATCTGTAACTTAATTTATCATCTACATTTTACAATTAAACCTGAAAAACAATAAAAAGAATAATAATTGGCAATGATTTTTTATAAATAGGGGTCACAATTAAAAAAAATTGTAAAGTCTTCATGCATCACTCTTATCATCTTCTTGCATTTCAAAGTCTGGTTCTCCACCAAACCCGCCTACATTATCAACAATTCCTTCCATATTCTTCGGATTATTATTAAATTCTGACAATCGTCAGGGATGTACTGATACAAGGTATTTTAAATCAGCCAATTTGGCAGGAGCAATGGCTTTACCATGCAGCCACAACTTACATAAATCGGAAATGTCGATATTTTGTATTTCCCCTTGTACCTTTTTTTCAATTTTCAGTTAATTATATTCTACCTCTAAAAAGATTTCATACAAATTTAAAATATTTTCTCTTTTTTTAATTATAATTTCTTTTGTATTTAACTCTTAAACCTAGTCACCGTTTTTAGGTAAGTGGGTTATATAGATTCTGAAAATAATACTCCTTTTTATACAAAGAGGGAAGAAATGGGGGTTTTGCGGTGGGAAATAATTTCCCATTAACCGGTATTTCAAAGCAAAATATAAATAAGTGGGAAATTATTTCCCATCTTCCGGAACAGCTTTCAACTTTTGATTTATTTTTACTTTAAATTCTACATGTTGGCTGCTCCTACTTTACTTGTTTTTTATCTTATAATATAAAATAAAAAAATAAACATGCAAAGTAAGTAACATGAATGAATAAAGTTATAAGATGAAACAGCAACATTTAGAGTAATGTTTTAATATAAACTGAAACTTAACTACTAAGGAAACAATTATTATTACGGAGCTGGAACAGTGTGAAAGGTTTTGAAGCAGTTCTTACCACACAGAGCTATTACACAGGTGGAACATTGTATTTTTCTCTGTACTCTCTGTTGCTTACTGCAAAATCGACATCTTTTGTAAGTATTAGTCTCTTCTGGCAAGTGTATGCCTACATTCAATAAACAAATTTCGTCGGGTACGCCAAACCTACCCCCTTTCTTATTTTTTTTAAAAAGTACACCTGTTTGTGCTTGACCTTTCCGTGTTGTATAATTATTTATTAGGGCACGTGATAAGCGTAACCTAAACTCACGGTGTCCATGCAGAGTTGCAACATGTGTGTAGTTGTAGGTGTATGCATTTATGATGCATCGACCAAAAAAAGGAAGAGTCTCATCCAATATTTTCCTGGTTTGCGGCTTATTGGATACGATGATCTAAAATGGTCGAATAGATCCACTCCGCACATGCTAAGTGTATAGGAAGCAATTGCTTTCGGGCTAAGAATGTCTGCTCTAGAGCCGTCCAGTTGAGTCCTCTTTACAAGCATAGTATCTTGTGGGTTAGCACTTTACGTTTCTTTCTACCTTCCATATTTAAATAACTGGAAGTTAGTAATAGGAATTCAGTAAGTCATCAGTACAAAAATACAATTAGTCATAAAAAACCGATCAAGTGCGAGTCGGATTCATGCACGAAAGGTCCATTCCGGCCAAAAAATCACGTTTGTTGTATGGGAGCCCCCTTTAAAAAAATATTTTATTTAAATGTAATTATTTATTATTAAAGTGAATATAAAAAATAAATAATGCAACAGACAAACTTCCTATTGTATATATGGAAATTGATATTTTTTCAATGCAGGAACAAACAATGGGAAATTATTTCCCACTTTGTTCAACCTAAGAAAATACAACAAAAATCAACGCTACGAAGCCAAAACCCGAAAAAGTCATTCAGAAAACATGTCTAGTTTACATAAATATTTTGTATAAGCACTTACCACATTTTTTTTCTGCAAAAACTTTCAATATTCCCGGGCATACCAGTTTTTTCGTTAAATATTTCAAACTTTGTTTTTGACATTGACATGATGTGGAACAGTTTTATGATGTGGAACAGTTTTATTGACGTGGAACAGTTTTATTGATGTGGAACAGTTTGACAGTGTGACTTAAGACGCCAGTTCGCGGCTTTGTACAAAATGTTGCCATACTTAAGATTTTAAAGATCTGTAGGATTGTTTTGTTTCTGAGGTTGGTACTGATTAGAGTTACCAATAAAAAATAAATTTTACGGTCGGGTCAAGTAGGAAATT
Organism: Spicauda simplicius; assembly: GCA_949699795.1. Classification (NCBI taxonomy): domain Eukaryota; kingdom Metazoa; phylum Arthropoda; class Insecta; order Lepidoptera; family Hesperiidae; genus Spicauda; species Spicauda simplicius. The sequence continues at coordinate 11,843,852 of OX453072.1, read as the reverse complement.
ATTTCCCAATATTTGATTAAGAGTCAAAGTCATTTGTGAATAGTGATTTATGCCCACCTACTAACAGAAGAACTTTTTTTATCTTGTATTGTCCTACCCAGTTATGAAACGAATTGGTGACGTATTCATAAAATATTTCTCCTTTCATCCAATCAGTCTCTGATCTGTCTCAGCACCATTCTTCTGGTATGCTATTCACTACAGCTTTTGGTGGTCTAATGTATGGAAATACAATACAGGATCGCCCTTCGCATGAAATGTTAAAAAGACTGTTATGTTTTTTTTTCATTACTTGGCTCTATTTGGTATACATTCTTGTACCCTTTTGGGCCTCAAACTTTTCCTGTCTTTGGACAAAGAGCAAGACGATGAAAGCATGCAAGCAGCAAAGCAAAGAGCATGGGGATGAAAGTGTCATCCCCATTATAATTCTTTTCATCCCCATTAAAATTCTTTTCGGATCACTCAAAATATCTTTTTGGCGTATACTGTCCAAATATTCCTCAAGTCCTCTAAACCACAGTCTGAAAGACTCTACTAGCCTTTCTGTTAAATTTATAACGAAATTACATATTTTGACATTTACAGATGGTGACATCTACCAATAATTATGTGCACCTTTGAATAAGCTGTCATTCTTTGTATTGTGTTAGAAGTTTAACCCGTTGATTATCTTATCAACGGTTTGCACGGTGTTTCTTACCACGAACTTGCATGATGTGGAATAAGCTTCCTCCTGAGGTATTCCTGGAGCGTTATGACATGGGGCTCTTCAAGAAAGGTGCAAAAGAGCAGGCGATGCATTGGCGACTCCTCTGGTGTTGCAAATGTCCATAGGCGACGGTAACCACTTTCCATCAGGTGGCCCGTCTGCCTTATCGTTAGGTACAAATATAAAAAAGAAAAAAAAGATAATAATGCGTAAAATTCACGCGTGACGTTTAACTAGCAGTTATGTTGAGTTTTATTTATAATGTAATAGATATTTTTTTTACTATAAATCAATAAAATCATTATTTGTGTATTTATATTAACTTTTTATTTATTGTATAAAAAAGTACAAAAACTTTTAAATTTATCCAAAATCAACAAGAGGCAATGTTTCTCTTTTTATCACAATTTCTGTTTATTTACAATAATCACGTTTTTTAATTTATCTTGTAAGTTATTAAAATCTTTTAATATTTACAAATAATTATGTTAACGTTTACTTATCCATAGTTATATTAGTTAAATAATTATCCATAGTAATATTACGTTCCGTATTCTTGATTGTTTCCGTCACTCATTTGACGAGACTTTTTGTGTCATTAGGGATATATATTCTGGAGATAGACTGCCTTAGCATGAACCATTGCATCATGCTTTGTTTCATACTTATTCGGCTTACGGGGGAGTTATATACACGTCAGCTTCCAGCACATCATCATCATCTTCTAAATACGATATTATGTCATTTAATAGTCTCCTCTTTCTTCCAAAATCGCAGCATTTTAATCTTTGCTAATTAGTATCTTAAGCAAATACAAAAAAAAATTAAAAGTTTAACTCTTAAATAAACACACTCTTCAGCTCCTGTAGGTGATCATACTTTGTTTTTAATATTGACTATCAGGTTTCATACAATGAACTGCGCTATCAATGACAGAGTCAAATGATGTCTGCAAAGTGGAGTTTAAAATCGATTGTTCCATTTAGATTATACCTTAGAGCTCTTAATTCCACGACGACATCATGTCGTCTCATGGCCAGGTCTTATTGACTCATAAATGAGGTGATCTTAATGAGTAAATTTTTGAAAAATGTGTAATCAGGAGTAATAACATGGCACTTCGGCACTTTTCTGACCTTTTTCGTGATTGTTACGTATCGTGAAGGCAAAAAAAAATTTCTCGACTTTTAACTTCCTTTCAACCAGTGGTTGCACCGAATCATCTTCCATTTGCGTATGGCCTTTTCCAAAAAATGTTGAGTGATGACCATGTTCTTCGCCATAGCCAAACGCATTCTTACGATATTATTTCTATTTTGGACTGTGACAACCATACAATACTTCATTCTGGGGATCATTTTCCAGTAATATGTTGATCTGGGTATCGTAAATTAGGGAATCTTTCTCTGTAAAGGGCCGGAGCTGCATTTGCATTGCCCCTGCACCTACCTTTGAATTTAAAAAAATAGTTTTAAACTCATAGCCCCACAGTAGGATTTTCTCCTGTGTCGTGGGTGCCACGGATACACACAAAGACGAATATACAAACACCCAGACTATGAACAAGAATCTAAACTCATCGTTCAGATACCTGTCTGGCTAGGAATCGAACCCGAGACCTGTGTCAAACCGATATGGTAACCACACCGGCATGCCAGTCGTCACCAATAAGATGTATGTTTGCGTATTCCTTTGAAGTTTACTGAATACGTGCCATATTATTTAGTAAATAATTAGTTCTGTCGTTGCTCGTTGTCGTCTATGTAGTCTTCACTTTCTGTGCCGACGCTTCGTCTAGTTATTACTTCAATTTTTTTCCTTTTTGGTTCGGTTATGTTCATGGTTCCATAACTCATCTCTTTTAGCAAATCAAGAACAGATTTTTTTCCAGTTTTATTTTCATTGTTTTGCACTTCAAGTAGTCTGCTTAAAACCTTTTTTTTATTAATCGGGTATATTCCTGTTTTTCGTAATCCTGCTATTATATTATCCTGATTGGTGGATGATGTAGTAAGACAAAATGAACTGAAAAAATAACCTTTCCAGCTTCAACTTTGAGAGTACTAACACATTCACCTAGAAGTATTTGGCAATGGTTGACACATAACATCAGGTATCCTACAAGCTCTACTCTCTTGGTATAAAAAATAAATTACCTGCAAGGTATCCCATATTTGATGCTACAGTGCGACTAAAAATTTGTGCTGCAAATTTAACCTTCATTTTGTTCATTTTCTCGGGATTTATATGATTTTCCGAAAGCTTTGGAATCATTCTGATGCCTTCAAAGGCAGGGTTTTCGTTAAATAATAACTTCAAATGTGACCACTTTGCAATTTTCACCACACTATTTTGTGTAAATTTCAAATCTTTAGTAAGAAGATTATTTCTAATTCCTTTTAATAGATGTGGTGGATCATATAAGGGAACAATCTCTTTATCATTTATTAAAATATTTTTTTATTTAGGGACCTCATTCCTTCTTAAATAGATCCCCCGTGTTTCGTTTTGCAATAGTTTAATTGCTTGTCTATTATTAGTGCCCTGGTCACATATGGAAGCAATCACTACTGATCCTGCCTCTTGAATCTTTGTGACAATTAACTTAATTTGTATCGCTAACTCTATCCCCTTAGTAGCACCAGTGGCGAATGTATACGCTACAGCCTGTTTATAATTGTAGACTAGACCTCTAATCATAAAAACTTGAGCATGATTTGCAAATTCTTTTAATCTCCTCTCTCCATTGTCAACAAATCCTGTTATTCTGTCTCTTCTTGAATTATATGTTACATTTGTTTTGATTGATATTTCATCAAAAAGTAAAATACAAAGTTTTTCAATACTCTTCATAGACTGGGAATTCTTCTTTAACTGTGTAAATATGTTTGTATTTATACCTAGACACATATTGCTTTTTTGTATTAATATTATTAGAGTTTGTGGTGCAAGCAAAACAAAAACCTTCCTGAGGAAACGGTATGCCTTTGTACTCGGTTTCATAATAGTCAATGCAGCTATTTTTTCATGCAAGGTAAATCGTCGACCTTCTGCTTTTTTTTAATTTTCCCGCCGCTGAATTTGCATTAACAGCCTCGCTACAATTGAGCACTTTTCGATCGTTTTTACAACAATAGGATTAGAAGCAATTTTTTTGCTGCTTTAATTTCAGCTGTCTGTCTCCTACATTTATTTTTATATTTGCATATTTTAACTTTTGCTGCAACAATTTGTTGACGCAATTTTTTTTCTGCATCAGTGAAAAACAATTGTTTTTTAGTTTTCTTGAACTTATGGCTGATTGCAATTGCAATTTCACCTGAAAAATAAACAGTATTAATATTTTTAACAATACTTTGTTCCAATCTTTTATATTAATTAATTAATATGTTATTTGTTAAAATAATCACTACTAGCAAAACATGATCAACGCCATGCTGTCCACCTTTATCTCTGAGGGATGATTACAAAAAAGGGTTATAAATTTTATATCCAAACAATACCCTATATACAATTTTTATATGATCTATCCAAAAAATAAAGTACTAAATATATTGCAGGGTGAATTTGTAAATTAGTTATTCAAACCGGAAAAGTAAAATTCTATATGCCTAAGAAGAAATTTTCCATACAAATTATAATTGACTATTTTACCCACTCATGGTTGACTTAACATTAAATTTAGAAAACTTGCAACATGCACCGCATGTTTTGATATACATATACCTAAGAAGATATTTTCCATAAAAAATTTAATAGACTATTTTGACACTCATGGTTAACTTAACATTAAATATTTTTACAAATTTACGCAGTTATAATATTAGTAGGACTATTACAAACCTAACTTGTCGTTGGCAGCTGCAGCTGTGCTTGTAGATGGTGTAGAATCAGTTATTGCAAGCTCTGAAGGTGACAGAATCGAAACCGATGAATCTTTAGCTAGGTCACCTGTTGAAATATAAAACATCTACTATCATCATGATTACTAACAACCCAGAACTGTCCCCAACATTTACCAACGCATTAACCAATTAACATTCAGTTCTCTGTAACATTTATCGAAATAGTTTGATTTGAAAGATAATTTAGAAATTTTACTAACGTAGGTTGTCCTTTGTAGCTTTAGTTATGCTAGTAGATACCTAGTTATGCTAGTTATGCTAGTAGATAGATTATTTTTTGTTCTGAACACAACGCGTTAATGACAGAAGGATCCTCACTTACAATTATGTCACCTGATGATAAAAAGAATTATATTAATACACGGTGTTTATTCCTGCAACTTTTCATTATTTGGTATATTTGGTATATAATAATAATAAGAATCTTATATTGGCAAGGAAACATGTCACTCTAAGACAGTCCTAATTTGTACATGGCCAACAGTAATTATATTGTTGTGCTGGGAGCTATATGACGACCTACAATATAAAAAAGTGTAGAAAATCTCTGATACCTGATGATACCGTAGGTTTCCAATCAATGTTTTGAATTTCCTGCATAGGCTGTAGTCCTGCGTAGATCTGTAAAAAGAGAATGTAATATTTATGAATTGTTATAAATATTATTTATTAAATAATTACGTAACTTTTGCAACAGTAGAATAATGATGTGACATCTACTTATTCATATGAGGAGAACATCTTTCAGGAGTAGCAACATATGTGTACAAACCTTGTACAGAATTAATTTTGGTTTGATGTTTAAACTTTGGTAGTTAAAACCTAATTATAGATTATAGACTTAAAATAAGATACTAAAACAATTTACTATATTTTTTTAATTTTAGCTATAATTAAGGCTTTAAAAGATATATTTAAAATAAATTGCACATAAGTGAAAGCATCAGTAGATGACCACTTAAGGAGACAGAATATTCTTTTTAAATGTTTGACTTTAATTATCATAAGAATTCAGTAAGTTTATTTTTTTGGAAACCCTGTGAAAAGTGTTTTAACATATGAACAAGCATTTCACCACGTACAATGTTCGAATAAAATTAAAAAAAAATGAAAATGTTCCAATATTAGAAATTTAGTAGTTGACCATCTAAAAACTAGAAGATGACCATATTTTGCATCAGTAGGTGACCACTCAGATGCTACAATTTTAATTGGGTCATTTGTTAAATAAGAAGCAAATTAAGATGAAAAGAAAACGTTTTATTTGAAATATAATAATAATTAGGCCTTTTAAGCCTATAATTTAAATAAAAACAAGGTTCTAAAAGATCCGACGGATAATTATAAAACAAAAGAACACTGTCAAACACAAAGCGTAAACGTCAAACTTTTTGCGAAAGGGATTATGGGCCTGAATGTTTATGTGTTATGGGCAATAAACTTCAAAAATTATATCAAGGAATGTATCTTCTGGAACATCAAATACATTTCTCGTAGAACTGGTCTTCTTGGGAGCCTCTATATGAGCAACTACTGCATTCCAGGGATAGTCGAGCACATCTTTATGTTCGGGCCATTTCCACAAACAACCATTTGATTTCATAGATGAGATTGTTGCTGTTTTTTTCGTAGCTTTAAGTACTTTTCCAGGATAAAAGTTATTGTCGTACTTAAATATGACAAATTCTCCATCTACTTTTTGCGGGGGTTTTAAACCCACAATTGGTAATTCTCTTTCAATCTCATTTTCTGACTCAATCACACTTTCTCCTGAAGAGACCACAGCATCAGAGTCTGAACTTGAGGAAGAGAATCGCAGGTTTTTTTTTACCCGCTTTATTTTGGTTGATGCTAATTTTGTGAGAGTCTTGATTCTCTTTAATGACTCTTTTTCTTCTTTCTTTCTAAGCTTTTCAGCAGCCTTTTCTGATTTTAATCGTTCAAGATCTTCTTTTTGCTTTAATTTCTTCTGTAGATATTCCTGATAACTTTTTCCTGAAACAATAGTGGGTATTCTTTCCTTGGGACGTGATTTAGGCGTTTCCTTTTTAATATGAGACTTGTAAAAGAAATGTTTTTTAAAGGGACTGGGAACATTATCCGGTACAGCGTCAGAAATAGTGCTAATAACACCATCGATACAGGAATTCAATTCATCAGTAACAGCGCTAGTTGACGGTTTTGGCATGATTTCATGCATGTAAGTAGGAGCAATTATGTCCGATTGATCTATAGTGGTTTTAAGTGCACCTTCAAAAACGCTAATTGTTGGTGATCCTGGCATTGTCACTAACATGTTGTCATCAACAGTATTAGGTAACGCAGTTGCTGTTGTTTCCATTGTGGTTTCCAAAACACCATTATTATTGTTAGATGCTGACGCATCGATGGTGGTGCCTGATGTGTCAAATCCTTCAAAATTCAAATCACATAATTGAGCCTCTTCTACAGAAACACCTAACGATTTAACCCCTTCTAATGTAGAATCAATAATTTGGTTTAATTGTTGTAGTCTTTTCAGTTCATCTTTTGTTTTTTTCCACAAATTAAACTGCGATAAATCAGCCAAATCACCTGACCATTCATCCAGAGTTGCATCAAATGCAACAATTTTTTCGGGACTGATAGATTCGTTTAAAAAATGTAAGCCCCGTTTCAGATAATGAATTTGTTCGCTAATGTCCTGGTTTTCGCTAATACTCTCAAGTGGGACTTTTACCTCCAATGGATTCCACGGAAATAAGCCACATTTCTTAAATCCATTTGCCAAAATTGATTTACTTATGGTATTGCCCATTACCTCGTGCAATAACTTGGCAAAATCTTTTTTCTTAAGCATATGAGGCTCGTCATTTTTTATTTTATCTATTCTCCAATTTTGTACATGCCTCCTCCAGGCTTCTTTTAGTGGCTTAAATACTGCCACATCCATTGGTTGAATTAAATGGGTTGCATTAGGGTAGAGTGCTACTAACACGATTCCTTTTTCTTCACAAAACTGGCTAGTTTGAAGTGATAAATGAGATATGTGCCCATCAACAAATAGAATAACCGGTAAAGTTATTTCGTTTTTAATCAGCCAAGGATAAAATATATCAGCCACAAATTCAAAGAATGCTTCGCACGTCATCCACCCTGAGTCGGTTTTTCCTATACCCCAGTCTGAAGGAAAGTTATCTGCAATTTCTTGAGGTATCCGCTTATAGCTGAACACTACCGTGGTAGGGGCTAGGGAACCGTTTGCATTTCCAGTTACCAACACAGTTAAACATTCCTTGTCATCAGCATTTACCTGCTGGTAAACATTTTTTTCACCTTTCTTTCCTAGCAAGTACTTTAGGTCCTTTTGGTGCTAAAAAAAATGCTGTCTCATCGCAATTAAATATGCGCGATGCATCATTCAATATATCAGCATGGCCACTATCTTCCAACTCCTTATACACATGTTTGTATCATTCTGATAGGTGAGCACCTGTTACCTTGGCTTTCGATGCTGTCAAATTTTGTGATGTCCTCATGGAAATCGTTGGATTTCTCCGAATAAATGCCTTTACCCATGTTCTACCTGGTCTTCCATGTTTGAATAAGACACATGGACGTTTTATTTCCTTTAAATATTTCTCTACACTCACAATTAACTGTTCGGTTGTCACAGGAAAACCCGCTTTTGCCATTTTTTGCACCCAGTCGCATATTTTATGTTCCTCTTCTGGTGTAAGGATGGATGTCGGACCCATTTTTCGTTCCATCGGTGACTTCCCTGTTACTTTATTTGTAAGTGTTATTCTTGGTACACCGAACTTTTTTGCAGCCGTTCGTATTGGTGTTTTATGAAGACGAACATCGTTCACTGCTGCAAGCATTGCAGCTTCAGTATAATTTAGGAATGCGCCCTTTTTCCCAGGCATCTACAAGATGAAAAATTGGTTTTAGTAATAGACCATAGCCATAAATTCGTACCATAAAGTTAGTCAACTACTAAAGAAAATCAATCTCAAAATCAATTAAAAGTTGACCACCATGGTCAATTACTAGAAAATCACAGTCAAACGGAATCAGTAGTGGACCACCCCCACATCTCAATTTTGTAAACAAATCTTCAAATTTTAATTACCCTGTCATTTAAATAAACCATAAACGAATAAGAAACGAAAAACACTTACCGTCAACAAGGTGACAAAGTTCCTAGTATTTAGCTTCAAACTTTCAATCTCTACGAATATTGTAACAAAAAACGAATTTTTTGATCTTATGGTCCGTCACTCAACAAACAACTGGCAGCCATTTTTGATATTTGACAGATATGGATGCGCAATTTTCGCGCTTAGTTGACCAGATGACAGCACTGACTACTTATTAACGAATGAGTTTTAAAAATTGCCGCGAATTCTTATTATAACGGTTTATGTGCGTTAGCGGTCAACTACAGGCACATGGTCAACTACTAGTGACTTTACTTAGTGATAACAATATATTCAATACTTTTGGCTAATTTGCTTTATTATATTATTATCAATCTTTTCTCAATTATTCATGTCTATTCAAGTTTAGGATACACACTTTATTTATACATATGATACACACCTGGCATATTTAATGTTGGCACAGCTATTTTGCTTAGTCTGTTGCTGCGACATAGGAACTTGACATCAAAGTGTCTACGACATATACGACGGTACTTATAAATAAATCCATTTTCTAGCCCAATTATGTCACCACCAAAGAGTAGAGTAATATACTGGGAAAAGAGAGCTCTCTCGCGGCTAAATTGTGTGCCTCGCGAACAACGCCATCTATTGTTGGCGTATGGTATTAATGCCTATACATACGTATATATATATATAGTTATACATACGTATATATCTATTTAACTATCAATATATAATATATCGTCAGAGGAAATAATGCTAAAGCGCCAAAATAGCTTTTGTGGTTAGCAAGGTTTGAAGTCTTTTTTTTTTGCAGAACAAAAATCATATCACCTTTATTTTTGGTAGGATTTTGTTGTTGGGAATACATACTACTCTACACGATCCCACCAAATATAAAGGTGAAACGATTAAAGTTTTGTATAACAAAAAGACTTCAAACCTCACTAACCACAAATGCTATTTTGGTGCTTTAGCATTATTTCCTTGTGTTGATTCTCTTTGCTTTCCACTGATGATATTATGTATATTTAAACTATCCTTTAGTTCTGTAGATATATTTTATTAATTTTACAAGAAATCCCATTGTAACTCTGGTATACTGAACCATAGTTTTATAAATTTTAATTTTAAGATTATGAAATACACATAATAATACAAATTGCATATCAACATGAACGCACGTACACCTTAAATAAGACAAACCAACCAGTTTGAGCATATTAATTTGATCTGTTAAAATAATATACACAAAAGACAACCATGGTACATAATTTGAATTTAAAATTTAAAATCGTAACTCAAATGAGAAAACTTTGTGTACACAATATTTAAAAAAATAGGCTTCTTGGGAAGACATAAAATAAAAACAAAAATATTTGTTACAAAATTTATTTCTTATTTTTCAAACGTGTTTTATAATATGTTTGGGCAGCTTTTTTAAGTTCATCATCCCCATCATAACATATTTTACCTGATAATATTCTGTTAATAGATCTACACCAGCTATAAATAATTACATTTATTGTGGTATCTACAAAGTAAGTTTTTAGTCTTTCTTTGTGTTTCTGACAATTAAATGGAAATGTGATAAAAATCTCTGCTAACATTTTTATATTATTTTTCAAGCCATTACGCATGGTGTTATATTTTAATGTGTTTACTGTTAATTTCTGAATTTCATAAAAACATTGTTTTAATTCGTTAGAAGGATAGCACAAACTGTACTTATTTTTATAGTATTCTTTAGCTCGTATATATTTATTTTCATTGTAGTTAGTAGAATATATGGATTCCTTGCAAGTTTGACATGATTTTACCACTTTTTTTAAACATTTAGCCAGGACCCAACCACAAACATATTCCCTTTGATCAGTACCTTTTTCTTCTAGAACATTTGAATTTTCTGAGAAGAGATTTTCTAAATCTTTATTTACTACGATATCTGCATTTTCAGTTCCATTGTCTGTAACATTATTGCTATAATTATTTTCTTTTATAAAAAAGTCTAATTTTTGCAGACATGCATTAGTATCCTCTTCACAGTTTGAATTAAAGGAATGTGTTGTATTGTAATTATTAAGTAACAGGGTTTTATAGGCACCTTCAAAAGAAAGTATGTTGGGTGATACATTTCGAACACCTAAACTTCTTATACTACCAAAGAAATTTTCTATTGGGTCTTGGTTAAAATGTCTGGTGAAAACACTGTCAAACAAGTATTTTTGATGCAAAATTTTAGATAGTTGTTGCATTCCCTCTATGGTTTTTATAAAATTCTTAACAGTAGGCACACACCTTTCAACAATTTTTATTTTATTTCCACTTACTTTTTCTTTTGTTAAGTATGTCATACTTTCTAAAAACTTTTTTGCACTGTACCAAAACTTATGATGGGGTGAATTCTTGCGTACTGCACCTTTATACAATTTACCATTGGGTACATGAAATGTATTAGAATTAAATGAATCAAATAAATTATCAATCATTAGTGCAAATGGCACAATTTGCCGGCATTCCTCAGGGAGATCCCCCTGGCAGTCAAATGCTCGGATGCCACGGCCACACTACGGCTAAATAGTTGAGCCGCAGTTTTAACTTTCATTTTTTTCATTTTTTCTGGAATCACATGTTCCTCGGTGATTTTTTGCAGGTAACGTAGCTCTCCATAGCTTTTATCGGCCTTATATAATTTACGAAAGTATTCCCATTTTAATATCTTTTCTTTTTTGTCCCCATTTACATCTATAAACTTTAAATCCTTGTTTATCAAATTATTTCTAATTCCTTTTAATAAATGGGGCACATCAAAAATGGGAATAATACTTTGCTTATTCACTTGGAACAAGTTGTATCGCCATTCTTTTCCTTTTCTTATGAAATCGTTTTTTGTTTCCACAGTTAAATTTGAAATTGTACTTACATTAATTGTACTTTGGTCACACACAGTGCAAAGAATTTTGAGCCCTGTGTCTTGGACCTGAGATATTACTTCCACAATGAGCCTTTTTAGCTCATGTTTCTTCATAGCTCTGGTAAAATAGTAAGCAACTGGTTGTTTATAATTTTTTTTAATACCCTTCACCATAAATACCAGTGCATGGTCTGCAATTATATTTTCCCCTCCATAACTCACAAATCCCTTTACTTCGTCAGTGCTTGCATTATAATGGACCTGGGGCGTTATTGCCATCTCATCAAATATTAATGTGCATAAGCGGTCTTCTTCACTCATAGCAGCAACAGTTTTTTTTAATTCTTTGAAGACTACATTATTTATACCAGGGCCTATCTTTACTTGGCTCAATAAAGTTTTAATTGTTTTAATTGATGGTAAACTAAAATATTTGCATAATAGAGCATAGCATTTTGGGCTTCTTTTAAATAGCGTTGAGGATAAAACTTTTTCGTCGGTGGTAAATCGGCGGCCTTTTGGTTTTGTAGATGTTTTCATTTGCATTTTTGTAAAGATTTTCCCGGCCTCTGTCATATTTCGAGCAATCCTTTGAAATGCTAAATTTTGTGACAATTTGCTACTGTATGAAAGCCTAGCGCTAAGGCTACTATTCTTTTTTCTAAGGCGAAATATAGTCCTTTTCAAACTTCTTACTTCTAATTTTGTTGAAGTTTGATCAACAAAAGAACATGCCAATCTCTTTGCATCTGAAAAATATAAACGAAATAAGATTAGTATTTTTATACCACAATTCATTAAATAAAACTCCCAAAGGCAGACATCTACATTTTGTTCACATTTGTGCTTGCAGTAGTTGATTTCGATATTATAAAGAATAATAGATTATCACCAGTCTGATGATAGTTTTTTATTGCCATATGAAAAGCATGATTTACTTTTTTGTTGCACAAGAATCCAAAAAACATAATATTAAAAAAAAACCCATATATTCACCTAAGGAACAGTTCTTTTTGATTTCATTATCTCCATAATGTTGGCATGAAACCATTTGGCTGCTGCATTCCATTACAACTGGATCATCTACAAACACATGGAAAAATATTCTCATTACAAATTTTCACTTACTAGTGCTAAAGAAGATATAACTAAATAAAACACTATATCAGTACCAGGCATTAATAAGTTGATAAGTCGAACTAAGCCCTTAATTTGGTGCTAAATATTGCATAATATATAAAATAAAATATAGTACACAATGTTGAGACCCGTTTTTTAACTAATAAAAATGTACATATATGTAGATAGGCTTATCAACTTATTCACGTTTGGTACGCATATAACTTGGCACTTCATTACATACAAAGAAACATAAGTTACTTGAAAATCTTAAAAAGTTTTTTAGTTACCAGTTTTAAAAGATGCATTTGAAGTTGACGGTTCTTGTATTTCTGCAGATTCAGAATGAAACAATGCATAACTGTGTTCCTCTGTAACAGAGTATTTTGACTGAAATACTCCTGAAACAAAACAAAAAAAAATACTTAAAAATTACGCAAAATTAATCCCTTATGTAAAACTACTCTCTGTTTATGCTAAAGTTCCGATCTGGGTCTTTGTGTGTTGGCACATGTCCATGGCACAGGAAGAGAGCTCTCCTTCAAAGCCGGCGGTGCATCGGCGACTCCTCTGGTGTTGCAAATGTCCATAGGCGACGGTGATTCCTTTTTCATCAAGTAACCCGTCTGCCTTATCGTTAGGTATAAGTATAAAAAAAAGGAGTGAATCCTAGTGAGGGGCTATAAGTGTAGAAAGCGTTATAATTATTACTGAATAAATAACTAAATGATTCTTCTGATGTCAAAGTAACATTAGGATTTACATTCCACCATACATGAAGTTTTTATCACGCGTTGAGTACTGGTGTACTTACCATTTAGATTGAGGGATGGTACAGCTCCAAAAACTACACGACGGCATGTTATGTCTTCCGGTTGAAAGTGATAATCGCAGACTCTTTTATTTTTGTAAATAAACATGGGATCATCTCCTTTCAACTTGTTATCCATAACAGCAACCCAACTTAAAAACCATTCATGGTGGTTTATTGGATGAGGAAACCGATGAACATGGACATCTGAAAAAGTCATTAATAAGTATGTCTTTGCAAAAGGGATACATGACCTTACACAATAATTATTTAAAGCATTTATTGTCCCTTTTAATTATTTATTCATCATCGGTCAATTTTAAATGATGCTAGGCACTGGTCATCTATTTTTATTTGAGATATAAAAATAAACTCATGTAAAGTATTAAGGTGCAAAAATTTAAAGTACAATAATTACATAAAAGAAAAATATTATTTGTATAAAACAGAAAAACACTTACCAAGTTTATCGCATCCAAAAATGCAGTACTTTCTACTTAACTGCGTTTTGTTCGCTCCCAAAGACATTTTGGTAACGAAAATTGACAATTTAACAATAAATAACTTAACGTAAAGACGGATTTGAGCACAAATCCTCGTAACGAAAATTGTTATGCTCACGAAAAGAAAAATTGCGAACTTTGCGAACTACAAAATTGCAATGGCGGTTCGATTCGATTTAAAACTTTGAAAACTAAGAAAATTACGTTCCGTACGTACATATTTCTATTGGTATATAAATTACGAAAATTATAATTGGAAATTTAAAGTGGAGACCAATTTACGTAACAACAAATAATAATGGTGCTGTGAATGAATATACATTAAATAAAAACTTAGAAAATTACTTGATATATTTAAAAATAAAAAATTATTAAATTTTTGTCATGCATAAAAAGAAACGTTAGTAGAACACCAATGTTTATTTCCGTACGCCAACAACAGATGGCGCTACTATATTTGCAATTTCATTTTTGTTCTAAGTTACACCCCCCTGGTCACCACCAATTGCATAGAGCCAACTGTTAAATCTTTCTTCTTTTTTCAATTCAGGGTTTGGAAAACGATGCAACATTTGAGCCAATTCTGAAATATTAAGTAGATTAGAAAGGGTTAAATACAATGTTCACTAACTTTGTATGATATTCTATTTATTTAATGTATACAAATAAATGAAATTGGAGTGCCTATTTGAAACATTAAAATGATAATTTTTCTGAAATGCACCTCCTTGGTATAGGCTATATGTCCATGGTATATAAACCAACAAAATATCATTTTTTTAAATTTTTGTGTTTGTCTCAACTAATGTCTGGAAAGGCTGGACCAATTTTAATGGGACTTCCATTGAGATAGTCAATGTAATAAGGATAACTTAGGCTCCTTTATTTAAGAATTATATATTTAAATATAATATAAGAATTATACATTCAATAATTCTAATGCAGAACGAGGTTTGCTGGGTCAGTTATTATAAGATAAATATTATAATATTAATAAGAGTTATTATAGGTTAACAAATAAAAAAATACCACGAGTCCTGTCTCAAAAATTACGTGCAACACTACACAAAATGTGTATGAAAGTATCGGAGGAACTTAAATTAGCTCAACTCAACGATAGTTTCACACAAAGAGCTTATAAACACTGTTTTCGAGCGATAAATCACATTCAAAACACAACCGGCACGACTCCAGGCTGTATATGAAAAATTGCCAGTATGACGGTACTTTAGTTATTTTATCTCCAATTTTGACAGGAATTACATTTCTCCGTCTTTCATCAATAATTAGCGCTTTTTCGTATCTTGGAAAATTTCTTTGGTTTACGTTTATTGACTTATTTGCTGTGTATATTATATACGTCGTCTGTATATTATATGTCTACTCATATAGCTTTATTTTTTGTTATTTTGTCTGAAATATACTTTTACAACACTAGATCTTTTCCTATGATCATCAATTAATCGTTGCATATACTATTGATAAATTGGATATCAAAGACACTTTCATATCCATCTATAAGTCCAAAACAACCTCAAATGGTGTAAATCCAATTGTAGAATAAATATATTTTTCCAAATACATAAATGTAAAAATAATATAAAATAAGGCCAACTAACCGGTAATTATAAGCGGTATTGTAAGCTTTCCAAGAAATTAAACTGGAAGTTCACTCAACGTACAAGTACGTCCAGATGATTCTTTGCTGCTACCACGGATATCTAATTCAACAAAAATGTACTCTTAGAGCGTGTAATGACGCGTTTGTTTTCTGGATTTACACCATGAACACAGAATATTTAAAAAATCTGTACGAAAATCTAAAGCTTTTTCAAATGAAAATAATCCTTTTTGAACTATTACATTATGGTTAACAAATAGAACTGCTATTTTTTTTGTAATAATAAGCACTATTGGGATTCGAACACGCCATCTCTCCAAGTACTCCAGGTGCCTCTTGTAACAATTTCATCCACTTTGTTATATTGTATATTCAATAGTCTGACAAAGCACAATATTTTTCGGACATTTGTCAGATATCTTCTGCAATTTCCCATCATTTGTTCTACTGTGCAATGGATGCAGTAGGCACATCAGTTTTTCATATTTTTTGAGATGGGCCACTCTCAATAAAATCAAATTACACATAATATACACTAGTAAGAGGGGACAATTTAAGGGTGAATATTAGTTTAATTAATTATAAATAAACAAAAAACGAACAAAAAAAATTACATTGGGCCGATAACGAACAAATGATTAAAAATAAAAAAAAACATAGACAAAATTGACGATGACTTGTACCTCATCGTAAATTTCATTTTCCAAGGAGAAAAATTGGAAAACATAAAAAGCGAACTACGATGCATGATATTCCAAATTCTCGCTGTAAAGAGTATTACAAACTTTTTCCAAGACTCTTGAAAGACCCTGAGCGATGTCATGCTTACTTCAGGATGATAAAAGAGAAATTTTATGAGTTGTAACCGCATATATAACTAGAAAATACATCTTTTCGTAAAGCAATAGATACGGAAGATATACTCTTGGTGACAATCGGGTACCTATGTATTTATTTATTTCATGATTAGGTACTTATGTAGTTTAAGTTAATTTTGTTCGGAATTGTAATTTATCTTTCCATCTGAATTTATGACATAGCGATATCAAAGCTGTGGTTCTGATCCTACAATATTTTGATATGGTTGTAGTATGTATCCTGCTTGAATTAATTGTGTTGCATCGTTCATCATTCGTAGTTCTAACCTGGAAGATGTAGTCCTGAATTTCTCGGATTCTGCTTGAGATACAATAGAATATACTTGTTTTTTTTACCGATTGCTGTAGGTAAAAAATCATCGTAATAAAACTTATTACGAAGACACAATAGACGAAAACAGTTTCCTTGTTCCTTTTATTATATTATATTATATTAAAATATTTATATTATCTAAATATTTTGTAATACATCGGCCTTATTAGATTGCGAGGTCTGTTTCTATTTCCTGATAGTCTTGTTTGTGTTCTGAAGAAGACCTTGTTTCATTATCAGGTGTAGATGTGTGGAAGATGGCCCTGGTGTTTCGAGATCAGACATAAAGGTCAGCTTTTCGAAACAATACAAACAAATAATACAAAACGAGTTTCGAAAAGCTGGCCGTAGAGGCCATTTGTATTACTGCATAACTTAATTGTGCTCACACGACTCCAATTAGTCAGGCAAATCAGGGCAAGCTTTTTCTGTAAAACAGGACTGTATTTGCCGAGCTAATACATGGTATTAATGATTGCTTGAAATAGTTTTTGAACGCCTCTGCCTCTATCTACCCAATTGAAGTAGCTGCATATGTAGTATTAGGATATGAGTCAGGAGATTTCCAGTGGTCTCGAGAACAAAAAAAACAAGGACATTTCCACTGGTACCAAACACGTTTTTCTTTAAATATAATAAGCGATGGAACTTTCTCCCCACATGCGTTCGTAGCCAGTAAGACTGCAGTATTATCTTTTCCTGACTAGATAATACTCTTTGCAGCTTGACCCTTAAGACCAACAAGACTTTTGATGGTTCTTTCGATAGACAAAAATCTCTTTTTGTCAAGGTTCTATATCGCTTCAGGTTTGTCATTAAGACCTAATTCATGGTATGGTACGTTGAAGCAAATCAAAGTAGGCATTACTTATGAATGGGTCAACTGCTGTCTTAAGTTCTTACTGCCAGTGGCTTTTTAGCAGACAAGTTGTTCCGTTGTCTAAAAGACTTGAACCAATCTTTACCAGACTTTCTGTTTTTGAATGGGACTGCTATTTTACTTTGAGTTATACATATAGTGTCTAACGATTTCTAATATTTATATAATATTTCGTCGCCAGTCAGGCCAAACCCATTTCTTACTATAATATGAATATAAGATGCTAGCTTATTTTCTTATGCCAGTGAAGGAGCTGTGCTCCTTCCGAGGGTCATAGGTCGAGACCTACTGTTATTCACATGATCTATGATTGTCATTCTTGGAATGTTCTAGTGATGCCACGAAAATTCGGCAACTATTCAGTATTCGGCCTATTCGGCCCCTTTTTCTTGCTATTCGGTATTCGGCCTAATAATGCATACTATTCGGCCGAAAACCGAATACTAAATCATGTGAAAAAGACATTTAAAAAGAAAGTTTAATTACAAGAAAGCTAATGAGTTATAATTTACTTTTTAAATAAAGTAAATCATCTAAATGACCGCTGTTTCGACATTTGTACTCTTCTAGGCAAGTACCGAAATTTTCGAATACTTGCCGCCAAAGAGACAGTGAGATCGCCGACAACTCTGCGCTGATTTGGTTTGGTTTGGATTTTGTTTTTAGCCTTCAAAAAATCATAAAGTACCTGCAGCCACCAATTTCATCTCCAATGCACACGTCTGCATGAATGATATTAACTGCTTCACTACTCCTTGAACCCACATGATTGAATGGTAATCAAGCCTTGGCAGCACACAACAAATGTACTTTTGTCTATAACGGCTTTGTTCTTGAAGTCTATACCCACAACTGCATCATTTTTCATTTGATTAAGGTCACCGCTATTTAGGTGGCCCATTCTTCGATGCTACAGTTCATTTTTCTAATATTACAGAGTTTCTAATATTTCTAATATTTGAGGTTATATGGACACTTGCACCTGAATCCAAATACCAATCATTTTTGTGATAGTTTCCACTTAAAAACATTGCAGAAAGCACATTAGAATTGTTTGGTTTTGTATGTGTAAATGATGCAGGTTAATAAAAACCCGGTGATCTTCACAATTTTTCTTTTATTTCCTTTGTAGTACTTTCTTAGCTTGTGATAGTGCAGAACAGAACATGCTTTTACAAAATTTTACCCTACTTATATTTAACCTTTAAGTATGGAGGTCAAATATTTTTTGCACAAATGTGGACGTGGAGTCTCACAGACTTCTATATTCGCATGCATTTATTTTCAGGAAATGACTGAATATTGGTATAAAATCATAATAATATTTAGAATAAAGTCTTTATCCATTAAAAAAACCAGTAATTCAAATCACATTTTTTAATGATTATTATAAAACAAACAATAAAATATGAATAAACAATTTTTTACTCTTAATGACTTGTATTTATCTTTCGTCATTTATTCTAACTAGAAATCAAAGAATATGAGAACTTCCGTTATAAATTCAAACTAAAATATGAACAAACAAAAAAAATAAAAACCATTTATGGGACTCAAAAACCGAAAGAAATGACAGGTGATGAATTACTGGCATTCCGTGCACAAAGGACGCGAACATTGTAGGCACACAGGTTTACTGCATCCGACACAAACCTAAATATGTAGTCATCCTGTGTTTTCTTGCGGGACAAATTTTACATGATCTTCTAGTTCCTCGACTAGTAGTAGGAACCTGACAATCTTCATTTATCATATCGTTACTTAAAATTCGAGTAATAGTCATCCTTAGCTCCCGCGGCAATCGCGTGTTGATTACTCGTCTTTGTAAATGCGGAACCACAAGTGATCGAGCCATTTGCTTTATGAAAACTCCTCTTTCAACTTTCGTGTGTTCTATTTATATTGTATAGAATATATGAATTCATTCCACTTAAGTCCAATATTCGATAAAATAATACCATTGTCCATCTTCTAGTTCGACGACTGGTTGAGTAAACTGAGCATTTTTTATCGGCTTCATCTACTCCTCCTTTAGTTGAGTTATAATAAAGTATTATTTCCGGCTTTTTTGTATTTTCATTAACAAGATCATTGTGATGCATGGAAGACACGAGTATAACAGCTTTATTTTTCTTTGGTACAAAAGAACATAAAGTGATTTGGTTTGTAAATCCAAACAATGTAGATTTTTCATCTCGACTTTTATGTGGTTGGAACTCACTAGGAATTTCCCTCTTATTTTTTTTACTGTTCCTACATATGTTAGTTTGAGCTTAGATAATTTTTTCACAAGTGGAACAGAAGAGAACCAATTATCCGCAGTCACATTGCGGTTACTTCCTTGGATAGGTTTTGTTAGCCGAAGAACGCACTGTGTAGGAACTAGTTCATCTTTTCTTCTGCTGTCAATCCTATACCATCGGAATTTTTCCCAGAATAAACATATCCGTTGTAAAAATAAGAGTTTTTAGCATCACATAATGCGCGTATTAATAGCCCGTATTTGCCAGGTTTTTTGGGCATGTATGATATCAAGTGACTTCTTCCACGAACTTTGACTAGCATCTCATCCACAGTTACACATTAACTCACTTCATATAATTTCTGGGAGTTACTTACAAACTTGTTGAAAATAGATGATATTGCTGCCAATACGTCAGTCTTTTTTCTCTCAAATAATACCAGAAATCTTGTTTCCGACATTACGCATCTAAATATCTCACAGCCGGTTCCATCTCTAGCGAACAAATAACTTGTATCTTCATGGTTTGACTTCAGTACAGCTGAATAAAACAACAGACCAAGAAATGCTCTGAGTTCAACTATATCTAAGTCATTCAGTTCCGGTCTATTGTGGCGCGCAAACTTTGTCTTATAACTAAAAATTCTTACATTCGTCCAATTCAAAACTTGCTGTAGCATTTCGTCGTCAAACAATTGATTCCAGATACTACATGGATTTTCCTCATAGTCGGCAGTCAAATTAGAAGAAGCAGTACGAACCGATATAATATTATGTTGCGAAGTACGTACTCTGGATGTAGGTGGTTTTTTTGCCCACTTATATCGATTTCTCCCATAAAAATAATTAGATCGATAATGTAAAAGTGGCGTATCCGAATCATCGCTTTCAATTTCTTCTTCATTGTCATAGCTTTCAGAGACTTCTTCAAGGTCATTTGGATTTTCATCTACATCACTTTCATGTCTCTGTATCAATTCCGACTCAGTTACCAAACAGTCTTCAATTCTGTTCTCATCGTCAGAGTGATCGGAAGCCCACAAAATAGCGTTCAATTCTTCTTCCAGTAAGGCGCCTTTTCCTGTCATGCGTATTTTAGCCCGCACGCGGGCCTCGTCCGCATGCGGGTGACAGCACGCTCCGGGCCTCACGCGGAACAAAGATTTCGTTTGCTGCTGCAGTATTGTGCGTGTCGCCAGTGGCTAAACTCATGCACAAACATGAACGTTAAAAGAATAATTATCGCTTATATAATTTTCAAAAATAAAAAATATAAAAAACAATTTAGAGTAGATCCATATCTTGAAACTAGATCACTCACTGGAATGTTTAATGTAAATTTTAAAAACCTCCGAGATAACCATCGCAAATTTAAGAACTACTTCCGAATGTCCCTTCGATCTTTTGATGAGTTGCTGGGAAGAATTGAACATAAGTTGGCTGTATCCAGTTTACGACGAATCGCAATAAGTCCTACGGAGCGTTTAGCAGTTACTTTAAGGTAAGTTACTCTACTTCAAAATTGGCTAAACCTTTCCATTACAGCTTACAAGCTGTTAAGTATTATTTTTTCAATAATAATAAATATTTAAATAAAAGATATGAAGATAATCAAAAACTATATTTAAAGCATGTCATGGAACAATGATTAATTACACTCAAATATTTTAAAATTGATGGTTTCATAATAATAATTTCGCAAGAGAATTAATTATTAATGTGTCTCAGATCCAGTCGTATTGTCGTCCAGTGCACGGTTTTTGTTATTAGCAGTATGTATAACATTTGTATAGCATTCAATAACAGAAGTATCGGTGGATGCAGTTGTGTTGCTTTCTAGTATAGCCGCATTGTCAAGACCGGACACGTAGCTTGTTGTGTTGTAAGCAGGAATAGTCATGTCGCTCTCAAACACACTAGTATTGCCGGGGATACCACTGCTCATATCATATGGACTAGAAGTATTTAGTGGTGTAGTTATAGAACTGCTTCCTGACATTGAATAATTTATATTTGGCATTTCAATGTCCATGATAACTTGCATTACTTTAGTCCGAAACAACATTTTCTGGTAATTTGTAAATCTCTTAAGAGTAGGCTGCAATGACTGGAAAAATGCTAAATATTCACTTTCTAACTCTAGCTGATTGCTTTTCAAATATTGAAGTAAAGAATCTTTAAACTTAAATGTTGCCTTCTTCCTCTTTTGTGGTGTTGGTACTGATCCTGGAATGCATTGTTGGTTTGTCGAAGCCGATGATGTAGAGGGCAGCGGTGTAAGGGGTGCCGAAGTAGACGGTGATGGCAGAGCTGCGGTGGGCGAAGACGCGGTAACCTCATCATCAGCATTTCTTAGTGACTCATCTGTCACATCATCTATCACTCTGTCCAAAAAAGTTAAAATTTCAAAATATTCGTACTTTTTCTTCTTTTTTACTCCTGAGCCTGATGATTGATTTCCGGCAACTTTCTCTTTTTTGTACATATCCCTAGCGGTGCGCCATCTCTGTTGAACTTTTTTATCTGGACGGAAACAATATTTAATATAATAATGTATTTTTGCAGGTACTTAGCTACTGGAAATACTATGACCGACATACATATGACCTACCAAATTGGACTCACTACGATAAGTAAAATAGTGCGACAAGTTTGTCGTATTATTTGGGATGAATTATCAAAAGAATGTATTACGAAACCAAATCGCACCCAATGGAAAAATATTGCAGAAAAATGTTTTGCCCACGCACAGTTTCCCAATTGTATTGGTGCAATAGATGGAAAGCATGTACGCGTAATACAACCAGAACACAGCGGATCATTATATTTTAATTATAAGAAATATTTTTCTATAGTTCTATTAGCAATGTGTGATTCTGACTATAATTTTACATATATTAATGTAGGATCTCATGGAAGTAATTCTGACTCAGCAATCTTCCAGCAAAGTCAACTATACACCCAGTTGGAAAACAATACGTTGGATGTTCCAGAGCCCCAGCCCCTACCACCAGTGAATGGTAACTCATCAAACATGTCGCAAACGAAACCAAAAGTGCCTTTTGTTATAGTGGGAGATGAGGCGTTTGCATTATCGACTCATATCATGCGTCCTTACGCTCGAAGAGATTTGCCTTACAAAAAAAAAAAATTATAACTACCGACAGTGCAGAGCCCGAAGGTATATAGAATGCAGTTTTGGAATTCTTTCTAATAAATTTAGGATTTACCACACACCTATGAACGTGAAAAAGGATTTGGCTATATTAATAGTCAAAACTACATGTGTTCTTCATAATTATATACGAAAACGCGACGGGTACGTTGTAAATCATACTTTTAAATCACGTGGGCTCATAGATTCTGCTCGAGAATTAACGAGTAACGAAAACCGAATATCATCCTACGCTGTCAGAGATATATTCACAGACTACTTTATTAGCGATGATGGTAAAGTCCCGTGGCAAAATCGTTATGTCTTTTAACGTTAGAGGGTCGTGACATGATTGTTATGTTTCATTTTTACAAATGTTTATATGCGTAGGTATATTGTTATCAATGTCATGTCGTTGCTGTTCCCAAAAAATAATCCACTCTCAAATGTGTATTAGAATGTATGAAAGTAAATAAATAATACAATACAATACAATACAAAACATCTTTATTGTACACCAAACACAAAATATAACAAAGAAAAAATAAATGTTCGAAACTTACCAAAATCTTTCTGTTCGTCCTTAGAACAGGGTGGGCCATAAATTTTTGCACTTTTGAAACATGTGAAGAAATAAAAGTACAAATGTTATTTTGTTTATGATTTATTTACCGTAATTATCATTTATTAAAATTTATTTTTTAAAAATGACATCGTCGAGATGTGCTCCGTCTCGTCGTTGGCACTCCTGCAATCGACTACGTAAACTTTGGAAAACTCGTTGACACATGCTGCGAGGAATCGCGGCTATCTCCTCGTGGATGTTTTCTTTTAATTGGGATATGGTCGTCGGTTTATTAAGGTATACTCGACTCTTCAGATATCCCCACAAGAAAAAATCGCAAGGTGTAAGGTCCGGGCTTCTGGGAGGCCATGGGATATCACCTCTGCGAGAAATCAATTTGTTAGGAAACATTTTTTTTACCACCGGTAAAGTCACGTTTGAGGTATGGCATGTTGCTCCATCTTGTTGCATCCAAGTCCGGCTGTTGTATCCTTTAAATTCATGCAACTGTGGTGTCAAAAACTCTCGCAACATCTTCACGTATTCCACTGAGTTCACAGTTACGTTATTTCCTTGATTATTTTCAAAGAAGTATGGACCGATTATGCCCTTTGCAGATATGGCAGCCCACACTGTCGTTTTTGGTGAATGAAGAGGCTTTTGGTGTTTATGGCGAGGATTTTCCGTGCTCCAATATCGACAATTATGTTTGTTTACGTGACCATTAATGTGAAAATGGGCCTCGTCCGTAAACAATACATTTTCAAGGCTAGAGAATCCCTCCAGTATAGTGTCAGCCAATAACTTGCGTTGAATGTAATCGTTTGGTTTCATCTCCTGTACAATTTGAAGCTTATATGGATGCAGTTTAAGGTCCAAATGCAAAATTCGCCGCAGACTAGTTCTTGGTATAGCAAGAGCCGCCGACCGCTTACGCGTCGATGATTCTGGATTGTCCCTTACAGAAATTTCAACTTCCCGAATGTTCTCTTCGCTTCTTTTTGAACGTGGTCGCCCAGTTTGTTTAATATTCGTAGTCGATCCCGTTTGCTCGAACTTCTTAACCCAAGCTTTAATTAAATTAACACTTGGACACTCACTTACACGTTGTAATCCGTATTTAACTCTAAATAGGCGTCGTACAGTAACGTAGGAATCGTTGTTTTTGTAAAATTGTTTTACGCAAAAAGCACGCTGTTGTCCCGTGAAGCGCTCCATCGTGACTAAAATTGCATTAAACGACGCACAATTCCCCTCCACCCGCGCACCTCTTACTCTCACGGTTTTAAGGAAACCAGTGTTGCTATTTGCAAAAATTTTTGGCCCACCCTAATTTTCAAAGTTTGGAATTATTTCTTTGCAAATTTCTAGCCAACCAGCTGCCCTTGCTTCCCGATTTTTGTAAAGTTCATTTTGCTTATCCCACAACAAAGGGCGAAGGTGTACTTCAAAAATAAGTCTCTCCGTGTCAATTTTCATTTTTGTTTGTGATTACGGACTATGCGCATGCGTGCGACCCGCTTCACAGTAAAAACAACACTGCAAAAACAACACAGGCAGAAGATCACCGCCCGCATCCGGATGGCGCGCACGCGGGCTGCGCGCCCGCAGCCAATCCGCGTTCCGCACGCCTACTAGCCGCATGATAGGAAAGACATGTATTAAATGATAGGATGCGGGTAGTCCGCGTGTGGACGAGACCCGCTTGCGGGCTAAAAAACGCATGACAGGAAAAGGAGCCTAAGGGATCATCGAGCCGAAAGATTTTGTTTGCGGGTAATTTCGATGTAGAACAACCGGAATTACGTTTTTCCGCCATCTTTTAGTAGTGAATCTACAAAAAGTACAAACACTTTATAATTACACTGATTTCGACACGGGCAAAACTAGTATTTTATATGAAAACAATGAACATGGAGTCTGTCAGGCTCCGGCCAATATTTCGACGACAATAACTCACGTGTTTTGTGTCAAACGACGCAACCGCCTCCTGTACTGGCTTACTAAATGTAAAGCTACTGAGACGCTCAGTCGCGGGAAGAGGGGGGTAGTGGATGGAACAACGAAACCCAGAATGACGTGTAGCCTCTGAGACTACACGTCCATACTTAAAGGTTAAAACTTAAGGCTTACAACTAGTGCTACGTCTAAGCAGCCCTTGCCATTTTGGCCAATTACACATCGTCTGCTTTGCACACGGCACTATTCTATGTCCATCCCGCTCTATCTTATTTATTGTATCTCTTTTTTTCTTACACAAACTATCATTTAACTATTCATACATAGATCTATTACATTTTTACATTGTTTCCATATTGGTTAAGTGAGACAATCGCACTTGATTGAATTACTTATGCCTTTACATTTTACTTTACATTCTACCTTACGCCAATACATTTATTTACATTAACAATTGACTTATTTCTAACAACTTAATCATTTATTCGCCGTCCGCAACAGTATGTATATACCTTCATCATTCACCACAAAACCTGTTATTGATAATTTCTGCCCGGTTTCTATAATTTGAGTAATATAACTTGTCATAGAATCCGAATAGAGACGTATTGAAATTAAATTTCTTAATAACATAATTCTTCTCCAAAGACCGGCGACGTCAAACATCTGTTACAATTTCTGCCATAGTTGTTTAGTATTATAGATGTATTAATTTGTACATATGTATAACGACGGGTCTATTGTTAAAATCAACTTAGCTTTCGTTATGGCGTCGCCGACTCCTTCAATTTTTCTAATTTTAGTTTTCCTTCGCGTACTAAAAGATTTTCAGCGGCAAACGCCCACTCGCTGTTATTTTCTCGACTTATTAGTTTCGGTACATTTGCGATAAAGAAATTTGTGCCAGAAGCCATGTCGGCTAATTTTGCCACTGCGCCGCCTCACGTGCAACCCGGATGCATTTTTTTACACCGGTGATTTTAACGGTGCAACCGCCCACTAATACACTAACGCTCACTAGGACTATAACTTTACAACTTTGAACGACTAATCTCCATGGGTTCGGGGGCCCGTAACCTTTTAGTTAAAATGAAACGACTTGTTGCTTGCAGCGATCAAAAGTGAACAGAATGGTTTTATTGGAATTGTATAGAGTAAAAATACAGATACTACTATACACATTTATAAGTTCCGGACAAAAAAATATTATCGTTCACAATTTCAGTTATCTTTGAATTAAAGATAACTGAATACAAGTGTCCCTGCCCAAAATTGGTTTTGTGTCACCATTTACAACAGTGAATTTTATATCTGTAACATTCCGTCCCAAAAACTGACATTCAACACTAATTACTCCGACAGGACTTATTACAAACCCTTCATAACTAGTAATTTTATGATTGTTTTCCTTCAGTTTTTTCCTAGAATCTAATTTTCGATAGAGATGATATGGCAACATTAATAGAGGAACGGGTGGTAATTTGGAACCCTACTTTGTTTATTGAGTGTGTAAACAAAACTATTTAATTTATCATCCTGAAAAATGACTCAATATATATAAAAAGTAATATACTTTTATGTTAGGAACGGTTAAACAAAATAAAACCAACAATTAAGGGAAATAATCAGCTTTATTGAAAAAATAAAAAAATGAGTTCTAAGCTGTGGTGCTGGTATTATGGAACCCGGGTTCCAAATTACAAGTACGAAATAATTTGATGACTTTCGGCCTCTGTTAGATTTTTTTATTTTTTGGTGTTGGCACAGGTAAGATATGTTCAGGAAGAACAACAGGATTATCATCAATTACTTGCGGGGATGATCTATTAGCCAGTCCACTGGGGCCTTGTTGGGGCTCTGACTGTGACATTTGATCAGCAACGCCTGTAAACAGTAGATGAGGGCCATCTTCAGTAGCTTGAGGTTGGAGAGTGGTCTCACCTGAGCTTGCTATGAAGTCCGCTTCAGTAAATATGTTTCTATTCAACGGGTAAATACCAGTCACTCTGAATCCATTTACAGCAATAGCTCCAGTTTGGCACCTGAGATAAGCACGTCCCAGCAATTCAGCTATTTCATATGGAGTCAACATCCGGCCAGAATTGAGTAACCACTGTCTAATTTCTTCGCTGTAGTATGTTTTCAAGGGACCCATAAAGGATCTGTCAAGGGGTTGCATCTTATGAGTTGAATGTGGAGGTAAACTAATAATTGTGATGTTATTAGCTCGAGCTGCCACTAAAACATCCAAATTGCGAGTGTGTGAATAATGACCATCAAGAACTAGTAGCACTGGCGAGGCTTCAGTTGGGCGCGTCTTTTCAATAAAATGATGGAACCAATCCGTAAACAGATTGGTCTGAATCCATCCTGATGGGTGGCATCTTCCTATAGAACCTGGGGGAGCTCCTTTCATCAAAACTTGCGTCATGTTTTTGCGTGGGAATATCAGCAATGGAGGTATAAATATTCCACTTGCACTCATAGATGATACCACAGTCACCAATGATCCACGTTCAGCTGCAGTTATGATACCTATTTGTCTTTTCCCTCGAAGGCCAATTACTTTAACCATTTTACTCTGTACGATAGACAGCCCGGTTTCGTCGACATTGAAAATTCTATCTGGAGGGTAGTTATGTTTTTGGAATTCTACTTCAAGAATGTCGAAGAACCTATCTACTGCTTCTTTATTGAAACCTAGAGCCCGAGCAGTGGAAGTTCCTGTAGGTGAGCGAATCGATTATATGGACAGATCCCACTTTTATAAAATCATAATCATAATTAAGAGTATTGGGTCGTCCTTATTTTGATTTTTTAAATGAAACCTTTCATAATAAATTGTTCAAAAGCCCCTGATTCAATCCAACCGTTGGTTATTGCAGCGTACAGCTGTCCAAAATAGACATTTTTAGATGTACACCTACTCTAAACATATTTGCTTTCATAAATTATAAAAGGAGGTCCTTTGTCTCTAGCTGTATTGCTCGCGAATAAGATGGTGGTGTTAAATTCGGTTGAAGTTGTTATCGTTACGTTTGTGTTTTTTTAGGGTCACTGCAATAACTTTTCTCGTCGATATTAAAGATTCTCTCTTGCTTATTTTTTTTTCAAATGAAATCTTTAATTACTTCTCTACAATATTGAATACTAAATGGATTAGCTGCTTGTTTACGCGCGACCTCAACAGCTGGAGGATTTTTAATTGACAAGCTATGTCGAGACAAAATCAGTCAATCCTTTCCAAGAATATTATTAGATCACATATAACATTTTTTTTATAATAATGAAGTAGCTAACGAGCATGCAGTCCACCTGATGGTAAGTGGTCACCGCTGCCCATGGACATTTGTAAGCAACTTCATATAGAACATAGGTTCTATCTAAAGTCAGTCACAGATGTGTTGCTACTCCCGAGGACTAGGATGGTCGCCTCATATAAAACATATAAAAGTGTGCTGGCAACCACGGCCTTCCATCGAAACGAAATGAATGCTTCACGTTAGAAATAGGTGTGGCGGTGGTACCTCCCCGGTCGAACTACACTGGTTCTACCACCTTCAAAACAAATTATACTACAAGACCTAGTGTTGTTTGCTTTGGTAAATACTATTTCGTTGATGATTTTTAATTATAAAAATCAACATTTATATTGTATAATACCTATATGTATATACTTATACATATTATAACTTGAATTAATATGTTGTTGCTCTAGAAGTGATGACTAAATATGAGGAATAAGTTATTTTATGTTTTCTTCAGTTACAATTAAAAAACATTATCTTAGCCTTATTTTGAAAAAGATCCTCGTCTAGTGTTGCCGAACTATCGATAGTCTTATCAATAGTATTGTAATGGTAGACTGTAGTTCCGAGATCAGAATAGGGCTACGGCATCCCCTGCCTGTCGTAAGAGGCGACTAAAAGGGGCTTCTGGGGTTGCAGACGGCTAGAGAGGGAGCTCGAACCGTTCGGTCAGGCAATCCCGGGAAGGACGGCGGTATGTGTGGTCGCATACCGTCGTAAAGACTAGACGGAGCGGTGGGCCCAGCCGCCCATCTGGGAGGAGCCCGATGGGGCAACGCGCTCGGAGGATTCCGGTTGAAGTCGTTTCGAGATCCCGGAGTCCTCCTTTTCAGCGCCGAGGACGGCCACCGGGGGGGTTTTAGTGCGGTGCACATAACCCTGCGTCGCTCCCACGGCTTCGGGTACCTTTTGAAGGTTTCCCCTTCGAAAACAAAAAAAAATAAAAAAAAGATGTTGGGTATCAAGTAAAACGAGCGAAGGCTGGATAGATACTGACTTTATTTCAATACTACACATGATTATATACGAAATGTGTCTTACACTACAGTATCGATACCTCAATAGTTCAAAATAAGGCAATAATATCGAATAAGAACGATACTATCGGAAGTATTGTTGCTTAAGAAGATTGGACTGTCTATTGTATCGATACTACTTATATTATTGTGGGCATAAATTAGAAAACCATCGAAATTATCGATAGTATGGATAATTTGGGACCATCAATACTCTGTAATTTTACAGTAGTATTGGGTATGTTTTAAAAGTAATCGCAATTATTGTTCTTAGTAGTCATCACACTCAAAACATTCAGGATACTTCCGGTTGAGGTAACCCTTCATATTCGATATATTGTTACAGTATTTATATTCACACTTACATATGTAGATTGCATTTAATTGGACTCCTATTATTATTTTTTAAGTATAATGTAAAGGCTTTTCATTTTTTGAAATATTTAACAAATACAAACTGACATTAAAAACATTCCTTGTTGTTTTTATCGGTGGGTCGTCAGTTTTAAAAATACTAATTGCGACGGAGATAAAGATGTGGGCACATAATATGTTATCAATGTATAACAATAATACATATAATTCCATTATCTTTGTTTTTCCGACCACTAAACCCTAATATTATTCAATGCTGCTAAACTATCGATAGTTCCGCTATCGATAGTATCGCTATCGATAGTTCTAATCTAACGAAGCCATGCCCTCAATACAACCACCGATTGTATCGATTTTATCATTATTGGCGAATCCATCGATAGTTTGCCAGAATACAATACAATCGGCTAAGTGCAATACTATCTATAGCATCTAATCTCCTAACCGGAAAAGTGACAATATTAAATCGATAGTATCGATACTATTGAATGGCTAGGAAATAATACTATCGATAGAATCTTTAGTATCGATACCAGTGATTGTTTTTATCTATCGCTTGTATGCTAATTTACGATAGTATTCTGTATGATTCTCAAGCTTTGTTACAAGATGAAATGAAGAATAGAACAAACAATATTCTTATTACATTTCTTTTGTTTGATATTTTGGTGAAAAGGAGAAATATTTAATATGGCGTGTCAAGGTGAGTAACATATTATTCTATTGGTTGTTCTACTATCCGCTCATCTCGTCTCGGGTTTAGTGGAGTCAAGGCCTACGTATCGGCCACAGCTACTCGCGGTGCGACACGCGGTGACGGGTGAGGCGCGGCGAGCGGCGAGATTTGCGATAGTATGCCACAGCTCGATTGGTTACGAACGAGGCCGGACGGCAACTTCTTAACTTTTTTGTAAATTATGATTTATTTATTATTATTATTTACCCAGTCAGAGAGCGGAAGTTGAGTGTAATAGCCTTAATTACCTGGATATTGATTTAGACTAATTTCATTTCATCATAGCTTAAGAATTTATTACAGTCTCATTCTCTGTAAAACATTAATTTTTTCCATCTCATTTAAAAATTATAGTCCTTGGAAGAAGGGTGAAGTTGGTATCAATATGTGTCGGGTTTAGCTGCAGCCGAGTCATTGGTTGTACGCAATGCTAATATTTTTTTTTCAAATAATGCATAAAACATACATAAAATGAACTAAAAATGCATTACACACACTACCGCGCATTTAACACATACTCATAACATTCGTTTATTATACATGCCCCCTATGCTATATGCATAGGGGGCATGTATAATAAACTTTACGGGAGCTTCATTGTATACTGCTCAGCTTACGGACTTTCTTTGCAAGGCACGACGCAACTTCCCCTTTTGAAACTATCTTGTTTGTTTGCTTGTTCGATCAGTGTTTTCCAAATACTCAGGAAAATGCTGTAATGATGCATCTACCCGAACATTGGAAAACCACGGTTGGAAAATTGAATGGAAACGTCGACGTCTCACCTTGCTGTGAGTTCCGCAGCCAACTGATATGAAACTAGCGTATTGTTGATTTCGGTGCCTAGCCCATGTTGGAGGAATATATGGTGTATAATTCAATATCCTTATATTCAACAACCTCTATCTTAAACACTTTAATGTACCACTTCATCCCTCTTTTGAGTTCTAATATGAATGTTCGTGATTGTTACTTTTTCGGCCGATTTTAACAAAAATGAAAAAAATATAGAAAAATATGCGCATGAGAGAGCACATGAGCCTAGTAGTCCAGATTCGAATGTGTAGTTCTCTCTCATTGGCCGTTCCCGCACCACGCCATCCTTCATCCAATTGCGTCCTTCGACAATGACGTGATGCACATAACGCGCCGCTATTGGTCAGCGTATGCGTATGCGCGAGGCGCGAGATTTAAATGTGCCAACAATGAACATTGCCAGTATCTGGTCTATAATATCGACCCCGCTCATCGATTGGTTGTAGTCATGGACTACAATTGGTTAATCTACTTCTTCACTTGCGCGCCTGCCTGGTGCCATATCTGCGTTGTGGTAGGTGGACACTGTTTAAGTTTCACTGTTACAAGTTTTACGTCCTTCCAGGCCAAGACGGAGACCGTACCACAGTGTCTCGCTACCACATCACCTCTCACCATATGTTTTTCGTTTAAGTATCTTATATCTGCAGGCGTGTCGGTCCTGCGTCGGTTAAGTGTGCCAACCATGTCAGTTCTATGACGCTTTAAAAACTTAAATAATCTGACAGAATTATAGAAATTATCCATAAACATTGTGAAACCCCGGTTTAACTCAGAAATTAGTGTAAGAACAATATTGGATGTAACGCCCGTAAACCCATGTAAAGAAGAGCCGCTAGAAATTGTGCCCTTACTACAATAAAGAATCATATCGCACCTTCGGTGGAACAAGGGCGCAATTCCAGTTTTAGCAATTTTACAGGAGAGCCATTTTAAAATATTTCTTGCCTTCAAAGTGGTCTAGCTCTGTTAATATTGCTCTAAAATTGTTCACCTCTGTTTTTAAAAAATAACATCCCATATCCCATATCCCAAGGCTGGGGAAGCCTTGGGGGAGGGGTGGACGGCACTCCAGGGAGTAAGGGGCAGGGTATCCACTTACGGTGGTCGGATGCGGTCCCCTTTCCCTTCCCTTTACTGTAATGATATAAGATTGATTGTCATACCACCTTGAACACGTTTGTCGATTAATAAATATATTTACGGAGTAGAGGCGTTCGGCAACAAAAAGTTGCCCACTTGTTTTATGTCCCTCATATTTGACAGCGTTTTTTTCTGTAGAGGCGTCAATTTTTTCATATTTTTGGCGTCAGCCGCCTTAGCGCTTTTAACAATTTTTAATTTTTCACTCAAATTAAGACTGCTGAAATATAATGAAATAGATAAATATAATGAAATAAATAAGAAGAAGAAAAATCGATAAGAAAATACCTTTGATGTTGTGCTGAAGTGCCTGGGGTAGGCTCCGAAGCATTAGTATCTTCGATCCTAAACATAACATTTCAAACACATAACCTTTTAAATTATTAAGAGAAAAAAATATTTCTTTAGTCAAATATTATTACTAGAAGAATACATAACTGATAAAAAAAAAGTCACGGAAATTCAATAAACAATTTAAAACCCCCACCCCATATACCACTGTACGTTTTTTTCTATCACAGAATGGACGGCATCAGCTTTATTCTGGGTATGCCCCCTAATGAGAAACTTATGTGTGATAGATTTTATAGGCAGTGTGTTGATAGCATAACAATACATTCCAAAAACGAATCTGAAACAAGAAACAAGAAATCTGAATCTGAAATAAGAAAAATAATTATTTACTAGTACATTAGCTACCTATATTTTTAGTATGAATTACAAATACAGAATTACAAATTAAATCAGCTATTTAACACGTTAGCTGCGGCACCAATTTTTGCATATTTTCCGTTCCTGCGGCACGAGGTATAATCGGCCCGTACCGTGACCAGACGTTAGGGCGACACGCGGTCTATTAGACCCCACCTCCTTTTACAGACTAAAATCCATTTTTTGGCGCGAAATCAAAGATAAATGAGATTTTGGTCCTTATTGATATAGACAGTGAATTGATGAAATCCACCGTCGCCCCGGGATCTGATGGCTAGTTTAGGAATTATTAGCAAAACAAAATATGGGATCTTATACACCTCGTAACGCACTGAAATAGGGCAAATTTTCGCTGAGATTAGTGATGGGGAAAAATAATATCGACGTTTTTAAACTATCTTAACTACGCAACGACTTGACCGATTTTGATCAATTATATTTCATTAGATCGTTTTAAGGGCAAAACCTGGCAAAACAACACAAAGCTATCAAAGGATACATTTTTTTTTAATAATCTAAATTGTGCTTGAAGGCGCCATAAAGATAAAAAAAACCGGCCAAGTGCGAGTCGGACTCGCGCACGAAGCGTTCCATTCTATACCATTAAGAGGCACCTATTACAGACTTATTATTGGAAAATAATGGATCACGGTTTATGCATAAGGTTTATCTATCTATTTGTATATGAAAATCTTAATGCGGTTCACAGAATAGAAAAAAAAGGCAACCAGAAGTAGAAAAGAAACTGTCCTATTTATTCTGCCTCGGGCTTTAAAAATACACTTATTAGAACTTGAATTAACATTAAAAAATCAGTATCAATATACTTTTTTTTATAAAAATCTCAATATATATGTTGTACTTATTTATGAGTGTTTTTCATTGAAACAGGGTAGACAATAAGATTTTTTGCACTGAGTGCACTGAGTCAAAATCTTTTTGGATTTTTTATCAGCTTCACGAGATGGTAAAAATGTGCGTAGTTTTTGGTAACAACCAACACATCTTCTCCTTTTTTCACCCTTTTCGAGGCAATGGCGTGCGCTTTCAGGTGCTGAAAAATAACAAAAATGTAAAGATAACGTAATAAAACTGACATTGTTACTTAGGTTAGATCGTAGATGAGAATAACAATGATAATGTAGGTATAACTGCATCAAATGAATGTGTTTGTTTTATACTTAAAATGTTGAAAGAGTAGGTAGGTAAGGTAGCTTAAATTCAGAATAATTAAAAGGAAACAATAATAAATAACTTAATAATGACCAAATGTCAAGCTTAATTTATGAAAGCTTCAACATGTTGACTGTCAAGAAATATATCTAAGCATTACATTACCTGGGGTCTCATCGATTTCCTTTTTTATTAAAGATTCTATAAGTTTCTCCACAAAGAGTCTTTTTGGTAACTTTTTCCATCAGTTTGGATTGAATTAAACACAATCCAGGCATTAATTAGCGCCGTACCAAATATTAGCTCCATATTACAACTTTTCTCCACCATTTGATTCCTCTCTTCAAAGTTGTATAATAAGAAGACATCTGGTCAGAAAAGTCAATGCCTTTTTTTGTTTCATTGTACAGCAAAACACATCCCGGTTTTTTTATGCATTCGTCGGTTCCTCTCTTCTTTTTTCCAGTATCTATCAGGTTATCATCGTGATCTTTGCACGTAGTCAACATCAAAACATTCCGTTTATCCATCCATTTCATTACCTTTACGCCCTTTTTGTTCATTTTTCCAATAATTTCGCCTTTCTGCAATTTGTATCTAGTAACTTGCTTTGGCAGATATTTCTGTATTTTCTTAAGTGTTCCACATAAAAATGTTTTTTGTGATAGAAGATCTTCTGCCAGGCCCAACGAAGTGTAGTAATTTTCTACTATTACGATTCTACCCATTTCTGTCAGATTTGTCATCAATCTTAACACTACTTTTTTACTGTGTTCTAATTCTTTTTTTCTGATTTTTTTTTTCCCTGTATAAACCTCTAACTCAGAAGTATAAACCTTCGGGAGTGCAAAGTTTATAAAGCTTTACGCCGTACCGGTGTGATTTGTTTTTTATGTATTGGCGAAAACCTAGTCTTCCTCTCCATGGTATCATGGTTTCATCGATTACCACATACTTTCCAGGATTTGCAATACGTCGAAAGTTTTCTGTAATCTTTGTGAACATATTTCTAATTTTATATAGTTTGTCAGTTTGGTCTTCATTACTTACATCACTGACATGCCAGCATTTAAGTAGCAATAAAAATCTGTCTCTTGTCATTACTGAAGAAATAAATTCGTTTCGATACAATTTGTTTCTGCTCCAGTATAAATTTAAATTAGTAACTCTACACAAACCCATTGCCATTAAAACAGCCAAAAATGTTCTCATTTCCTGAGAACTGGTGTCACTCCATTTTGTCATGCGTGAATTACGTTTCATATTTTTTTGATTTATTTGTATATACTTTTGTGCGTAAGCATTTGTTTCAGATACCATTATATCAATCATCTCATCTGTAACAAACATCTTGTATATATCTTCAGGTGTAACTCCCACAAACTAGGGTAAATTAAACGTACATTCTCCAGCGAATTCATTAAAAGTTATGGGACTTTCCGATATATTTTCCCACTCATCGTGATCTTTAGCTTGCGTGCCAGGTAATGTTTCATCCGTGACTAAAATGTCATCTTCTGTAGCTTCTTCATATTCACTATCTAGAGATAAATCCTGATCTGAATGAACGCAATTTCCCATTGAAGCATACTCTTCCGAATCACTACACTCTTCTTCCGAAGGACTATAA
Source organism: Spicauda simplicius (assembly GCA_949699795.1). Taxonomy (NCBI): domain Eukaryota; kingdom Metazoa; phylum Arthropoda; class Insecta; order Lepidoptera; family Hesperiidae; genus Spicauda; species Spicauda simplicius. The sequence continues at coordinate 11,807,220 of OX453072.1, read as the reverse complement.
TCATTGTCAGTACCGCTAAAATTATCATCTTCCATATGATTACTCTCATCCAACTCAGGTAATTTTCGAATATTCTGCACACTGTGACATATTTTGTTTGTTTGTATTATATTATTGTTTTCGCAGTCTATATGTTCAATAATATCATATTCGACAATATCAGGTGATTTTAGAACAGTTGGCAATTTGTTATTCATGTCTCGTTTTCCTTTAACATTGTCATCAGGAATACTTTCTATAATTACAGAGACCTCTATTTCATGACTTTTTTTGGATTTGGACGGATTAAAGTCTTCTGAATATGTACGAAGTAATTGTTGAATGTTGTCCTCACTAAGTGATATATTACAATCCAGTAAATTGGAGCGTGAGATTTCTAACAAAGATCCAGCTCTGCTCTCCGTAGTTATATGAGGAAAATCTTTTGAAGGGGAACCTGTAGGATTTTGTGTTTTTATTGGTGAGGTTGAAGCACTAGAAGCGGACAAGCGAACATTCTGCAATATTTGACAAGTTTTTCCGGTACTAGGACTGAGATACACTGTTTCTTTTTCTGTTTTGAGTTGAATAGTTTTTCGGATGTTTGGACTGAGGTTAACTGTTTCTTCTGGTTCTTTCACTTGATCAGGATAAATTGAATTTTTTTTAGTGGCAGTCTGAGCACGTGTTTTTGCTTTGTGTTGTAATGTTCTTGTATTTGCAATAATTATAGAGCTTGGGTGCCTATGTAAGAAAGTATATTGTTTTGTATTGTCATACTGTTGTTTATCAATGACACATTCTTGTTGTGAGCTAAATTCATGTAAAGGTACGATTTTTTCAGTTATATTTGGTTCAGTAGAAAAATATGTTTTTTGACGTTTATTTGTTGGAAAAATCTCTTCATCACTCTCATCGTCAAACATATTTTCAATTGGCAATGTTGGCCGATTGGTTGGTGGGACATCACTTCTCAGTGGACTCTGCAAAAAATGACTCACATATTGTATTTTGCATAAACAGGCAGTTCTCAGCCACCAGCAGCTATTTATTGAGTGTAGTGATCAAAACACGGTAAAAAAATAGAATAGAAATTGTATGATCGGTACACTTGAAAATAGAATTAGTTAATAAGCTGCTAGAGAAAGCCTTTGCTTGGTGATAGTTTAAACAAAGTGTTATTCTTAAATGAAAAACCTCTTTAGGTGGTGATACAACTCGTGAAAGTAAACAAGTTTCATCAAAATAAAAGAAAGAAAAAATATAATACTTCATATACAAAGTCCCAAGAGTAAGTTTTGTGTGACAAGTTAATTTTATTACCAATAAGTATAGGTATCATAATTAAGGCAACCAGTTGGAACAACTGATATTACCTGTATACAAATTTTCTTCACTAATGTGCACTCATTTGTTAAAAAAGTATTTTTATCGTTTTGTTATGAAAGTTGTTCTATTTCGCGACTGGTTACAACCTAGGAGGATTCGCTTTATTAGATGAATATTATTATTCATGTAAGTGGTGCAAAATATAAACAGCAGTTTAAAAATAGAGATGAATTTGGCATGCTTATTCATTACAAAAAACAAACTCACACACACACACACCACACACTTTTAAAGAAAGTTTTTAAGATTTGTTTTATAATAAATACTTAGAATCCCAGTCCCACTCCGTAAACGCTTTATTCATGAACCGATAGCAGATTTAATCATTCATGGTGGCTTTGTCTTCATTAAATACTTTTTTGATAGTATAAAGATATACACGTAAGTGTACAAATACTTTTTTGATCACTCAATTCTTGTTTTTTTTTAATAACTTTTTTTTTTACTCTTTATTAAAAGTAAATATACATATACAACGTTTTTATGCTTTGTTAAGTATTAACCACCCTTGTTCACCTGACATTCGTCCAATTGAAGTTATGGGTAAAAACGAGGCATGTTTCATGCGGTGTTGTAGCACAAGTGTATTCTTGTTGTACAAGGAGTCTGGTATACGGGACTTATGGCCAAATAATAATTCGTATGGGGAATAATGTGTTGTAACGGGTGTCCGGTGGCAGAATTAGTATTTCAAAATTAAATAATAAAAAAACAACAATTTTTATTTTTTTATTTCAATGATCATTACAAAGAAGGGAAGTGCGGGTTTTATTTTTTAAAAATTACATCGTCTAAATGTTGACCGTCACTTCGGACACACTCTTGGAATCTGGCTTCAGTATTCCGCGCCACTCGCTGGAGAAGGGACGTGGGAATGCGATTAACCTCGCGAACGATATTTTTTTTTAATTCTGTGAGGGTCAGTGGGGCGGTGACATAAACTTTACTTTTGAGATACCCCCACAAAAAAGTCCATGGGGGTAAGATCCGGCGACCTGGGTGGCCAGGGGGTGTCAGCGAAACGGCTTATCAATTTATTAGGGAAAAAATCACGAAGAAGGGCCATGGTCTCTTTAGCAGTGTGAGGCGTGGCGCCATATTGCTGAAACCATGTCTGTGAACTATAGGTAGGATGTTCTCTTAATGTTGGCAAAAAAAATCGGTAAGCATGCGCCGATAAGAAACACCGGTCACAGTAATAGCTTGTCCTTGACGATTTTCAAAAAAATAGGGACCGATTATTCCTCTGCTTGTCAATGCACACCATACCGTCACTTTGGGACTGTGAAGTGGCTGTTCATGTTTCAATCGTGAGTTCAATCCTTTAGGTGACCAATAACGGCAGTTCTGCTTATTCACACTTCCATTTAAATGAAAATGGGCTTCATCACTCCAAAAACTTGTGTTGACTGTACGAAATCGCTGCAACATTGTCTCGCAGAATTTTTTACGCATATTGTAATCATTAGGCCTAAGCGCTTGCACAACATGAATTTCAAAAGGGTGAAGTATATGGTCCCCTTTCAATATTTTGTGCACAATCGGTTTAGGGAGCCCTAGAGCAGCCGCTCTTTTAAGCACGGACTGTCGCGGATCATCGCGTTCGGCTGGGTCCCGGCCGCGGATTGTATTCTGCTGAACTTGTTGTTCTAAACCTCCGCACCCACAATCGAATTAAATCTTCGCTTGGCGCATCACGTAACCGTCGGATATTGTACCGCGAAGAAAATCTACGACGAGCAATAGCACAAGAATTGTTTGCTTTAAAATACGCTTCAATTGCGAAAGCACGTTGTTCACCCGACCACTGCGACATCTTGACCAAGGAACCCGCACAAATGACGAATCGAACAAGACGGGGGGAGGCCCCCGCGCTCCTCCGCTCAAGGGTTCGAAAATAGTTCGAAATTTAAATCCTAATTCTGCCGCCGGACACCCTTTAGAATGAATAGATGAGTTATACGCCTACATAGCTGTTACACATATTGAGGCCAGTTATCCTGGTTTTCATTTACGTATGTTTTTAAATATTCTTTAAGAGTAGAGTGTGATCTTTCTAATGCACCTTGAGTCTGTGGATGATAAGGGGCAGACCACAGCTGCTTTATTTTAAGGAAATCGCAGGTCTTTTTAAATAAGTCCGCCGTAAAATTAGTACCTTGATCTGTTAATATGTGTTTGGGTATTCCGAATAGAGATATAAAATGTTAAAGACATTCACTGGACTCTTCCGCGGTGTCAAGTCGTCCTGCATAGTTAAAATAAATCGCAATTTTGCAGTTCCGGCTTCAGGCAAAAGACCGACAATGTCAATAGACAATTTTTCGAAAAGAGCCGTCGAAGTTGAGGTTACTATTTATCATCGACGGTCGGTTAACTCTACGTAAGGGTTTATTCGCTTGACAAGATTGACATTTTTTTACATAATTTTCGACATCACTACGCATATTTTTGCTCAAAGGTTAGGTAGGTAACCTTAACGACTTACTTAAACGTCATTCCTATTGCAGGTCACTTAGGTAAGTGACCTGCAATAGGAATGTCGTTTAAGTATCACAATCAGTCTTAATCAATAAATAATCCTTTTTGATACAATATATATATTTAATGACATATGAGTTAACAAGGTAACTAACTACAGGTCGAATACAAATAATCAACTCCTAAGTAAGTAAAAATTGTCCTATTCGTAACATCAATTCAAATAACAGGCAGATCAACAAACTGTTTAAAATTCTTATTTAACTTATAATCTATAGTTATTAACAATCAGTCGTTTTTTAAGTATTACAATCACTACTATCAAATATTTAAGTAACTATGGGTGTGTGCAGGAAAGGGTAAAAGTCACAATGATGCACAAATCCACTTGAACAAGAGTTTATTGCACATCACTAATAAATACCTTAGGGTCCATAGCATGCACTAACCTAAGAATAAAACTAAACAATTGTCCACACTTAAATCTACCATAATTAACAAAGAAGGAGAGAAAGTAACGATAATAAGCGTCCTAGGCACTAATCTTAAACACTAAAAATAGTCTTTAAACACTAGGCACACAAGCGATAGTCTAAATAGTTCGTAAGCACTTAATAGCGAATCTAGGCACTAAAGCAAACACTACGCGGAGATCGTAGTGGTTAGCCGGGCGTAACGAGCGACACAGGTACAACGCGGGACGAGGGTTAGCCGACTGCCGAGCGGGCGCGGCCGGAGCGGTCGAGCCACGGGCAGGGTTGCCAACAACACTAACATAAAATCTGATAAACTGCTGTTGAAATTATGCCCAGATTCTAAAATGTGGTTAAAAATTATGCTAAAATTTTTCGATGTCAAATAAAACGTCATTTTGATTCAGGTACTTATTTAATCAACGTTAATAACAAAATATTATACTAAATGTAACGTTTTAATAGAGTATGTTATTAAATAAAATATTTATATCTTGGTCTTCGTCCGCAGCCGATGTGCATGTCGATGTGGATGCCTCACTGCCAAGTAGTGTTGCCGAACTATCGATAGTTTTTCAATCGATAGTTTTCATCTTAAAACAGCCATACTATCGATGGTCCTATCGATAGTAGTGATACTATCAATAGTATCGATACTATCAATAGTTCAAAATAAGGCAATTTTATCGGATGAGAGCGATACTATCGATACTATCGAAAGTATTGTTGCTCAAGAAGAATGGATTGTCGATTGTATCGATACTACCGATAGTATTGTGATCATAAATTATTTAAAATATTGAAAGAATCGATAGTATCGATAGTATCGATAATTTGGCAATTTGCAATAGTATTAATAGTATATTGTAAGGGCTTTCCATTTTTGAATTATTTAACAAACACTATATCTGATCAACAAAACATAAACGAACACTAAAAACTTACCTTGTTTTTTCTAACGGCGGGTAGTAACAATATCAAAGTGAGTATGACAAGTATATTAAGTTGCCAGGCTTAAAAATACTAATTACGACCGAGACAGAGATGTAGGTACGTAATGTTGTCACATTATAACATTATTTAAATATTATTCCATTATCTTTGTTTTCCGACTACTATACCTTAATATTGCTAACAATACTATTGTAAATTAGTAAACAATCGATAGTCTAAAATAATCGATCATATCGATAGTATCGATAGTGTTGACAGTTTATGATTTACTAGCAACGATACTATCGATAGTATCGATAGTACCGATAGTCTAGTTCTCGCGAGCAACAATATTATCGATAGTATCGATTGTATTGCACTCATGCGATAGTATTGCTTCGAACTGAGCTATGGATACTACCGATAGTATCGATAATATCGATAGGCCCATCGATAATCTTGCGATATCCTGGCTATCGATAGACTATCGATTAATCATCGATAGTCGACTATCGATCGGCAACGCTACTGCCAAGGCCATATATTTCTTTGGTGCCTATAGAGCGCAGTACGTCATCCGGAACTTTGTAAGAGTAGCAGCATTTCCCTGCCCTCTTTAGGCCGCTTCTGATATATAAAATCGCATTTAACGTATTTATTGACATACGGTTGCGGAGCTTAGTTTTGACTACATTCATTTGACTGAAGACACGTTCGATTTCCGCGTTAGAATGTGGTAATGTTAATAATGATATTGCCAACTGTGACAACTATGCAAAAGGGTTATTACCAGCTGCATCTTTATAATCAATTACTTCATTCCAAAATCCAACGGTAGAAGTTGTGCATGTCCATTTAATGTGCACTATATTTCTCCACTGAGTCATAAGTCGATCTATTGTAGATGCATCTTTTTTTAGTTCTTCGGCAATATCAACTAAGGAAGGTTTTATTGCTTTCAAAGTTTCTTCAACTGAAAAAACAGATAGTTTCTCGAGTATCCTAAAATTTATTGGTAATCTAGAAAGTAACTCTCTTACAAGTTTCAATGTAAATTTCACACAACGTTGACGTACAATTATTTCAATTTCTGATTGAACATTGTATTCCCGCAATTTGGATTCAAACGTACGGTTCATATCCCATGTACGGTTTAGAATCTAAAAAACTTTCTATATTTTGTATGAAAATATCGACTCTTGCAGTTGGGTTCAAAATACGCTGACTTATAGATTTTATTAAGGCACACAGATCCTTGTAAAGTTTAGTTGGGTCGACATTGTTACTTTCAAATTGTTCACAATTTGAACTTCTTCCACGATAGGTTTTAAATACAATAAATACAAATGATTACTAGGATCATTATACATATTGTAAAGCGTTTCTGCCGTGTAACAATGGTTTTCGCGCCTGGAAACTTCAAAAAGGAGTTTCAATTCCAGCCATTGCTCTAAAATACGTTTGATTGCTGGTTCGATTGATATCCATCGGGTGTTGCACATCTGGAGAATTGACAACGGTTCGGAGCCACAGTTCAATGTTTGGTAAATATTTTTGTAATATAGTCGGCGGTTCGAAGAATGACTAAACCAATTGTAGGTTTCTCTTATGAGAAATTCAACATTACGTGGTAGTGTTTCTTCCGAGGCGTGATATAAAGCCAACTGTAAAGAAAGGCACACGCAGCGAACCAAAAACAAATTATCATTACCAGTTGCATGTTTTAATAGAGCATGTACACCGTTGTTGGTGCCTGTCATTACCGAAGCGTTATCTGTGCCAATTCCGATCATTTTTTTAATATCAATGTTCAAAGCAAACTATAACCCTTTAAGTCCGTTGACTATGCTGTTTGCAGTGCCATCTTCAAGTTCAACCAACCCCAAAAAGGTGCATATTATAGTTTTTGAACTTCGGCTAAAATATCTGATCGATATCCCCAATAATTTGCTTACTGATATGTCCGTGGACTCATCTAGCAAGAGACTGTGTTCTTGTTCGCCCAAATCTGACACAATTTCTTTAATAAAATGAGGGGCCAATACATTTTTTATTATATTTGTGCATTTAGTACGATGAACTCGTAAGTCTCCACTCTTGCTATCATTAAATCTATGTTTACATAATTCGGATAAATGATCGACAGCCATAATTGAACAATGGGCGCACACAAACATAGCTAATGAAGATTCTGCTGTCTGAGTATTTAGATTTAGCTTGACTTTGGGAAAATTAATCTTTCTTTGACTTTTCAGTTTCACTGGTTCTGTAGCTTTTTTATGCTTCACTGATAAAATATGTAACTTCAAACAAGAGATTTTAGCAATTATCTCACACTTGCAGTACTTACAATATGCCTTCATCGTATTATTTTCGACAGGCTGTAACCAACCCTTGAAATCCAGCATTTGCTCCCATTCTGCTCGGTAATGCTGACTGTATTTAGGCGGCATATTGATGTCTATTATTAATTAATTGATATTGCACTTAAATTGACTACTGTACTGCATAAACTTTACGAACTTTTACCATTGTTATTAGTCTATTATATTCTAATTCACTTCTTTTTACAAAAAGGAAGAAAACGAATGATGGTATTCTATAGCACATTAAACAAAATTGTATGGGAGTCCCCGAGTTACAGCAGCAGTACGGTAGCCGGAGAACGTTTGACGTACCAGTTTATAATTGTATCATCTATGGTTTGGCGTAACGGCGGGCTTATTTCAATTCCTTCGCGATGATGTTAGCAAACAGTGTTGCCATCGTGTCTTATCATGAAATGTCGTACGTTTAAGATAGTAAAATGGTAGTTTTTTTCAATGGTTTAATTTTTAATTAAACAACTATTTTATGTGCTAAAAAATATGATATATGCTAAACAACAAATAAAAATTATGCTAAATCTATCATAAAATATGCTAATTTGGCATCACTGCCACGGGCCGGTGAGGTATGAGACGGCGGGGGGCGACCGCTGGCGCGATGCGCGCGCGCACAAAATGGCGGCCGCGGCCGGCCGCTCGGCAGAACTCCAACACACACCTTGTGTCCCGGGTTTAAGTCCGGGGTGTAGTGTTGAAGTGTAGGTGTATGTACGTATGTGTCGCTGCCTCGTGTATGTAATGTATGTGTATGAATATGAATGTGTGTACGTATATAAATATAATTACATAAACATTACATGTATGTGTTAGTGAGCGGTGTAATATAGTGAATAAATTACATATACGTAAAATATGAAATGTGGGTGAGGTGCCCACATAACAATAATCTAAAAAATGTCAAAGACAAATTGGAAAATTAATTAATCTGACAAGCAGTTTTGGCAAACGTAAGAAAGTTCTCCACCAGTATAAACTTCATGAGCCCAGTTTTGGCATTCGAGACATTGAGCCCACTTTTCTTTGGATCTGCTATTTGAATATGGCTCCATACAGCAAATGCAGAAGGATTCATCTTCTTCATCACTGTCTTCGTTTCCACTCTTTTTCTTGACAACCATAACCTTTTTAGTTTTATTACCTGGTTTTGATCTTTTTCTTGCTTTAGTTTCTTCAAAGTTCGGTTTCTTCACCTTTTCTTAGCCGTTCTAGGTGCTTCGTTTGCAGCTAGTTCTTCTTTTACGGGAGTGTCAGTTAAGATAGCATATTTCACTTTGCGTCTGTTTGTTTGAGTTCCTTTTCTTGGAGGAGCCTTTGGCAAAGGTCTAAGTGTTTCAGGTGAGAATAAAACTGCACTCTCAGTACTTAAAGTAGCTCGTGATGAATATGCTTCAGGTATATAATTATATGCCAGATCTGGTGAATTTTTGTCAGGGGTTTCTGCAGATTTGGCGTCATCTGTTTTCTTTACAGGATTGTCGGTTAAGACAGCGGATTTTAGCATAGCGTTTAACTGTTTGAGTTCCTTTCCTTGGAGGATTTTTTGTCAAGGAACTTGGCATTTCAGATGAGAATGGAACTTTTGTCTCAGTAACTGGAAAATTTTTGTTTCAGGATTAGAAATCGATACAGCGGGCGAGGTAAGAGATACTGTAGGGGTAGTAATCGTAGCGGGTATTGAGGATACAGTGGATACAGCAGATACAGTGGACACAGTTGATACAGCGGATACAGCTGATACAGTGGATACAGTGGATACAGCGGACACAGTGGATACAGCGGGCACAGCGTACACACTGGATACAGCGGATACAGTGGATACAGCGGGTACTGTGTTTCGGCGTGCCGATTTTTAATGGATGTCCCGTACGGCACGAGGACGAGACATTTTTTTCAGTATAATATTCTTGTTCTTCAAAATTTTCGGGATCCTCGTCAACAACATTTTCAGATATAAAATTTACGTTACGGATTGGTATGTGAACGTTTTGGCCCTGACTTTTGTAACGTTGGTTATTATACATTCGCTTGCGGCATTGTTCCAGGGTATGATCTGGGTTCTCACAATACCTGCAAGTAATGGTTATTGAATCATTTGGTCGTTGTTTTTGAATGTAGGTTTTTGAACGAAATTAGGTTGTTGAGCGAAATTAGGTTGTTCAGCGAAATTTGGTTTTTGAAGGACTGGAAGACTGGAACACGCTGTTTACGCCGTCGTCGTGTCGTCGATGTAGGAGAAGAATAATGTTGACGTATCTCATCGTCGTCGTCGTGTCGTGACGTCGTCGATGACCGGCTGCAGCACGAGCAGCGCGCAGCGATGGGTCGTGTCGTGGCGTCGTTGATGACCGGCTAAAGCACGAGCAGTGCGCAACAGTGGGCCTTAGTACGAGCACTTTCAACACTTTTTTACGACACACAACATACAACTTTTAGGATAATAAAATTCACGTACTGGATTTTGACTGTTTTTACTGGATAGAGACGTACCGGGGATTTTTCAAAATCCCACCGCTGCCACCAAAAAATGTTACAAGCCTCAGGGAAACAGGAAATCTTTTTTAAAAAAAGATTTAATTTGTGGCGACACGACCGGAAGGTTAGGAAGTAGAAGTGAGACTAACTGGTCTGGATGCATCGGCGGAAGGGAAGGAGAATAAATGCTGAGGAAGCAAAAGTAGGAGTGAGGAGTCAGCAAATAAGGAGACATAGAGCATCTATAACAGATCGTCATCTACCTGTTTCTATTTTTTGCTTTTCCTATAAAAGAGGTCTAAGGAGTATCTTAGGCGCGCGTTAGATTTGGATGCGTCGCAGGGTACGGAACTCTGTCATTTTCAACAGACTCCTCCTAACCCTCCCTACAGTTATTTAGCGATAGCTATTGAATTCGGATTGCTGTGACTTTCTTAATCAGTTTAATTTAATAGATTGCCTACCTAAAGTTAATTCCTATGAACCGCTTCTGATGTCTGAAGGCTCGGCTGCCCTATGATCTATTTCCGACAAGTACATAATCCGAGGCAACTTCGCACAACTCCAAATCGAGCAGCTTTCGTACGAACGAATGTTTCGTACGTTCTTCGTTTCACACGTCAACTGTCTTAAATTTTAGATTTAAATAATTCAGTATGGGCTTAACTTTAGCTATTTTTCGGTACGGTCCTCTTTCTATTAAACAATTGTTGTCGGTGAGATGTAAGAACTACATGAGCAGCAAATATCTATTTTTGGTCACGAATTTGCGGAAATTTCGCACTTCTGAAACACCGGTCGCCCAGTATTCGTCCACTTTGGATCGCATACGTATACCCATAAGAATAATTAGCCCAAACAATTGATAAATTTCGGAAACGGATGTCTACACCCAGTCGTTAAGTCTTGACTGAGCGGCGATGCCTGTTTCCGACGCTGAGGCAATAGTCTGCCATGCATAGTTGTTCGTTTCTTGGACAATTTGTTCCATAATAGGGCCATCCCACAATTGGGAGGACACGTGGAACGGTGTTGTTCCCTCAATTCGGCTCAATTATATGGTTCACACGTGGCTGAAAACCTGTTATAATCACTAGACCAGGTCTCGATATCGTCCTCTGGTTCTACTTCAATATTATATTCGTGATCTTCTATATCCAAATCCTCGACTGGATCGTCATCCTAGCTTCCAGATTCTATTGTTAGGGGCTCAGCAAGCGGGGAATTTAAAATCTATGCATGCAAAACTACACAATGTAAACCAAGCACAAATAAAATCTTCAAACATAAAGTAGCTTGTTAGCATATTCCAAGCTTAGTGAAAATAAGATTTAAAAAATGCGTAGTAGTATAATTAAGCGGGCATAATATAGTTGCAAAAAAACCTTAACAATAAAGCCGGGGGGGGGGAGGTACTCTAGGGGACAAATGTCCCATGAAATCTGTCTGCGACCAAAGCCGGTCGATTTTGCCAGACATATCTGGCGACATCGCACGACTTATATCGAGATACGTCTGGATGATCACGACATGTCAAGTGTATTCCGGCATCTTCGCTCGGCTTCAGCCCCTTTTCTTCCCCGAGTGTATTCGTGGCTTTATCAAAATGCGCGTAATAGTGAGTAGAATGTGCAATTAAACCAAATAGCATTTTCTCAAACACATGCGGCACGTTCTCCAGTCATCATACCCACAACAGACAATAATAATGATAAGGCGTCCAAGGGTTTGCTCCACAAACCACGTCCAGTTACCATCAGGTCGTCCTTCGATCTAATCCCCTATTATCTACAAAAATATATTGAAATTGATGAAACCGTTCAAAGAATAACCTGTCAAAAATAGAGTAGGTACACAACGTACTTACATTGTCATAGCCAAACAGATTACGTGGGCTGGCGTTATGTAACTGTTCCTAATCTAAAAACTCCATTTCTACATCGACCTTATGCAGACGCCATAACAAAATAAATTTAAATGTAGGTATTACCACAAAAACATGCAACGTGCCCTTTAGTACAGGGATTGTGAAAGCATAAAGTTATTCGAGTCAAAAGTCTCAAAACCTTATGCAGACGCTATAACGAAATAAATTTAAATGTAGGTATTACCACAAAAACATGCAACATGCCCTTTAGTACAGGGATTGTGAAAGCATAGAGTCATTCGAGTCAAAAGTGGGCACCCTTTTTCTTTCAAAACCTCATATTAAACAAAGTATAAGGGTTAGCATAATAATGGTATGTTTTTTGAATAGAGAATTTGGATAGTACTGTTCATAGTTTACCTCTTATTGGTGCATTTATTGTGTATAATGTCGTAAGCAAAATCAATTCGAATGTTAATTGTTGTTTTTACGATCGTGCGATCCCCACCTAGCGCAAGTTGTTTGTGATTGGATATAAAAGACGCGCAGTGGAGATCAGTCTCTTCTGACTCCAGAGTATAGAGTAACTTATATATAGGGTATAAAGTCATCATTCCACTTCACGAAACAGCACCATCGCGTGGGATGTGGCGGCAACTTTCCTTTGATATATATATGAATAGCTACATATGTGAAGTATATATATAGGTATCCTAGTCGGTTATAATGTAAGTTTTTTCTATCTATTAATTCTTCCGTAAGATTTATAAAATTTAACTTGTGGCAGAATTAAATTGAATTTAATAAACGTAGATAATAGGAACGGAAAGATAAAATAAAACATAAAATTATTTATTTGCATTTTTTCCTCTTTGTCATATTTTGTAATAGATCCCCTTATTATTTTATTAATGTCTTTGCACCAATTGCCAAGGTTATACATATTAAGTCCACCAAATCTGTACTATGTTTATCGCATTTTAAGTAATCTATATTGATTATATTATATAATATAACTTTTATATAATTCCGCATATTGTAAATTGATGAGTTATGTTTTATAATATAATGTGCAATACCTTGAGTTTCAGAGAAAATTCTTACTAATTTTTCCGAAGGATAAGTAAGGTGGGCCTTTTTTTGTCATATTCACGAATTTTTAAGTACTCGGTAGACTTATTTGCATCATATAAATTATTGTTGCACACTTTGCAATTTTTAAATACTTTTTTACGGCATTGCCTTAAAATATATCCAGTTACATACTGCAAAGCAACAATTACTCGCATGTCTTTCTTTTTTATTTCTAAATCAGCAATTAAATCTTGATTATATAAATGACTTAAATTTAATTCTGTTGAATTGCTTTGTATTTTGGAATTAGTGAAAAAAAAAATTTTTGGCATCGCATTAAACATTTGACATGAATCTTCTTCACAATTAGAGGCAGACGAGTAACTGCTGCTCAAATTATTTACAAGTAAAGATGCAAATGCTGCTTCGAATCCTGAACATGTAGGAGAGTTGTTGCGATATCCATGGCTCCTTACACTACTGAAAAAGTTCTCCAGTGGATCTTGGTTGAAGTGTCTACACCATATTGATTTTAAATTGTACTCATAAAATAATTTGTTTCGTAGACACTCCCATGTTTTCTATGGTATGCAACCAATTTTTTAACAATGGCACTACACATACTTTTCCTTCTTTTGACACAAACTTCAATTTCAATACCCTCTTAGCTTTAGTCCATATTTGATGGCGCTCTGACTTAGGATTTAACGCTTGTAATAATGGCTTTCGACTTCTTCTAAACGAATTTACAAAGCTGCCGTTCATCGAATCGAATAATTCGTCGAAAAATAATATAATATCTGCCGTGTCTTTGCATTTTCCAGGTAATAATCCATTTGCTGACAAAAAGATAAAATTGTAGATAACATGAAGAAATATTACCAGATGCGATTGATTTCTTACCAGCAAAATTGATAATAATCATTATTGCTAATTGATAATAATCATATGCCAAGTCAGCTATCATTATATTTCTAGTTTATGTAAGTGCTGACTGGTTTTTAATATATTACGTTTTTTAAGACCACCAAAATTACAAATTTGCTACATTATTTTAGATACCAATGAGGATTAAACTAGTAGCTTTAGAAGTTAATACAAAAAACATAATAATGATCAAAATCAATTCACAAGGTGGTAGAACCAGTGTAGTTCGACCAGGGAGGAAGGAAGGGTTGTGATGGCAGGCTCACTTTTATATGGAGTGACCATCTTAGTCTTCAGGAGTAGCAATGCAACTGTAATTAATTTCGGATGTAATCTATGTTCTATATGAAGTTGTTTACAAATGTACAAAGAGTGATAAAACGCTGCATAACATAACACAATTTTACCTGCCATGTAGCTCATGTTTACAGCAACAGTTTGGCTAAATATCTGTGATGCATATTTTACTTTCATCTTAGGAATTTTTTCAGGGTCACAATGGTAATCAGTATTTTTTTTTCACCAATTTTATTCCTTTATATGAAGGCATGTTTTCATAAAATAATTTAATGTGATCCCATTTACCATTTTTTTTGTACCACCTATGTGTTTAATAGATGTGGGACATCGAAAATTGGAATCACTTCCTTTCCATAAAACTCAAACACCTTATTTTTAAATTCCTTTCCTTCGTTAAGATAAGTGACCCTTGCCTCTTGAATCAAATAATGAATTGCGCTAACATTAGCTGTTGCCCGGTCACAAACTATAGCTAACACTGTAAACCCCACTGTGTGATTTTTTTTAATATTCGATTTAATAATCATTATTAAATCGTCTCTTTTTGTAGTTCCTGCACAAAATGTGTAGCTAATGGGCTGTTTATAATTTTTACAAATGCCTCTAATCATAAGAACGAGAACATGGTCCGCAATTTCTTCACGAACACATGTTCCATTATTTACAAAACCACAAATTTTATCTGTTTTTCTACCATAGTCGAAATGTGTCGTTAAGCTCATTTCGTCAAATAATCGAACAACAAAATCGGTCTTCTGGTTTCATTTTATTAGCACGCTGTTAAATGTTAAAGTATGTTATCATTTAAATCAGGCTTTAGCGCTGCTCTCGAAACCATTCTACTAAGAGTTAGAGGTGAAGCCAACACAAATACTTTTTTCAAAAATCTGTAGCATCGTGGACCAAGTTTATAAATTGATAGTGCCATTATCTTATCTTGTTCAGTAACCCTTCTACCTAACTTTTCTTTTTTAATTTCTCGAAATTGCAAGGCAGTTTAAAAAGCAGCCAGATTAGTAAATTTTTCAAAGTACTTTGAAAAGTATTTTCTGCAAGTTTCAGCGCTTTCTTTATTTTCATAGCATAATTTTAATTCTTTTCAGTAAGTTTTTCAATTTTTTCCCGTAAATTGTTGATTTTCTTAGATGAAACTATTTATGTCTCATAATCAATTTTCATATCAGATGTTATTGTTAAAGATTCTTGCTTTAAAGCTAATCAAAGAAAAAAAAACACCAAAGACGAAGAAGATAGTTTTACAGCCAAATTACAGCAATACATCTCCCACTATATAATTAAGTACTCACGAGTCCAACGACTGTAATCCTTTTCTTTAGATTGCTAGAAACAAGACAATAATTTTAAAATTAACAAAATAATAGGTCGGTAGATAGGTAATTAATAAATCCTGTAAACTAATTATAATCATATCCTGTAAACTAGTAAGCCCGGCCTAATGATATGTAGATACCTACCTACATTTGCTTGTAGGCCAAAAATCGACTCTGTTACCTAAAAAGCATTACACGACATTTTTTATTTTTTATTTGACATACGAGTACTATTTACAGTACTTAAAGACCGTAAATTATGTAATAACACAAATAATTATTATAGTACATATTATTATCTAAAGAAAGTGTACTCGTAATTATCACCTACCTATTTATCAGAAAATTCAATAAATAGTAATGACGACTTACCCGTTTTTGATAAATCAATCTATACTTTGATTTATTATTATCATCATTGTCTTCAATATTATCATCACTGTCTTCAATGTGGTCCAGTTTTATTCTTTTACGACACCGTTTCGCTGGTCTAGAAGTCATTGTTCACGCGTGCTGTTATAAGATGATTTAAAAGTCACTTTTAAAAAAAAGAGTTATTTATTACGCTTAGAAAAAAGACACAATTTAATTATTTAAAACACAATGGATCCGTAGGCAGCCGGTCGCGAAGGGAATCACTATACGTTTACGCGTGAAATTAAGTCTAGACTATGCTACACGTGAGATTAAGTGATAGACTGGTGATGGGCGTTTGGGAAGGCCTTTTTATAGACGGATAAACGCTGAGTAGGATTTAGGGGATAGAAGGGGAAAAGGCTGGGTAGGCATATAGGCAAACATTGGCCAGACATAACACCTTCCCCCATGGGGTAAACTTCAGACATTGTTCTGAAGTTTAAGGACATTAACTGAAAGTCCGAAGTGTGGGAGCATCAGGAGAAAAAGTCGACTCTTCATGGTCGAAGTCAGTTTGCGTGGAAGAGGATTTCTTAAAGGGACTCTGAGAAGGTTGCAAGATAATATTACTAATTTCGCGACTGCTGCTGGATTTACTATACTCATATAATCTATAACTACCATACAATATTATAACGAAGAATACAATTATGGTTAAAATCGAATAGTGTATCCCATATTGAACAATATGGGGAATATCAGTATCCAATTCTGCGTCCAACAATTTTTGAGTCATAATATTTTTATTTAACGTTAAATCATCCAAGTCTAAGTTCTTCAGATTAATATACGGTATATTATTAATTATATTATTAACTTTATTTAAATTGCAACATGAGTCGTTGATCAAATTAAAATAAGAAATAGTATTCTTATTTATTGTAATATTAAAGTAGTCAGAACTGGATATTAATATTGTATTCTTACAATATGCAGTACAGAGTCCGGGTAAGTTTAATATTCCTGTTCCCAATACAGTTTCCTCAATGGGTTCAGAATTCCAACAATCAATAGAAATTTTACTTGATGTGGATTGAACTAAAATCCATCTATTGCCATTAAGTTTCTTCCATAAATCTATATCACCATTAAATATTTTAAAGTAACATTTTTCAGGTAGTTCACTAATTACTTTCGATAATAGTTCACTTTCACAAATTGGTTGCGCGTCTGTTGTGTATATATTAGAAACCTCGCAAATATATTGTCAGTTTTCCAAATTGTCAAAGTTACAATAATGCGATTTCTCTTTGGTCATGCCTATGTATTTGGTATCAGGTATAATTAAACTAAAAGTATTTGGTTTCATGATAGAGTCATCATTGATATATCCAAGCAATTGATGATAGAATTTATATTTAGCTGAGTTTGTATGTCATTGTTTCTCAAAGTTATATTATTAATGCTGTACGTTAAATTAAAAATGGCTCTATTTAAATTATTTTGATTATGATTAACTTTATTTATTGTGTTGTTATAATTAGAGATTACAGAGTTACTCACTAAAATATTTTGTTTTGTTAGTGACAGTAGGTTCTTTTCATAAGTTAATAATGAATTAATAACATTATTGTAATTAATTGCATCATCTTCATTTAAAGTGCCATAAATAGTCTTCATCACTGAGCCAATACCTCCAAACCAAGCACGTTTTGACCTTGGATTTAAGAGATGTGATATGGATAAAAACTGTTTTTCCATTTCATTCTAACGTATTTCTAAGGTTTCAAACACATTGTTGCATTCCAATGATTTAAGGGTATTGTTACAAATATTTTTTGAAAATTTAATTGTTGAATTAATACTTTCAATGTGAGTTTTTAAATACGATATATCTAATGCTTACAGCTTTTTACTTTTAATTTTCCTGCATAGTCAAAGAAGATGCCGAACGCCGCCGTTATATGTTGAACATACTTGTGAGGTGTTTGAGTGGACACACTGTAAATAATAACACAAGATCTAAAGTGACTACTCACAATACCAACAGCTAATGATTATATACTTAATTAATAATAATCAATATCAAAAGAAATTACATTATTTAATTAATAATAATCAAAAATAAAGATTACAGAAATTAATTAATAATACTTAACTAAACTTAATATTAATGTATATAATTAAAAGTATATAGTAAAATAAGGTATTTAGTTAAAGTTGTGTTGTTTCCGCCAATTTGACTTCATAAAATGGTGGGTGACATGTCTTCTGTTAATTAACAATGTTAATTTTAATGACTTTATAAGGTCCTTTCCACAAAGGGGATAAGGATTTCCGCAGTCTCGCATGGTTCTTAAGGTATACAAAGTCGCCAATTTTATACTTTACGGATCGAGTACGAGAATCATAATATGCTTTAGATGTTTCTTTAGATTTACGAATATTCTCTAAAGCCTTATCATGGGAATATTTTAATCTATTCTGGAGCATTCTTACATATTCTGGATAGGTTGCTCCGGGTGTTTCGTTAAAAAGGGAGTTGGGTATAAATGGTGTATGACCAAACATTAACTCATAAGGAGTATAATGGGTTGTGCTATGTACGGCTGTATTATATGCAAACATTGCTGTATAAACATAACGGGGCCAATCTGTTTGATCCTCGTTAACATAGGATTTTAAATATTCTTTGAGGGTTGAATGACTCCTCTCGGGCTCATTAAAAGGTAGATAAGATAAGGTAATTTTATAGATTGAGACCTTTTTTTTTTTATTTCGAGCTTCCAAAGGTACCCGACGCAGTGGTTATGTGGGATTTTTACCGCACTAAAACCCCCCCGGTGGCCGTCCTCGGCGCTGAAAAGGAGGACTCCGGGATCTCGAAACGACTTCAATCGGAATCCTCGAGCGCGCTGCCCCATCGGGCTCCTCCCAGATGGGCGGCTGGGCCCACCGCTCCGTCTAATCTTTACAACGGTATGCGACCACACATACCGCCGTCCTTCCCGGCAACCCCGGAAGCCCCTTTTAGTCGCCTCTTACGACAGGCAGGGGATACCGTAGCCCTATTCTGATCCCGAGGCTACAGGGACGAGGCGCCGTTGCCGGCGGCCGCGGCGGATTCTTCTTCGAGAGGGTTCAGCGCGCTCTCTGGCCCTTTCGGCGTCTTCCTTCGCTGACATGGCGTCCTCGCAGAAGGTGATCATGCCGTTCCAGGCCTCTCGCCGCTGAATATAGATTGAGACCTAGTACTCATTGAAAAATACTTATTATCGGGTTCATCATCAGTGATCATGCACTCGGTCTTAGCTAGCACACTATAATAATCATTTTCAAATATTTCGCGTACACATAACTGCGTTTCTAACTCAGGCGCTGGAAGAAGACTTTCAATTTTATTTTGAACTTCGTTAAATTCATTATAAATATTCTTAACACTTTGCAAACGTAAATTTAACTCTGCGCGTTGTAAATTAGTTATTTCTGAGGACTGAAATGAGTTAACATAATTCCTAAAAACCGTTAATCTACGTTTTAATGAGCCTCTTATTTTTTTCATATTTCTGAAAATTGTATCATCTGTCTCGCCCTTCATTTTCGATTCTTGTTCACCTTTCAAATTGTCAGTTACATTTTTTTCTTACACTATCACCGCATCGGAATACGACTTCAACTGAGAAGATCCGGCAAGAAAGTCAGCGGGTTTGTCTTTTTTCTTATTTATATCCATTTTTAAAAATATAATTACAATAATGTTTTTTTACATGGTAATGAAAATTAATTCCAGTATCTTGCCTTGAAAAAAATATATATTATGTATATTTATTTATGTGTTTGAGGTGTGCAGCGGAGGGGGGAATAGGCAAACAAAGACACGTCTACACTTAACGGCAGTCCATTTATTACTCCCATCACTTAACCTAACTTATTGTCCATTAGTACACTCATACATGGTTACCACCACCACATATCAGGGGTAGTAATAAAAAAAAGGGTAGTAGTAAGCACCTCGTGTCTGTCTACCCCGATAGTTAAAATTATTATTATAATATCCTCCCCTGTTATTATTATAATTCTGAGGTGGACTGTAATTAGTATTACCTCGAAAATCTTTATTTAAATAGCTTTCACGCCCTCGAGTCGAGGTTCTATTCGACTTACCTCTTACATGTATGATCGAGTTTGAATTCGAGTATTGTTATTTTTGACAAATCTAACTTACAATAAGACTTAATTCTATTAAAGGATTCTTCAATCCGTTCTGTAAAACTATCTAAAATTAAATTCAAGTTGGGATCCTTACACTTTTCAAATTTGTACTCGTATACATTTTTTTTATAACAATCAAATAGCTTATTAGCTTAAGAAAAATTAAACCTCAACTTTCGCAATGATATTCTAATTAACTCTAATTCATTATATATTTTACTTAAATCTTCTGACATGTAGGTATACCTAGTTACTTAATAATTCTAAATCATATTTTGAAGTATATAAATTTATGACGGTACGTGCCATATAATACCACATAACTATTTACTCACGTAATAATAATAAAAATAAAGGCACTCGTAAAGACCAGCAGATCGGCTCCATCCATCGGCAGGGCTCTCTTCAGATCGGCACCGGCTCCTGGGCGCGTTCGTCTCGGTTCCGTAGTGACAAACGTTGGCGAATTCTCCGCACGATATCTGCCCACATTTCCTCCTGCACCATCGCTTGTTGGCACCTCCGGTGTTGCTTGAAGCCCACTGCTGCCGCCGCACACAATGCCAACAATGTCACTACCATTGTTGTTGTAATGGTGACTGGAACCTCTACTTCGCTTTCGCCACCACGTTGATTCACGATAATGTTTTTGTCCTCACACAAGCACTTCGAGCATTGTTTCCCCATTTTTAATTATGTCTGGTTGCAACGTGTGCACCGCACGAAAGAAATAAATTGTATGCCCCATTGTAAAGTCAGTTGCATCAAAAAGTCTCTTCAGCAAATTTCGCCTAAGATGGCAGGGTCGCCATGATGTGCAGTGCAGCGGAGGGGGGAATAGGCAATCAAAGACTTAACGGCAGTCTATTTATTACTCCCATCACTTAACCTAACTTATTGTCCATTAGTACACTCATACATGGTTACCACCACCACATTTTAAAGTTGTTATAATTTTTGATAATTTATTTATTTGGCAGAAAATTTCTAAGACCAAGAAAACAAAAGAACAGTGTCATTGTATGAAAAGTTTAATGAAATAGTTCAAAACAACTATTATTTTTCCGGTTGTCACATAGTGAGACTTTACATATCGTGCCAATTTCAATGAACTTTGATTATCACTATACGGCATTAATGTTTTAGTTTTATCACATACACAAAGTTCTGACATTATTTTTTTCAAATAAATGGCTTCCTTACAAGCCTCTGAAAGCGCCATGTACTCCTCAGTACTAAACAGAGCTACTGTTCTTTGTTTTCGAGACTCATAACTTATTACACATCCTGATAATTTAAAACAATAACCTGCATAAGATCTTCTGTCAATGTTATACGATGCCCGATCAGCATTGACAAAACCATGGAATTCAGTATCATTTTTCTTAAAACCAAAATGTTTACTTTTTTGCATATATCTAAGCAATATTTTAATGTCTCAATGCGTTTCGTTAAACTCTAAGACACTTTTCAAACTTTCTATAAGTATATATACTTATAGAAAACAAAAAGTTCATCAACAAATATTGCTACATAAACTTTTACAATTTTATCATGACATTTCATGAACAGGTATTTAGGTATTTACTTTTTAAAACCTAACTTTAACAAACTGGATTCGACTTTTATGTACCAAGCTCTTGCTTATTGTTTTAATCCATATATTGTCTTTTTTAATCTTAATACTTTATTGTTGCAATTTTCGAAATTTGAATTTTCAGGTATTTCCATAAACACACATTCATCCATCCTGATACACCGTGTTCCTTATGCGTCTAAATGCAAATACGAACTTATCCAGTTTGTTACAAATAGTATTAACATGGTCTCTCCATTGTAACTCATTATCGATTACTATGCCTAAGGAAGTTATGTATGTTACTTCGTTAATATTTTTACAATTGAATTTGATGTCTAGCATTTGTGGCACTGTAGTTTGATTTGCATTAAAAAGTATTATTTTACTTTTAGCTATGTTTAAATTTAAATTATAATATTATATTTTTTGATATTAAATTATTCTATTTTCTTGAACCCTTATAATAATTTACGCTACTACTTTATAAAAAATATCTAAAATATGCTCAAAATGAATTAGCTGGTTTACAAATTAACATATCAATATGTAATGTAACCAATAACTACATCAATTAATTGTCATTGGTCAAACTGCTGTCTAGTTAAGACTCTGAGGCTGTGTTGGAGTAGTTAACCTGGGAGGTACAGATTGGGATAAACTTGGTGGCGATGCTGGTGTTTCCTCAGCTGGTGGTGGTGCTGTGCCGGATCCAGCTGATGATGATTGTTGAAACAGGTCAATTCGAGCTGCAAAATAAAAAAAAATACAATATGTAATGAAAAAATATATATCCATATAAAATTGTTTTGTTTAACTTACTATTTGGGCCGTGATTTATTGCTTCTTCCTCTTGTGGGACGAGTTCAGATGGTCTCTGAAAAGAAATTAATAACAATATTTAAAAAAAATGTCCCAATATGATAAACATTTGAATTTTTTATTACAGAAATTGACATGCATATGAATGTAAACACAATATATAGGTAATATAAGAAAAATGGTTTTTATATTATTACATTTTAATATTTTGTGCCAAATATAATAAATAGATGATGGTAACTGCTAAATTCTGATAAATAATACATTAAAAAATTGATATAAGGACAGGGCTAATGATATAGTAACATTGAAACCTGCCTCCTATTGCCAGCTGACCTAATATAGAAGACACTCCAAGAATAGCCACCACTCTTTCTTCCAAAGCAGTTAAAAAATTGCTCCTACTTGGACCTCCACCAGTGGCATCGGCATTTTGCCGGATGGTTACATATTACTTTTTTTTTTTGTTTTCCAATCTGCCCATACCTATATAATAATAAATGGAGTTAGTTATCTAAAGCATTACAAATATAAAATGACTAATAAATATATTTACTGTGGGGATGAAAGCATAATGACAAGGCAATATATGTATAATAAAGAAGAAAACACAATGAAATTAAATACTATGAACTAACTTTTTTCCATTTATCTGTAGATTATTGGACACCTTCTCCAACGGAATTCAGTAAGGTGCATAGTTCAGACCACAGTCGGTCACTTTTGATTTTACCTTGAGGACCCGTCCGTGGCCTCGAAAGATCGCTGTACCTTTATAAATAACATAAACAAAACATGCACTTGAACTCCATTGTGCATTGTATTATAAATATATTGTTACAAATAAGACTGGATAGAAAATATAATTTGTATTAGAAATACCTTTCAATGAATTCTATAAAAATTCCAAATTGCTCCGGACTAGCTCGCACTCTTGGCTCCATTGCTAAAAAAATAATTATTATGTACTTTTATTTAAGGATAGAAACCAATAAACTCAAATTTATTTTTAACACAAGTGGGCAATAACTAGAATATCTCCAATAAGCTCCTAAACACTTAGCAAAGTTATTATTTTAGGTACTCACCACTATAAAATTCTTTTTTATTTACTATCACGATAAATCTAATTCTCAAATTGTTTCACTGTTCGTGTACACTCCACAAGACGTAATAAACTACTTTCAAACTTTTGTATTTCAATGTAAACATTCGTAAAAGCGCGGGCTTAAGTGTCCTTATGACGTCACGTAATTGACGTCTATCAACGAAACCATAAACAATAACATTTTTCTGACCTAACGCTTAAGCGCTTGTACACCTTTTTTTTTTTTATTTTCGAGGGGCAAACCTTCCAAAGGTACCCGACGCCGTGGGAGCGACGCAGGGTTATGTGGGATTTTTACCGCACTAAAACCCCCCCGGTGGCCGTCCTCGGCGCTGAAAAGGAGGACTCCGGGATCTCGAAACGACTTCAACCGGAATCCTCCGAGCGCGCTGCCCCATCGGGCTCCTCCCAGATGGGCGGCTGAACCCACCGCTCCGTAGTCTTTACGACGGTATGCGACCACACATACCGCCGTCCTTTCCGGGATTGCCTGACCGAACGGTTCGAGCTCCCACTCTAGCCGTCTGCAACCCCGGAAGCCCCTTTTAGTCGCCTCTTACGACAGGCAGGGGATACCGTAGCCCTATTCTGACCTCGAGGCTACAGGGACGAAGCGCTTGTACACCT
Organism: Spicauda simplicius; assembly: GCA_949699795.1. NCBI lineage: Eukaryota > Metazoa > Arthropoda > Insecta > Lepidoptera > Hesperiidae > Spicauda > Spicauda simplicius. Next base: position 11,782,905 of record OX453072.1, on the reverse strand, counting down.
GTCTACCTGTCTGCCAGTTTAGCGTTTGTAATGCTGCGTCGTTGAACTTCGTTCGAAAAGAAACGACAGTGAGCGTTTGACATTTGTCTAGGCCCACTGACATTGATTTCAGATAGAACCAAAGTTCTTGACATCTCCAAGTTACTTGGAGATGTCCAGGAGCAACAGTGACCGCTTAACATTAAGTGTATTCCATGCTTGTTTTATACTTCAGTGGCATAAAAAATGTTTAATTTAAAAGTACTATGGAACAGTGTTCCATTGTGCCCACTTCAGTTCAGTGGTAGCAGATTGTTTTAATTTGTTACAGACTTTAAGGGCATAATGGTGAGACGGTATGAGCTTGCGAGATGCTGCAAAATCAAAAATTTTTAAATGATCCACTTTACATAGATATGTTCAAAAAAATAAAACTGCGAAGGCCAGAACAGAAAATATCTATGATACCTAACTATAGAGTTAGAAAGATCTTTTCAAATGAACTCAAAGACTCATTAAAACAACATTTAGTCACCTGCTCAAAAATGTGCTACGGTCTCGACACTGTGGAAACAAGACATTTAGACATAGCTGAACACTAGTCGTGGGCCGTCACGTATTTTGCGTGTAATCGATTTTAAGTAGTTTCGTGGATACGCGTAACGTGTTTTATTTTTGTAACTAGTTATTTTTGTATATAGTATCAAATTCGATTATGATTACGATACGAAGCAGTTACACAATACATATTATAAAATCTAATTAACTTCCCTTCATACTTTATCCAGGCTTAGGACTGGCTGCAAACCTATAATCTTTGTATAAACGGAATGCAGGCGTATTTAAAAGATCATCTGATTTTATATATTATCTGTTTGAATCGGTTTGGATCCAGATTCACATTTAAGTAAAAGAGTTGAGCCACTTTATTTGTTTTTAGACAGGTGCGCCGGTCATTAATGGTTAGGCCAGTTTTACTAAATATTCGCTCGCAAGGAACGGCAGTAGCTACAATGTTCCCGTATCTACGTACTAAAACAGCCAGGTTGGGGTAGATGTGACGGTTTAAACGCCACCATTCCAATGGGGAATAAACGTTCTCGTCAAAGACTGGCAAAATGTCATCTTTGGCATACGCATCAACCTCTCTTATTGCACGTGACAAAGGTGTGCCTGTTGTTTGTTGCTGCGTGCCTACGATCGTGTCGAGAACAGACCACGATGAAAATTTGTCCTTGATGGGTTCCACTGCAGGCACTGACGCTGACGGTTGATTAGTGCAAAGCCGCTTGTTAATTACTGCCGCAACTAGATCCTCGATGTTTTTTTTTGTTCTGGTGGCTTCCAGTGGATCCAAAAAAAAATTAGCTTTGTAGCGATGGTATAGAAATGTGCATATTGTAAATGTCCCACTTCGCTCTATCCCGTCGAAGCGCGTTTCTAACCCAGAGAGTATTTCTGTAATGACTGATTCAGTAATATTTGCAAAGTTTTCTTTCATAAGCTGCTCACAAGATCCCCTTAAGCATCTGGTCATCACAATGATTGTGCTGGCAGTAATATAATTTTCTCCACTCATTGCTTTTGTGGCCTCATCAAAAGGTTTTAAAACTTTGGAAAGTTCTGCCAACATTGTCCATTCCTCGTTCGATATAATAGGGAAATCTTTATTTAAAACGGCGATCGTGACACGTATGTAGTTTTCGAGGTCTACAAATCTCTCCAGCATATATATAGTAGGTCGAATTCCATTTTGTTGGAATATCTTGAATTAGACGTTTTGGTATTTGATCAGGTTTCTCCTGAGTTTGCGCCTTCTAAAGCACTGGTGCTGGTTTTAAAATGTCGGACTATATATTTTATCTTGTCAAGTTTATCATGTATAGTTCGTAAACTGTCTTGTATAATAAGATTTAGCGTGTGCCCATAGCAGCCATAATGGTTCCAACCCAAGTCCTTAATTGTTTTTTTTACGTTCGGCGCATTATCACTTATGACAAAATTAATTTTGTTAGTGATGTCCCATTCTTCAGTAGTCTCTAATTGTGTATTTTGTATATTTGCACTTGTGTGTGCACCTTGGAATGCTGCGCACTTTAATAAAAACAACTTCATTTCCAGTTGCTCTGTTACATAATGACCAGTTATGGCTATGTAGGCATCATTCATTCTTGACGTCCAAAGGTCCATTGTTAAACATATGGTATCTATATTGGTAATTTCCCTTTTATTTATCTCTTAGGTTTTCTCATACAAATTTGGTATTAAAATGTTGGAAATATTTTTTCTTGATGGTAGTTCATATCCGGGTATCCAACGGGCGAACTTTTTAAAGGCACGTTCCTCGACTAACGAGAACGGCTGGTAACTGTCTATAAATAAATCGAATAGATCACCGTCTATTTTTTTTTCTGTTCTTCTGTTTTTCTGTTCTTGTGAAATTTTTTTCACCGTGCCATATCTGTCAATCTGCTGTTGAGTACAAGTGGTAGAACGATAGTTTGTCGAACCGTGGCAGAAGGTCCAGGAACTGATAATACTGTCGAAGTTGAAGGACCCGGTAGTTCATGCTCCGCTCTATTGAGATGGGACGGCTCAGAGACGGTACCACTTAATACTAGCCCTGCATCTGTTGCCACTCTTTCATAGGCATCGAGATGCTTCCGTTTTAAATGCATTTTTAAATTTGCTGTCGACGCCTTATAACTGTACGCTTCCCCACAGTTAATGCACTTCGCTTTTTTGTCCGTATTGTCTATTTTTTTAAAAATCTCCCACAAAACACTTGCATTAACGCGCAACATCTTCACTATTATTATTACCAGTTTATATATACATTCACTGTCTATCATATATATACAAACTATACCTACCTATATCTAAATAAATGTTTATTTACAGTCCACCACAAACACTTATTTACAATTTACTAATCAGTCTTATTAGGTCTATACCTACCTATATCTAAATAAATGTTTATTTACACTAAAAGTTTATTTACAGTTCACAAACACTATTTATATTAATTTATATAAAAAAAACAACGTTTCGAAAACTTTGTAGCACGTAGTTTGACGCGAGACAATAACATTATTTGTCAATTATCACTCGTCGACCGACTAAAATATTTACATTTTTTTAGAAACAAAAGCCACAATTTCTTTCAAAAAAACTGTGTATATTAAAATAAACCTCAATTCAATGTAATAACATACAGAATCGCATGAGCATTCGCGAAGAGAAAGATCTGCCGATAGAATCATACAGCCATCTCTTTCTGTCATTTCGATAGAACTACTCCATCAGTACGTACGGATATACTTCAATAACATAAGCATTTAGGTGTTCTTGTGTGTGGTGAAGGGTTGGTAACGGAAACAGCAGAATGACTTGAACACTGGTTTATTCACTAGTACAAGCGAGCGACGCGGGGCGCGATGTTAGCGCGACTGCCATATTAATAATTGCATCGAACATACGAGTACATTAACATTATTCGTCACAATTACGTTACACCTACAACAGGGGGGGAACCCCTTTTTGGAAAAAAAAATTGAAACATTTGGAAAGTGTGAGCACATCTTTACTAAATAATATTACCATTGGTTGACAATATTCTCTGAATTTAACTTACGACATGACATTGGTACGTTAAGACAATAACCAAAATGTCTCATTACGCTGACATAAATGCAGGTGTTCACAAACAGTAACATATTGTTTACAATAAATGTTATTAGACTATAGATCGATAGGTATTTGGCACAAATTTGATTAATTACATTGCAATATTTTAAACACTGTTGAAATATATGTATGACAATATTGGTATTAAGGATTACATTTAGGTAAACTCACAAATTATTATAAACGATGAAAATTATACCTTTTGGGTATTGGGCAACTGACACTAATGAATAAAACAATAGCAAGTAGATCTAATTACAGAGATTGCTTTATGAGTGTACATTACAATATGATATAAAAATACATACGTACTCCAAACATTTAATTTCAACTACAAGTTACACTTGTTATACTTATGGATATTGTGCTACCGCTGGAGGTTGGCCGGCTTTTTCAAGCTGGGTTAATGATACAGCTGACAGCATTTCCTTCCTTGCCCACTTTTTCACTCCTTTGTTGCATTTTAAAATGATACAAGTTGCAGTTATCACTAGCGCTATGACTAACAAACTTGTTATTAGCACTCCGTACATTTATATTTTCTCTTCCATAGAACTCGTTTTTGCGTTATTTGCGCCGTTTTGCGCGATCACTATTTCCTCCTGCTTACTGTAGGACTTTCCCATGTTAATGTAGATACAAACAAAATAAAATATATATATATATATCTTGTAAACAAGGAGTGTATATTAGTAGTTGATATAAAGGAATAAAATATTCTTGCGTAAAACGTGTATAAAATGTAAATTTTTGCTTATATGTAACCTACTTCAAATTTAGCATAAACCTAAGTTCATACGCCATGCGATACTGTACTAAGCTATAATTTATGTAAATTATACCTTGATACTTGTCTGTAGCGATGGCTAGTTGCATCGCTTAGCTTATGCTGTACAAAATCTTATTCTAAAAATCTTACTGGCGTTTTAATTACGCGGCCAGAACGTGAAATGCGAATAGATATAGGTGTAGGTTTACAAATGTGCGGGGAATCAATAACTGGTTTGTTACTAAGTGCAACTGTATTATCTGTACTAACGTTTTCACTAAGAATTTTGTCGTTTAATATGTAGGCAGGTTTTAATATATCAATAGATATCCAAGCTTTCCTACTAGGCAACTAAATTTTGTAAACTTTTGAGCTTCTAACTAGAACACGATATGGACCATCGTATGGAGGTTTCAATGGATTACGGGTACGGTAGTGTCGTCTCTGATGAATACATACTCACTTTTGGAAAGATCTGAATGAATGAAACATGACCGCGTGTTGCTGTGTGGTTCCGGTACTAGCCTAAGAGTGTTTATATTCTCCCGGATCTGTTCTACTAAGCTATAAGGTTCTAATAAACTTACCTGAGTAGCATCGTAGAAATCGCCAGGGAGTCGTAAAGAACGACCGAAGGTTAATTCCGCAGCGGACACTCCGCTGTCGCTACGACAAGCTGCACGAAGACCTAAAAGTACAGTGGGTAATTCCTGAACCCATGAGTTACCATTTAAGCGTGCCATAAGGGCGACTTTCAGTGTCCTGTGCCAGCGCTCCACAACTCCGTTGGCTTGTCGATGGTGGGCCGTAGTGCGTATTCTGTTGATGCCTAGTAACCTCAACAAGTGTTGAAAAAGTAAGCTTTCAAACTGGCATCCTTGATCGCTTGTGAGCTTAACAGGATATCCATAGCGACATATCCAATTATAATATAGTTTATTCGCGACTGTCTCAGCATTAATGTCCTGTATGGGGAGAGCTTCAGGCCATCGTGTACCACAATCTATTAATATCAAACAGTATCTATAACCATCCGCTGAAATGGGCAGAGGGCCGATTATATCGACGTGAATGTGTTCAAAACGGTTAACTTTTGGAAATTGACTTAAATTTGAAATAGTATGCCGGTCGACTTTTGACCTTTGACAAGCAACACACGACTTAGACCATTCATTTACGTTACTTTTCATATTAGGCCAAAAATACTTCTGCGTGATTAATTTTCTAGTAGCGCGTATACCTGGGTGACTTAAGTTGTGTATACTTTCAAATGCTTGTCGTCTAAATTCTTGCGGTAAATACGGTCTCGCGATTTCGGTAGATACATCGCAGTAAATTGGTGTATTAAATGTAGGTATTAATAGCTTCTTTAAAATAATACTGTTGTTATTCATATTAGATAAGGTTTGTTCTACGAAAGGGTCGGTTAATTGCAACTCGGCTATTCTTTCGTAGTCGAGAACCGTGGGACAGTAAATTGTCTCCACGCGTGATAAAGTATCATCTACAATGTTGTAATGACCACTTATATGCTGTATATTGGTAGTAAACTCGCTTATATATAGCAAATGCCTTATCCTGCGAGGAGTTTCGTTTGATACTTTACCTAACTTCGAGAATGCGAATGTTAGTTTATGATCAGTGTACACGATGATCTGGCGTCCCTCAAATAGTTTGCGAAAGTGTTTTATTGACATATATATGGCCAATAACTCACGATCGTAGGCTGAATATTTTTGTTGAGCAGTTGTTAGCTTTTTAGAAAAATAGCCTAACGGTTCTCAAATGCCGTTTACTCTTTGCTGTAATACTGCTCCTACACATACATTAGAAGCATCGGTCGTTAATGCGAGAGGCGAATCCGTGCGTGAATGAGACAATGTGGCAGCCTGTTTAAGACTGTTCTTACATTGCTCAAATGCTTCGCTCGTTTCTGCTGACCATTGAATTTTAGTTTTGTCTTTCTTTTTCGAGCTACCAAGATACGTATTGAATAAAGATTGGTAAGATGCTGCCTTAGGTAAGTGAGCACGGTAAAAATTAACCATACCTGTGAAACGGCGTAAGTCCGCGACTGTTTCCGGTTTCGGGTAGTCGATGATGGCCTTAACTTTGTGATCTGTTGGTCGAATACCGTCAGATGATACTTGGTAACCTAAAAACTCAATATTCGGTTGACCAAAATCGCACTTAGATAAATTGATTGTTAAACCATATTTATCTAACCGTTCAAAAATAATTTCTAAATGCTTAAGGTGTTGAGTTTCATCTTCGCTTGCGATTAGTGCGTCGTCAATGTAATTGAAAACAAAATCTAACCCTTGAAAAACTGTATCCATAAAATGTTGGAATGTCTGTGCGGCATTACGTAAACCAATTGTCATGCGAGGAAATTCAAAAAGACCAAAAGGAGTAATTATTGCTGTTTTCTCAACATCGCATGGTGCGGTTTCTATAAAATGATAGGCTCTATTTATGTCTAATTTTGAGAAAATTTTTGTACCTGCTAAAATATACGTGAAATCCTGTAACCGCGGAATCGGGTATCTGTCGGGCTTAGTAACTGCATCAAGTCTGCGGTAATCTCCGCAAGGCCTAATGTCACCGTTTTTCTTTTCAACCACATGTAACGAGCTCGCTCAGGCGCTTTTAGAAGGACGGCAAATACCCAGTTCTTGCATTTTTTAAAATTCATCTTTAACACGCTTGTACCTCGACGGAGGAAGAGGTCTAGCTCTTGAGAAAACTGGTGGTCCCGAAGTTTCGATAAAATGCTGTACCGAACTTGATGTGTTTCCTACAAATGACATGGGTGCCTGGAATACCATAATGCCTGGAAATTTAGATAACAGATTGTGGTAAGGGTGATGTACACTAACAGATAGTACAGTTGGTTCGTTTATCGATACAATCGAAGCTACTACTTTTATGTCAGTTACCTGATCGATGAGTTTTTGCGCGCTTACATAAACAAGAAGGCTATGATGTTTTAAAAAATCGGCGCCTAGTATTGGCTGTTTAACATCGGCGACTACAAAATCCCAACGGTAAGGCCTACGCAATTTTTAATTTAAATCAAGTGACTTTACCCCATATGTTTTTATTTCTGTCCCGTTGGCTGCGAACAGTTTGTAGTCACTACACTTGCTAGCACAAAATTGTTTACATTTCAGTAAAACTGATACGTTGGCACCAGTATCCACTAGAAATTTTAAACCGCTGTTAATGTCCAAAATGCGAAGGCGGTGACAAGGAGAGATGGCACAGAACTCCGCCGTTGTCTGAGCCTTGAATAATTTTCCTGGCGGGGCTTCCACGAACAAGGCTCCACGCACTTCCTGGCTCTGGCTGTTGCTCCGATGTAGCACGGCTGCGATTACGCGAAACAGAACGTGAACGGTTATGCCAACGGCGACGCGGTTTCTGCCGTGATCTCTCCAGCTCGGCGACTTTCAGGCTAAGTTTGGCTATCTCTGCCATGATCATCTCGGCATCCCTCGAAGCTCCAGGCTGTTGAGATACTTCGCTGATGACATGAGCAGCTCGCGTAGTCTCAAACACGTTGTAGGGTATGGTAGCTAAGTTGTCCATCTCTTTGGTATCTGAGACGGCCAATACGGCTCTTACTGCGCTGGGGAGGTGTCTCTGCCACAGGATTGTAAGCGTATCGTCTGATATCTTGTCCTTGGCTAGCTCTCTCATGCGCCTTGAGAGTTGGGATGGCTTTTAGTCTCCGAGTTCCATCTCGCTTATTAGCTTTTGAAGCTGTCTGTTTTTAGACTCTTCATATATGGTTAGCAGGCGTGACTTTAAAGCGTCAAACTTCTTGACTTCTGGCGGCTTTAGCAGTATAGCGGCTATGTGTACAAAATTTCATGTTAATCGGCTAAGTAGTTTCTACGTGAAAGCAAAACAAACGAACAAACTCACATTCACATTTATAATGTTAAGTAAGGATTACGTAACCGATCCACATCACCGTAGGTCACACACGAAAAATAGACTTAACTGACCTTGTGATTTTTTTATCTATGTGAAATTCATAGTGAATATCTATAATTGCTTGGGCCAGGATGTCGTATGTATGATGATCTTTTAGGCGTTTGCACGTTAATACTGCATGCATTCTGGCTCTTATGATAGCATCTAACCAGTGAACGAACGGTCATGCCCAAATAACTTTTGTTGTGATCTGACCAACAGTCAACCGTCGTTGCCACCCAATCATTTTTTCCAAGTAAACCGAAATTAAAATTATAAACACATCACGTAAAAAAATGCATTATTAATAAATGAAAATTATATACATATGTATATGCATGTGTTACAAAATACTAGTGTACCTAGTTCTATTAAAGGACAAAGCTATATAATTAAATCTAATGTGTTAGGAAAATATTAAAGAAAACGATAGTATTATAACATATGTATCAATTTATTGGCATACAATACAATAAACAATCTAAACTGAACTAATCAATACTAAATGAATAAAAACTTTAAATGAAGTGGACGAGCATAGTCATAAAATCAATAGAACATAGTGAATAGGAATTTTAAACATGTGATTACATAAAAATATATTTTACATTAAATGGACAAAACCTAGCCCTAAATTAAATAGAACATAGTGAATAGGAAAGTTAAACATGTAGGTACATAAAAATACAGCAATTAGAACACAATAGGTATAATACAATTAAAGTACTTAACTTACGTAAGTAGTAGCTGTTGGTCTCGTTCTGAATAATTTCCTAATTTTGCAACCCCCTTTTATACTCCCTGGATTGTAGCCCCTCTTACACACGATGTGAACCAATCAAAAACAAGGATACATTATCTCTCAATAAATATTTAGTACTTTAATAATCCCCATGTGTGATATTCAAATATTGTGTTAAAACACAATTAGAAGCTTATTATCATTATTCCAAAAGTCTTAACATTTATTTAATAAGTCTAATTTTAATAAATTTGTTATCAAAATTATTATCCAATCAAAATGCAATTTAGATCAATCTCAAATTAAGTTTTTGGTAATGAATCAAATTTACTCATTGTTTATTTTTACTATCATATTAATTGACAAAAGTTAAAACATTTAAATAAGAACCATCTCAAATAATATATTTTTTTATAATTATTGAATCATTATTTATAAAACAAAAACAACAATAAACACATTACTTGTAAATCACTTGAGGTACATATAATTATTAAAATATTCAAATCAAAGTATAAATGTGATTATAATTAGTTACATAATTTATTTATTTCTAAACACAATTACACATAATCTATTATGATGGTATTATGACATTATTGTAAATAATACAATGAAAAAGAAACTTGAAACTTAAACTTCCTTCGGAAGTTAATTCTGAATCGGAGATCCTTTTTAGTGCCATCTAGTATCGAGTAGGAGACATAAACAGGAATTGTCAACCACATCGGTCGCTTTATTATAAGTTATCACGGCCATTCTGATATTTACTTCGTCCCCGAAGTAACATATTCAATTATTTTGCTGCTCTTACATATAACCAACACATTTTAATAATCCATCTCCATAATCTCTTTTTATACATTAAGCTTAACATATTATTCCCATATTTTGGTACTACAAGACTTAAAAATATACATATATAACTATTTTTGGTACATCATAACATTGTTCCTCTGTCACTTCTCACATTAAGTTAACAAGAAACAACGGTCAGTTGCTTTAGTAACAATGTCTCTGCCCCACACCTGCTGCACATGAGACGGGCAAGAATAAAGCAAAAGACTTTCAGCAGTTCGCTCACATTCAGTCTACCACTTTGGTAACATTTCCCTTAAAATATTAGATACATTTATCATTGTTCCTGTCACTTCTAACATTAAGTAAACAAGAAACAACGGTCAGTTGCTTTAGTAACAATGTCTCTGCCCCACACCTGCTGCACATGAGACGGGCTAGAATAAAGCAAAAGACTTCAGCAGTTCAATTTCAATGTTCAAATATAACATCCCTGTACTAAACAATCATGACTTGATTGATAATATTAGCATTATATAGGTACAATGATAAAAAAAACTTGTTTAATATTCCAAATTATATCACATATATATAGCAAGTTCAAAAATAAAAGTCAAAATAGCACTTACATAAGGCTTTCCCTAATATCTGCGAAAGAACTTAAAATACACTAAAAACTACACAGGGCACATTTTCAATTCTAGGATAATAACAATAAATAATGAATACTGAATTATGAGAATCAAAAAATAACCTTTTACTTTTTATCAAATGTCAAAGACTGACTTGAGTTAGGTTGCGGGGCGGAGGATGTAATTTTTAAAAAAGAATTTATTTTTCAAAAGAGAGCACGACCAATCGCTCTGGCGTTTAATACAGAACTGCTTACATCTAGGACATGATTTCTTAAGGCTAACTTATCATAAAAGTAACACTACACTTGTTTACTTCTAAGAACTGTTCGTTATGCTAACGTAACTCCTCCCCCCTTTAGAGAGAAGCGCGCCGAAGAATGCTGCTGGATCGGCTGCATGTCTGCTGGCGCTGCTGCTGCTGCTGCTGCTTGACGCCGTCTTATATACCATTTGATGCCAAGTCCAATACCAATTGCTGCTAGTATTAAATATAAGGTTATAGATGACCAGCTTGGCCGCGAAGAGACAGTTGGTATGTAGACTGGTTCTTGGATCTCCTTTGCTTTCTGAAGGATGTCTTCTAGGTTATCCAGCGGGACTTCATCCAATTTTATGTTCGTCGAGAAGTTATTAGGAATGTTGTAACTCTTTGGCAGCGGGATGCTCTCCTCGATGTGTAGAAATCTTTTGTGCGTTCTAAGTGTTCGCTCCGCTATCTTGATAGTGCATCTGTTGTTTATGGTCACGACAGCTACACCACTGGTTCGTTGGTACTGGACATCATCTCCACATGTTGACTTCACCACTTCTTCCCTTTTCAGAATTACAATCCAACTATTTTCTTTTATTTGTCTAATGATATTATTTTCAAAGTTTGCTCTTGCATAAGAGCAGTTATGCGGTTTTTCGTGTTGAATAAGTTGCGCGATGCAGTCTTCTGACTTCTTCAGGGCCTGCCATTCCACGTGTCGGCATATAACTTCAGAGTCTGTTACAGGTATACATCGCTCGCGAGGATACGCAAACTCGTTACTACCCAAGATAAGGTAAGGACCTTTTGGAATAAGGAGCGTGTTGTTTTCATTCGGGATTCCGTATAGGTGGAGCAGGGAATAAGGTTTGTTAGTAACTAGCGGTATCTCTAATATAAAGTTAAGAGACTCGTTTGTACTGTAGGCTTTAACAGTAATTGATTTTATTAATAAGTGAATGTTTTCTATTATAGGTTTATACGGAATTTGTAAGTCTATTTCACCCTCTATGTCTTTCAACTCCTCTAACAGGTGTCCTGAGTCTACTACACTTGGATGCAACTGAGCCAGATTGGAGAACGTCACAGCGTTTTCTAAGGTAAGTAAACGATCATATATTTGCTGCAAGCATACTGTAATTTGACTGTATATTGCTGCCGCATTAATGTAACCTTGCATGCGCTTTATTTCATTTATTGCTTCCTCTATTCTTTCCTGATTTTTCTTAATTTTTTTCTAACTTATCATTATATTGCATAATAAATTCTTTCATTAACCCTATTGTTTGCCTATGCTTATTTTCACTAGCTATGGACCAGCTTTTAATCTCTTTTATTTGGCTTTCAAATCTCCTGGCATCTTCTTGGTCTAAGTTTCCAGTTATCGCTTTAACTACAGAGCCTAATCCGTCAATTAAACCTCTCCTTTTCCTACTGCTTACACCTGCTAATCCTATCCTTTCTGAACCTAAGTATACTAACTTATTTTCTATGTTTCCTACTAAATATTCTATCTGATGCTTACTAACTATGTTTCCCTTATGGCTATCGATTGGTTCTACAATCGCGGTGACTCCGGTGAGTCCGAGGGCTGCGATGAAGATGAAGGTCCTGAAACATGTACGGGACGTCTCAGCATTCTGAAGTGAACCCTAATTGTCTTAGAATTTACATGCGTTCCTACTATCTCTGCGATTTGTTCCGGATGTATTCGTACAATTGTATACGGACCTATGTATCTCGGTTCTAATTTGTTGCTGCGAGCCGTTTTAGCTACCTGCTTATATACTTTATCGCCTACTTTAAATGATGCGGTTTCCGTATTTTTATTGCTTTTTTCTATTACTGCTTGCTTTTCTTTTGCTAATTTATCGCTTACTAATTTATGTACGTTTCCCATAATTTGCTTATGCTTATTGACGTATTCTTGATAGAACTCTTTCGGAAAGTGTAATTCTAGTGGGTTCCTTGCACTCGTATGACCGTATAATAATTCAAAAGGCGTAAAACCCGTCGCGGAATGAACTGAGTTATTGTATGCGATAATTGCATACTTCATCAAGTTTGTCGTTTCATCTTTGTCTGTAATACGCTGTATTCTAATCATTTCACCTAACGTCGAGTGAAGTCTTTCAATTGGCGAATTAGAATTTGGGTTGTACGGCGTTGTAAAGTGAATATGTATGTTATGCATAGCGCATATTTCGGTTATAACTTCATTGTCGAATTTGGGGTCCGAATCCGTCGTAATTTTATGAGGTACGCCTATTATTGAAAACAAAGTGAGCAACGATTCTGCAATGTGAATACTAGTTAACGCTGTTAGGGGAATAGCTTGCGCGTACTTCGAAAAGTTATCAATGATTGTTAAAAACGTTACACCTCCAGTGCTGTATAAATCCATAAATAAATGTTCCATCGGCTTATGCGGGGTATCCGTGAGGGATAGCGGTAATCTTAACGGATTACGTTCATATTTAGTTTTTAAACATTTATCGCATTGGTTAATAAATTTTTGAATTGATAGTAACATATTTGGCCAATGATAATTCCTGCGTAATTGCTTATACGTTTCTTGTATGCCTCTGTGAATTGTTTTGCCTTCATGATATTTTTTTATTAAATCTACTTGATCGGTCCTATTCTCCACACATGTAACGCGTGATCTACAACATACTAATTTCGGGCCTCTATTTCCAAATATAGTTTTGAATACTTTACTAAAAATAGGGTACAATTCTTCGTCATGAAAATAACAATGGAACGTACGATCAGCAATTGTATGCTCTTTAAGAAATTTAACTATTTGTGGTTCCGTATTATTTATTGGTATGAATACGTCTTTTATTATTACTTTGCCTTTTGACCTATCTTCCACCCTGTATTCATTACCTGGTGATTTTTTAATTAGAAATTGTTTTAATTGTTTGTCTATTGCGTCAGGTATTTCGGGAATTTTGTAAGTTGTTTCGTCATTTTCTTGTGAAGTCGGGGTCTGAATTGGACTAAATAAATCTTCTATAATACTATCTCTATTATCTACCGGTATTACCGCTGTGTCTAACAATGACTCAATATCTATATTTTCCCAATCGGTTTCTAGAGCTTGCGATGGTCCTGGCTGAACATTTGTAGTATTTTCCCTGTCTTGTTCCGTACCTAAGATTAAATCTATAATTTCATTATCCTGCAAAATTCCTTTCTCCACCTCATTGTGGTAGACAATTTGAACACGGGATAGGGCGTCGGCATTAGTATTTATTTTGCCTTTCTTGTATACTACCTCGAAGTCATACTCGGCTAACTTTAAGCGCCATCTTGTTAATTTTGAACTGGGATCTTTTAGTGACATGATCCATGTGAGGGGACGATGATCCGTATATATTATAAATTTTCTACCGTATAAATAAGGACGAAAGTATTTTATTGACCACACTATACTTAACAGTTCCTTTTCTATAGTCGAATACCTTTGTTCCGTGTCTGACAGAGTACGTGAGGCGTACGCTACTGGTTTGTCATCGCCTACCTTACCCTGTGACAATACCGAACCTATTGCTACATCCGATGCATCAGTTGTCAGAATAAACGGTTTTTCAAAATCCGGGTATTGTAAGATTGGTGCGTTTGTCAATATTTGTTTACATTTCTCGAAACAATTAACGAATTCTGCGGATGCTTCAACCTTTGCGTTCTTTTTTAAGCATTTTGTCATTGGTTTTGTGAGCTTAGCGAAATCTTTAATGAATTTTCTATAATACCCTACTAATCCGAGGAAGGCTTTGATTTCCTTCTGCGTTTTAGGTAACGGAAATTTTTGTACAGCTGCTATTTTATCCGAATTAGGTTTAAGGCCTTCATTTGTAAGAGTATGTCCTAAAAATTTTACTTGTTTTTGTAAAAATTCTGATTTATTTAATTGTATTTTTAAATTATGAATCCTAAATCTTTCGAAAACTTGCTTGCATCTCTCTAGGTGCTGTTCTAACGAAGTAGAATATATGATCACGTCATCTAGGTAAGTAAGCACGTTATCAAGTCCTCTTAAAACCGAATCCATTAACCTTTGAAAGGTGCTAGGTGCATTTTTCAAACCAAATGGCATTCTCAAAAATTCATAATGACCCCTTTCTGTACTGAACGCTGTTTTTTCTACGTCTGCTAAATCCATTTCAACCTGGTGATACCCTGATGCCAAATCTAACGTTGTAAAATATTGTGCGCGTCCTAATTTGTCTAAGATGTCGTTAATATTAGGTAGTGGATACTTGTCCTCTATAGTTCTTTCGTTTAGTCGTCTATAGTCGATTACTAGTCTCCATTTTTTTTCACCCGAAGCATCTATCTTTTTTGGGACGATATGCACGGGGCACGACCACGGAGAAATACTTTCCCTTATTATGTTTTGATGAAGTAGTTCGTCAACTTGTTTTTGTATTTCTATTTTTTGTGCGGGAGCTTGTCTGTAACTTCGGACAAAAATTGGGGTATCGTCTGTCAATCTAAGTTTATGTTTAATGTCGTGTCGTTTAATGCGTAAACGTTAAAGGAATAGTGTCGCAGTAAAATAAGTCTCGGTAGTTATAACAGAGTTTTTGAATTTCACGTCTTTCCTCGAAGTTCATATGTTCCGTTCTAAGTCTATTTAAATTTTCTTTAAGTAATTGATCTATTTGTTTCGTAGACCGCATTGAGTTAACGTGAGTTACGTTTTGTTCTAGTTTAAACTGTTCTATGTTTGAGACTGCTTTTAATTTCACGGGATAACTCTTCTTTATTTTAATTATGTTTTCCGTTTCGTTTATAACTGTAGTAAGTAAACAACCGTGTTTAACCGTGACTAAAGCGTCAGGGAAAACTAAACCTAACTCATTATGTTGTCGTAATAACTCGTATTCACCTTCGCTATAATTGCATGATAAGCTAACTACTTGTTCACAGTTCGGATTAATTGTAACGTAAGTCTTAATGTCATCTCGTATGGGAATCGTTGTTGACTCGGTTCTCAGCATCATGTTCTTCATGTCTATCTGAGAACCTAATAACCCGAGTAAGTCAACACCTATCAAGCCTTTAAAGTCATCATCAAAGTTAAATATGAGAAATTTATGTGTCCGGTCGCAACGGAATAACTGCGGTAACTTAATATAGGCTACGTTATTGTGTTTTGTCACACCATGCGGGGTTTTAATGTAATTCGTCTCTTGTCTAATGTCCGGTTTTATCGCTAAGTTTCGTATCACGTCCGGGGCAATAAGAGATTGTGATGCGCCTGTATCTAATAAATATCTACCACCTAGTTCGCTAATATATATGTAAGGCAAACGTATGTTGTTATTTATATTTACATAGACTAAGTTTCTTCTTTTATTTCCTGGGGGTAAATAAAATTTTCCTCCTCATTTTCCTGCGGGTAAAATAATTGCGATTCAGGTTCTAAATCGAAATTTTCGGTTTCCGCTTCGTTTGACTGAAAATTTAATTTATGTTGTGCCGGTTTAACATTCGGAGGTATGCCGGTACCTCGTTGCGCGAAACGTGGGCCGGTAGCACCTGGGGGCTGAATAACTCTTGGACCTACCTGCGGCGGCATGCTGCGTTGCATCTGATAATTCGGTGGAGCCACGGGGTACCTGTGATAATTACCCTGGCTAACACTCGGTCTGGGAGGCGCAATCTGCCTCATCCTATTTTCTAGCATCTTCCTATTTTTTAACTTTAACTCTTCCTGCTTAGCAATAGCTATCGCGGCTTCTAATTGTTCTGCTCCCCTAACACGAACACTAAGTGCGATCAGAGGATCTAATTGGTCCAAAAATACATTTAATGACATTTTTTCATAAAATTCTTTTTTACTATTGTCCAAGCTAATTAATGCGTAAGCAATTTCTCTAATTTTTTCTGCAAATAGGTCTATACCCGACCTATCCTTTGTTAATTGCATTAACTCCTGAACCAGTTGCACCTCATCTCTAAAATCTCCAAATCTATTTTTGAGGATTGTTTTAATATCCTCCCACGTTCGAAAATCACTATTTTGGGAAAGAGCCTCTACTGCTTTACCCGTTAATTTGTTTCTAATAATACTAGCTACTGCAGGTTCTTGCCTATTCTCAATATCTTCTAAAACACTTTCAACACCTTTAATAAAAAATTCTAAAGTCTTTTTATTGCCGTCGTATGATGGCAGTAAGATTGACAACGTTTTGAAATCAATGGTTGTTTTCTCATTTTTCTGTTCATGAGCCATTTTGAGCACAAACGAACTATTAATACACAATAAAACACGATACAAATAATACAATAACAATGAAATATTAAAACACTAAAACAATGTTAGTTTCAAGGTTTTAAGGATAAAATTTAGGAATCTCGGGAGTAATCAGAGTAAATGCTTACCCCACGAGCATTGCCGTTTCTGAGGCGTGAGTTCTGCAGAGCTGGAGCTGGATCGGCGTGTCTGGACCCGCTGAGGTTCTTTTCTGGATTCGCGTCGCGGATTTCCCGAAGTCACAATGCACTGATATCGTTCTTTCAGACTTTTTAGTCGCGATTATGCAGCAAATTCTAACACAGGAACCGTTTTACTTCAGATCGCGAATCCTACCGACTGCGCCAGTTAGGTTGCGGGTCGGAGGATGTAATTTTTAAAAAAGAATTTATTTTTCAAAAGAGAGCACGACCAATCGCTCTGGCGTTTAATACAGAACTGCTTACATCTAGGACATGATTTCTTAAGGCTAACTTATCATAAAAGTAACACTACACTTGTTTACTTCTAAGAACTGTTCGTTATGCTAACGTAACTCTTGTCAAATTTATTTTGTTTATGGGACAGTGCCGTCCATGGTTGGTACTCCGATATCGATATTTGTACACCATAATGTTATCTCTAAATCAAAGTTGTCACAAATTTCAATCAATTATGCATTACTATAAAAATGTTATTTACAATTGCTTAATTTAAACCAGAACTGTACATTGAGAACAAAAATATAATATAAAAATAAAGCTAAAATGAAAATAAAAGGTTTCGTAATTATATTTCTAAAAATTAATTATTTGTTTGTTCTTCATCAACCCACTCACCAGGCCATAGTCTCAACTTATCTTTTGCTACCGTTATATTTCTCAAATTACCTATTCCTTTAAGATTATATCTATCGTGTGGGAGTAAAGAGGAAATCTCATACGGTCCTTTAAATCTAGGGCTTAGTTTGTCATGACGCCTATGATTTTGATTTACATATACTTTGTCACCGATCTGAAAGTTCCTATTGTTTCTTCTTAATTTATCAAAACGAGTTTTAAAGTTATTTGCTTGTGAACATAAACGTTGGTAAGCTATTTCCCGATCCGTTCGTAAATCTACATTTTGTTCATAAGCATTAACGTCATTGAGGCGTGATTGTATACATGGAATATTCGCATTACATCCGATAAGTAAATGAATTGGTGTGAATCCGGTAGACTTTTGAATAGTAGTGTTAATAGACTGTTGTACTTTCCATAATCCGTTCGGCCAATCTGATGAACCATTACAGCTCGTATTCAACATGTCAATAACAGTTGCAACATATCGCTCTACCTGACCATTACCTCTAGGGGTACCCGTGGCCACCATATGGTGTTCAATTTCTAATTCCCTAAATAGAAGTTGAATTTGATTTGAACTAAAATTTGTGCCCCTATCAGTTATGACCTTTGAAGGTGTGCCAAAAAGAGTTATCGTTTCTCGTATAATAGGTACTAAGTCTAGGGAATTTCATGTTTTTAGGGGTTTTAATATGCAGAATTTAGTAAATCCATCCAACATTAGTAGGATATATTTATATCCTTCAGATGTTCTTGTAAATGGACCTGTGCAGTCTAAGTGAATCGTATGAAAAGGTATAGGAATTTTGTCTATTGGATGTAGTAAGCCTTGGTTAGGACCAGAATGATTTTTACGTTCAATACATATCAAACAATGCCTTAAATATTTTTGTATAAAAGAGACCATGCGGGGAAACCAAAAGTGTTCACGGAGTTTTTCTAAGGTTTTATTGAAGCCTATGTGACAATTCTCATCGTGATAAAGTTTTAAAAGATTATATCTTGACCCCTTGGGAACATAAAGTTTAGGTTCATTAGGATGAATTTTGTAATACAATAAATTATTATGTAAAATATATCGATTCTCGTCAAGTTCACCAGCTTCAACCATACTAATTAAATTTTGTGTTTCTGTATCATTATGTTGAGCTGTATGTAACCAAGATGTACAATCCTCAATTAAATTTACAGATAATTCGGCTATATTTTTCGATATGGGTGTCGATTGACTAGTATTATTTTCGATAGGGTTGCGACTAAGAAAATCGACATGACTTATGAACTTCCCTTTTTTATATACAACCTCAAAGTTATAATCTTGCATATATGTCCACCAGCGAGCTACTCGTGGGGAGATATCTTTCTTATTCATAGTAGATTTAATAGAATTGCAATCTGTAAATATTTGAAATTTAATACCTAATAAATATACTCTAAAATGTTTCAATGCGTTATATATAGCTAATGTTTCTAAATCATATGAACAATATTTGGACTCCGCCGGCGTGGTCCTTTTGCTGTAATAAGCTATAACCCTTTTATGTTTATCCACTCTTTGTATTAAAATAGCCCCATAACCTATCGAGCTTGCATCGGTATAAAGTTCAGTTGGTAGTGCAGGATCGAAAATAGATAACAAAGGTTGAGATGATAAATGCTCAATGACATATTTCCTAGCTGCATCTTGTTCGTAACCCCATTCCCATTTTTGATTGTTTTTCAATAATTTAGATATACAAGCTGTGCGTGCCGCAAAACATGGTATAAATTTCCGAAAGTAACTTGCTAGTCCCATAAATTGGCGTACTTGTTTGATATTTTTGGGTATAGGAGAATCAACCAAAGCGGCTATTTTTGATTTACTCGGTCTTACACCCTCTTGTGATATATTTCTACCTAAATATTCTATGTTATCTACAAAAAATTTACATTTTTCTAAATTTATAGTGAATCCTGCAATACTTAATGCCTGAATGGTTTCTTCCAAATAACATAGACCTTCTTCTATTGTTGAAAATGGAATGAGGATATCATCAATATATACTAAGAGGTATTTTAAGTGTTGTACTGCCTTTGCTATGGCTCGTTGAAATACAGGTGGTCCATTGCAAATACCGAAGGGCATTTTTATAAATTCATAGTGACCGCCCGGGGTTACAAAAGCAGTGTATTTACTAGAATCCGGCGACACTGGTATTTGATAGAAACCATTTTTCATATCTATAGATATAAAATACTTAGCCCTTCCTAACTTGTCTATTTGATCTTCAATTAGAGGGAGCGGAAACCTATCTTTTTCTAAAATTTTATTTAAAGCTCTATAATCTACGCACATTCTATCACTTCCATCTTTCTTTTTTACTAATATAACTGGGCTGGCAAAAGGAGAGTCGCTCTCTCTAATTATTTGTTTTTCTATAAGTTCTTTTACGATTTGGTCTACTTTATCTCTTTCAATAGGAGCCAAGCGGTATGGGCGATAATATACTATTTCATTTTTTTGTAAACGCAAATGTAATTCACCAGTTTTTACAGTACTAATTTCATCCAAAACCGAAGGGTATTTATGAAAAATAAATCTAATTCGATCTTGCAGCTCTGAGTTCAAATGTTCTATTTTAGGAATTAATGGTGACAAGTCAGATATAGTAGACATCAGATTTATTTGTGAATTAATTGGAATAATCTTTCTAACTAAACGACTACCTAATGAATCCGTTACTATTTCTACATCTGGATATTGAACTGCATTTCTGCCTATGACAAGGTCGTAATTAAAGTTATCATCTCTCGTTACATGTATATCAAGTTCTAAACAAATTCCGTTGAAACATACTGTTGCAGTAATAATAGCAAAAACGAATATTTTACTCCGCCCTATTCCGTTTATGTACAAAGATGTAGGCGCTAGGTGACAACCCAATTGTTTTGCAATAGATTCTTTAATTAAGCTAACGTTAGCCCCGGTATCAATCAAGGTATTTATTTGTTTATTATTAATTAAAACTTTAGTAAGTTTTAATTCCGTTTGTCTAAAAAATTAGCCTCTTTAGTTGGTACTATGGTTACTGATGAGGGGTTTTTTGGTTGAACACGTTGTTTATGATAACAAACAGATTCAATATGACCTGTCTTTTTACAAAAATTACAAACTTTTGACTGAAAATCGTTAATCTTGGCAACTTGATTTGGAAAGCGTGGAGTATTTTGAATAAATTTATTTTTTAAACATTGGGTTTGTACATGTCCGAGTTGGTTGCAAATAAAACATTTTCTTTCTATACTAGGTTTGGGTCGCTTCGACGGGCCGGCAACTTCAGATTGATCCATTGATCTTTTCCTCCGTTTTACGTAAGTCGACAATAAAGTAATAAGAGCAGAAGGCGTAGTAGCACCATTATTCAAAGAAGCCATGCGGACATCCACGTCATCTATTCCGCCGCAGATTAGTTCTATTAACTGTTCGTCAGAAAGAATTATTTTGGTATTTCTAAACAACCTAATCTTCTCCCTGACATATTCACTGTAGGATTCTGCTGCATCTGAACTATAGAGAACGGCTTTACTGAGTTTTTCCGATAAATTTCTCTTTTCTGGATAAATATCAATTATGTCCCTACGAAAATTTTCCCAGGTTCTAGCTTCAAGAGGTTCCCAAGTTTCAAACCACGTTAATGCAGAGCCCTTGAGGGCCTTACCCGCTTTAGCTGCTGTTTTGATACTGCTCCAGTTGAATTCAGTGGCGAGAAGCTCGATGCTGCTACACCAGCTCGCAGCTCCGCAGTCATTCTTTTCAGGATCGAAGAGTGGCAGTGCGACGTCATCGTCTCTTGGTGGTGGCGCCTGATTGGAGACAGCGTCCCGAATTGCCGCAAGAAGATCGCCAATAGCTCCAGCATCCATTCTAGAACATAGAAATAAGATTAGTAAAGGTTTTAACGTATCCCACTTCTGATGTTAGAAAATACTAGTGTACCTAGTTCTATTAAAGGACAAAGCTATATAATTAAATCTAATGTGTTAGGAAAATATTAAAGAAAACGATAGTATTATAACATATGTATCAATTTATTGGCATACAATACAATAAACAATCTAAACTGAACTAATCAATACTAAATGAATAAAAACTTTAAATGAAGTGGACGAGCATAGTCATAAAATCAATAGAACATAGTGAATAGGAATTTTAAACATGTGATTACATAAAAATATATTTTACATTAAATGGACAAAACCTAGCCCTAAATTAAATAGAACATAGTGAATAGGAAAGTTAAACATGTAGGTACATAAAAATACAGCAATTAGAACACAATAGGTATAATACAATTAAAGTACTTAACTTACGTAAGTAGTAGCTGTTGGTCTCGTTCTGAATAATTTCCTAATTTTGCAACCCCCTTTTATACTCCCTGGATTGTAGCCCCTCTTACACACGATGTGAACCAATCAAAAACAAGGATACATTATCTCTCAATAAATATTTAGTACTTTAATAATCCCCATGTGTGATATTCAAATATTGTGTTAAAACACAATTAGAAGCTTATTATCATTATTCCAAAAGTCTTAACATTTATTTAATAAGTCTAATTTTAATAAATTTGTTATCAAAATTATTATCCAATCAAAATGCAATTTAGATCAATCTCAAATTAAGTTTTTGGTAATGAATCAAATTTACTCATTGTTTATTTTTACTATCATATTAATTGACAAAAGTTAAAACATTTAAATAAGAACCATCTCAAATAATATATTTTTTTATAATTATTGAATCATTATTTATAAAACAAAAACAACAATAAACACATTACTTGTAAATCACTTGAGGTACATATAATTATTAAAATATTCAAATCAAAGTATAAATGTGATTATAATTAGTTACATAATTTATTTATTTCTAAACACAATTACACATAATCTATTATGATGGTATTATGACATTATTGTAAATAATACAATGAAAAAGAAACTTGAAACTTAAACTTCCTTCGGAAGTTAATTCTGAATCGGAGATCCTTTTTAGTGCCATCTAGTATCGAGTAGGAGACATAAACAGGAATTGTCAACCACATCGGTCGCTTTATTATAAGTTATCACATGCATACCTATTTTATGAACCCCTAATTATTTTAACTTTTTTCAAATAAAATTATACCTACGTAGGTATACATAAGGCGACGTTTATCTGTTAAAAATAAATAGAAAATAGGTGTATATTTTAGTTAGTTACCTAATCAGGTGTTGCTTCAATTCAATGCGTTCGTCAGTAATGCGTCTACCCAAAGTTCTTCTTGAAGTTGAATTGCTTTCCTGTTGAATTCTTCTTTTAACGGGATTAGGAATATTAGGATTACTGCTACTTCTGCTATCATCATCGGCAGAATAAGTTCTCCTTTTTGTCTTGCCCCGGTTAGAGCCTGCCTTAACAATCTCTTCAAACTGTACGTACTGAGTCTCATGTACCCTTCTTACATGTTGTTTCAAATTATTCAGGCTTGATACATGAACATTTATTTTGGTGTCTTCGGCAAGCATCGCTTACGCGCAAAAAGTATTTGCTGGCCCGATCTGGATACAAATTCCACATACTCAGTCAATGTGGCCATGGATTCTCATCAGGACCGCTGGAATCAGATTCCATGTCTTCCATGATATGGTTTTAATTACTACACTGCACAGCCTACACTTTTGCTAACTAAATTACATTCACTCTTCTTTATCAAAACGCAAAGGATCACTGAGAGTAATTTATAATAACAACAAACAAAACATTCGTCACTCTAAGCACTGGCGCTAAGTAATGAAATGATCAAACGAAAAAATATCTTCGCAGTTTTCTCGCTCGCACGTGCCGGCAAAATATATCTAAAATCCGACTTTTAATTCGATGCAGTAAACTGACGTAAGCTAATGTCACTTAACAAAATAATGATACCACATTTTTCTTAATAGTCATGAGCTCGTTCATTCAAAAATTGAATGAACGGTTTTTAATATAGTTCACATTCTAAAAATAATTACGTTTAGTATTAATAAAATCTTTTTTATTGGTGTTATCAATCCAAACTTTTAATAATGGGACACTTACATGAAAATAAATGGCTTAGTTGCCTCAATAAGTAGTACAAATTATTTAACAAAACAATAACAAAATAACATGCGGTACCAATTTCTGCCGTTCGCCTTTTAATATTTTTATAATACTATATTAAAGATTACAAAAACATAATCCTCCTTCTGGTACAAATAAATAACTACCGTAAAGTGGGGCTAATTGGAACACTTTTTGTTTTAAAGTTTAAAGAGTTTTAAAAATTCTAGGTACTGTAAATTAATGTTTTTTTTTTCATTAGCTTTTACGATATACTAAATACTCATAACTGTTAAGCTTAGGTCAATAAATATTAAGATATATATTTTTTAATGTCCTCAAATATCGCATGAATGGGGTTATTTAGAATCACACTTTTTTGGTTTGGCTTATCGTGTTTTTTGAAGCTGTGTCTAAAGAAACTAAGAATGATACATTTGGGAAAATTACAAGCAATATCACCGAAATGCGCAGAAAATACTCTGTTTTATTTTACTTCACTTTTCATGTACCTGTTTATATCGTGTCTACCAAACGAAAGTTTTTGACATTAAAAACACACTTGAAATGTCACTTTTAAAATTACGAACCGTGCAATAAATAAGGAAGCTAATCGTTAAAATTTCCCTGCGACGTTGACCCATATTGTCAATGTATTACCAGAGCGTCTATTTTAATTCCTGTAACTCTTAAATATAAAAATATATACGATCAACACTTTTTATTTGAAAATTCCAAATAGCCTCGTCAATTGCAAATAGCCCCTGACGGTATCCTGATATTTGTGGTCCGTTTTTTTTGTTTATGGCACGCGCGCGCAGAAAGTGTCATTTTGGTTCGCTTTTCATTCGACTTCATTCTTATAGTCTGAGCGCACGCATGTTTTGTTTTCTCCCCGCAATTCGTTATATTGTTGAGTTTGTTGTTAAGTTTTGTTTTATTGTTACGTTTTTGTTTTGTTGTTACGTTTTTGTTATCTTTGACCATATTTGTTGGTTTTCGCCAAAAATGGATCCTCAGCCAAGCACATCGCGTGAAGATACAGAGACGTTAAGTTTGTCTCCGACAAAAAAACGTCCACGTAAGGCTTTAACTGTCTCAGAAAAAGTGATGATCAGCAACGCCTACAAGTACGTGTATCACGAAAATTATCAGCAATTGACGGAATTTGAAGTTTCCAAGAAAGATGAATGCGTAAATAAAGTAGCTGAAATATTAGGAATAGCAAAACGCACTGTTTATGATGTCCTAAAGGAACATAAAGAAAACAAAGATGCACCCCCCAAGCCTCCCAAAAAACCTGGCCCAAAGCTGTCATTCAAGGAAAAATTTGATGAATTCACGTTTTCCACCATTAGACGATGTGTGCACCAGTTCTTTTATAGAAATGAACCTCCAACCATCGCAAAGGTCAGTCGGTAGATATTATCTTTGACATTGCAATATTTAATCTTGTTTTTATTATCCATGTAATGATTTCAAGGTTACATTAAATACAAATTACATTGTTTTAGGTACTGAATATTATTAACGATGATCCGGACTTACCCAAGATGTCAAAAGAGACATTGAGAAAAGTCATGAAGCACCTAAATTTTGCATACACTTCACGTTCTCGCAGAAGTGTACTTATTGACAGGCAAGATATTGTAACATGGCGTCAACGTTACCTACAACAGATTAGGGAATATCGAAGGCAAGGAAGATATGTTTACTATCAAGATGAAACTTGGGTTAACGCAGGTTAGTAATTATTATTACTTATACCGAATAACTGCTAAATAGCATCAAGAATTAATAAAATCCCATCCCATAAATGAGTAAGTATGTAATACTTACCCATATTTGCAATAAATTAATAAGAATTTAAAATTTGTTATGCTAAATATTTATATATATATTTTTCAGGTCATACTACAAATAAAACCTGGGTTGATAAAACTATTACAACATCCAGGCAGGCCTTTTTAGACGGAATGACCACGGGTTTGAAAAATCCAACAGGTAAAGGAAAACGACTCATAATAAGTCATATAGGCGGTGAAGAGGGCTTTGTTGAAGATGGTTTATTAATATTTGAAGCAAAGAAAGGTAAAGAAGACTACCATGACGAAATGAATGCAGCTTGTTTCGAGGAATGGTTTGAGAGGATTTTACCAAGATTGAAACCTAATTCTGTGGTAGTCATGGACAACGCCCCATACCACTCCAGGAAATTAGAAACGGCGCCAAACATGTCTTGGAAAAAATCAGTAATAATAGACTGGCTCTCAAAAAACAAAATTCCTTTTGAAGAAAATATGGTGAAAGCCACTCTTTTGGAACTTGTTCCTAGTAATCAATGTTATAATAAATATGCGGTCAATGAGATGGCCGCACGACACGGAGTTACTGTACTAAGATTGCCCCCTTACCACTGCGAGCTTAACCCCATTGAATTGGTGTGGGCGCAGGTAAAGGGGCATGTTGCAAAAAATAATACTACGTATAAATTAGAAGACGTAAAAAACTTATTTATAGAAGGTGTAAATACTGTTACACCCGAAAGATGGAGTAACTGCGTATCACATGCAATAAAAGAGGAACAGAAAATGAGTGGGCTTGATCCATTAATTGATAATTTGACAGACAAATTTATAATAAATGTAACCGATACGGAAAGCGATAGTGAATAAATAATCATTTTCACATAATTATTATAGTTTTTTTTCTTATCCCCTTAATAATCAGGTTATATTTATCACATTTATTCACGTTAGGATAACAAAGTGGGATATTGATTTTTTTTGCTAAAAAAATATTGAACTAAAATTGATTATATCATTCATTCACTTGTCACATCTCTATTTATTTATTAGCAATAACCTGCAACACTGGAACTGTCAGTTTACTGCATCGAATTAAAAGTCGGACTTTAGTTTTGTTTTTGTTTCACGCGCTGCCACGCGCCGCCCGGCACTTGTCATTCGTTTCATACTTGTCTGAACCTGTTTTTCGCGCCGCGCCGGGGTGCCGTGCGGTAAATAGTAGGCATTAGATTAACGATTAACGGGCTTCTGCATATTAACGGAAGTTAACGTGTCCGTTGACATTTTTAAAAGTTAACTTAAAAGTTAATTCGTTAATCAAAATGTTAACTTCGTTAATTAACGATTAACGAATTAACGAGTTAATGCCCAGCTATGCATTTAGATTATGAGATGGCAAAGTTCAATAAACTTAACATTCCAAAAGCTTGGGAAGAGCGGAAACTGGCATGCATTGATTGGCTTCAGAAAGCGACACCCCGAAATAAGACTTCGTAAACCGGAGGCTTGCAGCTTATCGAGGGCAACATCGTTTAAAAGACGTGCAAACGTTTTTTGACTATTTATTTACTATTTTACAAAGGTATCCAAGTTTTAGAGATGGCCCAAGACGTTTAGTTTTGACGAAACTGGAACAACCACCGTTCAAAGGCCAAAGAAAGTTTTTACATCAAAATCATCAAGGCCGATTAATAAAGTCACCAGTGCCGAAAGAGGAACTTTATTTACCACCTGTTGCATGGTTCCAACCAGTGGAACTGCCTTGCCACCAGCAATGGTGTTCCCAAGAAAGAATTTCAAGAGTCACTTGATTACAGGAGGCATCTTAGGTCTTGTTCAACCTACTGGCAGGATGACAGCAGCATTGTTTGCGGATGTTATGAAGCATTTTGTCAAAATGACGTCTTCTACGAAAGAAAATCCAACTCTTGTGATACTGGACAACCATAAAAGCTACCTAACTCCAGAAGTCTTAAATATTGCGATAGAAAATGGAGTGCATCATCTTACAAAACATCTAGTGCTTGCAATTGCAAATTGCAAGCACTAGATGTTTCTGTATATGACCCATTCCAAAAGTTTTATAATGCTGCAACTGATTTGTGGATGTTTCGGCACCCAGGACAGACTCTGAGCAATTATAATGTAGCTGAACTTGTTGGAGAAATATTTCACCGATACAGATTCTGAATACTTACCAGATGTGACAATAGGAACACCATCTCCTTCTAGGATAACTCTAAGACCTAGAAATAAGGAAATGTTTTCAAAGTCTGTAATGATTTCATAAAATTTGTAATAGTTTTTAATATTATTTTTATGTTATAACGCATAAATTAGTTCGGATATCAAGTGTAGATGTCGCTAGTAAATTAATTCGGTTATCATTAGGGACACGAAAAAAGTATCGATACTTTGTGGTATCGAGTATTTTACCTTTCGATACAGATACTTTTGTACTCGATACTTTGCATTCGATACTTTTACTCAATGAGTACTTTTCAACAAGTATCGTATCGAATAAATATCAGAAATTACCCACTTAAAACTTGCGACTTTACGGTTACGGCCATGCATGTTTATGGCAACATTGGCAACGCCATCTAGTCCAATCGTTCTGAAGACTGAACCTTCTTACCTAAAACATTAAAATTCGTTCCTTCCGTTTATAGTTCAGTTCCAATCCTAACCTTTCATTCATTTCCTACACTAATCAATCATTCACACGTTCACCGTTTTTATATTGTTTATCGTCGCTTTATTAGTATACACCTGGTGTTATTTGTTAATTCTTCGAGCTCGTTTCGCGATTTGTTTTTCTGCTGCATTAATGCTTGTCATCAATAATTATTGTGCTTGACTATTATTAAAGTGTATAATATAAAACAACATCGACATTTGAGTCATTAGAAGAATGCCGCCTACTAAGAGTGAACTTTGGCAGTATTTTATCAAGCTTAACAGCAACGAAGTGAAATGCAAGATTTGTTTCAAAACCATAAAAACGTCAGGGAATACGTCAAACATGAATAAACATCTTAAGAAACACTCTAATGCGTTGAGGTATATTTAAATATAATTTTCTGCTTTTTTTTTAATATACTTAACCTAAAATGATTCTTAAATTTTATTGTTATTTACTATATTCAAATAAAATAAAATTACCCTGTCTGTTTGTGACTTCGAAATAAGGGCCTAACTTGGGCTTATATTGTTGTTACCATATCTAAAAGATACATTTTTAACCATTTATTTATTTAACGTCCACGCGAACGAAGTGGCTAGAATTAGCTAGTAATAAATAAATTTGAAGTTGTATACTAAAAAATATATATATATATATATATATATATATACCCGTTTTACATTGAAGAACTTTTTAGGAGCACGAAACTAATTCCGGTATTTTTTTTTAGTGGAAAAGGAGATGAAAAGATACAAACAACGATTAATAAAAAGCTAGACCCGCTGAATTCACCGCCACCGAGTCATGAACCACAACCATCGACAAGTACATCAAAAGCACCTGAATCGAATACATTTCTAGCTATTCCTTCATCATCTGATGTCAAGAAAATTCCAATCGATGTTATCGATGACAGTGAGCTTACAGAAACATATGCACCGCTTCCAAAAAAAAGACAACTTTCTATTGTACAAACAATAGAACGTAAATATTCTTATTCCAATGGAGGAAAGGATCATTTGAAGCTATGCAAATGCTTGCTTTATTTTATTTGCGTTGATAAAAGACCGTTTGACATTGTGAAAGGGCGTGGATTTAAAAAAATGATGCATCAAGCTTGCCCGTCGTTTAAAATTCCAAGCGTGGATACTCTTAAAGCCCAATTTGATGCTTTATACAGTACCATGCATTTGAAAATTGAAAACATATTTGACAATATTTCGCACTTGGCATTAACCTGTGATATTTGGAGTGAGATGATGACTGTTACCAGTTATTTAGGGGTTACTGCTCATTATTTACATGATGACAGACTTGTATCGCGTTGCATTGCTACTGTTGCACTGGATCAACGGCATACTGGTGAATACATAGCTGACAAATTAAAAGAAATTTGTGCAGGTATGCACATCAGCCTGGAAAAAATAACTGCTGTAGTTACGGACAACGGCTCAAACATGACAGCAGGCATAGCTAATTTTCTAGAAAAAAATAAACACTTGCCTTGCTTTGCTCATACAATTAATCTTATCGCTGAATCTGCAATGTTAGTCAATGATTTCAGTTTATTAGTAAGCAAAGTACGAGACATCGTCAAATTTTTCAAGAGCAGTGTAATTCTCAGCGACTCTTTACGTCAAAAGCAAACTGGCTGTCAACCTCTCAAACTGATTTTAGATGTTAAAACTCGTTGGAATTCTGTCTATTATATGCTCCAGAGATACATAGAATTAGCGCCAATTGTTCATCAAATTTTAATGTTAAATACTAAAGCACCACCCACACCTTCAGCTGTAGAAATGCAGAATATAAAAACATTGATTTTAATATTGAAACCACTGGAATATGTAACGAAAGAGCTATCGGGTGAACAGTATGTGACCATAAGTAAAATAATACCGATGGTGAACTGCTTGAAGGCGCAGATTAATGATGTACATGTGGCTGAAGGTATAGGTGGTGATGATAATACCGATGATAAGGTAATAAATACAGTAAAAAACGAAATAATCAAACAGATAGAACGCAGATTCGGACATATTGAAGACAATCATTTGATTGCAATCTCATGTTTGTTGGATCCAAGATTCAAGAATATTCACTTTCAAGATGCTAGAGCTTGTGCAAAGGCTATTTCTTTACTAAGACGATTTATTACTACCACTCCCAGTTCCAGTATTATTAGCAGTGAACCTGACAGCGATTCTTCTGTTGAAACATCATACGACTTTTGGAGTCATCATAAGAAGTTAGCGCATACAAAAAAACAAAACAAAAATGATTGTTCTTCATCTTCATTCCAATCCAAAACAAAGGATGAAATAAGCTATTATTTGTCTGCGCAGGTTTCACCACTTTCCTTAGAACCTTTGAAGCAATGGGAAGATATGAAAGTTGTGTTTCCAAAATTATACAAGTTGGCACGAGAATATTTGTCAATTCCAGCGACGTCAGTGCCCTCAGAACGATTGTTTTCTAAAGCAGGAAGCACTATAACTAAAATCCGAAACCGCCTATCGCCAAAACGGCTCGATAAACTGTTATTTTTAAGTGATTGTACGGAGGAGGAATGGGAACTTTGATGTGTGCCTAAATTAACAGTTCTTTTTTCATACAGTTTAAAATGTATAAAGTTACAGTCGTCTTATTATTGTAATCTCTTTATTATTGTAATAAATTAGTGTGCCAAAACCTTTTATTTTTATTTACTGACTGATATTGATGTTCTGACGCGTTTCTGATCATTAGGCTCCAAGAAAAGTACTCGATACGTTGAAGTATCGATACTTTTGTTTCGATACATTTATGAGTACGATACTTTTCGTTCGATATTACTCATGAGTACAGTATCGATACTTTCTATTCGATACCGTGTCCCTAGTTATCATTGAAGATATCGCTAGTAAATTAGTTCGGTTATCAATTGTCGGTGTCGCTAGTTGTATCAACTTAGATTTTACGAACAGTTGATCGAGAGACGGCAGGAGTCTAGACACGGAACAATGAGGTTGTTTAGTGATAGTTCTACAGAGTGAATCATGTATTAAAGTTGAAGTGAGACGAGAAGTGCATATTGTGAAGGTAAATGAATAAACGTACATATTATTACAACGGAGGTGTTTGATTTTATTATAAGTGTAAAGAAAACCATGACAAGGGTTAACTATGTTGCAATGAAGACAATTCTGCGCCGATAAATTATAATGAAGCAGTTACATCAACCGATTCTGAAAAATGGAAATTAGCAATAAAGCAAGAGTTGGATTCTCATAACCAAAACGGAACTTGGAAATTGATAGAAAAGGCTTCGAATGTAAAGCCTATCGGATGCAAATGGGTTTTCAGGATCAAAGATGAACCATCAGGGCCTCATTATAAGGCTCGACTGTGTGCAAAAGGCTATGCTCAAGGAAGGAATAGACTATGACGAAACATTTTCTCCGACAGTAAGGTATGATTCCATCCGCTTATTGTTGTCTATTGCAGCTCAAGAGGATCTTGAAGAAGTGCAATTTGATGTAACTACCGCTTTTCTTTATGGCGAGTTAAAAGAAGATATATTGATGACAATACCAGAGGGACTAGACTGCAAACCTAACATGGTATGTAAACTTGTAAAATCATTATATGGTTTAAAGCAATCAGTTGGAATGCCAAATTCAATACAATTCTCAATAAATTTGGCTTTAAGAAAACTAACGCCGACCAATGTGTTAACATTGGAACAGTTAATGGTTTTAGATGTTAGTTACCTTTGATTACACGTTGATGACGGGCTCTTGTTTTGTAAAACTTGAAGTTATCAACGACTGTAGGTTGTAAGCAGTAGAATCATTAATTCATGCAGCAATAGTAAGCAGACCTGATATTATGTTTGCCGTAAGCCAGGTAAGTCGATACTTACATCCTTATAATGACTCCCACTGGTGCGCGGTAAAGAAAATTCTTAAATATCTGAAAGAGACAAAGGAGTATGGATTGTGCTACACGTCTAGAGTGGATAATACCAATTTAATTGGATACAGCGATGATGACTTTACCAAAGACAAAGCCACTAGACGTTCTGTAACCGGCTACATATTAATTAGAAATGAGGCCGCTGTCACATGGACTTCCCAACATCAACCAACAGTAGCGTTATCTACAACGGAAGCTGAGTTCATGGCCGCATGTGCAGCTACTAAGGAAGCTATGTGGTTAAGACAGCAGTAGTTAAGACTCATCGATATAGGTAAATTTGATCAAAAATCTGTGTGTATTAACATTGATAATCAAAGTGCTATTAATGTTATAAAAAGTAGTGAATTTCATAAGAGATGTAAGCATATCGATATAAAATACAATTTTGTCAAAGAAAAATATTATGAGAATATAATCAGCCTAAACTATGTACACACTGACGACCAATATGCCGATATCCTTACAAAGGCTCTGCCTAAAGATAAATTTAGATGCTTAAGGAATAATATTGGTATGTCAAAACTTCTTACTAATAATTAATTTGTTAGTAATTAATAGTTATTTGTAGTTGAAGTTTTATATTTGTATAAATGATGGAAGGCTTCAATTTGGTAGGAGTGTTAAAATATTACTTTGTAGTCTGTGGTCAATTTCGCCTTCTTTTGTTTCTTTTCTTTTTCTGACACTTCTGCTCTGTGAACATCACGAACGTTGTAAATCGTATTTTAATTTTATTTAAATAAATAGTAAATCCCTTTTTTTTTGTTTTCGAGGGGGAAACCTTCAAAAGGTACCGTCCTTACCGACGCCGTGGGAGCGACGCAGGGTTATGTGGAATTTTTACCGCACTAAAACCCCCCAGTGGCCGTCCTCTCCGCTGAAAAGGAGGACTCCGGGATCTCGAAACGACTTCAACCGGAATCCTCCGAGCGCGTTGCCCCATCGGGCTCCTCCCAGATGGGCGGCTGGGCCCACCGCTCCATCTAGTCTTTACGACGGTATTCGACCACACATACCGCCGTCCTTCCCGGGATTGCCTGACCGAACGGTTCGAGCTCCCACTCTAGCCCTCTGCAACCCCGGAAGCTCCTTTTAGTCGCCTCTTACGACAGGCAGGGGATGCCGTAGCTCTATTCTGATCCCGGAACTACAGGGCGTAAATAGTAAATCCCTACTTTCGCTGTCTTAGTTTATCAAACCCAAAGTAAACCGTTTCAAGAATTATTTATCGATACATTTTCTGTAGAAGGTAAGCAATATTTAACAATCAAATTAGGTCAAGCATTCGAGATTCATACTAAATCCGCCCCTGAAATAGATTTAAAGATTTAAAGATTTATTATCACCAAAAACAGTTATACATTTATATTGTCGTAAACAGCTGCAATAGTATAGACTGTGTCGCCACTATTTACGCCCACCTCGGAGTACAGAATTAAAATAAAGACTATGAAGAAACTACGGAACAATTACAGTATTATAGCTATAGAAGTGTGTGTGTGTGTGTGTGTGTGTGTGTGTGTTTTTTTTTTTTTTTTTTTTTTTTCATAGAGGGGGTAAAAAATACTCTTACGTATCATAAGATCATGTGATCTCGTATGTCGGACTCGAACTTACGTGGCCTCTACCGACTAAAAAAAACCCCTCTTTCTTCCTTATATCCTTATCCCCGTGGGATGGCCGTGAGGCATTACTTCACGGGGGGACGATTAGCTGAAGCTTACTCTAGTATCACTGTCACTTTTTTCGAGCCTGCTCTTTCTTTCGCAGATCTTGCAATACTTCCGTCGCATAGGTGTACGTGGCCTCCCAAGCCTTCTCTGTTGTTAGCATCGCATCCATCAGATTATCCGGTCGTATCTGTCTTCCTATGCTTATTTCCCAGGTGTGTCGGGCTTTTTTATAGGTTGGGCAAGTAAAGAATACGTGCTCAGCATTTTCCTTAACTCCTCTGCAATCGGGGCATTCCGGAGAATCTTCATGTTTAAACCGGTGTAAGTATTCCTTGTAGCAACCGTGTCCAGATAGCATTTGGGTAAGATAATAATTAGTTTCGCCGTGTTTGCGGTTAACCCATGTTTCAACGTTCCTTATTAGGCGATGGGTCCATCTGCCTTTCGTTGAGGTATCCCATAACACCTGCCATTTCTTTATGCTGTTGCGTCTCTCTTCAGTTTTGATCTCGTCGGTTGTGAAGTGAGTGCTGGCTTTCTTGCGCTGGTATAAGTTTTTTCGCTCCTCTGCAAGAAGTTCAATAGGAAGCATCCCAGAAATTACGCATGCGGCCTCTAGAGATACAGTTCGGAAGGCACTGGCCACGCGTAGGGCACTTACTCTATACACTGATGCGATTTTTCGTTTTGGTTCCTGTTTTTGCAGTACTTCGTCCCAGATAGGAGCACCGTATAATAGAACTGATGCGACTACTGATGATAAAAGTCTCCTTCTTTTGGGTTTCGGACCGCCAACATTGGGCATGAGTCGTGCAATCGTTGCAGCTGTCATCGACGCCTTATTTGCTATATGTTCAACATGTTTTTTGAAACTTAGTCGAGAGTCAATCATAATACCCAAATAGCGGATGTATGGTTGCGTCGTTAGCCCATAGTTACCCACCCTCAGTGTAGTTGTCTCCATCCTTTTCCTACTGCTGATAAGTACGGCTTCCGTCTTATGCTCCGCCAGCGTTAGTCCTACTAGGTTCATCCACTGTTGTATTACTTGGAAAGTCCTATCGAAGGCCCAATTTAGCTCCTCCAGGTATTTGGCTACAACTATTACTGCTAGGTCATCTGCAAATGCCACCAGTCTTGTTTCAGCAGGTACTTCGCACTTTAGTAACCCGTCATACATGATGTTCCATAGTATAGGGCCTAGTACTGAACCTTGCGGAACTCCTCCAGTGACTTTATACTCTTTAGTTCCATTTTCAGTATCGTATAGGAGGACCCTGTCAGTGAAGTAGCTAGCCACTATGTTACATAAGTAATTTGGCACCTTCATGTCTGTCAATGCTTTCATTATTACGTCCCATCTTGCCGAGTTGAATGCATTCTTTATGTCTAGGGTTACAATCAGGCAGTACTTCTTGGAGCCTCCCTTCCACCTAGTTCCAAGCAGGGCTTGTTTAGCGGAGTTGACAACTAAGTCGATAGCATCTAGGGTGGATTTTCCTTTCCTGAAACCATATTGGGAGTCAGACAAAAGTGGTTCAACTGCATCTTCAATTCTACCATGAATTATTTTCTCTAGTATCTTTCCAGCGGTGTCTAACATACAGAGCGGACGGTAAGATGATGGCTCATTCAGCGATTTGTTTCCTTTTGGAAGGAGTACTAATCGTTGCCGTTTCCAATTAGCAGGAAATGTACCTTCTTGAAGACAGGCGTTGAAGGTATCTATGAAGATTTCAGGAATTGTTTTTACTGCTACTTTAAGTGCTATGTTAGGAATACCATCCAATCCAGGGGCCTTAGTGTTTCCTATTCCGTTACAGGCTCTAATCAATTCTTTGCCTGTGACTGGAGGTATTGTTTCATTTTTGCTTTCTTCGATGTTATATAGGAGTTTGCTTTGTTGCGGAAAAAGCGTGCTTACGATTTTAGTTAAGAGAATTGGGTCAGTTGGTGATGGGATGTTATAGTTTTTTAGTTTCTTCATGACCACTTTGTAAGGTTTACCCCATGGGTCATTTTCGACCTCTTCCAGCATTTTAGTCCATGACTTCCTTTTACTCTCCTTAATGGTTTTGTTTAAAAGCAAGCGTGCCTCTTTGTATTTTATGTAAAGCTGTTCGAAGTGTGGTGTTTTCCTACACCTTTAGGAAAGACGTCTGGCGCGGATGCACTTTTTTCGAAGGTGGGCAATATTATCATTCCACCAGTATACAGGAGGCAAGCGATTTATGCTGCGTTTTCGGGGCATCGTTGCATCGCAAGCAGCTGATATTCACCTAGTAATGTCTAATGCCTTAGCCGTCGCAAACTGGCTTTGTAAGGGTCGGTCATCAAGTGCAATTTGAAAGAGTTCGGTGTCAAAATTACTAGTCTTCCAGCCTTTTGCAGTGGATTTGTCTTTCACTGGGCATAGCTTTCTTTGCGTGTTTGTTACCTCCCAGTACAGTGCACTATGGTCGCTGGCTGTATAAACTTCGGAAACAATCCATGACTTATTTTGCTTTGCGAGTACGCTACTAACAAAAGTAACGTCGACGATTGAGGTTGTGTGTGTGTGTGTGTGTGTGTGTGTGTGTGTGTGTGTGTGTGTGTGTGTGTGTGTGTGAGTGTCAGTGAGTGAGTGTGTGTGTGTGTGTGTGTTTGTGTGTGTGTGTGTGTGTTTGTGTGTGTGTGTCACATATCTAGTATTTAGGATATAAGTAACTCAGTCTCATTATATGTCAAATTTTGCAAAAAATTCGATAATTTGGATTTGCATTCCCCATACCTAAGTGGATATAATTGTAGGATTTTATTTAATTTATTGTATACAACGGTTGCGACATAGTCAAAATGTCGCCTTGCCAGTGCACTTCTACAACTGCTAGGATCGAATATGCGAACAGACCGTCGTGAACTACTTATTATTTGGACATAAATATTCTTTAAAATCTTGAATATATAGATTAATTTTCTCAATCTCGAGGCAGTTTGGTCGACCTGTTCCTTCCAGGTCATTAATCGATCTATTACCACTCCAAGGTATTTAACAGTATGAGTCATTGATAGCCTAGTGCAGGAGCAGCACACGTCATCACTTCTACAACGATGAGCAGCGATAGTGAAGGGTTCAGTTGGTAAAGAGGATGCACTTGCAGAAAAATATGTGTAAACCTTAATAAAATTACCCGTAAAACAAAAGACAATATCGTGAACGTGGGTCATGAACTTAGAGCAGAAGAATTTGCCTGGTACTTTTTGTTTCCCTATGGAAAGAACGGTTTTAAAGAGCAAAGGCCCGTAAAAATTACAGCTTTAGACTACTTTCAGTTCAGAATTTTGGGAAGTGATACAAGATTTCAACGTAACGACTATCTCTTTTATGCCTTATCATTCTTTGAATATTATCGAATTAAAAGCACTATATCAGCATGCGGCAAGAAAATTGTTAATCAAGAGGGAGCAATCGAAGATGTCCATCTTTATGTGAAGAATTTAAGAGGTTCTGCAGCATATTGGAGATCAGCTTTGAATGAGTTGTTAGCCCAAATTAGATGTTTAGGAGCTCCAATATATTTCGTGACTTTTAGTTCAAATGATCTCAACTGGTTAGACCAACGGAAGTCCTTGTTGATAGCTGATGGTAGGCCTGATGTAGATCCAAATACACTTGAGATTTATGAGACTCAACAACTTATCGAAAAGTACCCAGTTATTATGAGTCAACATTTCATGGTCAGAGTAAATGCTCTAATGAAATTTATCAAAAATAATGATGATGTATTTGACTGAAAAATGAAAAACCATTGGTTGCGTATTGAATTTCAGAATCGTGGCAGTCCTCACCTTCATATGGTGATTTGGATTGAAAATTGATCCAGAGTTTGACACAGAGGAAGGAAAACTTCTTCTTGATCGTAACTGTTATTGTTAAATGCCTACAGAAGAAGAGGATCTATAGCTTCATGCTTTTGTTAAGGAATGTAAATTCATCGACATACACAGACGAAATTTCTGTGGTACCTTATGAGATGCTTTGTATGATCGACTCTCGTTTGCGACAGCTGAAAAACCTGACCGCTTGTTTTGGAGGCATAAATGTTTTACTTTTTGGTGATCTATGCAATTACCACCTGTTCGAGGACATCTAGTGTTTCAACAACCAGGACACATGAAACCCGCTACACACTTGTGGCGACTATTCCGCCTTTTTGAACTTAAACAAAACATGCGTCAACAAGGAGATACGACATTTATAGATGTGCTTAACGCCTTAAGAGTTGGAAAATTGACTTCGAAGCATCTTGAAATTCTTCTAGGAAAAGTATCAACAGATACGACTGATGAGTTCTCAATTGAGAAAGCATTAAGAATCTATCCAACAAATGACCAAGTTGCTAGACATAACGAAAAGGTTCTCCAGAGTTTTGAAGAAAAAGGGACAGTTATTTATACAATTAAATCACAAGACCAACTCATTGATGCGACACGAAATTTAGGTAATAAGGACTTAGATTCTGTGATACCTTTTTTTTTTTTTGTTTTCGAGGGGGAAACCTTCCAAAGGTACCCGACGCCGTGGGAGCGACGCAGGGTTATGTGGGATTTTTACCGCACTAAAACCCCCCCGGTGGCTGTCCTCGGCGCTGAAAAGGAGGAGTCCGGGATCTCGAAACGACTTCAACCGGAATCCTCCGAGCGCGCTGCCCCATCGGGCTCCTCCCAGATGGGCGGCTGGGCCCACCGCTCCGTCTAGTCTTTACAACGGTATGCGACCACACATACCGCCGTCCTTCCCGGGATTGCCTGACCGAACGGTTCGAGCTCCCACTCTAGCCGTCTGCAACCCCGGAAGCCCCTTTTCGCCTCTTACGACAGGCAGGGGATACCGTAGCCCTATTCTGACCCCGAGGCTACAGGGACAGATTCTGTGATACCTAGCGATATTAATAAAACAGGGGGTCTTCCTGATGTATTGAAAATATTCGTTGGAGCTAAAGTAATGTTGAGGCCGAACATACACGTGTCAAAAGGTTTAGTGAATGGTAACATGGGTTTTATTACAGAAATTATATGGCCAAATTTTCGCAGAGGTCAATTATATGCAGAAGACATTCCATCAGTACGTATCGATTTTGGTCCAGGTGGTGTTGTAGCGAAGTTGCACACTACGCGGTTTTCGCATCGACATGGTGAGAGACGTAATATACGCCAGTCGTCACCGGGGCGTGGTGTTGTTTTAACGTTCAGTGTTTAACGTCGGTATTTAACGTTACGAAAGCTGTACTTAAATAGAGGTCCTTAGCGTAGTAAAATAGATATTGTATTGTAATGAACTATAGTGTTATAATAAACTATTTATCAGTATATTCTGGACTTGAGTTATCATTTACTACCTCACCTCTAAAGTGTTCATGTAATTAAACCAACATCGGGACAGTTTCCAGCAAAATACAGCTATGGAACTGCTGAGAGATGAATGTTGCCATTGATTCTGAGTTGGGCATCGACCGTCCACAAGATGCAAGGCTGTACAGTTGATCATGGAGTAATTTATCTAGGTTCTCGACTGTTTGCATCTGGACAAGCTTACGTAGCACTTAGTCGTGTAAGATCTTTGGACGGAATTCGAATTGAAGAACTTGATTGCTCAAAGCTAACAGGTCAAACCCCATGTAACAGAGAAGCATTAGATGAAATGATTCGATTACGAAGTAACATATAGTAAAACTTGTCGATATCACTTGTTCGGCAATAAACTTATACCATAAAGTCTCACTGTATAGATTGACAACTGAAAATAATTACAGTTACTTATATGTAAGGTAGGTATCACGGAATTAATAGTCAATTAGAAAAAATAAAAAGTTTGGAAAATCCAAAAGTGCACGAATCATAATGTTCATTTAATTATTAAATACTAAAAAAAATGTACATAATATTTATAGTTATAGATATATCACCATCCATGTTAATTTTACATGGATATACAGGGTGTTTGGAGGGTGAGTAGCATACGAAAATGTTGGATAGGTGATGGTGTTGGCTACTTGTTGCACCTAATTAAATAACATTTTGCCCAAAGTTTAATGAGTAATCCTCTTTTCTCTTTTTTCTAGAAAAACCCCCTTTTTTTTGATAAAACCTTTAATATTTTATTTATTACTTATTAAAATGTCAAAAAAATGATTCAACTTGTTAGTCTAGCCTTGTCTTATTCATATTTAATCATTATTTCATACAAACAATTCAAAATGAAATAACAATGACGTCTTGAAACTTTCAGAAATCAAAAAGAAAAAATGTAACTTCAACTTTAGAAGGTAAAAATAATAAAAAAATACGAAGTTTGGGAATTCAAAATGTTTTTAAAAACTTCTCTAGTTAGTATCCTTTTGATTGGTATGTAGCATGTACCATAAATAATCAGGTGACTCAGCAAAACAATGGTTTGACTTCAAGGATGCATTAAAAGGGTTAATGAGTCAACTATTCAATTGAAGAGGTAAAGTCTTTTGTCTCATTCTAACACAGCAAAAAATGATATGCTATCTCTTTCTTCGATGTACACTTTTGCACCTCGCACTGAACCTGTCGTCCGAATTTAGTCGAGACTTGTCACTCTCTGCTAATCCACGTGTATTTAACTCATCTGCTCTGCGTATTGTTTCTGTTAAGTTTTGTAATCTTGTTGCTTGGTTATTGTTTCTGTTAAGTTTTGTTATCTTGTTGCTTGGTTATTGTTTTTGTTAAGCTTTGTTATCTTGTTGTTATTCTTATTACTAATGGCTGCTTTTACTAACGAGGAATACGCCGATATGTTGATGGCATACGGTAATGCTGACGGAAATGGTCGAGAAGCAAAAATAATTTACGAAGAGCGTTTTCCTAGTAGACGTCAACCTAATCGTCATACTTTTGAAACGACATTTAGACGCTTAAGGGAAACTGGTAATTTAAATCGCCGTGAACCTGGAGTTGCTAGACAACGTCATGTTGCTGATGACGAACGTATTCTGGAAGCTTTCAATGAAGATCCCACAGCTAGTATCCGCATTGTAGCGGCAACGCTAAATCTAAGCACATGGAAAGTGTGGTCTGTTCTTCGTGCTAATGGAATGCATCCTTTTCATTACACTCCCGTGCAAAGTCTCGAAGAAAATGATTACCAAAGACGCCTTCAGTTTTGCCGCCTTTTGCTACATACGGATGTTGACAACCGCGACTTCTTGAAAAGTATCCTGTGGACGGATGAATCAAAATTTACAAGGGAAGGCATTGTTAATTTTCATAACTTACATCATTGGGCTCCAAAGGATCAAAACCCAAAAAAGAAAAGAGCAGTAAGATTCCAAAGAAAATTTTCGGTAAACGTTTGGGCAGGTCTAATTGGCAATATCATTATCGGTCCACATTATTTACCAGACAATTTGAATGGAGATAATTACCTAAATTTTTTAATAAATGATTTGCCCGAACTAATGGGTGTAGTTCCAAATATCGAAAACGAAGAACCCGTTGTTTTCCAACAAGATGGTTGCCCGGCGCACTGGACATTAGCAGTCCGGGAACACCTCGACAATGCATTTCCCAATGCTTGGATTGGCAGAAATGGCCCAATCCCATGGCCTGCAAGATCACCGGATTTGACACCGATTGATTTTTATATCTGGGGCCGTGCTAAAGCTCTGGTGTATACGGAATCTATCGACACGAGAGAGCAATTAATAGAAAAAATTGATAATGCTTTTGTCATAATGAAGCAAGAAATTCGACTAAATCAGACCACAACAGAAATAAGAAAGAGATGTTACGCATGTGTTAGAAATAATGGACATCAATTTGAACAAGATTTAAAATAAATTATTTAAGAAAATAATTGTCTTTTTATAACAAAAACACAAATTTTTACTAAGTCACCTGATTATTTATGGTACATGTTACATACCAATCAAAACTAGAGAAGTTTTTCAAAACATTTTTAAATCCCAAACTTGATATTTTTTTATTATTTTTACCTTCTAAAGTTGAAGTTACATTTTTTTCTTTTCGATTTCTGGAAGTTTAACACGTCATTGTTATTTCTTTTTGAATTATTTGTATGAAATAATGGTTAAATATGAATAAGACAAGGCTAGACTAACAAGTTGAATCATTTTTTTCACAATTTAATAAGCAATAAATAAAATATCAAAGGTTTTATTAAAAAAAGGGGGGATTTTCTAGAAAAAAGAGAAAAGAGGATTACTCGTTAAACTTGGGGCAAAATGTTATTTAATTAGGTGCAACAAGTAGCCAACACCATCACCTATCCAAAATTTTCGTATGGCTACTCACCCTCCAAACACCCTGTATATCGATATACAATCTTGTTTTTTATTAATTATAATTAAACAACACTGAATTAATTAGCCATTCGCATTCGATGATCTACAATTGTCGATTAGAATTTAAAAAAAAATCTAACTCAAATAATTGATTTTTTCATAAGTTACAGTGTTTCCGGACTTTCATTCATGACGGACTGGAAAATGTTTTGACCTATTTTGATATTTTTTTCCGTTTCTATTGCACTAAATAAATTTTTAGCAAGTATAGAATTAATCTCCGTTAAATATCTCGACAATAGTATGCAAAATATCTTGATACCTTTAACTAACAAGGCTATAATACTAAAAATAGTTGCCAAAATAAGGCGAAAAAAATTTTTCGATCGTAAAGCACTCTCTGATGCTTCGCATCATGAGTCGTGCAATAGAAGTCCGTGTATCGATTCACAGTATTTAATTAAATATACCGCGTATGTGCACGTGTTCACATTACGACCGCTAACTAGGGACTACTTTTTAATGCTTTAATATTTGGCTCCAACGAGCGACACACACTTGACTGTGCCAGTCCCCACAATAATATTTGTAAATTCTGATTACATCAGGATCAAAAATATTTATTTATTTATCTCCAAATAAAATGGTTCGCAACTATAAACGAAAAACAGATCGTTGCAAATTGAACGAAGAAGATATGAGAAGAGCAGTAAATGCTGTTCTTATTGATAGAATTGGATTTCTTCGAGCCTCGGCTACATACG
Organism: Spicauda simplicius; assembly: GCA_949699795.1. Classification (NCBI taxonomy): domain Eukaryota; kingdom Metazoa; phylum Arthropoda; class Insecta; order Lepidoptera; family Hesperiidae; genus Spicauda; species Spicauda simplicius. The sequence goes on along the minus strand of OX453072.1, from coordinate 11,739,666 downwards.
ACGTTCCGAAGTCGACCTTAGAACGACGAGTAAGAAAAGCTCGTGAAACTGTTAATGCAGACACTGATTCTGATTACGACTGCGGGAAAAAACATTTGGGACGATTTAAAACTGTTATCACAGCCGAGCAAGAACATGAGCTGGCGGAGTATGTGAAATCTATGGAAGCACTGCTTTTTGGTTTAACAGGAAAAGAGCTTCATATTATAGCTTATCAGTTGGCTCAGCGGAATCACATAGATAACCCATTCAATACAGAAACTGGTATGGCAAGAGAAGATTGGATCAGCGGGTTTCTAAAACGACACCTTACAGCGGGTGTTTGAAACGGCATACAGACGCCCAGAACCAACATCAGCCGCAAGGGCGATGGGTTTTAACGGAGTGGCAGTCGATTTTTTTTTTACATTGTTGGAAAATGTAATAAATAAACATAAACTGACGCCTGAAAGGATCTACAATGTAGAGTGCACATTAGTATAGTTAGGAAAACAACAAGAAAGACTTAAGAAAAAACAAAAATTAAATACGATATTTACTCAGTCCAATCAATGTGAAGGGTGAGCTTGGTGTGATCAAAGCGGTTGGTTTTTCGAAGCGGGGAATAAGACTTGACACTGCTACTCTCATTTCTTGCTCCAGATTGATCTTTCAGCGATATTTGTTCTTTATATATTTGCTATAGCTGAAAACCCAGCTTCACATAGATATGATGTTGCAAACGGAATGAAAATTTTTAATGCTTTGGAAGTTAAATTTGGATATTCATTTTGAATCGATAACCAAAACTCTAGAATCTAATTCTAAGGCTGCTGTCGCAAGAGAGTTCAATGAGACTCTCTTCATCTTGTGATGTAAATCCTTGTGGACTTTGTGCATGGAAAGGATCTTCTTGGATTCACGCAAATTTTTCAACATCATCATCTGCAAAATACTTCGAAAACCATTCGGTGAGCTTCGCTAGGTGTTTCGTGAAAAGGGCGATCAGGTCTTGTGATGCCGCATAACTATATAATTGCGGGAAGCAATCTTGACCGCCGCCTTCTTTCAACTTTGTTATCCATAGCTGAAGTTTCTTTCTAAATGCCGCAATCCTCTCCGAAAGTTTCAGAATGTGCTTGTTGTTGCCTTGCAAAGACAGATTAAAATTGTTTAATTTCTCAAACACATCGCATAAATATGCTAGCTTTAGCAAAAAATCAGGTTCAGTAAAATATTTAGCATTTTCTTGACGTTCTTGTTGTAAAAAAGGGCAAATTTTGTCGCGCAATTCAAACACACGAAATAAAACTTTTCCACGTGAAAGCCATCGTGAATTAGAGTAGTATAGCAGGGCTGTATGTTCAGGTCCCATATCTAAGCATAGTTTTTTAAAAAGTCTGTAATTTAGAGGCCTAGTTTTTATGTAATTTACCGCACTAATTACACATTCCAGTACTTGGTTCAGTTCAGAGCTCATTGATTTTGATGCCAGAGCTTCACTATGGATGATGCAATAGGTCCACATAGCATTCGGTACTTTCTTACGACTAAGCGCTTGTATTCCCCCATACTTGCCAGACATCGATCGAGCACCATCAGTACATACACCAATATAATTTTTCCAATCCAAACAATTTTCTGTAATAAACTTGTCTAAAATTTCATACAAAGTTGGGCTTTCGCACTTCCGGTAATGCTTTTGCAGAATAAAAGGTCTTCGACAATGATATTGTCAGCCAGAAAGCGTACGTAGCAAATAAGATGTGCATCATCATTACTGTCAGTAGCCTCGTCATGTTGCAAACCAAAATCCTTGCCTTTCATTTTCTCTATTAATTGGTAATTAATCCTCAGCAATGTCATGGATTCTTCGACTGACAGTATTGTTAGATAAGGGTATCTTGGAAATTGATTTTTCAGCTGATTCTCCCATTATAATATTTACCATGTCGCGAACAGCCGGTAGAATAAGCTCTTCTGCAATAGTATGAGGTTTTTGCATTATGCCACCCTGTACGCCACCTTGAATGGTGCTAACAGTGCGTTTTTAGGTACTGAGGCCTGCTGAGTGAATACGTTTTTCGTTTTATTTAAATTTTGTAATTTCCGGTGAAAAAAATCACGCGATTTATCAGCCATGGTTGGATGAATTGTCTCGAGATGTCGCTTTAACTTACTTGGAAGCATACATTCGGATGATAGTATTTTCAAACAAAGCACACACTGCGGTTTTTCTTCATTGTTTACTTCTATTGAAGTAAAACCAAAGTCCAAATAGCTATCATCGTATTTACGATATTTTCGCCTCTTTGATTCCTCACTGCCACTAGTAGATGCTTTATCACTATCACTTGAACTACCAACTTATTTATTTAATAAAAATCTGTCTATTTTGTTGGAGTCGGATCTGTTGGGATTAAATACGGAAATTTTAAAAAATTTTTTGAACCTAGCCGAACGTTGAACATATCTTATAGGTGCCCTGTGGATGTCATGGCGTTGTTATATGATAAGTATGAAGGTGGTACTAGATCCGTGTCCTCAATAACACGTAGCATGTGTTGTAAGGCGTTTACTGCTTTATCCAATGTCCCAAAAGATAACGATATGTATAAATATTTAGTTTTTAAACAGGCCGAAAAAGAAGTATTAAAGAAAGCTGGTTACGATGTATCGACGATCCACGAATATCAAGGTAAACAGGCTGAACATATCATCCTTGTGCGTACATCAACAAAAATCAAAGAGGAGATCTATCAATCATCAAGCCACATATTGGTAGCTATAAGTCGTCATACTCAATCGTTGACATACTACACACCTGTGTCTGACGTATTGAAGACCATAATAGATAAGAGAGTTGATACAAATTTGTTGAACAAAGTTAAAGTTTCTCTAAGGGGAGGAATGAGTTCAGACGAAATAATATTATCGGCTCGTCCATCCGAAACATCAGGTTGTGTTCATGTTAGTAATTTGATCTTAAAAACTTCTGAAACCAATGCATTGTTACTTGATATATCACAAACTTGTAAATTACCCACGGTTCCTCTATATTCTGCAGTGACTAGAAATACTTGTTTTGGAGATATTGGAACATTGATGTATTTTTATGACTTATTGCTCCCAGGTAATAGTTATCATGGTCAATATCTAGACGCCGTTAACGTGTTGAACAGTGAGTTGGATATTGAGTTGGAAGGAATATCAATAGTTGAATCGAAACGCCCACCGAAACAATACAAATTTGACAAATTACGACCCGTTCTCGAGACTTTCATGCCGTGTTCACGCAGACCTTCTCAGATCGAATCACTGATAGCTTTAAATGAAAGGAATATGGCGGTCCCTGAATTAGATGGTCTTGTTGACGCTCATGCTTTAGGTGAAAGACTTTTAACTCAATTCAAAACGGCGCATTTAAAAGAAGATAAACTTTGGATGCTTGAAGAATTTAAAAATACACCAATCATTTCAAATGCTGAGAGCATTGAAGAGTGGTTATCAACACAATCTCCGAGTATTAGAAAATCAATAGATGGTCCGGATACTGTTCTTTCAGACTGGGACTGGAATAAATACAAATTTATGATTAAACCGACGGTAAAACCCACATTAGATACTACAGCTCCATATGTGAATAATGCTCTACAGACGATAGCGTGTCAGGAGAAATATCATAATGCTATATTTTGTCCTATATTTAAAGAAATAGATCGTCGTGTTGAGATGATGTATAAAGAAAATTTTAAGGTGTTTACACGAACGACGAATGATGATTTCGCTGAAGTGATGAATCAGGTCATTTCACCCAGAACATTTGAAAAATTAATTAGTCAGGGCGCACAAATGTTAGAGATCGACATTTCCAAATATGATAAAAGTCAAGGTTTAGCAACCCTCATTTTTGATTGTATGATGATGGAATTGTTTGGGGTAGAAAAATTTTACATAAATCTATGGTTTCATGCTCATGCTCATACAATATTGACTGATGTTGAAAATGGAGTAAAATATAATGTGGATTATCAAAGGAAATCAGGCGATGCGTCCACTTTCTGTCAGAATACGCGTATCTTAATGGCTGTAGTAGCCACGATGTTCAACATGGAGCATGTCTATTTTGGCATGTTTGCTGGGGACGACAGTTGGTTATTAACTCATTCAGAATTTAAAGACATGAATTCATGGTGCGCTACATTATTGAATTTGGAATCAAAATTTTTAAAATACAAAAGATCTATTTATTTTGGCTCGAAGTATTTTTTGCATGATGGGATAAAATGGTACGTAGTACCAGATCCGGTCAAATTGTTAGTGAAATTAGGTAGAAGTGATTTGTGTAATTTCGACCACGTTGAGGAATATCGCACTTCATTAATCGATTTGACATTAGTATATGAATACCAGAATATTATCAATATGTTAAATATTGCAATTGCTGAAAGATATGCGGTGTCCTTTAACGTTGAAGTGTTGATAGGTACTTTGAGAAATTTTGTTTTAACTAAGAATAATTTCCATTCCTTATATTACACTGTGCCTGGAGATGTATTGTGTAGTGACCCTTCTAGGTCGAGATTAGAATAAACACTCGCTAGGCGGGAAACAGTGTTTTGAGGTTTTATAATGGAACAAGAGTATTTTATTTTGGAAATAGTCAAAAGAGATATTTATTGTAAATTGCAGCGAGAAGAAATTTTTGCGATTCTTACAACTATTTACGATATTTATCATGAATCTATAAATTTTGCAGAATTATATTATATCACATAATAAATTTGTCTAATTCTGTGCCTACCGAGGCACGAACCGATCACCTCGAGCGGTTTATGGAATCGGTTCGTTCGGTATTTAGTCAAAATTTCGGAGCAAACCGGTTCTAGTGACCCGCCGGGTGAGACTCCGGCGAGGTTAACTCGTCAGGGTCAGTCTAGTCAGGGAAAGAGCAACTCAAAGATCTAAAAGTAGAGGTGCCAGTGCGTCTAGACCTTATCCCAAGAGAGAAAAAGTTGTTCCTAGTGTTTCAGATCCTTCGTCTCCCGATCCAACTCATATTTCAGATAGTGACTCGGTGTCTAGAATAACACGAGAATTGTCTGCTTTTGAAGTAGCGCAGAGTAGTACTTCATCCGAGGATACTACAAAAATACTTGAATTATCTAAGAAATTATCGCAACTCAAAAACCGTAATAATAATTTAGCTACCGAGAAACAACATTTATCAGCGAGGGTTTCACAGCTTGAATCTCAATTAATTGATCAAAACTCATTATTAGAAAAATTAAAGATTTTAGAAGAAGAAAATAACCGTCTTAAAACGTCGATGATGGCTCACGCTGGTGCATCGACAAGTTCGGTCGTTTTAGATCAGTCTACTCTCGAACAAATTGTCACCCGATTGGCTGAACTCACCAATAAATTTAGTGAATTTGAAAGATCTATGATGCAACAACCTCAAGCAACAAGAATGGACGTGATAGATAATACATCTGCTAGATATGTTAATTGGGGTTTACAACATGGACGAATATTATCTCAACAATACGTGCAAGTGAGAGTTCTGCAGGAGACTCTTACTAAAGTGCAGAATATTAGGTTTACAACGGTGGCAGGTAGGGACGAAATTCGTAATCTATTTGTTGAGATGTACAAAATTAACGTGTGCGAAACAGTACGCTTCCCCGCGGATGGGATTTATGTAAATATTAATGGTAGATTGCTGTCGTTATATATATCTCGTATCATTAACGCATGTGATTTTAGTGAAAGATCTATGGATCATTCCGAAAACACCACTCAAAGAAAATTCTCCGGTATCGACGACGCTAAACAAGCGTTTTACACTAACTTACGTAGTATAAATACAGTCGTTCGCGGTTCGGTTCCAGATCGTGTCAACGACATTTACGATCAATCAACGTTTGAGACAATATTTTCTCTGCGTTGGCAATAAATACTTATGACTTGATGTGTGGTCAGTAATTTGATTTGTTTGTTTCTTTCTTTCCTTTATTTGATTTATAAATTACGGAAATATAGAACTTCAATGAGGATATACATTTAAACATTACGTCTATACATTAAACAGAGCTTTTTACATCAATATAGATACTATAGACTAATATTGACTATATAATAGATTTTTAAAACATACCTAGATTTAATTATGATTTTAAAGTTTTATTTATTACTAGCTGTACCCGCGGCTTTGCCCGCGTGCAAATCAACGTGTCACAAAGTTTTTCTCGCGCAAATCTCGACACCGTGGGAATTCTATGATAAAAAGTAGTAACATTAATATCGGTTTGGCCGCTCAAGGATTACCTGGTCAAATACAGAGTGAAAAAACGAATTTAAAGTGTGTATTTGTGGGTAAGAACGTTTTATTAGACGAATTATAATATTGTTAATCGCTTTTTTGAACCAATTTACATTCTTAGTGGTCTAATTCACAATATTGGGATACTTTTTTCAATCAACTCCTCCACATTTGAACCAAAACGTATCGATTATAAAGATTGATTTGAACTTTTCCGAATTGGAAAATACTATTTGAAGTAATTTTGGCGGATTCAAATTTCTAAGTAAGATTATAGGTAAACCTACTTTAAATATTAATTTGTGTTCAGGAGTTCCGGAATGCATTAAGGAATTCAAAAATTCTGTTGGATAATGTACTGCTTCCTCTATCTCAATGACTGTGTCTACCGAATAGTAGATCTGTGACGCTGCTTTAAATTTAGAAAAAAAAAAATCATTTATTTTATCGACACGTTCATTGGTGGGTGGATCATCAGGGTTGAGGAGTTAAAGGTCAAAATTTTCATCATGTGCCTTTGCTTAGTAACTACATTACATACCTGAAAACACTAAATAGCAAACTTCTATGGCTTAGGCTTGAAGTACCCTTGCATCATCAGGGTTGAGAAGTTAAAGGTCAAAATTTTCATCATGTGTCTTTGCTTAGTAATTATATTACATACCTGAAAGCACTAAATAGCTAACTTCTATGGCTTAGGCTTGAAGTACCCTTGCATCATCAGGGTTGATTAGTTAAAAGTCAAAATTGTCATCATGTGTCTTTGCTTAGTAATTATATTACATACCCGAAAGCACTAAATAGCTAACTCCTATGGCTTAGGCTTGAAGTACCCCCGCATCATCAGGGTTGAGGAGTTAAAGGTCAAAATTTTGAGCATATGTGTTTGCTTAGTAATTATATTACATACCCGAAAGCACTAAATAGCTAACTTCTATGGCTTAGGCTTGAAGTACCCCTGCATCATCAGGGTTGAGGAGTTAAAGGTCAAAATTTTCATCATGTGTCTTTGCTTAGTAATTATATTACATATCCGAAAGCACCAAATGGCCATCTCCTATGGCTTAGGCTTGAAGTAACCTTGCATCATCAGGGTTGAGGAGTTGAAGGTCAACATTTTTACCGTGTATCTTTGTTTGGTATTTTTATTACATAACCGTAAGTGCGAAATAGCCAACTCTTACGGTTTAGTCTTGAAATACCCTTACATCATCAGGGTTGAGGAGTTGAAGATCAATTTTTTGTCCCATGAATTTGTTTAACAATCTTATTATATATCCATAAAAACAAATTGACTTACTTCTACGGTTCAGGCTAGCAGTACCCCTGCATCATCAGGATTGAAGAGTTGAAGGTCAATTTTTTTAGGAAATATCTGCTTAGTAATCTCATTCTATATTCAACCCAATTGGCTTAGGCTCCTACGGCTTAGGTTTGGCCGAGTATCGCTAATTTCGTTAATTTCCTTCAAAGAAATGGATCCTATGATCAGAACCGTATCAAACTCATCAGAGTACCCTTGAAGTACATTCTTTCAAATAAAAGAAAAATCATCAAAATCGGTTGGCGGGAAATTGAGTTATTCATCTATTTATCGCGCACATCGTTAATGCAAATATCAGACTTATGCGCTTTTCTTATGGATGCCACTGTCAAAAGTGAACTAAAAATAAATGGGACCCGACGACACGCACTACCTATCAAATGAAAAAAAAAATCATCCAAATCCGTTCACCCAGTGCGGAGAAATCGAGTAACAAATATAAAATAAAAAAAAAAATAAAAAAAAAATACAGACGAATTGATTAACCTCCTCCTTTTTGGAAGTCGGTTTGAAACGATGTTTTAACATAAAAATCAAGGCGAAACACTAAATTTTATTGAGGTGGCCTCAAAATTGACTGACTTTCATACAAATTTACATCTCCTATTTGGGTTAAATTGGGGGGGGGGGGGGGGACCAGAAAATTCATTCTTAATTGACGTCTACGTCATAAAAGGAACCCCTAGTAAAAATCATATTCGTATCTTTAGCAGTTTAGGCTCTACGATGTTTATTCAATAGATGAGTGAGAGAACATCCTTCCGTTTTTATATAAGTATATATAGATATAGAGATATAGATTTGTATAGTATCAAATAACATAGGTACACACATAACCAATAAAAATACATAACAAAGGCATACATTTTACAGACCATAACATGTTTAGTTTCTACCAATTCAACCATGCAGTTACTTATCTTATTAACACTTATCGAACACAGAATCAATACTGCGTAGTTTTAAATTGACATAACTTTTTTATTCGTAAACCGATTTACATAAAATAAACACTAAATGTTAAGTGAAGTTTCCCCCAACACATCAGTGAAAATTGTATTCTAATTGGATAAGCCGTTTCCTAGATTAGCGTTTTCAAACACACAGACAAACAGACAAACAGACAAACAGACAAACAGACAAACAGATAAACAGACAAACAGACAAACAGAAAAGATTTCTAAAAACCATTATTTTGGGTTCTATATCGTATTAAAGACCTCTAGAAATGGTTTTCACCAAAATTTATTCCATGTACAGACAGCGACCTCTTACAGATTTATTATAGTATAGATTGTTGTAGAACTACTTCATGAAGTTTATATATTTTATTATATTAGTAAAATAACTAGGTTATAGTTAAATATCGTAATTAGAATAACCAGATATTTCTATTCGATATTGTGTACAATCCTGCTCTAGTAAATTATTATTGCTTGTTTGAGTTGACTTGACTCGGATCGTAGTCAATTTTGGCGGCATTGACAACTGTATTTTAAAAGAATTTTAAAAGTTTTTCGTGAATCAAGAGAACACTTGTTTTATAAGACTAAGGATAAGCTAAGGGTTCGTGTTTTGTACAATATTCAGGTAATATAAAAGGAATAAATAACCTTATAATTACATTTGTCTTGTAACATAAAATCTTAACTATTTAATGGGCTGCTTGTGTTAAAGCATGTTTAATTTTGTAATAAATGGGCTAACATTAGGCATTACACTTAAATATATGTTCATGTGGTGTAATTAACATCATGGATAAAGTAATTACTACTTGAAGTTTTCAAGTCTTGCATGCTTAAAATGTCCGCCGAATTTAAAAAATATTTAAGGTCTTTCCACACTGGTTAATTCGATTGGACAGAATTGTGAATAAATTTGTTGGAATTAAAATCGCCCGTATAAACATACATTCATAAACACGTTACTATGTAAATGCATATTTTTATTAAGTACACGCCGCGGTTAATGTAAATCCACTTTTATTTTTATATTTATGTTTTCTTTTTGTTTTATGCATGATTAGTATGTCGGGAGAAAAAAAATCTTCAAAAGCATGGCAGTTTTTCACTGATCTCCAAAATGACAAAGCCAAATGCAACTCTTGTCAAAAAGAGTATTCCTATAAAGGTGGCGGTGCTTTTAATTTAATAAGACACATGAAAAGCAAGCATCCACACGTTTTTGTGGCAATACGCGAACGTCCAATTGAAAATGTAGCTTCCTCTTCCCCAACACCAATTGACCCAATACTTGCTACTGCTGAGACTGCGGGCGACCTTGAAATGCCTATTCCTTCTACTTCGGCTTCATCTGCTATCACTGAAATATCTGATGTCATACAAGCCACCACTTCTAACACAGACCTAAGTAAATTTAAAACTGTTGCCGCTACTTCTAAATTAACACAATACTTCCATAAGCCACTTTCTACTAAAAAGAATGAAATACCAAACAACATGCTTGTAAAAATATTTACGAAAAATTACTTGGCCTTTAATATAGTAGAATCACCTGAGTTAAAAGATTTCATTAAAGAATTAAATCCAGCCTATAAATTGCCTAGTCGTAAAACTTTATTTAACGTTTTAATGATGAATATTTATAATAAAACAAAGAAAAAGTAAAGGTTGAACTTTCTCAAGCCGAATATGTTTGTTTAACGACGGATGGATGGACATCTAAGCAAACAGAAAATTATTTAGCGCTAACGTGCCATTTTTTCAATAGTTCGACAGAATTTAAATCTTTTCTGCTAGAATGTATCCAGTTTTCTGAACGACATACTGCTGAGAACCTGGCCCAAGAATTAAAAAAAATAACAGACAATTGGCAAATTACAAACAAAATCGTGGCGGTAACAACCGATAACGCCAATAATATCAAAGCAGCTATAAGAATAAATAACTCGAAACAAATACCGTGTTTTGCACATAAATTAAATCTTATAGTCCAAACTGCGTTAAAAGAAGTAAAACAAATTACAATTAAAATAAAAAATATAGTGGAATTGTCTCGAAGAAGTCCTCTAGCTTCGGAAATGCTAAAAGTTATGGAAAAAAAATTAGGTGAACCCGAACTCAAAATAAAACAAGATGTTGCCACGCGGTGGAATTCAACGTGTGACATGTTTGAACGTGTTAAAAAATAGCATTATGTCCACCATTGCAATTGACTACCCTAACATTGAAAACATCACGACAGACGACAATGAAATTTTAAATGCAACTACAGAAATTCTTTCTTATTTTAAAGACGTGACGGAAGAAATGAGTTCTGAAAAGAATGTTACCATATCAGAGGTAAAAAATGTGTTATTTAATGTGTATACCCGTAAAAGAAGTATTAAGTATCTACACTTTTAATAAAATAAGATTTGTCATGAGTCATTTAAACTATTTCTCTTTTTACATACGCGAATAAATATAAAAATAGTTCTATTCGATTATTTCCGTATTATAATTTCACTATTACTAATAAGTACTTTTTTATAGATGTTTTCTTTTTGTTATTTTAATAGTTTTTTTTTCAGGTCATACTTATATCAAACGCTTTAAAAAATAAGTGCCAGCAATTTTTATCATCGATCAAACCAGATTGCGTGATAAAAATGGCGCAAATTCTACTAAATGAATTAGGCACCAGATTTTCGGGGATCGAAGAAAATAATATTTTTGCAGAGAGCACAATTTTAGATCCCCGTTTTAAAAAATATGGATTTCGTAATGAACATGCCTTTGCGAGATCATGTGGTAATTTGAAAACCATGGCTGGCCATATTGAAGTTTTGGATGAGGTGACTGCACCAGAGTCACATGATGTACCACCCCCAAAGAGAAAGCGTAGCATCTGGGATGAATTTGATTTAAAAGTCGATGACATTTTAAAAAAAGTCAATCCAACCGGTGCCATTATTGAAGTTGAGAAGTACCTTGAGGAACATCTATTGCCAAGGTCCCAAAACCCAGCTATATGGTGGCACACCAAAAAAGATGCGTATCCAAGATTGTATAAACTTTTTTTAAAAAGGCTATGTATTGTAGCCACCTCCGTACCATCTGAACGAATCTTTTCAAAAGCGGGTCAGGTTCTTACCGATAGAAGGAATAGGTTAAGTGGCAAAAAAGTGTCACAAATATTATTTTTAAATTTCAATTTATAGTTTTTTTTTTAAGATTGAAGTAGCAAACGAGCGCATGCATCTGATGGTAAGTAGTCACTGCCGCCCATGGACATTTGTAAGCAACTTCATATAGAACATGGGTTCTATCTGAATTCAATTATATAAAAGCCTTATATAAAAGTATACAAAGTATTCCGTCGAAACGCAAGAACTGCTTCATGCTAGAAATAGGTGTAGCGGTGGTACTTCCCCGGTCGAACTACACTCGTTCTACCACTTATAGTTCACTTATTACTCGTCTGTCGAAGGAGGGTAATGTTTTTCGAGCGTATGTATGTATTTATGTTTGTATGTATGGTAAGTTCTTTAGCACGCACTGCAGCCCAAACGGCTTGACGGATTGTAACATATGACATATCATTTGAAACAACTCGGTTGTGAGAGTAACATAGGCTATATAATTTTCAATATGGCATCTGCGGTCAGAGAAAAAGGGGGGGGGGGGGGTACCATTACAAATATACATCGTTCGTAGTACTCCTATACTTATTGTAAAATAAATTCCTCAAAACTCATCGCCTAGTATGTAATCATTTTTCTCAAAATCTACTGAACGGATTTTTGAGCGTTTTTTACTAAAAGATCCATTTACAATTCTTGAACAAGATTTGAGATAATATTATATTATGTTATTATGTAAATTGACTGTAATTTAAAATTTACTCTTGAAGAGGCCGCGAGATTTACACGGGTTCACCGCGTAAACCAACAGAGTACCTAACACTAAAGTTATTGTACTAGAGAACTGTAGATCTACAAAAATACTACAAATAAGTCCGTGTTAGCATGTCTCTATCTCTTAACGATAACTCACAATTATTGTATTTATGTTAAAAAAAATTAACACATCACCTTAATTTCGAGGTTGATTTCTTATGCTCTGTATTAATCCTATCGAAATAAATGATTGCAATAAATCAACCATCTAACATTGATTAAACTTGCCTTTTACTGCATGTAATTTAGATAAATAGTATGAGTGTCGAAAGCATGTGTGTGTGTAAAAGATTTAATTTCTAAGAGTCGGGTTTTATTTTTGTTTTTATAATAATTTGTTGTTTTGTTTTTTTATTCATTATATTTTTTATAATTCATTTATGTCTTTAAATTTATCCTTACTTTACCACACATACCACAACAGCAATCAGTAAATAATTTCAGAAGTTACCAGTAAGTATAAGTAATCTTAAACCTACCGCATGTTTGTACATATTTTTATCCTTTTGTAAGCCTTTATGTTTACAGACATGTTTGTTTTTTGCTATTTGTGTCTTGGCGCTATAACAAGGCTGTGTGGTGTCGGTCTTGAATAGCACCACTCCCTCTCTTCCCGTGGATGTCGTACGAGGCGACTAAGGGTTAAAACATCCAGGAGATGGGCAGCAGCATCTCCTGTGAAACTCCAACATTTACTGCGGTCACCAACACGCTTGCCAGGCGCGGTGACTACTGGCAAAACCCCCTTATGACAGGTGCAGAAAAGCCACGGCCCCCAGTCCCTGGCGGCCCCGCTATTCCGGGCTATGGTAGCGGCCAAGGTAACGGCGGGGCAGGGGGTGCTAAGAATCTCCGGAAGAGATCCGGCTACCACAACCGACGACTTCTGCACCTGGCAACATACAACACCAGGACACTGAGGATCGACGAGAAGATACAGGAGCTGGAAGAAGAGATAGACAAGTTAAACTGGAGTGTTTTGGGATTGTCTGAAGTCCGAAAACAGGGGGAGGACACGATAATCCTCAAATCTGGAAACTTGCTCTATCACCGGGAGGGCGATCACCTGACCCAGGGTGGTGTCGGGTTCCTAGTCCACAAGTCCCTCGTGAACAACGTTGTAACAGTCGACAGTGTGTCGTCAAGGGTAGCGTACCTTATACTCAGAATATCTAAACGGTATTCGCTGAAGGTCATACAGGTATATGCGCCGACTTCGACACACCCAGACGATGAGGTTGAGGTCATGTATGAGGATATAAGTAGAGCCATACATACCTCAAAAACCCATTTTACCGTTGTCATGGGGGATTTTAATGCAAGACTAGGCGTGCGAAATGGTGACGAACGGAGGGTGGGGCCCTTTGGAATTGGACAACGTAACCACCGAGGTCACTTGCTTGCCAACTTCTTGGAGAGGGAAGACTTCTTTATGATGAACTCTTTCTTCAAGAAGAAGGCACAGCGAAAGTGGACTTAGATAAGTCCTGATGGTTCCACTAAGAACGAGATAGACTTCATTTTGGCAGACAAACGGCACATATTTAATGATGTCTCTGTGATCAACAGGGTGAAAACCGGAAGTGATCACCGGATGGTAAGAGGCACATTAAATATCAATGTAAAGCTGGAACGGTCACGTCTGATGAAGTCTACGCTCCGACCAAGACCTGTCCAAATCCAGGGCTCCGAAGAGTTTCAGCTACAGCTCCGAAACCGTTTCGCGTGTCTCGATTCTTGCGTTTCTGTGGACGAAATTAACACCAAGGTAGTAACAACTGTCCACGACGTGGGGTCTAAGTATTTTAAGACCCACTCCAGTGGTGGCTCTCAGGTTCTCTCAGAGCATACTCTCGGTCTTATGAGGGAGAGGCGAGAACTATGTGTGCAGTCTCCAACCTCAATGTCGAGATACAGACTGCTCAATAAACAGATCTCTCAGAGTAGGCGACGCGATTGGCGTGCTCATAACACCCGACGCGTAAAAAACGCTATTGAGCGAAACCGGGGCTCAAGAGTGTTCGCCAGGGATCTGTGCATCGGGCAGAGCCTGCTGACGAGGTTGAAGACCGAATCGGGCACCGTAGTTTCGTCTCAGCCCGATGTTCTGAGAGAAATTGAGAAATACTACGGACAGTTGTATGCTTCCGCACGAGCTCCCACCCGTAACAAGGCGGACGACAAACGTGCCAAACTGACCCGACACTATACTGAGGACCTCCCGGACGTCAGCCTGTACGAGATTAGAGAGGCTCTCAAACAGCTGAAAAACCACAAGGCACCGGGGGATGACGGAATCACAACAGAGCTGCTAAAAGCTGGCGGTAAACCCGTACTAGTGGCGCTCCAAAAGTTGTTCGATTCCGTCATTACTAGCGGGACAACCCCGGAAGCGTGGAGCAGAAGCGTAGTGGTGCTGTTCTTCAAAAAGGGCGATAAAACCCTCCTGAAGAACTACAGGCCCATTGCGCTTCTGAGCCACGTGTATAAGTTGTTTTCGAGAGTCCTCACTAACCGTATTGCACGCAGGCTTGACGACTTCCAGCCTCCCGAACAAGCCGGATTCCGAAAAGGCTACAGCACCATGGACCACATACACACGCTTCGGCAGATTATACAGAAGACCGAGGAGTATAATCTGCCGGTATGTGTTGCTTATGTGGACTATGAGAAAGCCTTCGATTCTATCGAGCACTGGGCGGTGCTGGAGTCCCTTCAGCGATGCCAGATCGACTATAGGTACATCGAGGTGTTGAAGTGTGTATACACAGCCGCCACCATGTCAGTCCGAGTACACGACCAAAGCACGAACCCCATCCAACTGCAGCGGCGAGTCAGGCAAGGCGATGTCATATCGCCGAAACTATTCACCGCTGCGTTGGAAGATGTGTTCAAGCTGATGGAGTGGAAAGGTCTTGGCATCAACATCAATGGCGAACACGTCACACACCTTCGATTTGCCGACGATATAGTCATCTTGGCAGGTTCGCTGACGGACCTCAGCACAATGCTAGGCGACCTCAATAGTGCCTCACAACGGGTGGGTCTTAAGATGAACATCGACAAGACGAAAATCATGTCTAATGTCCATGTCACACCCGTACCGGTAGTTGTTGACGGCACTCCTCTCGAAGTTGTCGACGAGTACATTTACCTGGGACAAACGATCCGGATGGGTAAGTCCAACTTTGAGAGGGAGGTCACTCGAAGAATCCAACTCGGCTGGGCTGCGTTCGGGAAATTTCGTAGTATCTTTTCGTCCACAATTCCTCAGTGCCTGAAGTCGAAATTGTTCGAGCAATGTGTGTTGCCAGTGATGACCTATGGCGCCGAAACGTGGTCCTTCACTAAAGGCCTCATTCGAAGGCTCAGAGTCGCTCAGCGTGCTATGGAGAGGGCTATGCTCGGAATTTCGCTACGAGACATGATTCGTAACGATGAAATCCGTAGATGAACGAAGGTTACCGACATAGCTCTCAAAATCAGCAAGCTGAAGTGGCAGTGGGCCGGCCATATCGCTCGAAGGACCGATAACCGATGGGGAAGAAAGGTCCTCGAGTGGCGACCACGTTTAGGCAAAAGGAGTACAGGTCGCCCCCCCCCCCCCACCAGGAGGACCGATGACCTGAAGAAGACAGCGGGAAGCCGTTGGATTCAGAGGGCACAGGACCGGTTGGAGTGGCGCCATTTAGGGGAGGCCTATGTCCAGCAGTGGACATCGAAGGGCTGATGGATGGATGGATGGCTATAACAAGCACAAAAGAAATGAAAATAATATTTCTATAGATATGTCTTTTTATGTTAATATACTCTTATTATATTATGATGCCATCTGTATACCATATGGGCGCAGATTGGTGGATAGGTGAATCATGCTATAAGTTTCAAACTTAACTGATAGATGGCGACTGCAGTTTAAGAAAGATTCGTATAGATACCTATTTCTGCTTGCCTATTTTAAATATTATTACTGTAACTCAATATTTATTATTTAAAACAATGTTAGTTGCCCGATTTATTATACATATGTATTCAAAAAAAATCTATTATCAAATAAAAGTAAAAAATTGACCTTGTCTGTTCATTGGCAATCGTTGGTCCACGATCGATTACGCACGTATTTTCATTCATTAGTCAACTATAGGTAGCTACATAATTATAGTATATCACAGAACGTCCAAGAAAGGCTATTGACAATAATTTAGTTTTCTAATTTACCGAATGCTAGTAAAATGGATAGTAAAAACGACGATATCATATTAATTTGTCTATTAATCACAAATACATATGCAATAGTGTACATTTCATCATTATTACATTTGACATTTAAATATATTATCCTGTATTAAAATTAATACCTATATTAAAAAGAAAAAAAAACAAACATTATATATAAAAACTTCATCAAAATTGTCTACCTTGGGAAGCGTTCCCAAAACTGGCGATATTGCTTCGTTGGATAGCAATGCTAATCCTTTAAATTTAAATTATGTATATCACACTTCACAAGGTAGGACAATACAAATATAATAACACTGTAATGTTATTGCCATGACAAAACAATACTGTCACGTCAAATGTACTGCGAGCCACTATTCACCTTTCCAGCCTCGCCTCATTTGAAGTGGGACATTTGTACTGGTCCAGTACAAAAAGAGGCTCCTCTTACAAACTCATTATAAATTAGTGTCCTACTCAACTCTATCCAGCATTTTTTTCAAAATCTAGTATCTAGTTCTCTACGATTTAAGATTAACTTTCTATCCAAAGATTGGACATTGACACAATATAAACAACAATCAACAAAATGCACAGGCAATCTACTTGTTTTGGTTTGAGCCTGTGCTTCCTGTACCATTAGAAAGGGTATCTAATCATAATAATTAAAAAATATCACTTTTCTGTTTCTTTTTTGAAAATTATTTTTATTTACAGGTGTCAACTTTGGGCAAAATTTATTTATCCAGAAAGGGAGCCTACAACAACGTTGCAACATAAATTGCATTCTGAGCACAGAATGCTATGTGCAAACCACTTTCAAGATGAATGTTTTTCGGATGAATCCAAACAACAATTGTCTAGAAGTGCCGTCCCAAGGTATTGCATGAATTTTAATTTAATATATATTTGTCCCCATATTAAACTTTTCCGTCATTTAAATTATTCAAAATATTTAATTTATTTTGTTGTGGATATGAGTGAGTTAGAACAAAATATGTCTCTTAACTCTAATCTTGTATAACGATAATGACAGTCATAATTCAATTTTGTAGAATTTTAGCTTAAAAGATATGTTTCACTGCAAAGTTAATAAAAACTCTTTCAATATTAGATATTATATATTAATTATTATTATTTGATATTAGATCAGCATATCTACAACTTATTGAAAAGCTAAAATTTATATTTTTTGTTTCAGGCTGGACACAACACATTGCGATATAAGCCAGCCAGTGTAGAAGCTGAACTGGTTAATCCTTTAAGAATAAGCCCCTTAAAAGATCTGATCAATTATCGTTCAACGTCTGCTATAATATCTCACACTACTGATTCGGAGATTAAGCTTACCCCAGCTACTTTATCCAACTCACATGTACAGAAAGTCAGCAATAATGCTTCACTACAAAAATGCCACAAATATCTTAAAAAAAATTGTGAACTGCGCAATCGTATAAGGAGTCTGACATTAAAAAACAAGATTAATCGTATAAATGATGACGAAGCAGTAAAAAAACTGGCCCAAAAAATTACACCTGCATTTGCTGTAATACTGCAAGGGCAGCTAAGAAATGCTAAAAGGCAAAAACCTGCTCGCAGGTGGACCCAAGAAGAAAAAGTGACAGCTTTAAGAATATATAAGCGATCACCAACATGCTATAGATTGTTAAGGAGAATGTTCTGCTTGCCTGCACCAGGAACCTTAAAAATATTATTAAATAATGTTCCTGTTGTTGTTGGTGTGAACAAACCAGTAACGCATGTTTTACAGAAATACACACTTACCTTGGAACCGGCTGACAACCAATTTATTCTCATGTTTGACGAGATCTCAATAAAAAAAAAAAATATGCTACAACAGTATAAAGGATTGGATAGAGGGCTATCAAGACCATGCGTCACAGGGACGTACTCGTAGTTCTGCAATTGCAAGTCAAGCTTTGGTTTTTATGATTTCGGGCATAAGGAAGAAAGTGAAACAGCCTGTTGTCCACTATTTCTCTAGTGGGTACTCTACTGCTGAAAGGCTAGCAGTGCTCATTAAAGAGGTATGTTAATGTACATTTTAATTTTGAACAAATAACATTGCGCTTCAGAACCATGAAGTACTGTGGTCTAATACAGCTTTGAGAGAAAACTTTGAGAGAAAACTTGTGCTCAAGAATGGGATAAAAAAGAATATTTGTTATGATCATAATCTTAATGATTCCATATTGCTTTACATTATCACACAACTACACATATTATATTACACTTATACATTATTTAATTTCAGGTCCTCCAACAGTGCCATGATAATAGTATCAACATAGCTGCCACTGTTTGTGATATGGATGGAGTAAATAGGAGAGCACTTGCTATATTGGGTGCTTCCATTCAGTGTCCCTATATAAACATGTTTGGGCAAGAAATTGTAACATTATATGACACACCCCATTTATTAAAGTGTTTTAGAAATCTTTTTATGAAGTATGATATGGAGTGCAATACTGATATATCCTCTGACAATGAACTTGGAAGAGGTAAGCAATTACTTTTGACGGTTTTCAGGCTAAAAGTTTTTATCTTTTATTATGTATAAGAAAGGAGGAACAAAAGATGAACATCTATATTATTTTAAACATAATATATAGTTTGTGTTGTTTTAGCAAAAATGTTGAAAAAAAAAAGAATAAGACAACTTGAATCATATTGATATTTTTAATCACGACATTGTATAAAACAAAGTCGACTTGTGCTGTCTGTCCCTATTCGCTCTACCGTTCAGTTACTTTCATTATAAAGAACCAATAATTGTACTTTTATATAAAACAATTATTTGTTGATGTTTCTAATCTTTTTTTTATTATTTTTCAGGAATTGCTAAGTGGTCACATATAAAAATATTTAATGAAATAGACAGTAAAAATCCGGTATTTGTGTATGCGCCTAGTTTAACACAAGATCACCTGAACCCCAACACAAAACAAAAAATGAAAGTTAAGCTAGCCACCCAAGTCTTTAGTCATTCAGTGGCTGCTGGCATGTATGCTATGATAGTAGAAGGCAAGTTATCAAAAAATACTTTTATCTACTTACTAATATAAATTTTTAAAACATGTGAAGCCCTGCTACTGATGTAGAACTTGAATGATCTATGTCTAAGGCTAAGCAAATTTATGCATAATAGTTAAGAACAACTAGCTAAGTCAAATTTTGAGCAATAAATAGCATTTATTGTATTAAAAAAAAAGTATGATCTATATGTTAGATTAGTCTAAGATTGATCTGTCGGTCATCCAATGATAAAAATTCTGATTTTTGGATGTTATTATCTAAAGAACCATTTGGTGTGTGTTTATGAGATTTGAAGCATATATGAATATCGCAAATCTTGTATGCAATAAATTTGCTAAATTTGACGAGTTTATGTAGAATAGTTTTTTAGTAATTAGCGAGTCAAAAGGGGGTCTAAATGGTTCGTGTAATATAACAAACCATGCTGCTTGCTAATTCAGTTAGCTTGAACTTGACTTGACACCCTACCATGTGTATAAATATGGCTAGTGATCTATAGTAGAATATAAGGATTTAATATTAATCCTAATAATATTGTAAAGAAACCTAGGTGTAGAGTTTAGGTGTTAAAAATAAAATACTCTATTTGTTATTTCCAAACAAATAATATCAGATAAGACAAAAAATATTCATGTAATTTTTTTTTCATTCCAGGGGCACTGCCATCAGAGGCCATAGTTACTGCTAATCTGGTGAATAATATGGACAAACTGTTTGACCTTCTTAACAGTGACACACCTAACCCGCGAAGAGGAAGACCGCACTCAACAAATATGAGGCAGGGAACACCTCATTTAGATTTTTTTTCAAAAATGAGAAAATTCTTTGCATCCGCAAAATATATTGGAAGTAGGTGCACTCCTCCGTCTCAGGATGGGTGGACATGGACCATAAACGGTATTGAGAGGCTCTGGTTTAATTTAGTTAGGTCCCACAAAATTAAAAGTCTCTCTACAAGAAGGCTGCAGCAAGATCCTCTTGAAAATTTATTTGGATGTATTCGTGGGAATTGTGGGTCAAATTCAAATCATACTTTAGGTCAATTTGAGGCTGCCCTTAAAACATCAATTATCAGTAATTTGGCTTATATTGGGTCAAAAGGGAATTGTGAGGCAGACAATAATGTTATTATTGATAATTTTTATAAAATGCAATCCTTTGGTAATTCAGTTAAACCCACACACCATAGCCAGTCCAGCTCATACATTGCTGAAAACGCAGAATCTGCTGAAATTTCAGCACTCGATGAGCTGGAGCTTAAATTTGATGATCACATAAAAGATGATGCAGAAATTCAAGCATGTGCTTATGTGTGTGGGTTCATGTTGAAGAAATTCGCAAGTGAATGTGAGCATTGTACAAATGTGTTATTCTCAAAATCAATAGAGATGTGTCACAGATTTGTAGAATTTAAGGAATATTCAGAGTTAAAAAAATCTTTACACTATGCATCAAAAAATATGATTTCATGTGTGGAGTTCTGCGCCGCAAGGACAATAGCTTTATTAAAAGAAAAGGGCGATTCAATAAATTTAAAAAAATATATAACTGGACAATTGAAATCCGAGATTAATTTTAATTTTCTTAATGATTGTTTGACTCACAAAGAACTAAATAAGAATAAAATAATTAATAGCGTGTTCATAATCTGTGTTAAAAGATACTGCGTTTTAAAAAACAGATCATTTGCAAATGAAGCTACGGCAGCAGCGCTCAAGCGAAAAATGAATATTTTAAAACACAAATAATATCAAATGTTCCTATTTCAATCCAAATATCACTATTGTTAATGTTCTTGGTTCTGATACAAGGGCGTCGTCAAGGGGGGGCAGGGAGGGGCAGCTGCCCCCCCCCCCTAGCGATTCTAAAAAAGTTACCAAATATAATGCAACCAAAGTCCTAAGTATTTGAGTTGATTTGCTTAAAGTTCAAACCTTGAACAATCATTCCCGTGCGTCGAAACTCGAATGAATTCACCAATTCCACTCTTAATATTCCGTACTACGCTGCGCTCTGCTCTACTCTACCGTTGAAGCGGGAGAGAAGGAGTGGGGAAGCAAAGCAACATGTAAACGCGTGGCGCCCGCGCCCCTCGCGCCCCCCGCACAGCCGCCTTTTGTTTTATCGTCTGTCTGTCATTTATTCGTGCGTTAGCGTTGCCTGCCACTGCCCGCTTTTACGTTTGTTTTGTGCGCTATTATCACATCTAAATAGTTGCTGTGACCACGTAATCAATATGGACATCAGAAATTTTTTTGGTGAGTATCACTTGCGTTTAGCTTTCCTATTTTCCGTCCGTAGAATAACGTCAATTGATTTGATTATAAATGCTGATTTTGCATCGGTTTTTAAAATCGCAAAGATCCGTTTCTAGGCACGATATCCAATTCTTAAGGGTCGTCAGTTTAAACCAAAAGGAAAATTGCTCAATTTAATGGTTCAATCGAAAATAGAGCCGTATTAACATAGCTTAAAGTAGAAAATTGTATGAATGAATATCGGCAGTGCCGATTCGGCACAGTCCGCTCGCGTATTTTTGAGACTCCGGCGCGCGTGCGTGTCGTCGCGCCCGCTCTAGAGTGCTCGAGCGAGGTTGCCCGAGACCGCGCGAGCATAGCCGCGGCGGTTAAGCCGCACGAAATAGCTAGGACTGTTGATATAAAAATATCGTTGACGCTAGTCCTTGCGCGGGCTCGAGCCTGTCGCCGTCTTGAAGGGCATTTATGCTTTCAATGTGAATTGCGGACCAGAAAAAGTTGTTGCTATTTGAAATATTTTATTTTGCAGTTTTAAAAAGAAAGAAACCTGAAGGAGCAAGCAGTGACAGCGATGATTCCGTGGGTGACCTGGCGAGACCTAGCACATCTAAAGAACCGAACTTAGTTCCCGACTCTTCGATAAATGACTGCAACGAAAATGACATCGGTAAATTTATTGGACAAGCGTCAATGTTATCGACGGAAATGAAGAAAGAATTGCTTGAAAACACTTGGTCTCCGTCTGCGACGTATGACTTTGCGGAAGACGCTAAACATTTGAAGAGGAAATTCAATTATTCATGGTTGGAAACGTACTCTCCATGGTTGGCCTATTCCAGGCACCAAAAAGGAGCCTTTTGTAAATATTGTACATTGTTCCCGCCAAATCCAAATTCTTTTAGAGGCGTATTAGGGTCATTTATCGTAAGGCCGTTTTGTAAGTTCAAAGATATTCACGAGCATTGCAAAAAGCATATGGAAACCCACTTCCATAAGATGGCACTGGAAGCCGCTAAATCATTTCTTGGAAGTGTGCCTGTAGATTTACAACTCAACAAATACTCCCGAGGCATTATTGAAGAAAACCGAAAAATTATAACATCTATTATTTCCTGCATTACATTTTGCGGGTCGCACGACTTAGCTCTGAGAGGAAAACATTATGGCGAAGGTATTCTCGAGGACTTATACAAGCTACGAATTGACGCGGGAGATTTAGTTTTGAAGAAACACATTGAGCATGGTAGAAAGAATGCAAGCTATCGATCGATTCATATTCAAAATGAAATTATCGCAATTTGTGGAGATGTTATTAAGGCAGACATTGTGAAAAAAGTAAAAGAAGCAGAAGCTTATAGTGTGTTAGCAGACGAAACAGCTGATATTTCCGGGACTGAACAATTATCGATTGGGCTGCGATATTTTGACGAGGAAGCCAATGAGGTCCAAGAAATGTTCATCGGATTTGTTGAGCTGAAAGGTCTGGATGCGAAATCTATTGCATATTGCATCGATGAGTTTCTGACTAAAGAAGACCTTAATCCTGCTGATAAATGCGTTGGTTTTGGATTTGACGGTTGTTCGACGATGTCCGGAAAAGACGGTGGAGTACAAGCGATCCTTCGCAAAAAATATACCAAAGCACTGTTCTTTCATTGCTCGTCCCATAAACTGAATCTGGTAATAAATGATCTCAATATTCTTCCTGAAATTCGAAACACCATGGGAACCACTAAAGATATTATTAATTTTTTTCGGGAATCTGTTTTGAGAAGAAAATTGGTACCTAATATTGCCAGGCTCTGCGAAAGAAGATGGAGTGAGAAACATAAAACTATCAGAGTATTTAAGGAGAATTTTCCTGTTATATTGGAAGCCTTAGAAAACTTATCGCGTGAAGGAAACAGTGCTACTCGAAAAAATGCCTTTCAACTCCATGCGGCTGCTTTCAAACTTTCGTTTATACTTTGTATTACTTTGATAGCTAAATACTCTGCTTTGTTAGAACCTGTTGTCAACGCACTCCAATCTATAGCTTTGGATGTGGTTAAGGCCTCGCAACACGTCAAACGCATTTTGCAATTGCTTAAGAGCCACCGTGATAATCCCGAAAGAGTCACAGATGAAATTATAAAGGATGCTACTGTTGTTGCGGAGAAAGTCGGCCTGGAGGAGGATATCACTTCAATGCCGCGCATTGTTGGGAAACAACGTCATCGAAGCAATCACCCAGCAGAAAGCCCTTCAGAATTCTGGAAAAGATCATTAATAATACCATACTTAGACTCCGTTATTACATCGCTTGAAACACGCTTTGCAGAAGAAAATACTCCATCATTTGCTTTATCTAAATTACACCCCGCACAAATGCAAACGATGTCAGTCGAAAATCTCAAAGAAACTTGTGAAACTATCGCTCAGTTTTATAATTTACCAAACATAAAAATTTAAGTCGAGCTTTGGCAGCAATTCTGGCATAATAAACCAAATTCAACAGATCAAACCGTTGTTGATATCCTAAAAGAAGCAAAAACCTTCTTTCCCGACACGGAAAAAGCGTTGAAAATTTTGATCGCTCTTCCATGCACGACGTGTACGGTAGAGCGATCGTTTAGCAGCCTTAGGAGACTAAAAACCTGGCTAAGAAGCACTATGAGTGAAAATCGCCTCAATGGTTTGGCCATGATGAGTGTGCACCGAAAACTTATACATGGAAACTTGCAAGATTTTAACAATAAAGTGGTCGAGAAGTTTACAATGAATCCCCGAAAATTATATTTTAATTAACCTAATATAAACAAACAACGACCATTATAATATTAAAATCTGATTGATAATTTAAAAAAATACGCTGTACGCTGTACACTTATTCAAATTCAAACTCCTTTTTATTCTATTTTTCTAATAAATGTTTTTATAACTTATTTACATGTTTTTTATTGCATAGTCAAGAGCTCGTGCTCGTGTAGTTTTACACATTGGACTCTATACTGTCACAGAATACCTACAACTCTTATTCATAGAGAATGAGAAAAGTATGAATTGTAGTATGTAAAGTCAACTTGCCCCCCCTGCGCCATCGGCTGGCGACGCCCTTGTTTTGATATATCTCTATAAGAAAAATAGAAAATAAGGAAAGTAAACTTTATTACTTGTATTAGTAAACCTTAATTTTAATAAAAGTTTGAAGCATATTTTGTCGCTTTTATTTAACTTTTTTTATATTTCCTTATTTTAGGCGCTTTCATCTGCTAAATATAAGCATAAGAAAACTGTTTTAAATTAAGTTTTCTTATTCTTATATTTAGCCGGTGAAAGTGCCTTTAAAAATAATTATAAATACCTCTTCAAAAGGTTCCTTTAAATTTCCCGCCTTAGGATATTTTGGGGGCACTCAATAGATGGCGTTGAAAAATTTAGTGTCATTTTTTTTGTATGAAGTGAACATTCTTCTCCGATAGGAGTATAGTGTTCTGTGCTTGTGGCTCTCTAGTATATTAGTATTTATCTATCCATCCATCCATCCATCAGCCTTTGAAAGTCCACTGCTGGACATAGGCCTCCCCTAATCTGCGCCACTTCGACCGGTCCTGAGCCATCTGAATCCAGCGGTTACCCGCCGTCTTCTTCAGGTCATCAGTCAACCGGGTCGGGGGGCGGCCTGCACTCCTTTTGCCGAGGCGTGGTCTCCATTCGAGGACTCTTCTACCCCATCGGTTATCTGTCCTACGAACGATGTGGCCTGCCCATTGCCACTTCAGCCTACAAATTCTGAGAGCTATGTCGGTAACTTTCGTTCTCCTACGGATTTCACCATTACGAATTCTGTCGCGCAGGGAAATACCAAGCATAGCTCTCTCCATAGCTCGCTGAGCGACTTTGAGCTTACGCACGAGGCTCACAGTAAAGGACCATGTCTCGGCGCCGTATGTCATCACTGGCAACACACACTGCTCGAACATCTTCGACTTCAGGCTCTGAGGTATATCGGATGAGAAGATATGGCGCAGTTTCCCGAACGCTGCCCAGCCGAGTTGGATTCTACGAGTGACCTCTTTCTCAAAGTTGGACTTACCCATCTGCACCACCTGCCCCAGGTAAATATATTCGTCAACAACTTCGAGGGTGGTGCCGTCTACAACGACCGGTACGGGTGTGACATGGACGTTAGACATGATCTTTGTCTTGTCCATGTTCATCTTAAGACCCACCCGTTGAGAGGCACCAGAGAGGTCGCTGAGCATGGTGTTGAGGTGCTCCATCGACTCCGCCATGATGACTATGTCGTCTGCGAATCGAAGGTGAGTGATATATTCGCCATCGATGTTGATGCCGAATCCTTTCCACTCCATCAGTTTGAACACGTCTTCCAATGCAGCGGTAAACAGTTTCGGGGATAATACATCCCCCTGTCTCACACCGCGCTGCAATTGGATCGGGTTCGTACATCCGTCGTGTAATCGGATCGACATTGAGGCTGCCTTATATATACACTTCAACACTTCGATGTACCGATAGTCAATCTGGCACCGCTGGAGCGACTCCAACACCGCCCATGTCTCGATAGAATCGAAAGCTTTCTCATAGTCCACATAGGCCACACACAACGGCAGATTGTACTCCTCGGCCTTCTCTACTATCTGCCGCAGTGTGTGTATGTGGTCCATGGTACTAAAGCCTTTTCGGAATCCGGCTTGTTCGGGAGGCTGGAAGTGTCGAGCCTGCGAGCTATTCGATTATTGATGACCCTCGAAAACACCTTGTAGACGTGGCTCAGAAGCGCGATGGGCCTGTAATTCTTCAGTAAAGACCTATCGCCTTTTTTATTTATCTATGCTTGTGGCTAACTTTGAAATTTAAGGAGAAACTTTTTGTATCACTATTTTAAAGTCATTCAGTTTACAGGAAGCAAAGCGACTCTAAGGACTGTTATGATGGAGTGCCTGGGATATAAATGTAACAAGTGCCAAAACAATATAACAGTTCTAATACAAAGACCTGATACGTATTAAATCTTAGCGAGTAAATTATTTACGACGTATTCGTCAAAACCATACTTGGGTGCTGTGAACAAGCCTGTTATTTATTTAGATGAGACGTAGATACACGCCCGTGATGTGAAAAAAATAATAACGATGTACGTCGCTGCATTATTGCCCACGATGGAGGTAAAATTATTTTAAAGATAAGGCTTCTAGTGTTTAAGGCGAAATTGAAAACGGAAGATTATCACAATGAAATGAATGGAGGAAATTTCATTAAATAGATTAGAATCACTGATATCGAAACTCCTAAAAAATGTGATGATAGTAATAGATAATAGACAATGCCCCCATACTATAGCAAAGGTACAAAGGTACAAAAAAAGCAGAAATATAGGCATGACTCACGGCAGAAAAGACTATTTGAAGAATATTTCACAAAAGCAGATTTTTAAGTTTTAAGGTTCCTACCCTACAATTGCGTTCTAAATGCTATCTAATATATCTTTCATTTGGTTAAGCGTAGGGTGGCAGAGAATGAAAAATAATGTATGTTTTACATCATCGATTAAATGACTTCCATTGACTTAGATATAATAGATACAAAAGTAGATAAAAAAACTCAACAATCATCAGACGAGCACAACATTAACAGAAGTTCAATTGGCATAGATCGGCCAACGAGATATTCGTAAAGCGTTCTTCTATTCTGCGTGTCGAAAATCAATTCAGTCTATTCATAAGAAACCAGCTATTATATTTTGTGACAATTTCTTTTCATCGTCAGAACTTTTCTACATCCTAAAAAAAATAGTAGCTTCGGGTTAGGAACTATACGGGGTAATAAAATTAGGGGTGCTGAAACTTACTACCGGATGAAAAATCAATGAGAAAGAAAAGAGGGTTACCTATTCATAAGTGGTATGTGATGAAAATAAATTAGCCATTATGCGTTGAGATGATAATAAACCTGTTAACTACTCTATTAAGGTCATTTGTTGGATCTGAACCAGTACAATAACTAAAGAGATATTGCCAAGAAGAGAAACCAAAGATAGATGTTGATTGTCCGCACATTATAAGAGAGTATAATAAACATATGGGGGATGTCGACCTGGCTGATATTTTAATATCAGCTATTGGTATATTAGTTAAGTTATATTTGGCTTTTAATTATATAATGTCAGTGAAAGTATTTCGTTATATGATATACAGATTTCATTTTCAGGACCAATCCCAAAAAATAATCCAAGTTCAACCAGGCCTGTGTCGTCAACCCATTATTGTCCCACTGCTGGGCACGGGTCTTCTCTCAGAATGAGAGAGTTTAGGCCATAGTCCACCGCGCTGGCCAAGTGTGAATTGGTGGTCAACCAGGCCTACAAGTCCCATACACCTAACTGGTGAACCTAACATTGACAAAGAATCTATTATAAATCAATATCATACTTTATTTGTGTTGCGCATCGAGGAAATTTTGACACTGCTTCTCCCAATGATATTGTCAATTTCTAGGAACAGGTATTGAAAATACGTAATGCTGGAGGCAATCCCATGTTCAAAGTTTTAGACGAGTTTCCTCTGCGTTGTCTCTCATTATCTTTGACTAATGCAGTCGTGGAAATAATTTTCACCGTGATGGGAACGATTAAGACAAAATTAAGAAATAGGATGCAACTACCCATGCTGATTGCCGTACACGGATTTTGTCAGTGATAATTTCTTGTTCATGCACAATAATGCTTGTTGTCACACAGTGCCACTTCTGAGTTATTGAGTTAAATCGTTATCTCGACAATGGACTGACCAGCACTGAGTCCTGATTTGAACCCAATTAAGCATCTATGGGACAAGTAAAAAAGTCGACTGCGAGCCAAAGATCCGGCCCCTACTAGCATCGAAGCCTTAAGATCGGCTTTGGTAACGAAGAGGAAGAGATCCCTCAAGATACCGTCCAAAAGCCGAGGTGTATGCGCAATCGACTCAGAGCTATAATTAACGTAATATCCGCAATTATCTTACAGTAATATTATATCAGGAATAAATATTAATTATTTAAGATGAAATTAATATCATTCAGATTTGGTGGACCTGATATTTGCTACGTCTATTATATTTGTATACAATTGGTGCAGAGATATAAATAAAATAATAAGGGTTTCTTATCGTGAATATAACAAAGAGGACAAAATGCAATTGATGGCTGCATAATATTTGAAGAAGGAAATTGTTTTAAGTTTTATTTTTCCTTTTCTGCGCCAATCATCTACGTTTTTAACTCTTTCATAAGTATTTTTTTAAAACTCATAGGAGAATTAAAATTCATAGTATGAATACATATAATAAATTCAGTTAACTGTTAAATTATGTACACACACATGTAAGAAAGAAAATATTCAAAATAAGGATAAGGATAAGCTGAGATTACTGCAATACAGGGATAATTTAGCAAAGGCGATGATGAAATATGATACTGGGCGTTGTGATCCTCATTTCATTAACTCAGGTACTTCCTCAAGGCCCAGTCATGACTCCAGCTTTACAAGTATGCTCAGCTCCAGCTCTAGTGAAAGAGAGATGTACGTTGGATCTCTTGCAAAGAAAACTTGACCAAACGAATCACAACCGATACCAGAAGTTAGGCTGGACAATGTAGGGCAATGGACAATGCTTGCGTCTAAATGTAGACACCCAACATGTTTTTCTCGCTGCCAGGTTTTCACGCACCAAGTGCGTGAAATGTAAGTTATCACACTAACAAATTTCTTGTTAGTGTGATAACTTTCAAAACAATTGTTTCAATATTACATTCCATTATTCACTAGCAGCAAACCTTCAATGCAAAATTCTACAGTCGGAAGTTTTCTGAAAGATGTCAAAAGCCCTTACAAACCAAATATTATTCTCATCTAGAAGAAAAACATTTAGTGAAAATGAAAAAAAAAATGGATAAAAAAGCATCAATGTAAATTGTATAACTGCCGTCTATGATTTCCAAGCCATAATGCCGTGTCCAAAACGTGATGCTTCCAATTTTTATTATATTTCAAAATTTAATGTTCTCAACTTTACTATTTACGAACTTAGATCTAAAGACGTAAACTGCTAAGACGTATCTGTTCTTATTACTGCTCCCATCTGCGTGAATTTGTACATATTAAAAGAACCTACAAAGATAGGTTGACGCTAGATATACTTTTTCCGAAGGCAATCGCATATGGCGATACTCTATGGGCGGTGTGGATCATTTTGGTTATTTCTGATCATGTTATCCAATAAATCGAAAATCTCGAAAGTACTGGATGCGATTGTTTATTTTTACGTTTGATTTCGCCATCATGAATGCATACGTTACTTATAACACAACCCGTGTAGTAACTAAACACTCGCACATGAACTTTAGATTGAAATTAGCACGTAGTTTAACCCTAGATCGACGACGACGAAGGTTAGTATTAACGTTACTTTTTATGTCTTTTAATTTATTATTTTTATATTTCGTAGACGTATTTATGTAAATTAATACTGTTTATTATTTGTTATTTCAGGTACAATTCTTCAATTATTATTACAACAAGAAAGCGACGATGTAAATACGTCAGGGAGTGAGATAGAAGACCACGTTGAGGTTGATCCAGCCTATGAAACGGATGCTGAGGATGAAGTTCCTTTGATTCAACAGCCAATTTTGAGTCAAGATAAGTAATAATACATCTACCCTACCATCTAATGAGGACTCCATTCCTAATTCTTCAGTACAACCTAGCGATTTTATAATACGACCATCGCAGAACATTCTTCGGGGAAAAGACAAACACAAGTGGTCTTCTCTAAAGTCAAAGTCACAAAGCAGAGTAGCTTCAAGAAATATAATTCATGTTAGACCTGGACCTACACGTTCATGTAAAAATGAACTGGACCCATTACAATGTTTTTTTGTTTTTTATTACTGACGATATCATAGACATTATTGTGACTCATACCAATACAGAGATAGCAATAAAATCTCAAAAATATAAAAATATAAAAGCTACTCAGAGACCGACAAATACTAATGAAGTCAAATCCCTTATTGGTATCATCAAGAGATCATAGCCATCAAGAGAAATATTTGATGTGACTTTTTGTGGTAATTGTTACCGCAGTACAATGTCTGGTGAAAGGTTTGATTTTTTAATAAGCTGCCTCAGATTTGACGACAAATCTACGCAACAAGAACGGAGAAAAGTCGATGTTTTCGCACCATTTCGAAATATATGGGAACTGTTCATAACTAAATGTCGAGATAACTATAAACCCGGTTGCTACCTTACAATTGATGAACAATTGCTTGGTTTCAGAGGTAGATGCCCCTTTCGTATTTATATACTTAATAAACCTAATAAATATGGTATAAAAATTGTGATGGTTGTAGACAATGGTACAAAGTATATGGTAGATGCAGAACCCTATCTGGGTTCTTTTACTAAAACAGATGGAGTACCCCTTGGTGAATATTTTGTTAAAAAATTGACACGCACTGTTCACGGCACAAATAGAAACATTACTATGGATAATTGGTTCACTTCAGTTCCATTGGCCAAAAGTTTAGTAAAAGAGCCATATAAGTTGACGTTAGTTGAAACTCCCAGGGCAAACAAAAGAGAGATACCTGTAGAATTTCAAAATGAACGCACAAGAAGAACTGGAACAGCTATGTTTTGTTACGACAATGAACTCACCATGCTTTCTTACAAACCGAAACCGCAAAAGGTAGTAAATTTACTGTCAACATGTGACGAAGAAGGTACCATAAATGAAACCACGAAAAAACCCTCAATGATTGAGTTTTACAATCAAACTAAAGGAGGGGTAGATAGTTTGGACCAAATGTGTTCCCTTGCTTCTTGCAGTCGAAAAACACGACGCTGGCCGTTATGTAGTTTTTATGGAATGCTCAACATTGCATTCATAAATAGTTACGTTATTTATATACACAATACTATAGAGGCTAATAAAAAACCTTTATCGAGGCGTGAATTCTTGAAAGTTCTGCATCATAAGCTGAGTGAATCCTACATGCAAAAAAGATTAGCAATTCCAACCCTTCAAACTGCTCTGCGGGACTTAATTACACAATTTTTTAACACGGGAGCAAGTAGGAGTTAAACTTCTACAACTGAGCCTGAACAAAATAATACGGTTGATGTACAAAAAAAAGCGGAAAATATGTGCCTTATGTCCCTCTACAAAGCGAAGGATGACTAAGAGTAGTTGCACCAAGTCCAAAAATTCGTTGTGCGGCGAACACAAACTTGACGTTTGTCACAAATTTTTATTATTTCAAGTTTTTTTTTTATAATTTAGTTATAACTAATTAAAGAACGCATTTTAAAAATGTTACTATTGTTAATTTTGCATGAAAACTTTGGTCTCATTCATAAGGCTGTTAGATTATTAAATTTGTTATTTTTTTTATCTAATTATAAGAAATAAGACAAATAAATACTATTTAGTGATAATAAAGAGAAATACGTACGCATTTGGTTTTATTAATTCCTGAAACCCCCTTCATTAAGTACCGTAGTCGCAACGACGAAGGTTTGTGATAAGCGTTGAAAAATAAGGTTAGTGATCTAGGGTTAATAGATAATTTTGCAAATATGATATGATATAAAATATGTAAGCCGGTTGTATTTAAGAATAAGAAAGGAGGTAATTTTGATGATGATAAAGGAAACTGGGCATGCTTCATACAATCTTGAGCAAGAGATGGAACAAATTGGAAATATTCTAATTTGAAAGCTTATATGCTAATTAATCATTCTTGAAAATTTCATCTAGTTAATTAATTTTGACTTCAATGGAAACATGTTTTCATAAAGGAGTAATCTGCTTAAAATCGATATTTTTATGTTGGGTACGTTTTTTTCATCTAACGCCAGTTTTCGCTCTGCAGAATTTCCAAACATCAAAACAAATACCTAAGTATACAAGTATAATATGGAATTTTGATTCACGTATTACGTAAAAGCATTAGATGTTCACCATAAATGTAATGTTTAATATAAAGGTGCCATCTAAAACTTATGATTTAAGACTACGGAATTATTTTGTAACTTTCTGTTGTAGATCATCAAGAGCGTCGTATGGAGATGATGCCTTAAGTCATGTGCAGTTAAAGCGGGATGGTAAACTTTGTACCGTGAAATGTAAAATATGCCCTGAACACAAAGTACGTACAAAGATACGTACATACAAAGATACAAAGTAACGTTAGTTGTTGACGAAGAAAATGATATCATACATTCCGTAGAATGTCAGGATTGTGTTGGAAAATATATAACAGCCAAAGATATGTCTAAGAGCAGCCCCAGTTTGCTACCAAATCCAAGTGTCCTTATGAAGTTTTTAGAACAGGGAAGAAAAAGAAAACTTTTTGACTGAAATATCAAACAAATTCTTTTATCAGTGACACAGCCAGCGCTTCAATGCATCAACTTGTTTTAAAATGTTGAAGGTTGAAGAAATGTTAAATGAGAAAATTAAAGAAACCAGAGAGCAACAGAAAAGTAGCCTCTGGTATAAATTAAGATATGGACGTCTTACAGCATCAAAGGCTTTTGAAGTAAGTCGATGCAAAACGCATGATGGGTCTGGAATTTGCTCACCCATATATCAAAATGGGTGGACAAATTCCAGATAGCTTAGTGAGAGATACCTTGAAGCTAAAACTTAATAAAAAAAATTGAAATGTGGTGTCATATTAAGTAAAAAGTATCCTATGATTGCTGGCTCACTTGGTGGTATCTGTGAAGATTGCATCATAGAAATTGAGTGTTTAACAAGTTCAAAAACATTCGTAACTTACATTAAAGATGGGAAGCCTGTAAACAAATATTGTCCAAATGTACTTGGCAAAAATGAAAGATTGTATCTTTTGTGTAGCAGACCCTGACTTTAGTGAAAATAAATGGTTGATATTTTGCATGTTGCATTTGACACATTGTTACAAATATTATAAATAAAAATTTGTTGCATAAAAAGTGCCATTCATTGAATGCGGTTTTTAGTTTTGACTTTAATGATGCAAATAAGCCAACATCGAATGTGTGAAGACGGTGAATTGTGTGTGGTGGAAATGAAAGACTTTCATGATTGTTGCATAAAAGCAATATCGGGTTTCCTTCGTGATTTCGTCGTTCGTCGATCGTGTTTCTGGATGTGCTTTAGGACATCAACATAAATGCTCAAGTTAATCTAACCACTTCTTGTGGCTACACCCAAGGATCCTTCTGTGCTCCACCTTCTATGAAGTGGTTTTGGATGTGCATAGAACAGTTGAGATACCAGATTTGTGATAGTTGAAAATCTGATCGGCAGTAAAATTTTATTTGCGTTATATAATCTCCAGGTTCTGAAAGAAAACTTGTATTTTCAGGTTTACGCAAACAAATTTTTTTACGGCGTTTTCGTATGACCAGTCTGCTTCCGCCATTTTATTATCATTCGAAATTGTAGGGTACTTAATTTTATTGGCCTTAATAAATTCATATACACGTTTTTTTTTTTAAATTTGACGCACAACATTCCGTATTAAATCTTAAAACACTCGTAAAATATATTTACTCAAAAGAACCTTTTCTGTTTTCGTAAAAACTTCCTGAGATGCAAATTAGGTTCAAATACACGAGTTTCACTTACCTCACCTATCGTGTGTTTTGCCTATTTTTTTTTTGTTACGGCTTTGTAAAGTGTGTGGCATTAAGTGCATAATTGCTGTTGATTTCTGAAAAGAAAGTTTGATAAGATGATGATGAGAAAACAGGAAAGACATTAAATTTGTAATATCCCAAAACATACAAAGTTATCTTATTTGGCATCATTTAATGACAGAAATTACCAGTGCTTAAGAAAAAACCGAATTATGGCCTCACTTTATTTTGAACCAGTTGTACGAAGCAAATTGAAAGTTTACAAGTTGTACTGTAAGAAATGTAACAAACAGAACAAAAAACCCGCCTCTTGATGGTTATTCGATCAAATATTCAATGAAAAAAATTTAAGCTTATTTTTGCCTAAGGAAGATCAATACGATTTGTGTTGTACGATGTAGTAAAAATCATTGAAGCCAAATATCATGAACATATATCAAAAGAAGGCTAGAGCTAGACATTAAAAACCTCAATGTAAATTAAGAGCTACCAATAAACGAGTAAATGTCTTTACACATGAGTTACATTCTTCACACATGACTTATATTCGGTACAGCTGTGTCGTAAACTTGAAGCAATAGATAGCCAATTGAAGTGCAATATATTCTAAGACAAAATTATGAGTTCACAACTTCACTATCTACAATCTTGAAAACAAAGACGTGCGCTATTACTGGTTCGATGAGCGTACTGCAGGGCTGATGGGTTCTGCGTATATGTCCTGCATAATACACTGTTTGAAAAAAAAACGTTGCCTAAGAAGCTGTTTCTTATAATTCTAGTGCAATAGAATTTCAAATCAAACACAGAGACATCTATCTGCCTTCGAAGTGCGTGTGTTTTTCAAAGGAAGCTAGTCTTCAGCAGTGAAGACGGGAGTGAACATTAGAAAATGATGAAAAAAACAATAAATGAACTTTTAGAAGACTCTTTGTATTGTTGGTTTTTACAAAAATCAACTGGACAGCCGATATGTGGTCCTTTGCTCTGTAATAAAAAAGCATTACAATTAAATAAAAAATAGGCGATTAATCCTTTGTGGCAAGTAACGAACGTACAGATTTAAATCTCGTTATGGAATTCGCGATTTGGAAATACAAGGTGAAATATGTCAGTTAATACAAATGCAGCAAACTTTTTTAAAGATGATTTTAGGAAGTTAAAATCTTGAGCTTCTAGGCGAGGGAATTCAGCTCCAGTATATAAAACTAGCAAAAAGCGAATAATAATATTACTTTGCGCTAACGCTACTGGGATCAATATAATATCTTTGATTCTCATTGAAAATATAAAAAAAAACATGTTTCAACAATATCAGGGTGCCCTTAATTTATAAAAATCAAAAAAGCGCGTGGATTAAGTCTGACATATTAATTTACTGGTATGACAATACTTTTATCCCTGAAGTAAAAAAAAACAAAACAAAATTGGAGAACAAAGAAATGTACTACTTTTAATAGATAATGCGTCAACTCATCCTACGACTGAACTGTTATAGAAAATGGAAAGTTTAAAGAAAAATAACGTAGTTATAATGCTGCAGAACTATTGGAAACTGTAGGAAACGGAGTACCAAGTATGACACCTGAACAAAAACAGGTATTTGACCGTGTCTGCCATAGTGTAAACAATACTTTGGGACAAATTTTATTTCTCGATGCACCGAGGTGGAACTGGGAAGACGTTTCTCAGTAAATTAATATTAGCCCACTTAAGGAATCAAAACACAATTGCACTTGCAGTTGCTTCCTCAGGTATAGCAGCGACTTTGTTACCAGAAGGCAAAACAGCGCATACGATGTTCAAACTACCAATAAACCTTGACCGCACGGAAAATCCAGTATGTGGTATTACTAGAAACAGTGACAAAGCGCAGGTTATCCGGGAGTGTAGTTACATCATCTGGGTGCACTATGGCTCATAAAAAGGCCATAGAGGCAGTGGACAGGACTGTGAGGGACATCAGGCACATAGACCAACCCATTGGTGGAATAACTGTTCTTTTTTGTGGCGACTTCAGAGAAATTCTACCGGTGATACCACGAGGAACACGAGCTGATGAAGTCAGAGCTTGCCTTAAAAGGTCGAGTCTATGGCAACATATTATATCCATGCATTTAACAACAAATATGCGGGTGAGACTCGGAGATGACCCACATGCACAACAATTTTCAAATTTATTATTAAAAATAGGCGAGGGAACTTATGCAAATGATTAAGGAAAAGTAGCTTTAAATGATGAGTTGTGTTGTACTGTTTCGTCCCTGCAAGAGCTAATATTTGCGGTTTACGGAGACATGAGCAGCGTTACGCATCAGCACAATACTTGGTTATGCAAAAGGTCTATTTTAACTACTCGGAATGACCAAGCATCTGCAATAAATAATGAAATACTGTCACATATTCAAGGAGAAAGTCAAGAGTATATCTCTATTAATAGAATGATGGATCAAGAAGAGTCCACTAATTACCCCCATAAAATAAAATCGGCGTTCCTATTATTCTTCTTCGTAATTAAAGTCCTCCCAATCTTTGTTACGGCACTCGGTTGAAGGACGTTAATTTACAACCTAACTTAATTGAAGCTGAAATTTTAACCGGTTGTGGTGCCGGGGAAAGTGTTTTTATTCCTTGAACACCATTGATTCCCAACAATTTTCCATTTCAATTTAAGATAATACAGTTTCCTGTAGCTTTGTGTTACGCCATAACAATAAATAAGGCTCAAAGTCAGACTCTAGGAGTTGCTGGCGTAGATCTTACCGCGAGTTGTTTTTTTCACACGGGCAACTTTACGTAGCTCTTTCCCGTGTGAGCAGTCCAAGAAATCTTCATGTTCATATTCCGGACGAGCTCACTAACAATGTTGTGTATGCTGAAGCTCTCAATTAACTTTCTGTCGCATTGTCACGATCACTTTTTTATTTTTGCAAACTTTTCGTCACTGTCAGTAATTTACTGCTACACAGTACTTATCAAGGTCGGAATTACTATGAAAAAAATACTTACTACAGAACGCGAGCTCAACAGCAGTAGCTCAATAGAGGGATCTCCTTAATTATTATAGGCCTAGCCGTATTTGGGTCCAATAGATATTTATAAGATGTCATTGTCAGAGTTACTCAAAATGGAGAAAGACACGCGAAGACCGACATCCGCGCGGACGGAGTAGCGGGCGGAAGCTATTACAATAAAATTAAAATTTAAAATGGCAACCTTTTGACTTTACGAAATGGCGGTTGTGTTTTGGCAATTAAAGTTTTGAAATCACTTTAAAGTAGACTGGATTTCTGTTTGCGACAGTGGTATCCGAAGTATTTTTATTGCTTTCAGAGATATTCTTGTGCCTAAAGAGTGTTGAGATGAGCTTCTGTTCCTCCGCCTTTACGTTAAGAATACCTGAGAAATAATTTATAGACATTTTGTGCGTAGTGTTAACCCATTACCGTGTGTTTTTAAACCAACCAGTACATTATGTCGCATTCACCAACATCTTGTTGTGTTCCTGGATGTTCTGGTGGCCATGGTTTAATATCACCATATTTATTATTTGTGTTTTGCTCATTTTTACCTTGCCAGCGCTTCTCACCTCACATCATTGAATTAACAATTATTAATACAAAAATAATCATTGTATAAAGCATAATAACCACTCCAATCATTATATAAAAGCTTTTAATTATAACATCTATGGTACAAAAATTCGGCAAATTGACAGACACCAATTCTGTCATGATTGCAGTTTAAAACACTTGAAAATTAATATCTGAATTCTTGCATTAAGCTTCACACACAAGAGATTAATGATCTATTAATAAATAGATGAAATAAATATATTAAATGTTTTTTTTCTAGATGTAAGATTACATCACTGCCCTCATCCCGAATCCGACGTCGAAAGATTTAGAACATGGGTTATGAGAGTTGGTGGTGACATAGTGGGACTTGAAAATATGTTTATTTCCAAGAATAGAAGAATATGTACCCGC
Source organism: Spicauda simplicius (assembly GCA_949699795.1). Taxonomy (NCBI): domain Eukaryota; kingdom Metazoa; phylum Arthropoda; class Insecta; order Lepidoptera; family Hesperiidae; genus Spicauda; species Spicauda simplicius. The sequence goes on along the minus strand of OX453072.1, from coordinate 11,700,940 downwards.
CACTTTGAACCAGTTTATCAATATACAAGAAAATTAAGTAAAACTGCTATTCCAACTTTAAATTTGGGTGTTTATAGGAATTTACAGATTATAAGTTTAGAGACTGATTATTGCATATTGACAGTGGCGTAACTACAGGGTGGCAAGTCGGCAAAATGCCACGGGCCCCCAGCTGGAAGGGGCCCCCGGTCAGAGGAGAACCCCAACTCCCAGCATTTATTATTTATCATACATGTTTAGTAAAAAAAGTTTCGTCTTTGATTTTTTTTTTACCTACTGAGTTGCATAAGCAAGTTCAAAAATGTATTAAAAATTCAAAGGATTTGTAAAAAAAAAGTTGTAACCCAGTTTTAGAACGTATCCGATGCCACGCGTGTTGGTATTACTGCGGATGTTCGGGGAATTCCCGCTGTAAGTTTCGGTCAACAGCGCTTTGAGTATACTTACCTACGCGTCCCGACAATTTGACGCTCTCGGGGAATCCCCGATTCAAGTTTGTATATAAGAAAGAGTCCACTATTCTATTATTACGCAAGCTCTCAAGCAGTTAGCTGTTTATTATTGTAAGAATTGGGTGTTTGTTGCAAGTGAGAATATATTTAATAAGTCAATTGGGAAAATAGGTTGACTATGTCTACGCGGTAAGAATTTAATTCTAATATTTAAAATAATTTATAAGATAACAATCATTTTAATTTTTAATCTACCTATAAAAGCACAAATCACTATTTTGATATTTCGTAACTACCAAAACTATTTACCTATGTTCATCGTTCTTTCAATAATTATAAAATTGCACGCTTGAATTAAGCATTGAACAAACTGGTGGACTTTCGTTACATACATTTGTACGGTCGCTTTTTTGGCATTTCTTAGCAATCAGATTTTTCATTTTATAAAAACTATAGTATTATTACAAACTTTTTACGGTGTTGTTTTAGAAAGTATCAGAGTGGAAGCGAAAAACGAAAGCGAAAGAAGGAGTCTGAAGAACAAAACAAAAAGTTACCTAAAATAAGTCAGTACTTTAAGAATGAAGATAGTATAGAAGAACAATCAAATGAACAGTGCGTCAGAAGGGCAGAAAATGATGTCGTCATAAGTGGTAATATCGCAGAGCCCGATAACAGTGAATATATTAAGATTCAGAGCAACCACAACCCGGTACGAGCAAATCTTCAAACGAATCATTTTTAAATATAGAAAAATTAAAATCTTTACCGTACGTTACTGATAAAGGTAACTTCAAAGAACTCAATGATCAAGTAAAACGGTTTGTGATCGAAAACGGACCCTGTAAACCAAAAGGCTCCTTTTTAAGGGATAGTAACAAAAGATCTTTCTTGGATAGATATTATTACAGTATTTCTAAATCTGGCGTAAAGTTAGAACGTACGTGGCTGTGCTATTCCCTATTGCTGCAAAAAGCATATTGTGAACCATGTTGGTTATTCACAAGTAGGGCATCTAAAAATATACAAAATATTTGGATGGAAGGCTATGATGATTGGAAACATATTGTGGAAGCCATAGAAAGACATGAGACATCGAAAGAACATTTGCATTCATGCTTTGTACATCGACAGTGGCAATTACATGGAACACTAGATGAAGAGCAAGAGTCCATTATCAAGAGAGAAAAAAATTTTTGGCGCCAGGTACTCACTAGACTCCTTGATGTTACTCTAACACTTTCAACTTGTAATTTAGCTTTTCGTAGCCATAGAGAACTGGTATATGCCCACGATTCAGGTCCAAAAGGAAATTTTTTGAGTATTGTTGAGTTATTAGCCAAATACGATCCTATTTTACAAGAGTTGCTAAGCAAACCTAAGGGCCAGATTAAATACTTAAGTCCAAAAATACAAAATGAGCTCATTGCTGTTCTGGTTCAAAAAGTGGAAAATGCTCTGGTAAATGAAATAGTAACCGCACCATTTTATTCCATTTTATTTGATACTACTCAAGATATTTCCAAAACAGATCAATTGTGTGAACTTTACCGTTACTGTATAATCGAGAAAGATGAAAATGGAACTCCAAAGACTCTTGTAATTAAGGGCCGGCACTCATATGACGGAGCGCAGCGCAGCGCATTTTTTGCTGTCAAACTATTATCGTCATTGTCCCTTTAGAAATAATATCCAAAATTAAATAACAGCAATTTATTTCTGAGGAGCATGGAAGCGCATGCTCGCGCATCCGCGCGCATTCGCGCGCATCCGCGCGCATTCTCCCAGTAATTAGCGCGAATTTCGGCTAGTGTGTGATTCGTTAAGAAAATTTCGCGGGCATGCGCTGCGCTGCGCTGCGCTGCGCTCCGTCATATGTGCGCCGGCCCTAAAGAGTCATTTTTAGGATTTCATGAGGTTAAGGATCAAACTGCCTTAGCAATGTCCAAGCAGATAATAAAATCCATAAATGACAAAAGTATTTCTCTCAATAAGTGCCGTGGACAAGGGTACGACGGAGCTAATACCATGAAAGGCACTTATGGCGGAGTTCAAAAACTCATAAGAGATGTAGAGCCAAATGCAGTGTATGTCCATTGTGCTGCTCATAATTTAAATTTGGTGGTAAATGATGCAGTAAAAGAGGTCATAGAAATACAAACATTATTCGAAACTGTGCAACAAATTTATAATTTTTTTGGCCATAGTATTAAACGATGGAATATATTATCTAGTTTTATATCTGACAATAAAGGAGAGACCCGGGTATCATCAAATTCAGTAACATTAAAAACAATGAATCCAACTAGATGGGCAGGACGCTTCGATGCCATGTTTGCTTTAAAAGTTCGGTTTGTTGATGTTCAAAAAGCGCTTACAAAAACTATTTTATTAAATTCCAAAACAGATGAGAGAAATGAAGCTATCTTGCTGAAGAAGAAGATAGAAAACTACAATTTTACTATGTTGTTAGTTTTCCATTGCAAAGTCTTGCAAACTATAGACGCGGCTTCTAAAGCACTTCAGTCTAAAGCCATCGATCTTTTAAATGCTTCAAAGCGTTTACAAGTATGTCTAGAACAACTTGAAAAGTATCGAAATGAATTTGAAGATTTAAAAATGGAGGCAAATAGAATTGCAACGAAATGGTCTATAAACCCTGAATTTCCTAAAACTCGTCAGAGAAAAGTGAAACGTCATTTTGATGAAATTTGTGAGGATGAACGTCTCCAAGATCCTGAAAGCTTGTTTAAAGTGAACGTATTCTATCGTGTATTAGACATAATCATATCTTTTATGACCCAAACTGCACGGAGAAAATAATTATACTATTGTTTTTGAATTTGAACTTTAAAGCAAGGATTTTGTACTTGGTTTGGGTCGTCGCACTTTTTCGGCAAAAGTTATTAGATGTATTGCTTTGTTTTCGACAAGGGAATTTGTTTAGTGCAGTGTTCGAAACTTACGGCATCGCATGTGTACGTTCGTTCCTTCCGTAACTTAAGTTTACTGAATTTTGTTTGATCCCTCTATCGACGACTTACGCTTGTGTTTTTGGACTTTCATGATTGCTAAACATCGCGACCTCGGCTAGTATTTATGGACTTTATGATTGCACTTATGACAACTTCGGCTAGTATTTTTGGACTTTTTGATTACATATAAGAACACATCGGCTAGTGTTTCTGGACTTCCGGCAATCACATCTTTGCATTAACTTCAGTGACGGTTTCATAAAATTGGTAAGTAATATTTATTTAAAATGTTGTTACTATAATAAGTTATTACACTTACATTTATTAATAAAAACGATCGTGTATTTTATATAAGTTAATAGTGAAATATAAAATATGATCGTACAAAACGTACAAGTATATAAAAACAAATTATTTTTGTCTTAGGTTATGGATCCCTTTGGTAATCCAATACCATCCTGCTCATGGGAAAGTCCTAATTGGGATTTCCCAGGCATCGAAGACACTCTCGCAGCCATGGAACCATTAAGTTCAACGCCCCCCATGCATCAGCCAGCTTCAACTTTGTTTGACTCAGAGTTATTGGGGATATTGGCTGGAAATATTCTCGACGAGATAGATACAGATGTTGACCTTGAAGACAATTCCGAAGGCGACTTCGAACTTGATAATATTGAAACCACTGAGTTGGAAGAAATAATAATTCCTGTTAATGCACCTAATGATCAATGGCGCCCGGGGAATCCTGATGACGAAATCGAGCTCCCTTTCACAAAAACAACTCGTGTAAAAGAAGTAATAGCTGATACACCAATAAGCTATTTTGAAGCTATTTTCAATAATGACCTGCTTAGTTTAATAACTCGTTCCACCAACGAGTACGGGGAGTACTTAAAAACTACAAGCACGGCAGTAAACAGCAGAGCTAAGTCTTGGAAACCCATAAGCTGCGGTGATTTGAAATTATTTTTCGGGTTATTGTTTCACATGGGTTTTATAAAAATAAATCGACTTTCCGATTATTGGAAAAGAGACATCTTTTTTCATCAATCAGTATACTCGGATGCGATGTCTCGTAATACCTTTTTATTAATTTTAAGAATGTTATGTGTGAATATGGGGGGAACTACAAGCTACTGTAAAATAAAACCGATGATTGATTTTTTTAATAAAAGAATGTTAGACTTATATTATCCCACAAAACATTTAGTAATTGACGAGTCAATGATGTTATGGAGAGGAAGACTTCTATTTAGACAGTACATGAAAGGGAAAAAAATAAGTATGGTTTGAAGTTTTATGTACTTGCCGACCAGTTGGGAGTTGCCCAGAAAATACATTTGTACGGTGGTGCAAGGGATTTGTTTGTTGGTGGCTCAAATCACGTTAAAAAAGTAGTTTTGTATTTAATGAACGAATATATAAATGCGGGACACCATTTGTTTATTGACAATTTTTATTCAAGTGTAGACCTGGTGGCAGATTTATATAATAAAAGTACATTTTGTACTGGCACACTAAGAAACAATAGAAAAAATAACCCAAAAACTGTTATAAATACTAAATTAAAAAAGGGCGAGTTATGCATACAGCATAAAAATAATATCTGCGTTATCAAATGGATGGACAAAAGGAAGATCTTGGCCATTTCATCAAAATATAATGGCATTTTAGAAAATACTAGAAATCGCAGGGGGCAAATAAAACTGAAACCACAGATAATTAGACACTATAATGAAAATAAGAGTGCGATTGATCGTCATGATCAAATGCTGTCGTACTACTCGTGCGAGCATAAATCTCTAAGGTGGTATAAAAAAGTAATTATTCATATAATGCAATGTATTATGATTAATTCTTTCTTTCTGTACAATAAGTATGCCTCAAGCAGCAAAATATCTTTATATGACTTTCGCTTAAAAGTCATAAAATCAATTGTAGAGCCCAATTTGCCACCAAGTTTACAGCTTCCGTTGGGTAGAAATGTCCACTGCATTACGAAATTAGAAAAAAACCAAAAAGGTAAAACCAAACGCAGACGATGCATCCATTGTTGGTCATCAAAAAAAAAAAAGGGTAGCAACGTTGTTTGCCTGTGAAAACTGCCCCCAACAACCAGGCTTGTGCATAGAATGTTTTAAACCATATCATAGATATTGATAATTATATAAATCAGACTTGTAATTATGTGATGATTATTAAGGCAAATCAGTCTTAATACGAGTATTATAGATATTACAATAAATCCGACTCAAAATTATTACTATTTTGTGCATGCACTTACAAAATGATTATTGTACGCTAATAAAAATAAATATTTGGATGAAGCAAATCAGTCTTTTCTTTTCTCTTCTAATATATAAAAATTATCTCCAGTTTCTTTGGTACAATGATTAAACCTTTCATCCACTACATAATATGTATTAATTAGGTAGATTTAAATCTATTAAAGATGTTAATTATTTCTTTCATTACGTCAAAGCGAGCTTAACCATGATAATTGGCTAACTCGCATGCCACAACGCTTCCGAAATACTCATTGCACCGAATCTCTAAATCTGTATTGTTTGCGCATGTTATCCCCGATTCAGTCATTGTACTATTTTCTCGATGCCTGATCGTATTTGTACATTCAGTAGTCATAGTACCAATTTCCTTTGTTTTTTTTAAAGTTATCAATTTCTTCTGAATCAGATAGGCATTTTTGATCATCACGAAGCTCATTTGGAGATTCCGTAAAAACGTCTTGAGATTCGTAATCATAACAATCCGTCGTGCGCTCTGAAAAGTGAAGTACTTATTAAGAAATTTATAGTTGTATACTTTTGTCAAAAAAACCTAACTAGTTTTATTCATTTATTTGGTTTTTCCACGTAGCAATGAAGTTCAATAGCTACAGCTGCTGGTTCAAAATGTTGTGCTGCCGCAACACGGATGATGCTAATCAAAACACGCTCACTCAATACCATATCCTCTCGAAATATTATTATCATTCAGTTTATTAATTATAAATCACGCATACGTTCGTTTTACGTTAAATTATCAATAATTTAAATATATAATATAATTTTAATTTAAAAAACGTGCAGGAAATCCGGCGCAATTTTTTTGTACAAAATTATCATAATGAGACAATTGTGAAATATTCAAATGGGTACAATTATCCTTTTGGTAAAATAATTTGGAAATCAACCCCATTGCTAGAGATGCCCCCAAAATCATTTGAGTTAAGTTACCTACCTAATTTACACAAATTCAGAGTTCGTAAGAGTAAAAAACAGATTAACCACTGAAATACCAATAAAAACAGTAAAAAACTACCAAAGGTTGACAATCTCTTACAAAATTACGATAATTACTCACCTAGAAATCTATTTCCAGCCATAATTCCAGGTTGAACCTCACTACTGTATTACAATCACCCTGATTCTTGCTCATCACACAGCAGACTAACTAAAACTCGTTGCTAAAGTCGAAAATTAGTCGAAAAAAGAATTTAACGTAGTCCCAGTGCCGCTGAACACGCCTGGCGGGTCCATGTTTGACTAGATGCAATGCCGCCGACACACCTGGAGTGTCCGCATGCTTTTGTATGGCGGCATTGCAACGAACTTCATGAAAATTGAGGTGGCATTGAACGTGTTAATCAACTGAGATCGCGTTTCCTTGGAATGAATGAAATTGTTTCCAATTTCAGTGTCTTGCAACCTGCCACTTTACAAAATTTGAACGATACTGATTTGTTGGAGAAGGCTTTAGCATTTGTCCATCTATATAAAGAAGATATATCCATCTCGTTTTGCAAGGAAATTCTCAGTTTTCGATCCTCTTTTAGACACGAAATAGAAACATCATCTTCTATAAGAGAACTTGCTGACTTATTAATAATAAAAAATCATTTTATATCTTCAAGCTTTCCTGAAGTGTGCACTGCATTTCTATTATTTCTCACCATTCCTGTGACTACGGCTAGTGCCGAGCGATCGTTTTCAAAACTGAAATTGATAAAAACTTATTTAAGAAATTCTATGGGACAAGACAGGTTAAGCAACTTAGCTATTCTATCCATCGAAAATTCTATGGCCCCAAAATTTGAACTTTGATGATATCATTACCACTTTTGCTGAACAGAAAGTCCGAAGGAAGGAATTTTAATAATTAACATTTTATATTTTGAACAACTTGTGTGCTTTTAACAATATGATTATTCGGACTGCGTATATCAAATTGCTTTTTTTGTTGTTCAAATCATTTTGACTACTCTATGTGCCCATATCAATAAGATGCTGACTGTACTTTTTTTTTTTTTTTATTTGAAATGGGCTTGCTCTTGACCACAATCATGTCTAAGCTATGATGTGGTCTACGATGGAGCGAGCTTACCCAGAAGATGCCTATTCACGTTACTTTTGAAACACCCAGGGTTATAATTAGGTATTTTTATTTTAAAGTGAATTATTAGAAAATCAAGTACCTAAGTATAATTATAAAGTTTGTATGTACCTACTTAACGTAGTGATTTATTATTGTACACTTACAAGTAAAAGTGTATAAATAAGTATTATAAAATAAAAAAATATTATTATTGTTGGTTCATTTTTTTTAAATTGGAGGGAGGGGCCCATCCGATGAATTTGCCACGGGCCTCGAACGGTATAGTTACGCCACTGCATATTGATTTAAGTATTAATGTTGGTTTGCAGGATTTTTCATTATATTATATGTAATGTAGTATAATTTGAAGTACTTTTGTTTTCTTTGTCAGAAATTTGTCAATTAACACCGCCAAATAGACTTCACTATACGTACTGTTTATTAATTTGTTATTTACTCTATTGCCATTTACTACTTTACATTTACATAACGAAAGTAAAGTAATGAAAACATACTTATCCCTTAATTTGATTTTGTTCACTGTGAGAAACATATGAGAAAAAAAATGATTTCGTTATATTTTTACACCAAATTCGTATTTTTTGTAATATTATCATACCGTATATAATATTTTTTAATAGTAAAGTAGTAGTAAGTAGTCTACGCACCTGGCAACACTTTTACTTGTCATTGTCAAAGCAAAATGTCGGCGCCTCGCGGGTCGTCTATGTTCCGCAAGGTAAATATAAAGATTTTACTTGATTTTCTATTGTTTCAAGTATTTTAATGCTTTCACTAACTTATCTAGACTATTTGTTATATTTTGGTGTGTGAATTATGTGCCTTAATGTGAATCCTCAAGTTTTATGACCCGCCAAAAGCTTATGTTTATTGTGATGAACATTGCCAAATAACCTATAAAGTACCTACAATTTGTTATGTTCATCACGGTGAACGATGCCAAATACCTAATGATAAATTAATCCAAAATAGTTATGTCTTTTTTTTTAACATTTTGAAGTTATGAGTTTTATTTTGCTTATTTCGGTATTTTCTGTTGCCAACAGCATACTTTGCATGGACGCACGGCAAAAATATTGGCGCTTGTGCCTATACAGCATGCTCCCTCAGATACCAGTGATAGGTCCGACATGGACAATGAATTGGCAGATCTGCATACTCCAAGTTTAGCTTCATCATCAGCACCATCTTTAGATTCATCTTTAGAGCGAATGCATATTTTAAGCAGTCCTGAACCTGATGCTGAAGATCATGACACTGGGGACGATCCACCTGAATTTGATTTTACAGAAACATCATTGCAATTGACTCCAGTTCTACGTCAAATTTGCCCAGCTACACCGACTAGAGAACCGAACTACGAGAACATACCTTCCTTATCTTCTATAACATTTCTTCCGTCTGAAGCCCCTTTATCAACTCCTGAAAGTGCTACCAGGAAAACTCGAGCCCAAAGGCACATTACTCCAGTGATGGCTAAAAGACGAAAGAAAGTTCCGAAATTTGTACTAACCTATAAATGGAAAAAAAGCGTCACCTTCCGTCACCAAGCTACAATTGAAGAAAACCAAGACCATAATATAATGAATGCCTCTTTCCTGCCCACTGCAGATTCCCTAGAATATTTTAATTTATTTTTTCTTCAGACATTGTGACCGATATTACCGTACAGTCAAATCTATACTCTGTTCAAAAAACTGGCAAATCTATTCAAGTGACAGAAGACGAAATGCGTGATTTTATAGCTATCCATATACTTATGGGTATTGTCTCAATGCCTAGTTACCTAGACTATTGGAGCAGTAGATTCCGGTATGCTCCGATAGCAGATCTAATGAGTTTAAAACGCTATCAACAGATTCGTAGATTTCTACACTTTGCTGATAATAGCTTAGAAGATACTGATAGATATTACAAAGTAAGACCAATAGCAGAAAAAATAAGAAAAAACTGTTTGCTGCAAGAAAATGAAAACAAATTTAGTATAGATGAGATGATGATTGCTTATAAAGGAAGAAAGGCAGGCAACAGAAAGCAGTACATGAAAGATAAACCCAACAAGTGGGGATTCAAAAATTACGTGGGAGCTGGAGTAAGTGGCATGATTTATGACTTTATCCTATATGGAGGAGAAGATACATTTCGTTTTCATAAATTCACTGAACAAGAAATTTCAATTGGGTTTGGGGCACAAATTGTAATAGCTCTGTGTCAATCTATTCAAAGAAAGCCAGCCACCATATTTTGTGACAATTTTTTTTCATCGCCTGAGTTATTTTATATTTTAAAAGAAAATTATGGCGTATTTGGTTTAGGTACGATTCGTAACAATAGAACCAGGGGAGCTGGATCTATTTTGCCTAGTGAAAAGGCAATGAAAAATAAAAAGAGAGGAGCTTATTCATAGGTCGTATGTGACAAAACCAAGCTGGCTCTCGTTCGCTGGAACGACAATAAGCCTGTCACCCTGATAAGTTCATTTGTTGGATGCACACCTGTGCATAAAATAAAGAGATATTGTAAGGTAGAAAAGCGAAAGTTAGATGTTGACTGTCCTCAAATAGTAAGGGAGTACAATAAACATATGGGGGGTGTAGACCTGGGTGATATGTTAGTATCTCTTTATAAAATACCGTTCAAGTGTAGAAGATGGTATATAGGTATATTTTGCCAGTTGTTAGATGTAAGTATAAATAATTCATGGATTTTATATAAAAAAAAATACTAACGACAGAAAAAAAATGTCTTTGAAAATATTTCGGCAAGATCTATATCTAAATTTAACAAAAAAGAACCGGTCTGTACGTTCTCACTCTATCGTTGAAAATTCAACAATAAAGAACCCTAAGTTACCCAGGCCCATTAGCCCCATACGTTTCGACAATATTTGCCACTTTATAAGACTCTGTTTTGTTACCGGAAAAAAATCTCGTAATTGTTTTCTCAATTTTCATACAAAATAATACTAAGTTTTTTGTGAAATGCTAGAAGAGGCTCTATTATGTTATAAAAGATATTTTGTTATGTCTTTGTTTTGTTTTTTATATAAATAAAAATATTTTGTAAACCGCACTACCTGTCAATGTTCACTCTGATGAACATTGGTTTCCTGGAAACCTGAAGGTCGCAACATTTTTTTTTATTTTTTCTGGATTCCTTACTACCCTAAACTTATAAATATACATAAATTTTACATATATATAACACATTGAACCTCTACCAAATTAAGGGTTATTGCAGTTACACATATTTATTTGAGGAAAGAGGAAATAGACTTACAAAAAGCAATCTGGAAAACAGAACGGAAACTACAAACATCACAAAAAGCCAATGTAAATATGAGATGAAAAGAGTGATAAAAACAGAGGCTTTTACCGATGTTACCAAACATTTATCACCAGCAGCAAGGCTTTTTTGCTATACGAATAAAACAGTGGCACAAACTACCAAGAGGAAGACCATACACCCATGAGGAAAACATACTTTATTTTACATTATATAAACCAATTTGCCCATTGCAAAGCAAGAAAACTTTAGACCAATTAATAAATAGATCACCTTTACGTCCTGAGATCAATAAGACCCTATTTGATCATTGAAAACAAAAAGTTTTAAAAATGCCAAATGTACATAAATACTGCTGTATGATGAAGAAACTGAACGCTATCAGCAAAATGATCAAGCATTTTGCTGATCGCGTTCACGTTCACGTTCACGTTCTAGTTTTTATGATTAGAGGTGTCATAAAAAATATATACAGCCGATTGCTTAAATATACATATATAAAGCTGGCACAACAAAAACAAATTGTTTAAAAAAACAGTTAAAATTGATCATAGAAGATGTGCAAAAAACAGGACTTAAGGTTATAATTATCAACTGGATGTGATCACTACTAATATTGCTGCCATTAACAGCTTGATTGCTGAAACCAAGGGACATTATATTAGAAGGGGTGAAGAATGTGTTGGTGGCTTCTTTCATATTAATGGAGAAGAAAATTATCCAATATTTGTTACCCCATTTAATTAAGGGAATCAGAAACAACTTATTAAATAAAAATTTAGAATTCCTCATGCAAGGAAGAACCAAAATCGCGAAATGGAAGTTCGCCTCATTCCAAAATTAACGGAATATAATGTCATCACTGATACTTGTCTTGCATGTGAAGCAAGACAAGTATTTAGCAAAAGTGTCACTGTTACACTTGGATTTATGGCAGTTATGCTTTAAAAAATTACTAAACGCTGCACTATGAATAATAGGTATATTTATTTTTAGACCCCATCGACCCTAAATTACTTGAATTTCCATAAAACATATTACGTACATATAGTTTTGTGGCTGATGTTGGAGATACAGCTGATTTCATCTCATAACCTTTTTGACTCTCAATCAATGGTAGTCAATGGTAGCTTTAGCAAGCCAAAAGTTAAAAAAATATAGGTCAGCAGTAACACCATAGTCTCCTCACAAAAGATTATGGCAAAAATGCATTGTAATTTTACAGTCTATGAAATTTATTTTAAAAATGAACGGAAAGGTTCAGTACTGTTAGACTGTAATGGAACGCAACCATGTTAGTATGCTTCTCTATGTATTTGATGTCTGTTCTTTTTGGTAACTGTCAATGACATTATAAATAAACGTGTTCGCTCGCTTTTGTACTCTTGTTCAATATAAAGTTGTATCAGTAAAATTTATTTTCATACCACCAATACCACGATTTCCTTTAAGTACCATACACTGAGAGTTGGATGAAAACTATTAAATCATTCCAGGCAATCACAGCTACGTTATTTAAAAAAAAAACATCTGACATCATTGCTGCTTTTTTTGGTGCTATTGGTACCCATGGACACAGAAATACCATACCTGGAGCTTCAACTTTTATTGCAACATATAAAACTCTGTTACTGAATAATATTGCATCTAACAATGATACAGGAAGCAACTGTGAGGCAGATGACGCGATATGCCTTCGATCCGTCAAAGAATTTATCAACAGAGAAATTAAAAGCAAGGATGGAAATGAAATTCACAATGAAATCATTCCATTATTTGTTGGATCCAGTAAATTTTGAAAATTTACTACAGTCAAGTGACTGTAATGATAAAGAAAAGTCTGCAGCAGCTGCCTATTGCTGTGGGTGGCTATTGAACCAGTCGAAAAAGAGTATGATAAAAAATTGCTCAGAATGCAATAAAAATTTAGAAGGATCCGAGTAACATTTTCATAAATATATTTCAATGAAACAATATTCAAAAGGGTGATATAAGAACACATTTTGAGTTTTAGCCTGTGAAATTCGTAGGTATTTTTAATTTCAAGAGTTTTACTATTTTAGAGACAAAATTTTAAGTAAACGACTCATTTATCATTCATAGTACTTATCATAATATATAATTTATTTTTTAAACAGAAAAAAAGTCATGCTTAGTAGTGTTATGTTATATGTAAAGTAATATAATTTAAAGTATGTACTTTTGTATTCTTTGTCGGAATTCATCAATTAGCACCGTCAACTAGACTTCACTATACATACTGTTTGTTAATTTGTTATTTATTCGTATTGCCCTTTACTAGGTACTTTATATAACGAAAGTAAAGTAAAGAAAACATACTTATTGCAGTTACGCAAATTTATTTGAGGAAAGAAGAAATGGACTTACAAAGCAATCTGGAAAACGGAACGGAAACTGCAGACATCACAAAAAGCAGATGTAAATCTCAGGGAGAAATGCATCATGATGAAAAGAGTGATAAAAACAGAGGCTTTTACCAATGTCACCAAACATTTTTCACCAGCAGTTAGACTTTTTTGCTATACGAATAAAACAGTGCCACAAACTGCCACGAGGAAGACCTTACACCCATGAGGAAAACATACTTTACTTTACATTATATAAACCAATTTGCCCATTGCAAAGCAAGAAAACTTTAGACCAATTAATAAATAGATCACCTTTACGTCCTGAGATCAATAAGACCCTATTTGATCATTGAAAACAATAAGTTTTAAAAATGCCAAATGCACATAAATACTGCACCATCATATTTGATGAAATTGCTATTGCGGCACATTTAAATTATACAGTCAAAGACGACAGAAAGGTTGTGTTATGATGGAACTGAGCGCATCAAGCATTTTGCTGATCACGTTCTGGTTTTTATGATTAGGGGTGTCATAAAAAATATATACAGCCGATTGCTTAAAAATATATAAAGCTGACTCAACAAAAACAAATTGTTTAAAAAAACAGTTAAAATTGATCATAGAAGATGTGCATAAAACAGGACTAAGGTTATAATTATCAACTGGACGTGATCACTACTAATATTGCTGCCATTAAAAGCTTGATTGCTGAAACCAAGGGACATTATATTAGAAGGGGTGAAGAATGTGTTGGAGGCTTCTTTAATATTAATGGAGAAGAAAATTATCCGATATTTGTTACCCCATTTAATTAGAGAAATCAGAAACAACTTATTAAATAAAAATTTAGAATTCATCGTGCAAGGAAGAACCAAACTCGCGAAATGGAAGTTCGCATCATACCAAAATTAACGGCATGCCACATAGTGCCGTCACTGATACCTAAAATGCGTGTGAAGCATGCAACACAAGTAGCAGAAGTGTCACTGTTAACTTGGAGTTATTGCAGGTATGCTTTAAAAATTACAAACGCTGCACTATGAATAATACGTATATTTATTTCTAGACCCCGTTGACCCCAAATTTGAATTTCCATAAAACATATTACGCACATATAGTTTCGTGGCTGATGTTGAGTGTAGGATTTATTTGTAATAATCTTTATATTAGATAATTTTGCAGATGTATTTATACATGTATTTATAAATTTAAAGTAATTGTAAATACTTTTTTGGTTTCAGATATTGCAAATTACCCAAGGAATGTGGAGAAACAGCTGATTTCATTTCATAACCTTTTTGACTCTCAATTAATGGTAGTCAATGGTAGCTTTAGCCAGCCAAAAGTTAAAAAAATATAGGTCAGCAGTAACACCAAAGTCTCCTCACAAAAGATTATGGCAAAAATGCATTGTAATTTTACAGAATATGAATTTTATTTTAAAAATGGACGGAAAGGTTCAGTACCATACACTGAGAGTTGGATGAAAACTATTAAATCATTCCAGGCAATCACAGCTACGTTATTGAAAAAAATCTGACATCATTGCTGCTTTTTTCGTGCTATTGGTGCCCATGGACATAGAAATACCGTGCCTGGAGCTCCAACTTTTATTGTAACATATAAAACTCTGTTACTGAATAATATTGCTTCCCACAATGCTGTAGGAAGCAACTGTTCAACTGATCCGTCAAAGAATTTATCAACAGAGAAATTAAAAGCAAGGATGGAAATGAAATTCACAATGAAATCATTCCAGAACATTATTTGTTGGATCCAGTAAATTTTGAAAATTTACTACAGTCCAATGACTATAATGTTATAGAAAAGTGTGCAGCAGCTGCCTATTGCTGTGAGTGACTTTTGAACCAGTCGAAAAAGAGTATAATAAAAAATTTCTCAGAATGCAATAAAAATTTAGAAGGATCCGAGTAACATTTTCATTAATATATTTCAATGAAACAATATTCATAAGGGCCATATTACACCATATTACAAAGACAAACTTTAACGACTTCTTTTTACACAAGCAGCCTTTGGTCCAACTACATTCAAAAAACTTACAATACTCTTCGAATTCAATTTAATAATGGATTTAGGATGCTGATGGGAGCTATTGAGATGCTGTAGCGCATCAGGGATGTTTGCAGAAGCATGTGTCAATTGTTTTACACTATAATTCTCAAAAAATGCAGCTCTCTGATGCACCATGTCCGGGAAAACTCCAACACTATCCTGAAAATGATCAATAATCAATTGGATTGTCAATACATTAATCACTGCATAAGTATACATATGCACAAAATGCTGTAAATGTAATTTTTGAGTCCAGATACGTCAATAAATAAATTATTGTGATTATTATATTTTTTTCCTATAAATAGAGAATATAGTCGATATAATTTTAAAAGATTATCTTAATATCTGTAACATTTATAAGGTTTTCTATATTCTCGGCGTTTTATGTTTTACATTTGTTTTATTTCATGTAATTATTTATATAAAGAAAAATATAGTTACACAAATTAATTCAAATTCTCCACACAGACACACATTCTTAGTGTGTTTTTACACATAATTACCTTTAACCCAACATACACACATGTGTCAAAAGTAAATTCTTGCTGTTCCATTACTATGAATTATCTGATTTTTGCAAACCAAAAAAATGTATAATGCACATAAAAAAATTGAGCAGTACAGGTGATTGTCATATAGAGTATAAAGGTGAGTATAGACTAGAGCATTTACTTGTAACAGAACAACGAGCCGCTCTATGATATGTTCTAGTGAATTGAAACAAATTGAAGAAGTTCTTTTGTTTTACCCTGTTACAGAGCATTCATATATGCTGGCAAATCATACCTTTGCAGTGTTTTGTAAAAGAATTAAATAGGAGATAAGAAATCACCACATGAGAAGAATATACACTGGTATACTCCAAAAGATAAAAGATCCATGAATTGGGAAAATAATGGAGCACCCTAGATATAAAAAGTGTATTTTCAAATTTATGAAAAAGATGGAGGTATCAAAGACCCAAAAAGAATTTATATGAAAATAACTTTAGTAGGAAATAAAGCAAGTAGGCAACTTAAACAGGGAATTGAGACCATTTATATTCGGTGAAGGAAAACATCGTGAGGAAACCTGCACACCCGAGAGTTCTATAAAAAAAAAAAAAAGTTCTCGGAGGTGTGTGAAGTCCACCAATTCGCACTTGGCCAGCGCGGTGGACTATGGCCTAAACTCTCTCATTCTGAGAGAAGACCCGTGCCCAGCAGTGGGACAATAATGGGTTGACGAGATATGAGGCAAGCATCTTATTCCTTGGAACTAGCAACACATCTGTGATTGACATCAGATAGAACCCATATTCTATTTTAAGTTGCTCACAGATGGCTTTAGGTGGCAGAGATCACTCACAATCAGGTGGACTACATACTCATTTGCTAGTTCTATTAGGCTATTTGTTCGACGACCCGCGTGGCGGAGCAGTTACCATACCATTTTGACGCGCAATGGGTCCTGGGTTCGATTCCCGGCCAGAGAGGTATCTAAATGATTCGTATTCTGGGTCTGGGTGTTTAGTGTATTCGTCTTCTGTGTGTCCCACGACACAGGAGATAATCCTACTATTTTATATTTATGAGGTAAAAAACCACCAAAGGTATGTTTCCATTGCTTGACTGAGATAAAACAATGTACATGTAGTGTTCACCTACAAGAGATGATAGATCCCTCTTGGTTGGACTCCAGAGGTGCTGACACAAAACTGTTTAAGTCTTATAAAAGCTACTTAGTGTGTGTTTTGATTTAGTGTCGTGAAATATAGTTATCTGAAGCGTTACGCCAACTACAATATTATAAAATTTACGAATATTACCGGCGACAGTTGTAGCTCGAACAACACTTACTCACTCATAAAAACATATTAACTTCTGGAGGTTTTAAACATATTTCTAATTTTATTCGTCCTGGTAAAAAAACTTTTAAAAAATATAATAACACTAACGAATTACGTACTCCAAAATAAATAAAAAGTACACGCTGCGTGTCATCCCGACTGCCTTAATGTAAGATTGTAACCCATGTTAATTTACTCTTTGATGTAACCGACAGAAGTAGTGATGTGAACTCGCGGTACTAGCTCGAGTTAACTCGAGTTAGGCTTAACTCGAGTTAACTCGATTCGTCAATTATATACTGATTCAGGTTAAACCACCAAAAAAAAGACAGCTATTTCACGGTTCTTACTGTCATGTAGTTAACTCGAGTTGACTCTAGTTAACTCGGGTTACATGCATTTTTCCCCCTCGACGGGGTCTCTACCTTGTCGTGGTGAGTGGGCTTAGTAACCGTGGCTACACTTGGCCACCACGGCGAAGCCAAGAGGGATCTCAGAGAGAGGACGCTCAGAGTGGGCTTGGCCCAGAGCCTGCTCTGGATGCGTCCGAGGGGGTTGCGGAGGACGGAGTTTTCTGGTCTCTGCAGCCAGATGAGGTCGCGGGAGAACGAGGAGATGCGGCGTGTGGTTGCCGTTCTCCCTGTCCTGTGCGGCCTTTTGGTGGATTGCGGCGGAAACAAAGAACGGATCCGCCGCCGGGTATGGGAGGTCGATGCCTGTAGGAAGTGAAAGGCTTTGCGAGTGTAATTATCCACCAAAAAAAAGGGTTACATGTATTTTAACTCGAGTTGACTCGAGTTGCGTTTATCCCGAGTGTCACATCCTGTAGTGTCACATCACTAGGTAGAAGTGTCAAACTTTTTAAAATATTGTTTTCATTTTCCTTTGCTTCTCGCCTTTTAGCCCCTTTGTACTGAATTTCATTAGTAAATCGAATATTGTGACCATATGCCTGTTATTACAAGACACGAAATTTCACTATATATTATTAAGCGAAATTTCTTACATTCGCTCAGCGCTGATGCTTGCGCTAGCGCTAAATGAATATTTCGTAATAGTGCGGTAGTGTCAATGTGAAAGCTTTAATTTCCGAAAAATGTGTGAATGTGTGTTCGAACCTAACACGCGCGAATTTCAAATAATAAATTTGAAATTCGCGAAAGCGAATGTTGTTTTTTTCAGTTTTTGGTGTAGGGTGCCGAAGGATAGAAATTTGGCGCCCAATTTTTTTGGTCGACTACTGTTCGATTTCGATGTGGATAGATTTGGTAACATATTTTCGCAAAGCGCTGCAATTCAATATTCGCAAAACATTCGCATTATTCTTGCGAATGCGAATAATTTAGATTTATCACGACATACTATAAAACAAAGTCGCTTCCCGCTATCTGTCCCTATGTATGCTTAGATCTTTAAAACTACGCTCAGGTCTTTAATGCACGGTTTTTAATAGATAGAGTGATTCAAAAAGAAGGTAATAATATATGCATAATATACTACACGAACACTGATTGGATTTTTGCCTTTTAGGCGGAACGTAGTTCGCCGGGTCGGCTAGTAAATTATAATTATAGTATCCGTCCGAAACTTCGGTTTCGGCCACCTTCGGACAAAAATTCGAACTCCGGCAAACTTTCTTCGCCGACCAAAATAGGCCGAGATTCTTGCCGAAATGGAAAGTTTCTAGTAAACGTCAAAATTGAAAAAACCTACCTGGCACCTTAATTTAGGCCCGGACTCCACCAAAGCGGAGATGTGCGGAGATTTCTGAAGCGGAAACGAAAAGAGATGTTTTTCAGCTAGGGTGTTTCCAACGAAGCTGTTCGGTGTATTGGCTTGTCTGGAGCAGAGATGTGTTAGCTGGGACGGTCATATGCGCTGGCCATAGTGGAACTAAGATATCGAACTAGCGGCGCGTCTCAATGAAGCCACTCACAGCGTGGCGCAGCTCACGTCTCCGCTTCCATCGCGCTATATAAATAATACATATCTCCGCTCAGTGGTTTCCACTGAAGCTGAGCGGAGACGAGAAGTGTGAATAATGAAATTCTATTGGTTGTTTAAAACACATCTCCGCTCCGCTCCTCTCGTCTCCGCTTTGGTGGAGTCCGGGCCATATTGGTATTATTTTACTAAATCTCTCGTCAACATATGGATGAAAAGAATCACTACAGGAACTATTTCCCTGCTCTACTGGATTGGCGTTCTTTACATTGTTATGACTACAATTATGGTGAACTGCCCACGTCACGGTCGTTGAGCTAATGAGATATTTGTAACATAATGCCATAACGGATGGTAGTCACGTATCAGCAGAGAAAGAAGCTTACTTTATTTTTAAGGCAAAAAATACACACTTATCTACGAAGAAGATTATTGCTTTAATCAGAAATATCGGGGCCCACATCAAATAGTTTCCTTTGAATCGATTGACGTATTTTTCAACAATATATTTATTTAAATGGTAATACAAGGGATCCATTTTATCGACATTTTTCATACTTATTTCAGTTCAGTTTTGGTGAAAACACAGCATAAAATAGGTACCTACCTAGAACACTTTTGTTTTCTACGAACTGTTCGTCTCTTTACCACCTTCCTAATGACGGCCGCTGACCAATTTTCGTAATATTAATGCCCATTATTGCATCTTGTACCGAAAAAGTAAAGTTACATCAGTGTTGTTGCAATGGTAGCATAAAAAGAAAAAATATATAATGATGTATAATTTTTGGTCAGGTCTCGTTCCAGTTGATCTCTGAGATGAGCCGATCTTGAAGATTTTTATTTGCAGATACTTGTTGATAAGGTTCGCTTACAGTTGGAGTATTTGTATGTTAGAAAATGTAATAAAAATCCGCGCAAAAATAATTACAAAAGCCATGAACCTTCGGATCCACGCTCAGGCAGCCGGCATCGCCGGCGCTAATGACCGTAGGTAAATATCAATATAATGCCTATTGTTAAAAAAGTAGAATGAAGGAATATTTGTATAACATTTCTGTTGTACTGTATATGTTTTGAAGTGGTAGAACTCTTTAGATTCAGCTCCGAAAAAACCAAAGACCTATTCATTTTTGCCCAATAACAGGAATATTATGTTCTGTTCTAGCTTGAGAGGATGAGAGGTGTAAGGGAGACTAGTTATCTGAGGGTTTCGGCTCCTCAGGGGTACCAACGCATTTATGAGCAACCTCTGGCAAGACTCTTATCCTCTTATGGATGTCCATGGGCGGCAGTGGATACTTAATATCAGGTAGACTGATGCTGCTCGTTTGTTGGGTACTTCCATGTTATAAAAATAATGTTTTGGTACTTTTTAAAGCGGTATAACCGCGGAGCGCCGCTAGTCTGTTGTAAAAAAAAGTAGACGCCGTCCCAGTCTCGTGAGTGTGATATCAAAGTAACATTTATAGAATTTCTTTTGCGTGCGTGCTTAACGAAAAACGGAATAGCAATTGATGCGACTTTCACTTACACCGAGACTCTTATTTTGAATTCCTTGTTATGTTGTGACGAAGTATAACTTTAAAAAGAGAAATAATAAGTAGAGCTAATAAGCACAACACAGATCATTGTTAGAATTTATAGGTAAATGCGTCAGAAATAGAAAGCTGATCAAAAAGACTAAACCATCGATATAGAAAAACCCAAGATACACATTTGCAGGTGGTAGAACCAGTGTAGTGCGGCCGGAGAAGTACCACCACCACACTTATTTCTAGCGTGAAGCATTTTTTTGCGTTTCGATGGAAGGGTGTGGTTGCTGGCACACTTATATACATATGAGGCGACCATCATAGTCCTCGGAAGTGGCAACGCAACTGTGATTGACTTCAGATAGAACCCATGATCTATTTGAAGTTGCTTACAGATGTCCATGGGCGGTATTGACCACTTACTTTCAGGAGGACTGCATGCTCGTTTGCCACTTCGATCAGAAAAAAAAAACACACAGTCACCGTCTCAAAACTGTCCGGTGAAAAAGAGCGCTCAAACGACAAGGTCAAGATCTATCCGTGACTATAATTTTTGCCAGAAAGAAGATATTTTCTTCATTCTGACATCATGATCGTTGATTGATGATGATCTTACTGCCAGAGAGAGTGCGCAGATATTCGAAAATAGATGAATGGACAAAGACTCTTTTTGTAAAGAAATTTGTCCTTCTTTATCATATAGAAAAACGAAATTACATTACTTTCTGAAAAATGTTATCTTCTATCTTCTTAATAATATTATAAATGCGAAAGTTAGTGAAGATGTCCGTGTGTTTGTAATTCTATCACGCATTCTATCACGCTATCACTGCTGGTCCGATTTTCGTGAAATTTGGAACACTCAGTTTATGACCTAGATCAGGGGTCGGCAACCTAGGCCTTGCGAACCACATACCGCTGTTTGGATATGAATTTGCGGCTCCTGAGTTCCGCAAATTTTGATTTTATAAAAAGACATTTCAGAACCGTTGAATAACAGCGCAAAGCAATCTCATTGTATTTGTTTACTCAATTGTTTCTTATTGTAGTACGAATTAGTGTTGTAAAGAACAATAACAGAACTAATAAGTTATTTTTATTAAAAATATGCAAGTACTATTTATTGTCGGCAACAAAATTGTGAAATTTTATTGTCTTTTTGTCTCTTCCGAGTCAGAAGATTGCTGTGATAGATGTGTCCGAAGTGAACAAAGTCACGAAAATGACTCACACCCATATAACCAAGCATAGCTTTAGCATACCGACTTAGTAGGAAACAAACACGACTAATCTTATACGCTTATTCCTCAAGTGATATATTCAACGGTATTAAATAACAATGCAAATGAGGAGCTTAAGAAAGCAGACAGGCACAACATAGGAAGTTGAGAGGTCACGGATAAATTACTTAGTACCTATTTAAAACGTCGTCCTTACTAACTATGCCGTAACCTATATTTCAACGACTGTTTCTGATAAACGTTGTACGACTATTTTTAAATGTAGACCCATCACCTTTGTGACTTTCAACTTGACAATTGTATCAGATAGGTGTTCGCACTCCTAATAAATCGTATGAATTTCTACACTAACTACTGAATTTTAGTATTAAGTTGAAAATAAATAAATTAGTTCAAATAGATTATGTTTTCGTGTTTCATGGTTTCTTTTGATGTTGTATAGTAAAGACTATTATTTAGTTTTTATTTCACTCCTTGCGATTTTTATTCTTTTATAATACTCAACCCGCTGATCTACATATGAGGCGACCAGCTGAATCCTGGGAAATAGCAACGTGTCTGTGAGTAGTTAATTAAAGACGTTCATGCATGGCAGTGATCACTTACCATCAAGTGACCACTTACCGTCTTAAAAACAACCGACTTAAGCTAGGTTGAATGCTATGTTATAAGCCCTGAATCAATGGCTGGACATAAATTTATAGCATAACAATTTGGAGCGTCACATTGTGGCCTAAATGCAAATAAGAAAAATACCACATTCCGTTTCAACCACGTGAAACAAACGTTGCCATGGCTACACTATCGACCCGCGGCTTTTCCGAGGCTTTCGTCTGAAACATTCATTTGCGTGACACGCGCTGAAACAAGCTAGAACCGTCTAGACGCCGCGACCGTGTTTGAGGGCAACTCATAGCTCACAAGCGGGGAGCGCTTGTGGGAAACGCGGCAAAGTGCAGCTACAAAGTCATTGTTCCACGTGGGAGTGATCGGAGTGGACGGAGTGGGAGTCCGCTCGGACAATGGGTGCACGCGCGAAACGAGCCGACACGCGCCGCCGACGATGCGCGAGCGACCGTTTTTAAAGCACTCCGGAGTACTCATTAGCCGGTGCACCGTAACTGCGCTGCGGTTGGAGGAACGTATGTGCAATACGGGGCATTAGAAAGTGTAATGTATAGTGCGGTGCGATGCTGTCAGTGAGCAAGCCGGCATCGTTAGTCCAGCAGAAGAAACAGCAGTGGGCGCGGGAGAGAGGTGCGTACCGCCGTACTGTCCGCACATCCGCCGCGCTGGCCAGCCTGGCCCAGTACACTTACTACGAGTTTATATTTCCTCGAAACAAGCATTGCTCTTGTTATTGCTCATACATTGCATGATTACGTTTCCGTTTTCGGCTATATCTTGCAATGTACTTTGAAACGATGAACGAAAACAAGAACAATGTACGTTTTGAGTAAACATAATAAACTCGTACTAAGAGTACATGCCGCATAACTAGACTCGTTACGCAGCTTGCACCACGATGCTCCATGTTCAATATAATCAACGGTCGCGCTTTCTTTTAAATGTTTAACACTCACTAGCATCACAGAGTAAAAATTATTTACTTATGTGCTAGTATCCAGTAACTAATTAATTTCTCACTGTTATGTTATTGTACTTAGTGTGTTATTAAAAGTCAGTAGACGATTTTGTGATGTACTAATTACTTTATTTCACATTTATACACAGGGCATGTGTAGTCTTTAGGATCAAATATTGCATCCGAATTATTACCGGTACGTACCTTGTTTATTAATCAAAATATTATTAAGGTACGTATTTATTATGCTTCATAATATAACATAAGCATGCATTAGGAACATTCTTAAATCTATTTTTATTTCTTTTGTTTCATTAAAGTGCTTCCTATAATGAGATAAATGTATATTAATAAGTGTTTTTAACTAATTAATATTTTTTTGTAAATGTTCGTTGTCATTATGAAATTAACTAACAAGATTTTATTTGTGTTACAGTGTTATAAATATAAAATAAACCTACTTAACATCTTACTGTAATTAGCCCAATTAAGAGTATATCTAACACACACAATACCGCTTCTTAAATATTTTTAGCAAATCTTACTCAATATTTACGCAAGCGTTTTGTAAGCATTGTAGGTAAACAATATCATTTTATTAAATCTCTTGTCTCTGTATTCATACACGCCAATTGTCGCTCAAACGATTTAAATGAGTATGGTTGCTTCGTTTTTTACTCGATAAACAAATTATTTTCTTATCATCTGCTCTTCCTTACCACCTTCTATATAATCAGCCATGTCTTGTATTTTTATTTATTTATTTAGAAGTCTTTGTACACAGATAATATACCTATAACAAAGAGACAATATAAGTACGCACAGTACAAACGACTGTTTATTTCAAGATGAATTTTCTTCCAACATAAATTGAAATTCCAGACGAAATTTCTTCCTTATTTCTTTATTATATGTACATATGTATACTAGTTGTAGGTACTCCGCAAACTCTTCCGCGTTCCAAAAATATCGACTAAATATAAATATGTTTTGAATCTCTTGAGTTAAATTTACTCCTCTGCTTTAATGCGATTTTAAACACATGGAAGAGATAAAAAAAATACATAATAGAAATCGCTTTTATCAGTCTTTCTCTGTCCCCAAACGATTTTAGCAAATATAAGCAATGTAGGTACTGGCCGCTTTTTTATATACTTACAAACAAACTTCGAATTCAAAATGCACACAAGAACTAACATTATTTGAGTATTGTAACAAATAAACTAGAAATTTATATGAGGATGAGTGATATGTCCTACATAAAAATACTAACAATTAGTTTAAAACAACATTTAAAAAAAAACATATGTCTAATAATCACCAAAACTGACACTAAATTGACAGCTCCATTAATTTTAAATTATACCGTTTATCTCTTGTTTTGACTTTAACGGATGTCAAATCAATGTATGACATTTGTGCACGAACTTTTTAACACGAAGCTAAATAATGTTTGAATAAAACTGTATGTTAGTGATAAATAATCTATGACTTTGTATTACTTACTTTTAAAATTAAATGTAATAGGCGTTTGATAATTTAGTTTTGTAGAATTTATGTTACCTACACCTAATTTTAATAGATTTATTTCTAACGATGTTGACTTATATTTATAATGATATTTCACAATTCAATAAATATTAAACGTACCTATATTTACGATAAAATGGCCACGTTAAATAGACATATTTAATTCAATTGGTGAAAGTTCTAGTTTACATGAAATGTAACAATAAACTTCTCTTTAATGGTAGAATCCGTTAGTTACATATTACAGATTACTTTCGACAATTTACATACTGGTTCTGACTATAAATGCCCACAATTGCATAGTCGTTGTGAATACTAATTAGGACAAACATAACAATTGTTTTTAATATAATGTAGTAAAAATCTAGACGCTAAGGTAATAACTACGGTAATAAATAATTTATAAGTACACCAATTTTCTTATGGAAATTGATAAATGGTATTCTTGGTGTTTTTAAATAAACCTACAACAATACATATTAACATTTTGTTGGTATTTTCAAATCGTTATTCTTAATTAGGTACTATAATTTATTTAAATTGGTGAAATAATGTTAACAATAGTCACAATTGAAAGATCTTTTCTTTTAACCGGCGATGCGTTGGCGACTCCTCTGGTGTTGCAAATGTCCATAGGCGACGGTGATCGTTAGGTCTAATTATAAAAAAAAAAAACCTTAAGTCCTTAAGATACTTGTGTCGTGTCGTCAACCCATTATTGTCACAGTGCAGGGCACGGGTCTTCTCTCAGAATATTGTCTGAAGTTTTAGACTTTAGGCCATAGTCCACCGCTCTGGCCAAGTGCGAATTGGTGGACTTCACACACCTCCGTGTGTAGGTTTCCTTACGATATTTTCCTTCACCGAAAAGCAATGATAGTTAATTTCTAATACTCACATAATAATACTACTATACTTTAATCAAAGTGGGCTTATAAGGAAAATCTTTAATATGAACTACATATTTCTGCAAATGGTCATCATCTAAGCGTTAAGAAACCGTTGTAGACCAATTTGTATGCTCGCGTAACGTTGTTCCACATGTAGTAGATTGAAATGTGTGTCGCATTGTTATATCATAATCATAAATAACTTCTAGCAGAAGAGAAATATTACGCTTGTGTTATTATTTCTAATATATTCCTGGAAAAATACCTATTACAGTACTCTTACGGAATGAGTTTTTAGGTCATAGTTCATCGCGCTGGCCGAGCGAATTGATACACTTCACACACCTTTGGAGAATTTTTAAAGGAACTGTCAGGTGTGCAGATTCTCCCCACTATATGTTCGTTTCCCGTAAAACAGTGATAATTTAAGAAAAAAAATCGGTGCACGCCTTGGATTTGATCCTCGGACCTTCAGTTGAGATGTCGAGTTTCAACCATTAGGCTATCACGGTTCTGCCTAACAGACACTTAATTTATTGCTGATGTCAACAAAGTAGTTTAGTATTAATACTAAATTTATTGCCGATGTCAACAAAGTAGTTTAGTATTAATACTACTTAGTAGAATGTTGATCAAAATCATTATGGAGTTTTCCATAATGATTTTGATACATCTTACATTTAACGGACGATTTTTCTCCATGTCCTTTCTGAGTTTTTTTAATTGTAGAGTACTATGTACTATCATTTGCTCCTTTTGTAGTCAAATGATAGCTGATTTTTCAGAGATATCAGTTCTGTTTATAATAGTGAAAGTGTTGCATAAATTCGTATTATTATTATAGGAATATTTAGCGATGTGATTCTATTTTTCTGTAAGCAATTCTTCTTCTCTTCGAGGTTTCATTTCGTGTAGATTACCAAAACATCCTCTGTCCTACTATTCTTTAACTCGTTGTTTTCTTTAATATTTAGCGTTTCTGCGTAATATTATACAAACCTGGATAATCTATGTCTACTTTTTACAGCATTTTTCCTGTAATAACTTGTATAAATAGTATAAATATTTTCACGGTGAATGCCTCAAGGGACAGACAATTAGCCACCTGTTAACATGACGTGCGTGTAATAGGTAATCGATAAACGAATACAGAACATTAGCCTTAAAGGTCAGGTTGACTAAACTTTTTATAACCCCTACGACCCCTGTGAAGGTAATATTGATATGAACATTATGATAAAGTGAAACTAAAAATGACACAGAAACTACTGAATGTAAAACAGAAAACAATGTAATGGTGTTAGGTGAATTTAAAAAAGTAAAATCTTGTTTAGTAAACGTATACATTACGTATAGGATTTACCGTAGCGTTAAAATAAAATTATAAACCTGGTAAGTGCGAATCTGTCTGCCACACGTAGGGTTCCGTCCCATTAACTGTAAAAAGTAATAAATCTACGTTGGTTACATGGGAGCAACCCTTAAATTTATTTTATTCTGTTCTTAGTATGTGTTGTAACACTGGCAATAGAAATACATCATTTATCAAAATTTCATGTCTTGCCATTACGGTTCATGAGATAGGTACAGCCTGGTGACGGGCAGACGGACAGACGGGCAGACGAATAGCGAAGTCTTAGTAATAGGTCTCGATTTTACCCTTTGGGTCCGTACCCACACACCCACGGAACCCTAAAAATATTCGCTACTCATTAACTCATTAAATTAGAGCGCATGAGAGCGTGGCAAGCGAATGGTGGCGACGCAAACAAATGCTCTGCTATTTATAAGATAGTTACTTTGTTATTAAACTATATTTGTGATATCTATAATTAATGTAAGTGTTAGAAAGCTGAGGTAGAGAATGGTAGCCTAATGAACAACACTCACGCCTACATTAACATGGAGACGAAGAATGTGCACTTTCCTTATTAATCTAAGTCAAATTGATTGCCACCTTCCAATTATTTTAAGCGAATCTGAATAATTCAGTCATTTATGTAGATACGAAATTAGGATCAAAAGTTATACAGTAGGTAGCTCTTTGTGATTAATTACATTTATTTATGCTAAAATTGCTAAATCCCGCTGTTTGGCCCGCGTTAAAAAAAACGATGTATCGATTATCCTGTGGGAATAAGATATTATCCCACAGTAAATAGTAGCCTATATGTTAATCCAGAGTATCAACTAACTCCCTACGAAATTTTATGAAAATCACTCCAGCCGTTTAGACGTGAAGACGTAACAAACATACACACTCACAAACTTTCGCCTTTATAATATTAGTATGAAGGAAGGCTAGGCTATTCCCGCGGCTTCGCCCGCTTCGGCCACGTCTAGCACAGTATTGATATCCTATGTTTTAATCTAAGTCTTAAACTAAGTGTATGACAAATTTCAGCAAAAACTGATCAATAGTTTTTGAGTGAAAGCGTAACAACAAACTTACCTACATTTACATTTATAATATTAGTAGGGATAAGCTTCAACTGGTTAAGTCCAATTAAGTTACCAAAATGCACAATTTGCGCAACATTGTGTACTTATTCAATGAAGTGAACATGTGAAAATATATAAGTACTAGATGAACCCCGCAGCGTCGCCCGCGTAAATAAAATCGATGTATCAGTCTATGTGTCCCGTGGGAATAAGATATTTTCCCACAGTATAAAGTAGCCTATATGTTAATCCAGAGTGTCAGCTAACTCCCTACCAAATTGTATGAAAATCGCTCCAGCCGTTTAGACGTGAAGAAGTAACAAACATACACACTCACAAACTTTCGCCTTTATCAGAATTTAAGTAACTACATACATGTAAAGACAAACGACTGACATCCACATTTTCTCTGCGATAGCTGGTTTACAAATTCCTGGCAAGAATTTTTGTTTAGATAACAAATAATTTATTTAATCTTTATGCACATTACAACAATGTATGCAAAATGTTGGCTAAAAATATTTAAAGCGAGCGAGCCTTTAAGCGGCAACACTACAATAGCAGCATAAATAAAGAATGAATATTAAAAAGATAAATGTTTAAATAATATTTAAATACACAAATACATACTAAAAAACAACCAACCTATAATATTTATAAATTCAAAGTACATTTACATATATTTGTATGAAAAAGGACAAATCCGCTAAGTTTCTTGTTCCGAACTGTGTTCCGATTCGGTGGTAGGTACTTACTGTAAGAAAACATAATGTAATTGAAAATTTGTATCAGATTTGTATGTACACCTTTTAATGAAATTTATTTATTTTGTATAGGCATACATACAAAATAAATAAATATCATTAAATATACATACCTTATAATATTCAATACACTCATAGTGACTTTTTTCAGTACATTATCATTACTTGCTTCTATTTATTAAACAAGCATTAAGTTTTGCTCATTTGTCTTCTAAGATCATAAATGCAGTTGCAGGAACGGCAAATAGAATAAATCTAACATCAAATAACTTTGTATACAATTCTTGTCATTACTGGTAACAATGTTTTCTAGCAAAAGTGTTCAATCTAAAATTCTTCTACGTATATTCCGAATATGCCAATAAGCAACTTTTTTATGTAATTGTACTAAATAGAATTTAGAACACAGTTCTAACACGCAATCCTTGCACGTGTTCTCGCGACCTCTTTTGTTGACTTTAGTCCCCGTGTTAATATTGCTACGTAATAATTCGCGTATGCTTTTATTATACTAATGAGAATGTTATAGGCATTTATTAATTGACTCAAAATTCGCTTTAACTTACGATATACCTAATAGGATTTACAAGTATCATGAATAAGATACGATCAACTGTCTTGAATTTAATTTTACGTTTTACGAAGTGAAAATTTAAAACTCCATTAAGCTGTGTAGGTACATTTTTCATGGTTATTTCAGGTGAAATGCACGATTCGATTAATGGTTTTTCTACATGCGCTATCGACAAAACTTTGAAACCCTTATTCGGCGACATAAAAGGGGAAATGTGTTACGTTTTTAACTTCACCTTTTCAAGGGTTCATTCTGTAAAAACGTTTGTCATGAACGGGTCTCCCTACAGCAATTTTTGTAACATCATTTTTGTACTAAAAGTTGGACTTTCTGTTTACAGAAGAGATGTCTCATCTTTATTTACCTTGGGGTTCCGGTGAGCGATACACGAATCGCTTGCAAGTCCGAAACCAATTTGCAAGCTCACTCGAATTACACAAGCAGTCCTCATATGAGTACCAAGAACCAGTACAACGCCAAAGAAGCCCAAGCTTGCCACCTATACATAAAATAGACGACAGAACTACCAAAGAAGATAACAGGAGGACCAAAGAAGTGCTAAATCGAAACATTCCCAGTGCAAAAAGATTCTCTTTTTACGACGAAGACGGCGAAGGCGACACTTCGGGCTACGGAAGTGAAACTGTTAATCATATGAACATAAGAGGCCAAGGAACATATCATGCTGTTTCTAATCAAAACCCCGTTGTAGCTTGGCAACAAGAAGAAAA
The DNA here is from genome assembly GCA_949699795.1 of Spicauda simplicius. NCBI lineage: Eukaryota > Metazoa > Arthropoda > Insecta > Lepidoptera > Hesperiidae > Spicauda > Spicauda simplicius. The sequence goes on along the minus strand of OX453072.1, from coordinate 11,670,318 downwards.
GGATAGTAAGTAAGTAAAGCTGTAATTTTGAGTACAAATCTTTGTTCGATTGCGAAGGCACCAATTCAACACGTACCTATTTCTACCTAAAAACACTTGTGTTGAGCGATGTTGCTTCTGGTTGAAGGGTGTAATAGTGGAGAAATACTTATCAGCAACGTTCTACCTTAGACCCAGGGGTAGTAATACATCCGAAGCAAACCTCAGGTAACTTATTAGGAATCATTCACAGATTTCCTAAAAACGGTAGTAGCTTCTTACGGTGTTTAAACTTAATTCTCATTTACGACTTTTATGTGATTACTAAAAAAGGATTATAGAAAGCAGACAGATACAAACAAGTTCATAAATTTGTCATGCAACATAGCTTAGAAATTGCAGTTATTTTCAAACCACGGACTTTAGCTTTATTTATTTGCATATTTGTATGCATTTTTTTGTTAATTTCTGACGCAAATTTACTTTCGATGAAAGTGCAAAATACATTCACCGGTTCAAAGACCTTCCACGTTTTACTGAGTCAGGTCAATATCTGAAGCAGTTTACAAATTAGTTAAACCATTTTTCATATCAGTATTTTTCTGCAAAAAAAAAGTAGACATTCTCATACAAAGTAACACAAATTCATGCAATTTTTAAACACCTGATTATTATTTTATGTATTTTATAGATTTATTGTGTGTATTGTATGTATTTAAAATATAAATATTTATTTATGATATATGTATTATGTTAGTACCTATGACTAAATAGGTATATTAAATATTTCTATTGCTCGCGTTTAAAATGCCTGCCACAAATTTTCCAGCCACCCAGGGTTGTCTGGTAGAGAATGCCATCAGGCATTAAGTTTGCCCTATTGTAAGTTTTGTAAAGGTGCAATAAATGTATAAATAAATAAAAATAAATTATAAAGGACGACTACCACTTTTTTTTTTTATTTGACTGAAGTAGCAAACGAGCATGCAGTCCACCTGATGGTAAGTGGTCACTGCCGCCCATGGACATCTGTAATCAACTTCGTATAGAACACACAGACCACAGATGCGTTGCTACTCCCGAGGACTATGATGGTCGCCTCATGTAAAAGTGTGCCGGCAACCACACCCTTCTATCGAAACGCAAGAAATGCTTCACGCTAGAAATAGGTGTGGCGGTGGTACTTCCCCGGTCGAACTGCACTGGTTCTACCACCTTCAATCTTTAGTAATTTAATGAAAATCAGCATTTGCATTCGCAAGAATTGTGCGAATGTTTTACTAATATTGAATTGCAGCGCTTTGCAGTAATTTAGGCTCTAAAAAAGGAAGAAATAAATTTTTACCCTCCGTCAGTTCTCGGTACAGGGGTACGGAGAACTGAAAACAACCAAATGTGTTTTTTAAAAGGTGATAGAACCAGTGTAGTTCGACCGGGGAAGTACCACCGCCACACCTATTTCTAGCGTGAAGCAATTCTTGCGTTTCGATAGAAGGGTGTGGTTGCCGGCACACTTTCACATGAGGCGACCATCATAGTCATCGGGAGTAGCTACGCATCTATGATTGACTTCAGATGGAACCCATGTTCTGTATGAAGTTGATTACAAATGTCCATGGGCGGCAGTGACCACTTACCATCAGGTGGAATGCATGTTCGTTTGCTACTTTAGTCAAATAAAAAAAAATCAACATTCGCATTCACATTCGCGGATGTCAGATATTAACATTCGTTACATCACTAATAGACATCGGTAATCAACCTAAGACATAATTTAAATCTTACCTAAGATAAAGCACAAATGCCTTTTTATTAATGACATCTCACTTGAAACACGCCTGAGAAGTATGTCTATGGGAGACATACGTAGCACTTTCAAACCAAAACACAGCAACACTATATTGTTGTTTATAAAGTAGGAGGAGATTTACCAGATGGTAGAACCAATGTAGTTCGACCGGGGAGGTACCACCGCCACACCTATTTCTAGCGTGAAGCATTTCTTGCGTTTCGATGGAACGATGTGGTTGCCGGCATACTTTTATATGAGGCGACCATATCAGCCCTCGGAATTAGCAACGCATCTGTGATTAACTTCAGATAGAACCTATGTTCCATATGAAGTTGCTTACACGGATGTCTATGGGCGGGAATTACCTCTTACCATCAGGTGGACTCCATGCTCGATTTCTACATTAATCATATAAAAAAGGAGGAGGTGTGCCAGTACAATAGGTATGACAGAAGAAAAAAGGCAATAATATGTTCATATCCATTCCAACACCATATCATAATTAAGACTGTCTTTTTCAGTATAAAGCAACACTCTGGCAGACGATGCAACAACGGTATGTGGTCTGATCGGAGCCCTGGAGCCGAAGAGGGGCGTCCTCGTTGGGGCGACCGCGGCGTCGCTACTGGCAGGTTATGGGAACCTACTGCGCCTAATGAAAGACTCCCACAGGTAAAATCACTTTTAATTTCATTCTATCAAAAAAAAACAATTTGATAAATAAATCGACCATATGTTTATGTTTGTCTAGATGCATCATCAAAAGAAAGGAACTCCGTCATGGGTGGAACGAGGTTTAAACATGATTGAAAACACGGCTGATATTCTAGTCATTGACCAAAGAAGTTCTACCAATTCAGGGCCAGACTGTGACAGGTCATCTTATAACGGAAGTGACGAAGGAAGGTAAGTGTTTAATAGTTAATCACGTTTACTTCACTTTCATTTAATAATCCATATTCATTATGCGTCATCCTTATATCATTTAATATTCTTTACAGAACATTTCTTCGAGGCCAAAACGTCCCCATAGAGCCAGAAATAAAAGCCCAGCGGGAAAACAAACGAATGAAGGCGTTAGAATTGCAATCGGCAATATTAAGTCAGTTGGAAGATCAAGAAAAGCGTCGCCAAGAGGAAAGGGAAAGAAAATTAAGAGAAGAACGTTTGGAAGAATTAAGAATACAACGACAACAAGAAGAAGACAGATTAAAAATAGAAGAAGAGAAACGGAAAAACGAAGAAAAGCAAATTATGGAAAAACGAAGACTTGATGCTCTCAAGAGGGCACTTGAGGACGCAGAGAAAAAAGCGAGACAAGAAAAAGAGAAAAGATTTAACTGTTACAAGAAAATGATCAACTCAAACGACTGTAAATCAAGTAATGAAGAAAACATAACTTCAGAAGTAGTACAGCAAACTAGCCCAACTAAAATTGTAAGCCCTACAAAAACAAGCAGAACGTATGATGTACATTCAGCCACTAGCAATAAGAAAGACAATATTTCTCATCATACTACAGCATGTAACTCGCCACGATCTGTAACGACTGGAAATTTAAATTTATTTATTCATAATGTGCCACCTCTTGCCTTAACCGATAATCAGTTCAATATTGTGCCAATTGGTATTAATGGGAATGGAGATGTAACAGGAACATCGAATAATGTTCAGCTAGCAGTTTTAGTCCCACAAAATTTAAATAACAGTTTGTATAGCGTGTCTTTAAATTCACTTAATAGTCTAAACGAAACGAATGATACAGGGAGAATCCTTACACCTCGAAAATACCGAACTTTAAGGACAAAGGATGCGTCTACCCAAACGGATTCTAACTTCTATATATTAACAGCGGACAAGATAATTGAAACTGATGAAATTTCCAGAGAAAATGATATCGACTACCAGAATATAGATGAAAATGCTCCTCAAGATAGTCATCGCAATAGTATAAAAAAGGATAGGAGAATGCGCTCAGAGGAAAGGTACAAAAAAGAAATAGAAAACCGTCCAAAGTGGGGTGCTAATAGACCCGCAGCCCAGTACAAAAAACAAAGTGAGAAGGATCCATTTTACACCCAAAAAAGAAAATTACGCCAGAAATATAGACCACAAATTAGACAGTACATGTCACAATCGAGTGAAGATAGTCGATCGCCAAGTCCCCCAACGAGGTCTGAAAATACCGTTGATAATAATATGAAGCAACGAAACTCGTTAAGCCAATCTTACTGGAGGCATAAGCGAGCTAGTCAAGAGTTTTCCCGACCAAATAACACGTGTGAATTAACTAATAATAACACAGCCGAACTTACCTCATTAGAACAAATAATAGGAAATGACAAAACAGACCAAAAGAAATCTCCAAAAACGTCACCTACAAAGAGAATTACCTTATCACAAAAATTTATTAACGACAAATATGGAAGTAAAAAGCTATGGATGGATGACGTAAATGATAGAAACAAATATAGTTTAAGCGATAAAGATACTAAAAAAAATTTTACAACTTGAACTGAAAATATAAGAAACCTAACCAGAATACTTTATTTCTACAGTTTTCTTTTGTTCTTTTCGTATGTTATTATAGCTTGAACAAAAATATTTATTAAATCTTAGATGCCGCACAAGTAATGTAGGGGGTTTGGTGCAATACTTATTTAAATTAGGTTACCTACTTGAATATAGTTATCGATCCAACCGTTTCTAGGAAATGGACGAGATGTTAAATCAATAAGTTAAACCAGTATTGCATTTCGCAATACACACGTCGTTGTGATTTGGTTAAAGCAATGTCTAAGTTAGACGATTTGTTTGATAAAAAGAAAGATGAAGCTCCTATGCTGGATCTATCTAAAACTGTAATAAACACTGCAGAAGAGTACAGAGCTGTTTTGGATAAAGTCCCAGATTTCAAGACTAGGCCCGAAAAGGTTTGTAAAAATACCAGACATTTAACATAGAGTAAAAGTGATTAACTATAAGTAATATGTGCCTATTACACAAGAGTGAACACATTTAATAGGTCAGAGCCGAAGACATCAAAATTAAAGATAAACCTGAAGATCATAAAACTAAAACACCACGTAAGGAAGTGCGTGGTTATGAGAAGTTAGGTACACGGGGTTACGAAGAGAAACACTTCACATTCATGGATCCAGTGCCGGTTGAAATGAGGGGGTTGAAGTTTGACGAGCTGTGTGCAGTTCCAATCGAGTGGCGTATGCTTACTTCTATTAGACCTAAATCGAAACTCGACGAAGAATATTTTAATCGGTAAGTGATTAGTTACATACTCCTTAGTTTCATTTACTTCCTTATTCCTGCAGCTCCTTACGCTAAAGGTCACGTCTATCATGGCAATAAGTATGCTAGGTGTTAATGTAGGTGAGATTATATCAAACCTATACACAACCTCGCAAACATTCACATTTACAATACAAATAAGCAGGAAACAATATATGTTACATTTTTTTATCGGAAGAATCTATTTTTAAAATCATGCTTCCTAATGTAAAAACAGAGGAACTATATAACGCTTTTGCTTTCAGATTGATAGAACTTGGTAAATCTGAATTAAAAACGAAGGCTAGAGACAAACGGGAGTACGCTAAAAACAACATGATCAGAAAAACTAAGAATCGGTCAGGCGTGACCGAGACGAGGATCGTTTCGTGCTCTGAGTGTGGAGAGGAATATTGCAATGGTAATTAAACTGCCATTTTGGCCATATAAAATAAAATCATAGGATTTTTTTCCTGTCAGTAAGTTACGAATATTGTTGGTTCATGAATCAACTTTTTTGTACACATTAAACATTAGGTACCTATGTAAAGATAAATGTTAGTGTTTCTAGAATACATTTTCAACGAAAATAAAATTTAAAAGGTGGTAGACCATAACTATTTGGTTCAACCGCCACCCCGCTGTTAAAAGTTTCGGAGAAAGGGTGTGTTTGCCGGCTCGCTTTTATACGAGGCGAGCATCTTAGTCCACGGGAGTAGCAACGTATCTGTAATTGAGTCCAGGTAAAACCCTTAACTACCTAAAATTGTTTATAGATGTCCATTGGCGACAGTTACCTTTTATCATAAGGTGGACCGCATACTCGTTTGTTACTCCTCTTATAAAAAGGAACACTCATAACTTTGGTGTAAAGTAATTCGATCAGAAAAGTACCACCGCTACAGTTATTTCTAAAGTGAAGCATTTCTTGCGTTTCGATGGAAGGGTATGGTTGCGTGCACAATTCTATATGAGGCGAACATGTTAGTTCTCGGGAGGAGCAACGCATCAGTGACTGACTTCAGATGGACCCCATGATCTATATGAAGTTGCTTACAGATGTCCGTGGCCAGCAATGACCAATTATTATCAGGTGGATTGCATTCTCGTTTGCTACTTCAATCTTATAAAATAAAACACGTAATTAAATATAATTTCAAAATATCAAAACCTTGCAACATTGCCTGGGATTCGCAACTCGTACCAGTGATAAGGCAATTACATAATCGTTTCAGGCAAAATGTGCACCATAACGAACTACGACATGTTCGCGCGTCTGAAGCTTGAAGTAGAGACGAAGGCGCCGCGGGCCCACGCCGCGCCCGCACACGTCGGCAAGCTGCGCCGCCCGCGTCGCCGCGCGCGTCGTAAGCCGCGCAGTAAGAGCGCCGCGCCGCCCCCCCTGACCCGCCACCGGAGCAAGAATGCGAAGAGCGACTCCGAATTGTAATAGCGTAATAGTCCGAAATATTTGGATACTCGCGAAGGACTCAAAAATAGACGCGAATACGAATACATCCATCAGCCTTCTGAGAGCCATTTCTGGACATAGAACTTATCTTAAATAACGCCAACGTTCTAAATGGTGCATTTTGAATCCAGTTTCCTGGTGTCATCTTCAGGTTATCGATCCATCTAGTCACAGCAACCTGTGCTCCTTTTGCCTAAACGTGACCGCTACTGGTCGGTCTTCGTTTGTAGGCGCCGTTTACCTACTCGTTATTGTTTGGCAAGTCAAGAACGAATGGTCCTGGAAGCATTTGAGGTTTCATAGTGTGGAGTAAGTTTATTATCCTCGCTTGATTGGGCTAAAACGTTGTCGTGTAAAGCATTGTAAACCATAGGAAAACAAAATCGTTCCCAATACCCATTCCAATTTCCAACAAGCTGGACTATTGAAATCATGAAAGTAATACCTTATGGATATGCCCTAAAAATCCTACAATTTTCAAAGTTTTAGTACATTCTTACAATAAAAAAACAGCGAAACTATTGACACAAAAAAAAAATAACATAGGATATGTAAACAAATGTTGCATAACGAGACAACTTTAACTGTCCGTCTGCAACACTCATATAAATCTATATGCTAATAATATGGACTTTCGCTTATCTAAATAAAGCACAATACTTACACAACAATCTATAGCAAATGTATCAGTTTACACTGCCAAATATATACACACTATTATTTTAATGTCCACAAGACTGCCAAAAATGTGCATTATGCTATTTTCGAATCGAAAGTAAACGCTTTATCATCATGAATTGACATGTTCAAATAAATTATTGATTAAATATAGGGTTAATATTGGTATGTGTATAATTTTAAAATAGATTCGTTTAAAATTGTGTAAAATTAATACGTCTAGTCGTATGTACCGTGTATTATTAACTTTTTCACTGTACGTAATCTCGAATCTCGTAAGCATTTTGTATTGTTAACCTTTTTACGATTAAAAATATTTGATAAGTAATTGTTTTATTTCATTACATGAGACAATATTATGAATACCCTTTAATAGTAAATATCCCATCATTTTTTATACTTCTTTAATAAAATAATAATATTAATTTATTTCAGAACATAGGGTCCATAGATTCTGTTAGTATTACAATTCTCATAATAAGTAATCTTTGTAGAGTTCGTAAATATAGAATCGCCAGCTGCTTAGGTACCATTGTCTTTCAATATTTACTGGGAGTATCTCCCAATATACCAATACCAATTAATCAGCATTACTTTATACTTTTAAATGTTTGTTACCGAAAAAATGGAAGTTGCTGATTTATTCATATTTAAGGGAGTCACGTAAAGTCAAATAATAAAAACGTGTCAATATCACTCTTTATTGATTTTAAAAAAATATTTATATTACACATTCATTGTTTAGACCCTATGAAACAATAACATTTCAAGATAAGATATAATGTGTTCCAATGTCTAGTCCGCGTTACAAAACACGGCCGACCGAGTAGGACACTATCAATACCTACTATACTAATTAATGAATATGAAGCCGAAAAATATCTTTTACATCTAAAGTATTCGTACGAAAAATATACTCATACATGTTATCTATATTATAATAACACCATTATGAATCCGCTAGACCGTATATCAGAGATACTTAGGCCCCTAAGTACCGTTGTAATAAATTAAATAGCACGAAATAGAATTGTTTTAGAAACAAAAAAACAACTGAAAATAATTTTAATCTCTTATAACCTGTCTAATAAATTCAAATACCTATATAAATACAATAACAACATTAATTGGTAAAGTACAAGAGGTGCTCAGAGGTCTTCACGGTTTCACATTATAACTATGTACTATTGCTACCGCCCTCTGACACTGAAAGTATCACAAACTTGAAAAAGTATAATTAATTTAAAAAAAAACAAATGAATAGGGCCATGATACTTTTTCTGTGGTATATATTTACGAAACATTCACTGGTATATAAAGAGTTGAGTCGTTAAAATTCTATTATTGAATAATGCATGTCCAATGAATCAATTAATAAATTACAGAACTAATAAAAATTCGTTATAATTATTCTAATTATAATCATTCTGTATAGCTAGATACGTACAATTCAAAATAATGTTCTGAAGCTTAACCTATACATGATAATAATAAATTATGCAATTATTACCATCGAACATGAACAATTCAGAAAGATGTCTAATAAATTCAAATTTAGAAGGAGTTTTCAAACTTCGATTACACTTACATCTAAGTTTACAAAATAGGAATCTGCAATAAGACATCGATGTTTTGAAGCTGGATACAGTGATTTAACTAATATACTATCACTTTAATAACAGATATGTGTCAATACATAAAGAAAACTCGTTAATTATAAACGGATATAAGGAATAATTTCAAGTTAGAAGCTACATAATAAAATGTGTACGGACGGAAAAAATCCACATATTCTTCTACACAGAAGTAATACAATACGAGATACAGTCTGAGAAATAAATAGGACACAACACTAATATCTACAAAGAGCTACATTACATAAGCATATAACAACAATTGTAATAAATTTCTTAAAAATATCGTTTTCTTTCACTATAAGTACTATTGCTATCGTATTTCTACTATCTCGGAAAATTTTGCTAACACGCTACAATGGTAGATATTTAACACGGTTACAATTATTAATTCACAATCATTATTATATGGAAGCTACGATATATTTTCGAAAATTGGCCACTAAGGTCTTTGAGATTATACATAGTTTGTACCACATTGATTAAAAAATAGACAACACGAATGACCCATATACATTTTGGATGAAGCCATCGTTTACTTCAAGAGTTTTGGTCCAAATCCTGACACCCTATCGTTCGTTTATCAATTCGTAAAGAATTGAGATATTAATGAATTTGCAGAGTAAACGTTTAGAAATTATAGAGAATAGAAAATACTCACAAATGGAATGAATGTAGGCGAAATACTTATCCACTACAAGCACCAGAAGATTTTGAGAGTTAATAATAGAGTAAGGTTACTTAACTACAAAATATGTTCTACAACAGGTTACAGACTTACAATCGTTACATTTACACTGGACATCGGCGCTCCTCTAAAACAACACCAATGCCACCAGAAACTGTATCACGCCAGCACAATAACAGTATGTAACACGAAAAATATTGCAGATTCCAAAACATTCTATCATAAAAATATAATGACTCTTGTGAAACAAAAACAAAACCTATTATGCAATAATGAAAACAATGATTAAATTATTATGTAAAAAAAAACAAGTCATAACATAAAATATGCAACTAAAACATGGACGTAAGTAAATTGAATGTGTAAGAGTAGTAATAGTAATAAAAACTTAATGTTAACAATTTCATACCATATAAAACTACATCCTGAAGCGAACACCTATTACTACGTAATGTTTATTCAACTGCTTAGAATTGGAAACCATTGAAGAAATATTCCTTATGTAATGTAATGTAACACATGGGACACGCTCCACTTGACAATAAATCATTTACTACAATGTTACTACAGCAAAATAAGACAGAGGCTATAATTACATAATGAACGTTCCTCCTATGAGGTGGAAGGATTGCGGTAGTGATAAATATCATGAATAAATGAGTTTTTTTTATTACATTTAAGTAGCAAATGAACATGTAGTCCACCTGATGGTACGTGGTTACTGCCACCCATGGACGGTCATACTTTATGTAAAACAAGAGTTCCATATGAAGTCCCAAATGCATTGCTGCTCCTGAAGACTATGATGTTCGACTCATATTAAAGAGAACCAGAAACCACCATCCTTCCACCGAAACGCAAGAACAGCTTTGAGCTAAACATAGGTGTAGAAGTCGACAGCTCTGAACCTCAAGTGGAACATTACTATCTGAATTTTTGCATTTAGATCAAGTAGAACGCGTCACTGCTTTTAAAGTGTAAATTGTATTGATGTTGTTAGATTCCGATGTAGTTTTATGAGTGGTGTGAATGGCATTGAGCTAGCAACGGGGCTTGGCGCCCTGCTGGACCCTGTCTGTATCACTCACCCTTCTCACTGATCCTTGCGAGCTTTCTTTTTGCTCTTCTTTGTTATTTTCGCGTCTGTCCATGTATCTGTAAATAATATAAAAATATGTCAACTAATGAAACATTTGATAAAAGAATAACAAAATAAAGTATTATTTAGACATAGAAAAAATATGTATCTTATTATTTTAATATCATAGTATATTTAATAGGAAATGTAAATATATAGACAGCATATGCTTGCTTAATAGTATAGATTTCTTTAGTTGTTTTCCTTCAACTAAAAATGTCCAAAAAGTCACAACAGTCATAAGCATTGATTAGAAATGATGTCATATATCAAATTAGAATACATATTTTCAATATGGTTCATTTTAAATACAATCTCGTCATCTTAAATAAAATCATACAATAATAAAAATGTACAGGTAAACAAACCTCCAAGTTCATCAAACACCGGAGCTGTCTGTTTTTCGTCTTTCTTATCAGAAGAGTCCGATACATCCCTCTCCTCGGACTTCTTTGCTACTGCTGTAGCCTAAAACATAATTGCAAAAATCTTTAAACTCATGTGGATTGAATACCTAGCTGTTCTATAATATTAATCCAAATAACATATTTCCGAGGTAAGGACTTAAAATATTTTGTTAAATTATAATTACATTAAAAAACTGGGAGGATCTAATTTAACATGTGGATCCCTGATTCTTTATTTATTCATGGGTCATATTTTTTGTATTGTAAAAGTTGCTGTTCTTGAAATACAAGAGATATTTTCCAAACAGCAACTTTTAATACAAACAAATCAGACGTAAACATACTTTTGATTAAGATCAAGTCTAACAATTTTTAAACACATAAATCTTTAATACTAATGCCTAATCTATTCATACATAATATTTTGTGTATTAAAAGTGTTGTTTTCGAAATAAGTGTCAAACAGTGAGATTCATATAACTTTCACACCAAATCATCATCAAGTGCAATTAAAAAATCAAAGTTAGTACACACATTACCAGCTTACAGAAGTTACTAATACAGAACTTACTTCACTAGCCTTTTTCTTCTGCTTCTCTTTATTTTCATTCTTCTTGTTGCTTCTGAGATCTTTCACATCATTCACCTCTTCATCTGGAGTCTCTTCATCCTCAGCACTGGCAATGCCCTGGTCACGGCGCTCCGCCTGAATAACATTTTTAGTAAATATTTCTTTGTTCAAAAATTCTATATGTATTCTATATAACAGATTAAAATCAGTACATTAATTAACATTGGTCCTTGCATACAAGACCACTTTTATACATAACATACTATAATTCCCACTCAAGGACTTAACTCTCTCTCTTACTCAAGCTTAATCTCTTAATTTAATAATTACTCTTAATTTAATAATTTGAAAGGCTTGAGTAAGAACTAAGTCTCTCATGTTCATTTTAATTCATGCAATGTATTTGCAGATTTAATTCAATCTATTACATGAATAAACTATTTATAAATGACTGATAGTGTATACATCTTATATTCATACAATTTTCATTCAATCAAGGCTTATATAAATTTGCCACATTGCCTTGAGAAACCAAAAAGTAAAAGTGCTGTAAGACAAGATAAAGCAACATTATAATTTCTTAACTGTGGTAGCTTTATCTATTTCTGCTTTTGTAACTGGGTCCTTATACACTTAAATGTGATAGCTTAGCTGAGTAATAAACATCGCTGCTTCAAAACAAAAGGGCCACAACTCGAATAGACCTAATTTTACAGGAGAGCCATTTAAAGTTTTGAAAATCAGTTCTTGTATAATTGCTCTTTAATTTTAAATCAGATGTGTTATACACTGTTAGAAAGGTATTTTTATTCTTCTTTTAATGGTTAATTCAGAAATGGTTATTTTTTTTCTAAAAAAAAGTTGTAAAAAATAAGTTGAATATTTTTGAATTGTGGCCCTTTTGTTTTAAAGTAGCGACATGATAAAAATGATGACTTGACATCAAGTAGACCATATGTCCATTAGTTACCATAGGTTGCCAGCTCACATTCAATTGAGAAAACCATTTCTGTCCTTGAGAGTAGCTATGCATCAGACAGAAGATCTTCATGACAGGCATGACCACATAACATCAGGTGGACTGCATAGTTAATGGGTGTTTTTATTGTATAAAAATATAAAAGTACCTCTTTAAGCACTCTCTGCACTTCCTCAATTTGAGCTTGGAGTGCCCGGGCAGCTTCCTCGTCAACCTCAGGGCCCACAGCGCTCACAATCTTAATGGTCTCCTCACGTGGCTCCTCCACATGGTTAGCAGCCACAGGTTCCACTTCAGGTTCCTTAGACTTCTTCTTGTTCTTTTTAGCCGGACTCTCCTTCTTCTCTTTTTCTTTCTCATCGCCTTTCACTTTCTTCTTCTCATTCTTCTTTGGCACCTCTTGCCATCCACCATCATCAAAGTCGGCCGGTTTCTCCACATCAGTCACCTGCTTGCCTTTCTTTCCTTTCTTGGCCTCAACTGGGGCTTCCTTCTTCACGACCTTAGGCTCAACTTTCTCTTTCGGTTTTACCTTATCGACCTCTTTGGGTTTTTCTTCTTTCTTCTCCTTTGCAGGAGATTTTTTGGAGCTTTCAGACTTCGCCTTCGCATCGTCGTTCACGGCGCGGTTCGGCGAGGACTTCTAAAACGAATAAACCATTGAACGTTGTATGTTTTATTTATTTTTGATAGCATAACTTCAAGTTAAAATCATTATGTTTACAGGTTAAAAATAAAACGAGCACACATTGCCTGGCTATTGTGCGAACGGCCGGGCGAAAGAAACATACTGCTACTCACCTTCTCCTTGGGCTTTTTCTTCTTGCTCGATGACTTTTTGTCATCCAACACTAGGGACAGCTTGTCGAATTGCGGCTCCTCCGCTGAGTGAAATCCGAACATAAATACTAGTGCCGCGCATAATAAAACAACCGCCACAGCTGCGGCAGGAAACAGAAACTGTGTATTAGACACCTGCCTTAATAGCTCCATCTTAAATAGTAATTTCGAAACAGTCTTCAATTTACAGTTCACATAAAAAGGTATCGTTAAGGTATGATAATGTCGAATATATTAATTCCCCAGCGATAAAAGCAGACACGGGGACATGATGACGCGGCTGTGACGTGCCAAAAATTGCGATAGATTGGGTGACCATCACAATGTAATATTCAAATTAAATTAAAATTAATTCAAAAACACTTTTCTATAATTAAATATTTACATAAAATATTATTTACTTGCATAGTATTAAATTAATCTGTACGCTAAAACGTTAATTATATTTATAATTCTTTATGTTGTAGACTTAAACACGGAAATTTAAAAAAAGAACTACTTTTCGTAAGTTTGCCTTAAAATCTTTAGGGTTTTTTTAACAGTAATTATGGTTAAATTGAAACGAATAATAATGTAAGTTATCCAAAATTAAAATAGTTGCCATGCCTATATATATTTGTTTTTATTTAAACTACAGCCCACATGTCAATTTGTCATATCAAACTGACAAAACAACTTTTTAGGTTATGAGCACAATACCAACAAACATCAGAAAGTTTTACTACACAAAACTAAGATAGCTTTATAAATTAATTAAAATGGGTGGCAAGAAGAAAAAATCTAAGGGTAATAAGTCAAAGCCACAAAATGACCTAACTTCAAGTCAAGAAATTGAGGAGCAAGAATTTGATGCAAACGAATCACACAATCCCGACGATACAAATAGTGATTCAGAGCGAATACCATCAAAACGACATGCTGAAGACGATGGAGATTCTGATACAGAAGTCAAGCGGAAAAAGAAAAAGAAGAAACAAGCTATTCCAGAGGAGACTACAGGAAAAAAGACCAAAAAGTCCATTCGGCAGATGAAAAGGGAAAAGCACGCTGAACGCCAAGCGGAGGCGGCGACAGCAGCGAAGGACCAGCTCAAGTCACAATGTATCACCTACCTGTCTCAGTGGAAGCACGACCGACAAAACTGGAAGTTCATGAAAGCAAAGCAAGTGTGGTTGTATAAGAACAAATTCTCAACACAACTTGTACCAGAATCGTCCTGGCCTATTCTTTTAGAATACTTTGAATCAGCTAAAGGTAATATAAGGAACATGTTGTTGACGGATGCCAATAAGATCATTAAACAAATGGACGATTGGACGGAGTCACAAAACAAGGAAAACTCTGAAGATACCGAAAATGAGACAATAGTTAAACCAGATGATAAAGTCTACAGTAGAGCTAGGAGTTTAATACAATGTTTAGAAGAATACACTGTTGTTTTATTTAATTTATTTTTAACTACATATTGGTAACAAGAACAATAATTTATATATCAATAATTTGTTTCAAGCATTCAGCCTTAGGCCTTTATTTCTGCTTTAGATTCCTCAGATGTGAATTGCTCGATCCACTTGCGTAGTTTATCAGTGTCTTGTAGCCCTACCAAGCGTTGCTGGACTTTGCCATTCTTAATCGCCACAAGGACGGGAACGGAGCTCACTTCGTAGTCAAGAGCCAAGTCTGTCTGCTCATCAATGTCCACTTTTGCTAGCACAACTTTCCCCTTGTTCTCTGATATAATAGATTCCAGACGTGGGGTTAGGAGTCGGCATGGGTTACACCACCTACAACATATATTACAAACACATTAACAAGAACAATTATAATAATTTAGCACACAAATTTATTAATTTCACAAATATGCATTAGTGGTTTTTTGGAGATAATGAGCATATCATTGCTTTAGTTCTAACACTGCATAACTCAAAAAATGCCCATTTTGATTTAATGAAATAATGGTATCTCAAAATAATATAGGAACATGTTACATTTTCATATAAAATATTATTTAAATATGAGTATATTCATATTTTAAACGCAATATATTTATTTGGTAGTTGTAGAATTAAAAATAACTATTTGAGACAATTTATTTGCTCTCCTGAAAAGTTGCTATTTTGAGATCTGTGGTGTCAGAACTTAAGTGACAATATCTGATATGATATAGTTCATATCAGACATGTCTATCAAACATTTTCATGCTTCTGGCACCCAAGAAGCTGGGAGCTACTTTAAAGAAAGATTAAGTACCATACAGAAAGGTAATGCTTTACATTGTTTTAGGAACCATGCCTCACACTGCCATTTTAGATGACAAATTTATTTAATATACTAGATAGTAATTATATTACATGTCGTTGTGACGAAATAATAAAAAATATATTACACTATAAATTGTTTAACAATTATCTAATGTTTCTCTTTTGATAAAGACTAAATATGTAATAAAAATAATCCTACATGATTAGAATGGACTTATTTATGATGTAATATGCACTAACATTTGAATTCCGATAACAATCAAATTAAGGTCCATACTATTTTTTTAGAAAAAAAAAATGTATTTAACCATATTAAGCTTAACACTTACGTTGCGAAGAAGTCAACAACCACGGGAACTTTGCTGTTGATGACTTTATCTTTGAAGTCATCACTGCTTTGAATTTTAACAATATCATTCTTTACAGCAGTTGCAGCGAAGGATCTAATATATATCGGGCTTTTCCCGAGGTAATAGGAACGGATGAACAAATTTGTAACATTCCTGGTCAACATTTTTAATTTTACAAAATTCTGCGAAACTAATGAAACTTCGCTTCAAATTCCCGTATGTCAATGTCAAATTAAGAAAGGAGTAAGAAGAGTAGACGAGACTGACAAAGACAAAATGACAAGCAAAAGTAAAAAGTATTATTAAGGACTGTTCACATTAAACACACGACACGACAGATTTACATAGATTAGTAGGAAAGAATTTAACGATCGCGTTTCGGATGAGGCTATAGTGAATTAGATATATTTACATAATTGCAGCACATACGATTCATATTGTCCCATTGCTGTTTTTATAAATCAATGAATACATAGCTTTCGATGAATTTGTATTTAAAAAAATAGCACAAAGGCTGCGCGGAATTATTCTAAGCCTGAATTTCTGTACAAAAAAGTAACATCGGCGTCGCGTATGTCATGTCTAGCGAATCGAATCATCAAATGTCATCTCTCTCTTTGGAGAAGTGAATTGTATGTCGGGCGTGTAGAATTTGCCAACAAATTAGTTTATTGGACCACAACTTACAAAATAAAGCACGATGTATTCTAGTGACGATTACAATGAGGTATGTTTTTACTCTTTTGGTTAAAATTCCTAATAAATGTTACTTTAATGGCAACATACGGAACTTAGGTTAGATTCACCTATTTGGTCGGGACTTGTTTGGAGAGAGGAAGAGCAGGAAAACCCTTACGCTGCCGATGCACGTAATTGCTAATTAGTCCCTTCGATCTACTTCAACAGCTCTCAATAATAAAACTATATTCGTTTTACCCAGCCAAGTAAAGATTACACATTTTATTTGAATTAATGATTTTATTGCCTTTCAGGGTGGGTATGAATCCTATGGTGACTATGAACCCCATACAGGAGACCCCCAATATGATTTGGAATATGATAATTCATACTATAAAATGCCAGACATGGTAAGTTCTAACACATAATTTTTTGATCTTATCTTGCAAATAACCGGTTAATTGGTTTTTATTTTAAGTGTAAGTGAAATATAGAATAAATTTTAAATTTGGAGCAAAAAAAGTGTATAATACAATTTAAAAAAAGAGAGTAAAATTTTGTATTCTATTAATAATTCTTGAAGTATTTTTGTTGTGCTTGTATAAAATTGGCAAATCCTAATATTAGTAATATTTAAGACACTTCATATATAAAATAAAGCATATAAATTAAAAACTTTATTATCTACTAAAGTATTTTATTAATAAATAAATACTAAACAGATAAAAACTATTACACATAAAATGAAACTGTAATGGCTTTTCAGGTAAAAAAGTTTCTGGTGTACTTCCGCAACATGATCAATGAGGGGATGACATTTGAGATTTTAAATCTCTATGAAAACACTTTCCCTAAACTTACTGAGCAGTACTTTGAGAATACACCGTGGCCTGATGAGAAAGAGGTTGCGCCCCTTGTTGATAAGGATCATGTAAGTATTTTTTAGATGTATTTGTCTAACAATTTAATTTAGTTCATTTCTTTTCATTATTAATATTGACATTTATCTAAATTAATCATATGCAATTTATCCTTTTTTTAATTTATTGTATAATATTGTATTTGCATAGTTCATATTTAACATAAATCGTAAAATCCTACTTTAATTAAAATATAATTTAACAGATCGTCAATATTGTAAATGCAGTGTTCACCTGTAATTGTGGGTACACAACCTATTTATTTATATTTGTGCTATTTGATATTTATAAGTGTATACTACGTTGGTGAACCTTTTATAAATAAGTAAATAAATAAGGGTGTCTGGAGTGTACATCAAGTTAGTGGCACCAGCTTCATATGGTTATAGTGTAGGTACATAAGAATTCTTGAAGACTTTAAATGCCTTGTTCACCGGCACCTAAAGTTTTCAAAGATTGTATTATGTATGTAGTAACATATCCATGCAATAACCATACAAAGTGGGTGGCTTTAACATAGTGCACTTTACACCTCAACCTCTAGTAAGTATGGGTATGCATAAGATTGTTTATTATAAGTAATTAGAGCAAACAATCATATCTATCAAAAGGTTAACAAAACTATGTGTTTGCCACCAAATATTTTACGAGTAATAATGGGTTATGTTGTTTGGAATGTAACGAATAATAAGTCATAAAACACATCATTAATCAAATGTTGATGATGAATTTTAAGTTTTAGTTGCACTAGTAATTAGACTCATAATTTTCATGCGATACACATTGATACATAAGATTAATGTATCCTGATTTCAGTGATTTTTGGTAAAAACACAAATCTCATTATTATTAAAAAAAAATTAATTACTGACAACAATGTCAAAAAAGTCTTGAAAAGGCAAAGAGCGTAGTTACTGCTTATAATTCTCCAAAATTATTTTGTAATTATACTTCTTTTTAATATTCTAGGTTTTCATGATCCTGTACAAAGAGCTGTACTATCGCGATATTTACGCGCGTGTGCCTGGTGGGCCGAAGCCTGAACAAAGATTCCTCTCTTTCTACAACTACTGTGAGCTGTTCAACTACATTCTCTCAGCTGAAACACCAGTGCCCCTGGAGTTGCCTGACCAGTGGCTGTGGGAACTCATTGATGAGTTTGTCTACCAATTCCAATCTTTTGCGCAGTACAGGTGAGTTTGTCATATTAGTGCAACCCTCAATTCAAGTTTAGTTGCCAGAAATAGATATAAAATTTGGAAGGTATTAGTTCCCTTTCTGGTTGGATTATAGTTTCTATCTAATTATAGCAGTATCAAGTAACAGTGGTGTTTCAAGACCTTAACTTAATATAGGCAAGGTACAATTCGCAAATGTTTAAATAATTATAATACATTTGTTAGATCACTAGTTTGTTCTTTTGGGTTTATTATTTTTATTGCTTAAGTCAGTGTGAGGCGAGAGATGAGGTCCTGTACAGAGACCCACACTGCCCACACCTTACGCCGCGTCTGTGAACTACCATTACCTTTACATTACATTACCATTCTGGTGAGAAAGAAAGGTGTATAATCTGAGGGTTTTCTGCTTAGGGTTGGTAACATATATCAATAAGCAAACAAAATGTGCCTTGCATACTCATTTTCTAAGCCATAATAAAAAAAATCTGCAGTTTGTCAATAATGTGCACCTGGTGTATTTAAATTTAGAATTTGTCGATTACATTACATTACATTAATCGAATCCCCTCGATTAATGTAATGTGTTAATGGGATATCATAAAAAATACACTTAGGGGTACCACAAAAGACTACATATAACCAATGTTCCAATTTACATTTACTTATAGGCATCATTTAATACTAATCACATGTGATACAGGTCGCGCACCTCAAAACTAAGCCAGGCCGAGATCGATGAGCTGAACAACGAGAACAAAGCATGGAATGTTCTCTGCATTCTCAATGTGCTTCATTCTTTTGTTGACAAGTCCAATATCAAGCGTCAACTTGAGGTAATCATAAAATTATTTATACTAAGTAACAGTGTGTAATCTAAATCATTTATACCCAACTAGTTGCCCCGGCGAACTTCGTTACGCCTAAAAGTCAAAAATCTAAAATTATCAGTGTTTCTCACATGTTTATCATCATGTGTGCATGTATTATACACTCACCGGCACGGAAACTTGGCCAAGTATAAAAATTGTGATAAATTCCGTATTTTTTTATTTTACACTGCTAATTTAGGCTAATTTAGATCGTCGTTCATCCAATTAACGTCTTTAATCATTTTTACTCATTAATAATGTTTTTTTTAAGTTTATAATGAAGATTAAGCACAAAATCACATTTACACAAAATTAAACACTGCAGTTTTGAGCACAAGTAATCGAAAACTGTTTAATGTTTGATAACATCTTGTACTTTTTAATATCGCGTGTTTCCTCCTCTGGCCCTTATGACAGCCTGCATTCGGTCTGGCATGCTTTGGATGACATTTTTAATGTCCCCTTGCGATAAGTCGCGCCAGGCCATCAGTGCAGCATCCCGAAGCTGGTTAAGGGTCTGTGGTGGGTTCGATGCTGTTTTAATTTTTGTTTTTAGCTTATCCCAGATGTGCTCTATTGGGTTTAAGTCAGGGCTACGAGCTGGCCACTGCATTTTTTGGATACCGACCTCTTCAAGGTAGTCATTTACGATATGAGCGACGTGTGGACGTGCATTATCATGCATTAAAGTGAATTGATCATATCCGATAATCCCTCCAAAGGGTACAACATATTCCTGAAGGATATCCTCGATGTATCGTGTTGCAGTTAGAGTGTTATTGACGATGACCAACTCTGTACATGCATCAGAACTAACGCCACCCCATACCATTATAGAGCCTCCACCAAAACTTACTGTTGGAGTGGTAGTAATCGCCAGATATCGTTCACCTTTCCTTCTCCACACTCGTTGTCGACCATCAGGTGCATTTAAAGCGATCCTGCACTCGTCCGTAAACAAAACCTTTGCCCATTGTTCATGAGACCAGTTAGCATGTTCGCGAGCAAACTGAAGTCTATCTGCTCTATGCCGTGGGAGAAGCTGTGGGCCACGGGCTGGTCTTCTTGCTCTTAAATCAACTTCCGCCATACGTCTTCTCACCGTACGCTCACTAACACTTACATTCCTGGATATTTGAAGCCGTTGCCGGATCTCCACAGCGGTAAGGAAGCGATTTCTTAAAATCTCTAACACGATAAAGCGGTCGTCACGAGCTGACGTGCAACGTACACCGCCACTACCTGGTCTGCGTGTGCAGCGACCAGTCTCTTGGTACCGTTTCAGTGCATATTGCATCGAAGAACGCGGTACGTTAAGGATAGTAGCCACTTCACGATGGGTCATCCCTTGCTGGACTAATGCCGCTGCTTGTGCTACCTGACTTGGTGACAAAGGCATTATTATGGATCGTAAGGCGCCTTTAGATGTTTATTTATCACAATAAAACCAAAGAACTTCGGCAACTTAACACTAGCAAATTCCAGAGCACAATTCAAAATGTAGAGTTCGTCGGATAAATGACACGGTGCAACTAAACTTCAGAACCCAAACCAAAATGCACTTCAACTTGATTAATAACCCTCTTAGGATTATGGTAAACATTATTCTTACCCACTTATACAATAAGAACAAAGTTAGACCCACTTGAAAAATTGTTATCGCATGTTATGAGTTTGGCCAAGATTCCGTGCCGCTGAGTATAGAATCCTTCCTCTTGAATCACTTTACCTATTAAAAAAAACTACAATAAAATTCGTAGCGTAGCTTTAAAGATCTAAGCATATATAGGGTCAGACAGCGGGAGGCGACTTTGTTTTATACTATGTAGTGATACATATTCTCCTTTTTATTTAAAATTAATCATACACATTTAGGTATTACGATATAAATATATATGTCCTTGCACTTTAATGAAAAAATAATATACATATTTCATTTGTAACAGGATTCATCATATGCGGCTTTCATCCCTTAATTAAAAAAATATGGATCTTGATGAAACTGTTAATATTACTTCATCCTAATATAATATGTTACCACACTACTTGCTGAAGAAACAATGTTTTAGGTGAAATTTTAAAGCACATGCTGTACCCTATATATACAGTTTTTAGAATTACATGTTCTTTAGAATCTGTTATCAATTTCCTAAATCTTTTATACTGTCAGCTAGCCAAGCTACATGTTGCTGTCATGTCAGTGTTTATAAAGGGCGCGTTCCAGAAGACGCTCACAAAGCCCCAAACGCCCAAACCGTCGTTCCACAAGACGACCGCGGTAGTTGTGATCGCGGCGAATACGTCACTCATCACGTCATGACGTCCAAGCGACGCTCACGACGACCAAGCTAACAAGATGGGTCGAAGTGATCGTTCAAGTAGAGAATACGTCAGTAAAGCTCACAAACTAGTGGAACGGGAAAAACTGCGGTCGTGAGCATTGACTTTGTGAATATCTAATGGAGCGCACCCATCATCATCATATCATGATCACGTCACTCTGTATTAATTATGTATTTGACTATTTCTCAGGTGTATGCCGCTGGTGGTGATCCTGACTCTGTAGCCGGGGAGTTTGGTCGGCACTCGCTATACAAGATGCTGGGGTACTTTTCGCTTGTAGGCCTATTGCGCCTGCATTCTCTGCTTGGTGATTACTACCAAGCTATCAAGGTAATTCATATGAACCTTTTTACAATCTCTTCACTTGAAGGTGATGTTATGGATGGCATACATCCGTCGTCGTTAGGATATTTAACTAACATGATAAATAAAGTATACCCTGTATTCATAAGTATTCACAATATGTATTTTTTTAATTTCTGTGGTGCCGAAATTTCGATCCTGTTTGCATGGGTTATAGCCAATGGCACAAAATATTTGTTTATATAAAATTGAACTAGCACAGGGTCAAGCAATTTTTCTTATGGTAAGCGGTCACTCCCATAAACATCTGTAAGCAACTTGACACAGATCGAGGATTCTATGTGAAGTCAACCAAAGGTGAATTGTTGCTCGCGAGAACTAAGATGGTCGCGTATTAGAAAAGTGAGCCAGCAAATTTACTCTCCTACTGAAATGCAGAAACTGCTACATGAGAGATGTTTCGAATCATATATATGTTTTACCTTTCATTCTAATTTGTCTTCAAATTGAGCAAGCAACGAATTTACGTCTTATCTAGGTGCTGGAAAACATCGAACTGCACAAGAAATCCCAGTACTCCCACGTGCCAGCCTGCCAGATCTCCACATCCTACTACGTGGGCTTCGCGTACATGATGATGAGACGCTACGCCGATGCGATCCGCACGCTGTCCTCCGCCCTGCTGTACATGCAGCGCACCAAGCAGCTGTTCTCCTCGCGTTCCTACCAGAACGACCAGATCAACAAGCAGACGGAGCAGATGTACCATTTGCTGGCCATCTGCCTGGTGCTCCATCCGCAATGCGTCGATGAGTCCATTCAGCAGGTATGAAATTTATATGTGCAATCCATACTATCCATATCCATACTTCTATACTAATATTATAAAAGAAAAAAAGACAAACCCGCTGAGTTTCTTGCCGGATCTTCTCAGTTGAGGTCGTATTCCGATCCGGTGGTAGTGTAAGAAAAAAAAATGTAACTGACAATTTGTAAGTGCCCCCGCAGGCCTATACAAAAAATAAAGACATTTCATTTCATTTCATTTCATAAATGTGAAAGCCTGTTTGTTTGTTCCTCTTTCACGTCGCCACATATCTATGTCACTCCCCATCCTCCTAGCTACCTAGTTAGTAGGACGGAGAGTGACATAGGCTACTTTTTATCGAGCTTTCTCATTCACATGAGAATATAGATGTTTTGTTAGTTGATACATATTTAGTAGTTCCAGACGTTGTTAATAGATGGCGTTATTAAAATTCATTTGCAAGTTCTGAATCACGCTATCAAATGCTAATGTTAATTTCCTCTAACCGTGAGTGCGAAGCTGCGGATAAGAGCTAATTTTATAAAGGCCCTACATTTTTATAGAATGAATAGCCTGTAATGCAAAATAATCCAAATTTCAATTATGTTGACATAATGTAAAATCATATTACCAACTATTGTTTTTTTTTTGTGCGCCGGTACCTGCAATCAGTCCCAGGACTATGAGCAGGTTTGTTGCCTGCGGTTCAAACATTGCGAGAGGTCTCCCCAGCGGGAAACACTCCTATACTATTTTACCATCGAATAGCTAGACTCTGGATATCGTTGGGGTTGAGGCGTTTGCGGTACTTGATATTCGTTAATTCGGCAGCTATCCACCAACTATTTTAGCATAATTTTACAAATAGGTGCCAGTATGTAACAATATTTCAATGTCCACTATAAAGTTGTTGAATGTAAGAAAAAGACGGAGTGGCTGTTTATAAGCCCGAATAGTATAATATGTAATATAACCTACAAGTATAGCATTTTGGGATTCAAATGAAACAATTGAATGATGTAACATGTATTTACTTCTTTTACAAATAATAATCATGTACAACAACGCAGGTGCTCCGCGAGAAGAACTACCACGAGAAGATGTTCAAGATGCAGTACGGCGACCTCAGCGAGTTCGAAAGCTGCTTCACGTTCGCGTGCCCGAAGTTCCTGTCGCCGTGCCCGCCGCCCATCGAGCCCGGCTCCAACTACGGCCGCGACGCCGTCAAGCATCAGACGCAGGTGTTCATGGACGAGGTGGGTATTCGAGCTTATACTTATTTACGCATTGGAAAAATATGACATTTAAGCTCTTAATAGTAGGAATTCATGTTGTTCAATGTATAGCGATCATGGACAAATTTAGGATTTTCATTTCGGCTTTCCAAGAAGATGATGCTCTCTTCTTCATTCTGATGGAGAGGCGAAATTTCAGAAATAGGTGAACCTTATGTTCTCTTCCCCCTAGAAAGTGATGGCTGATTTTATGCACCTGCATTCATATTGTAAGGTTAGGTTATAACTTGTCATCTTTTTTGGAAGGTCCGAGATTTAAATTCTAGGCGTACTGATTTTTTAAAAATTAAATAGAAAAAAATAAAAGAAATTAATTATCATAAACCGTAGGACCGATAACCGATGGGGAAGAAAGGTCCACGAGTGGCGACCACGTTTAGGCAAAAGGAGTACAGGTCGCCCCCCTACCAGATGGACGGATGACCTGAAGAAGGCAGCGGGAAACCGTTGGATTCAGAGAGCACAGGACCGGTTGGAGTGGCGCCATTTAGGGGAGGCCTATGTTCAGCAGTGGACATCAAAAGGCTGATGGAAGGAATTATAATCGCTTCACAGTGAAGGAAGAACATCGCGTGGAAGCCTACACTCCTGAGAGTAATCTAGTAAAATGTCCTTAATGTGTGTGAATTCAACCATTCGCATTAAGCATGGTGGACTTTAGCCTTAAACTGTTACGACAATAGTGGGTTGACAACAGACATTTACATTGGGTCCTAGGAAGACTAAAGACGCCTAGAATGCCCTACCCCTGTATTCATTACTGGGGGCATGATATCAAAGAGAATAACAAAAGTGTATCGCTCGCAGGTCCGCCAGCAGAAGATGCTGCCGACCATCCGGTCGTACCTGAAGCTGTACACGACGCTGCCGCTGGCGAAGCTGGCCGCGTTCATGTCGGCGGCGCGCGGCGGCGAGCGGGACGCGGCGCGCGAGCACGCCGCGCTCGCCATACACCTGCTCTGCTTCAAGCACAAGATGAAGAACGTCGTGTGGACTAAGGGACCGAGCGGGCTGGACGGAAAGTTCCAGAGTGGCTCTGAGGTCTGTCTTGCAATTAAATATTCATCGAACACAAACGCATAGGCGTAGGTGTGTGTTAATTTCTAGCGCCATACATCTGCTGTGCTTCAAGCACAAGATGAAGAACGTCGTGTGGACTAAGGGCCGGCGCACATCTGACGGAGCGCAGCGCAGCGCATGCCAGCGAAATTTTCTAAACGAATCACACACTAGCCGAAATTCGCGCAAATTACTGCGAAAGCGGACGCTCGCGCGGTCGCGCTCCTGCGCGCTACCTCTCGCATGTGGTCGCTTCCATGCTCTTCAGAAATAAATTTCTGGTATTTAATTTTGGATATTATTTCTAAAGAGACAATGACGATAATAGCTTGACAGTGAAAAATGCTCTGCGCTGCGCTCCGTCATATGTGCGCCGGCCCTAAGGGCCTGAGCGGACTTGACAGCAAGTTCCAGTGGCTCCGAGGTGAGTTGCCTCTTAAATATTACCGAGCACAAATGCATAGGTGTATTTAATACTCACTCCAAGGTTCGGCTGTTCTCCGCGGGGTGTTAATTTTTAGCGCCGTACGCCTGCTGTGCTTCAAGTACAAGATGAAGAACGTCGTGTGGACTAAGGGCCCGAGCGGGCTGGACGGCAAGTTCCAGAGTAGCTCCGAGGTGAGTTGTCTCTTAAATATTCACCGAGCACTAATGCATAGGTGTATTTAACACTCGCGCCAACGTCTGGCTGTTCTCCGCGGGGGGTTCATTTTTAGCGCCATACACCTGCTGTGCTTCAAGCACAAGATGAAGAACGTCGTGTGAACTAAGGGACTGAACGGGCTGGACGGCAAGTTCTAGTGGCTCCGAGGTGAGTTGTCTCTTAATTATTCACCGAGCACAAACGCATATGTGTATTTAATACTCGCTCCAACGTCCGGCTGTTCTCCGCGGGGTGTGAATTTTTAGCGCCATACACCTGCTGTGCTTCAAGCACAAGATGAAAAACGTCGTGTGAACTAAGGGCCCGAGCGGGCGGGACGGCAAGTTCCAGAGTGGCTCTGAAGTCTGTCTTGCAATTAAATATTCATCGAGCACAAACGCATAGGTGTATTTAACACTCGCTCCAACCTTCGACAGATCTCCGCGCGATTAATTTTTAGCGCGATTCGCTCTATTCATCATTACTTAGCAATATTCTATATCTAAACAATTGTTTAACACTAAACAAATTGTGTGTCAAAAAGAAAGGAGACTGTATTTGTGCCCAGCGTTAACCAGAACAGCAGATTATATCACTGTTATAAGCAAGTCGAAATTACTGCAGTAGTAGTAGTATGCATACACAGTACACACATTATAAATGTGAATTATTAGTATGTGTGACATACAATCAATCCTAATAGGTATCAAAGACATTTGATATTCCATGTAATTTACCTAAAACTTCCTGCCATCTTCTATTCATACTAATTTACATTATGCTATATTTAAGTATAAATAGAGATTATAAATTCATAATGTAAGAAGTTTGTCATAAAAGATTTTGTCTTAAACATGGGAGATTTTTATCTGTACTAAAAACGTTAAATTATTTTATTTACAGTTGGACTTCTACATCGACAACGACATGATCCACATTGCCGACACTAAGGTGGCTCATCGTTACGGCGACTTCTTCATCAGGAAGCTGTTGAAGTTTGAAGAGCTCAACAGGAAGCTACACCACATCAAGATTTAAGAAATTATCGTAATATAAAGCTGTCAATTCTATATGTATCGCTTTTCTGTCTCAAATTTATAATATTTGTCATGGGCAGCAACAATTTCTTACAACAATAAAAGAGTATATCAGTAAAATTGTTTTATTTCACTTGTGGAGCGTACATAACAAATTTCCTATTCCTTTTGTAGAATTTCTTAGGTTCTTTAATCTCAAAGTTTGACCTTTGTATTGTTTCTGGATATGGTTCTCTGAACTGTTTCCATGGATGCTCCGTTTTAAGAGCTCCCTCAGCGTTCACGTCTGCTAACCATTTATTATAAACTTGTAAAAAAATATTGTAAGCTATATATAAACCTGTACTCTGTGTACCTTTCTGTTCTTTCTGTAAAAAAAATAATGTTAATGAGTTTACATTACGAAAAAGATATGACAAACAAAAATTCATGAAAAAAGTATGTAAATATGAAAATTCAAATGGAAAAGATATGAATTTAATACCTCCTTTAAAATTGTTGCACATTTCTCGCTAAAGGCTTCCAAATGCTGTATAAACATTTCATTTAAAACTACCTTCTCTTCTTTCACTACATTCATTATATACTTTATGTAGTCAAACTGTGTATTTACAGTACCATGCTTCAGGAGTGTTCCAAGAATTTGAATATTAACTCTGAAATATAAAGAGAGTTAATAAGAACATGATGGGGTGAAATTGAAGCATAATTTAAAAATATACTGTAATTTCAATCTTAGAGCTAAAAACATGCACTAGGAGAATTTCATTGCTTATGAATTTATCATCACTAAGTGTCATGTCAGTAGTACACCCATGTTACATTTATGCATATAGCATATATATAAAGCATTAGTTAGATGTTTGACATTTTGGGGAGCTTATCATAAAGTATTAGTTTTTCCTTCATTAGCATCATATGGACCCTGTTAAGCCAAAAAGATCTAGTCAACATATTATGTGAAATCGATTTATAAACATATCCATGATCTACTAATGAAGTTTTATATATGCACAAAGGATATTACTTTTTAAAATGTACATATTATGTCTTATTACACTGGAAATTTTCAAAAAAATAATTTATTTATTTATAGTTAGCTAGAACGGCCATCAAGTCCAATTACACTAGCTCAGATACATTAAAAATCAAAAGAAAAATACACAATAGTAAATTGAAAATATCATAGAAATAATTATAACAAACAAACAATTGAATAAATGGTTAAAAAAAATTAAATCCAATCTATAATAAATAAGTATACAAAATGAAGAGATCTGTAATTAAATAATATTTTTTTTTTTTCTATTCTAGTATTATTTAATCACACCAACATCTTACAATCAATACATACTTTGAAACAAATCTATTTACACTATATACAAAACAAAATATTAAAAATAAATAAAACATATTTTTTTAAAAAAGTAAATATTGTTAAAGAAAATAAAAAGAAACTATAAATAAAACAAAGAGTCCATATCACTGCCTCTTGGGAGAGTCCCAAGAACGCTGGCGGCGTTACCTCTTTGAATGGCCAAACTGATTCTTTGGCCAAAATACGCACCAGCCCTTGGGTCTCCTGAAGCGTCAACCAGTCGCGACGATAGTTCTTTGCAGAACCGTCGTGCTTCTGGCCCCCATGGACCTAAAGTCTCTACCGCAAACGGCACAAATATGTAACCTTCCCCAAGAGCTGCATATTTGCGCCGCTTAGCAGATTCGGCCGTTTCTGCCGCACCACATGCTCGCGTCGAGGTCACCGATATATGAGAATAATAATTATAATTAATCAAGAATGTTCTGTTATTTTTAAGTACATTATAACTAGAGATTGATGTTTGCTGTTCAGTGAAACCCTCTGAACAATTCAATATTGTAAACATTAAAATTTTTAAATTAAATTCAAACTTTGAACTGTGTTTACTCAAAACTAAAAAACCTGTTGGATCTTTTCTGCTTAACAGGGTCCATATTATATGAGAAAAAATTGTATACGAAAAATGTTATTTTAAATCCTTTCAACATACTTTATTTGTTTTTCCTTCATCTCATTAAGCAACTTCTCGGCTTTCTCTTTGGACCTGCAAGCCATGGCCAAGACCCCATATGTCATTATATTTTCCTTTAACCTATGTTTTTTATTTAATGGATGTCTCTTTTTTCTATCTTTCTCTATCATATCTTTTACTTCCTGGAAAAAATACCATTTATTACTGACAGAAAAAAATAGATGCAGATAGAAAAATAAGTTATTAGGCATTGAAATAATAATAATATTTTATAATATAGCAATAGAATCTATCTGATTATATGCAGCCAGTAATTCAAAGGTAGGGGGCCTTAGATATCTATAATTGACCCAGCAACATAACTGCAGATGTGTTGTTATTCCTGAGGACTAAGCTGTAATAACTCATGTCAATATACTCATGCTTTATTATCGCATCTTATACAATAGAAACAGATATGGCAGGAGTGCCCCCAGGGTCAAATCATAGTCAGTAGACTTAAAACTTAGACTTAAACTTACCAATGCTTTATCATAATCCAATCTTAAACACCTCTTTCTGATGAGTAAATTGTAAAAATCAATATCAGCTGCAACTTTTGCTGCCTGCATAGCTTCAATTAGTTTAATTTCAGCTTCAGTGGTATTATCAATCAAAGGCAACATTTGTGTAAATATCTTGATGTCTGGTTTTACCAAATAAACTGCCATTTCTTTGAGAAAGTCCTCTTGTCCACCAACAATAGCAAACTTATCTTGTAATGTGTGGACATCTTGGAGAGCAAATACTTGGTCCATTTGCAGAGACCTAGATAATAAATTAGGTACAGTACGATGATCTTGAAGTTGTGGTTTATTTTTCTTCTTAACCACTAACTCCATTGTAATTTTATCCTGATCTCCAATCACACTTAATTCATATGAATCTGGGTTTATATTTGTCTCAAGTGAATTTTCCGTCTTAACTTCTTTATTATTAGGTTTAATATCATTATTACTACAAGATTTTTCTACATCATCAATATTACTAAGTTTAGGGCTTTGAATTAACTTTTTTACTTGGTTTGTTGTATTAATAGTTGGAGCTTCTATTTGTAAGGGCTTATTAACTTTCCCAAAGTTTATGATCATGTTCTCTTCTAGTATACCAATTAATTCATTAATATCTTCTTTGTTGCCTAAGTTACAGTCTTTTACACATTTCAGCATAAGGTTAAATGAATAAACATTTGGTTTTTCTCTCATTTTTAGCATTTTTCTCCACACAACAAGCGCATATTTCAAGCCATTTTCTTTGTCAGTGATACAAGCCTGCAGAAGATGGTTAAAGGTATGAACCCTAATCTTCATTTTCTTAGCAATCATTTCATCAACGATTTGAAATGCTATGGGTAAGTCCCCACATCTACCAAATGCTTTAATCATCACATTGTAATTGGTTACATTTGGCTCAATACCCTTTTCAGTCATAAGTGCTCTCAGATGTTTGGCATGTTTCAAACCATCTGCAACCCATGGGCTATTAACGCAAGCTGTGAATAGGCAAGTGTAAGTATCGCCCGTTGGCTTCAGTGCGCGTTTCTTCATATCATTGTACAATTTAAATGCTTTCTTAGTATACCCAACATCAGCACATGCTCCTATCAAGATGTTATAAATATAATTTTCTGGTTTAACTCTGTCTTCTTGTATCATTCTCACTTCTAATACATCTATTGCTTCTTTTAACCTCTTATGCTTGAGGTACTGTTTAATAATGTCTGCATACTGCTTAGTTGTTAACTTTTGCGATTCTAAAGGTAGCTCCTGTGAATACTTCTCTTCTCTTATGTCTCCTTCATCTTCTTCTGTGTGTTTATCTATCGTTTTACGGGATAAAGTACCAAAAGTATCGGGGTCATCCAAATAAGTTATGTTACCTTTAGTATTTAGTTCCCTACTGACTTTTAACTTATTCGACTCCTTATTTATATGAAACTTGTCTTTGGCTGTAACAGTTGCTGTTGACATTAAGTTGTGTTGCGAGATATTAGCATTGTAACTCGAAATAATAGATGAACAGCGAACGTTTTTCAACAATCTTAAACACCGAGAACCCATCGCGAAATATGATTTTTATGCTATATACAGTTTCTATTAACGTCAACACTGCACAGTAAAAGCAGGAAACTATTAAATTAAGTGACACGTGATTGATTTACGCACATTTTACCATCATTCAATAAAATCCCAAATACAAACTTAATGTTTTGAAATAAGTAACCTATAAATTCATCATGTCAATGTCAAATTGTCGATTTGGACATTGTGGACCAGTTTTTTAAATAATACTTTTACAGTCTTGGCATATCTTCTTTCAGCCATATTAGACATAAACACAACAGTGCAGTCATATCTTTGTGTAAATATTTGAATATCTGGTTTTACCAAAGTAAAGATTTTTTTCGAGATAGCTCTCTTGACCGCCAATAATAGCAATCATACCACATCTTCACTTCACTTCACTAATCTATGGCTGAATCGTTTCTAGTAAAGTGTTTAATATAAATTTATTTCGGATATTACTGAGCTTAGTATTATTTCGTCTATCCGGTCAAATAAAGCATCGTAGGTCGTGATCTTTTATAGTAACTGTGTTTAAGCTTCACCAGGCAAATCTGTTTAATTTCTTTTACGAACTTGTAGAGCCCGGGAAATGTTTCAAGAAAATTTGTTTATTTTTGTTAACCATCTCACATGTAAGATTCAAAACAATGTATATTATTGTTTTTGCGGCCCTCCAGACTATAGAGTTATTTAAACTGGCTCACGTCCGAATATAATGGACAGCTGATGTAAAACCATAGTCTACAAAATCGTGAAAGGAAAAATAAAACGTCAACATCATATCATATGTCATTGTCGAGTGTCATCAGTCATCACCAATTCACCATTCATAAAAGTTTGGCACGTGTTGTTCGTGTGAATTCGTAAATTGTATTTACTGAAACTATTTAAATATGTCGGAAGAGGTGGAAGAAAGGATGGACGGTAGCTCTTCGGAGAGCGACGACGAAGGAATGGAAGAAGACGAGGAGGGTGACGACGATGATACCAGGCCGAAGACGTTCCTTCCCGGCCAGCCCTTGAAAGACGACGAGCAGTTAGTTTGCGATCAGTCCGCGTACGTGATGTTACATCAGGCTCAAACCGGAGCGCCCTGCCTGAGTTTTGATATCGTAACGGATAATTTAGGCAACGATCGGCAAGACTTTCCGATGACCACCTATTTAGTTGCCGGCACTCAGGCGTCCAGCGCACATTTAAATCAGTAAGTAATTAGAGAATTTCGCAATTTAGTGTCATTGATACTATTAAATCTTACGACACACTGACCTATTATCAATGAAATATCCAGGTGTAATAATTACAGTGATCTGGTGTAATAAATACTACTTGGATGTAATAATACCGCTTCTGCATTTCAAAGCAGTATTGCACTAAGTGTAAGGCACTCAGACCAACTTCATAGCATAGCAATTTGAACAACATTAAGTCATTACTTTTTAATTGTATAAATTCAGTGGTATCATGAACAGAACTGTACCATTCATTTACAGCTACTCTGAGCAAAGGACAGGAATAATGAAATTTATCAAAACAAGAAAAACTAATATTCAATTACATTGCATTAGACTTCTTTGTTTAATATTTTGTTAAAATGTTAGACGTTCGCATTTCAATTGTTATTTTTCATAAATGATTATCTATAATTAGTGTATTTGCAATATTATTAATTATTCTATAATCTATCAAATTCATATTTTGAACTATATAAAATGTGACTGTATGTGAAAAATCTTTTGATATTTCAGTATACTGGTAATTAGAATGTCAAATTTACACCAAACATCTAAAGCAGAGGATGAGGATGAATCAGAAAGTGAGGATGAGGATGATGATGAAGAAGAGGATGAGGAAAAGAAACCTCAAATGACATTCGCTTTCATCAAGCACCAAGGATGTGTTAATAGGATAAGGGTGAGAAAAAGATGCATTATACAATTTGTACATTATACTATAAAAAGAGAATGTAATGTGCAAAATATGTAGTTATATTAAAAAATTATAATATATGATGCTTTTGAATTTGGTCTTAAACTTGGTCTTATAAGTTTAAAACCAGATGGGCATCTATACTAGGGGCAAATTCTGTATGGAATGTTTAATAACAAAGTGTTGCCTAGCAACCACTGATAGGCAGGGGAATCCAAGTTTTTGTTGTTTTATCAGCCATCTTTTACCTATAATTAACTCTTACCTGTAACTTATAATAGGTTGCAAATCCCTTCATGGAATTAAGGTTGTAACATCATTAGTTTTACAATGACAATAGTGACAAATAAACTTTGTTTGACTGGTTTTAGCATATTATTTTGCAGTTGGTCATTATTAGTTAATCAACTCTTCTTGATTAAATTTCATCGCGAAAATTGAATGCATACTTTGGTTGAATATGAAATGCATTTGTGTACAAATTCATGCAAGTTGGTGATAACCCTACATTAGAATTTTTTTTGTGTTTGTCTACATTTATTCCAGATAGAATTTGCCCCGAGTATAGTAACTTCAATTGATGTTGTTGATAATTATGTTGTTAATAAAAAGCAATCCTTAATCTAACAAATAAAAACTAACATTTTAAAATATATATTATATATTCTATGCTCATGCCACAATACAATTTCCATACATCAAGACCTAAAATAGATATCAAAGCATCATTCAGATATCTTTTGACTAGGTTAAATCTGAGAACACAGCATGTCACACCAGTATTGTAACCACACCACCACATGGTACATCACAAATAAAAAATATGTATAAAAATTATATTTTGTATGTTCACAGTCAACAAACTTCAAGAATTCTGTATTGGCAGCCAGTTGGTCAGAACTTGGTATAGTTGACATTTGGAATGTAACACAGCAATTACAAGCTGTGGATGAACCAGTTCTGCTGGAGAGATATAATCTTGACACCGTAACTAATCCAGTAAAACCATTGTATTCTTTTACTGGTCACCAACAAGAAGGCTTTGGTATTGATTGGTGCCCTACAGAGCCAGGTGTAAGTATTACACAATATTATTTAAAAAATAATTAAGGTTGGGCCTAAATTCTTTTTAACTTATGACTGTTTTACAACTAATATTCTATTTATGTTAGACTTTTAATATAAAGGGCCTTATTTATAATCATTAAGTAAAGCTATTTAATTATGAATTCAATAAATAGCTAGCAATTGAGTGTAAAATCCATTAAATAGGAGTACAAATATTTGATGGTTTGCACCAAATAAATGCTGTGGGGATTTACTTATCAAGCAATATGTTGAAGAACCAAACTAATAAATAACTAAAATAGGTCCTAGTAAAGTA
The DNA here is from genome assembly GCA_949699795.1 of Spicauda simplicius. Taxonomy (NCBI): domain Eukaryota; kingdom Metazoa; phylum Arthropoda; class Insecta; order Lepidoptera; family Hesperiidae; genus Spicauda; species Spicauda simplicius. The sequence continues at coordinate 11,635,679 of OX453072.1, read as the reverse complement.
GAAAATAAAAGGTTTAAAAAAAACTAATCAATATAATTATTTTTCAACTAATATTGTAGGTGCTAGCAACAGGTGACTGCAGAAGGGACATTCATATTTGGAAACCAAATGAAGCCGGTACATGGAATGTAGACCAGCGACCCCTAGTTGGACACACTAGTTCTGTGGAAGATATTCAATGGTCACCTAATGAAAGGTAATAATACAAATATAATCACAAACATAGTACCTATACACAATGTTGTTTATAATTTCAATCATTTTTTTCTCATCAATTTAGGACCAGGCATTTTCTCAATATTTTTGGTTATAATACAGAGGCTATAAAAAACTTATTTCTCATGATATAAATATAGGCAATGTCTGGGTGGTATTATGGTAATATCACTCGCCTTAGATCTTATCTTATTCATATATAAAGTCGAAAGATTGTGTGAATGTATGCCATTGTTACTCTTGAAAAGAATTGCTCGGAGTTGTCGGGATGACCTAGTTTCTAATAATATGACAATTTTCAAGTACTTTTGTTACGAAAACATGAGAAAAGTATGTAAATCGATTAATTCATAAACCTATATACATAGAATCATTTGATTATTTCAGAAATGTATTAGCATCGTGTTCAGTAGACAAGACAATAAGGATTTGGGATACCAGAGCTGCACCACATAAGGCCTGCATGCTGACTGCTGAGAATGCACACCAGAATGATATCAATGTCATAACCTGGAACAGCAAAGAGCCCTTCATAGCTAGCGGCAAGTATTTATTAAGATACTTAAGAAATTTCTGTTTGGTTTCTGATACAAGATAAAAGAATCTAAATACTATTATTCGTATTGGTACAATATAACTGCAAAAGTTATACAAATTTACAGTCTAAGGCTGTGTGCCCTGTAGGTACACTGTTAGCGGCGTACTGCGCAGCGCAAACCAGCAAACTTTGGACATTCCATTTTAAATATATGGCAGGGCGTACTAAACCGATACGTCGCAAATTCAGACGGCCGCAAATAGTTTGTCTACTGGAGACACATCCTAATTAATTCATCTAAATCTAAGATTTGGGTATAACTCCCAGGGATATGAAGACTTATTATTCTGTGGGGGTCATGAAATATTTGTGGTTAGACTCAGGATGCACCATCACAATATATATTTCTGATTTTTGAGAATAATTGCAACTAAACCTGTTTTTTTTTAACGCAAGTTGTAAGAATACATTCCTAGATATGTAAAATAGATTTTTTTAACTTAGCCTAGCAGTTCATAACACATGCTGTCCTTAGGTAAGCCTAATCTTGTCTATGGGATATCAGATGTCCAAGGAACTGTTGCCACTTATCATCAGTTGGACAGCATCTTCACTTGTTACTTGTATATTAAAAATGAAATTTCTACAGGTGGAGACGACGGTTTTCTTCACATCTGGGACTTGAGGCAGTTCACAAGTAGTACACCAGTTGGAACCTTCAAACACCACACGGCGCCAATAACTTCAGTGGAATGGCACTGGACAGAGCCAAGTGTGTTAGCGACTGCTGGTGAAGATAATCAAGTTGCGCTGTGGGACTTGGCAGTGGAGAGAGACGACGATGAAGTGATTGATGAGGAATTGAAGGTAAATTTAATTTTCATGCAAATATTGTTTTTTTAAGATTTTTTTTAAAAAACCACTGACTGCCTCAACTACATGACTGAGGGTTAGATATATAAATCTTTCACTATGTTTACTCAACAACTCTACAACCTCTATAATAAAATCAATAAACACTGCAATATATATCCTCTTTGTAGACAACAATGTAAAACCCAAGTTTATCAATGGTTAAAGACAAAACAATACGATAAAACTGAAAGTCTTATAAAGCTACTGACCCTTTAAGACAAATCAAGAAAATCACTTGCTCTAAGGTAGATACACGCACACGCACATAAATAATTGCTCACAAAATACACACACACACACACATACATACATACATACACATACACTTACTCACAAATACACATTTACTGAGATCACCACATTTTTATATAGACTTCATTTTAAGCCTTATAGGTAGAATATTTTTTCATGTTTATAAAATGAAATATAGACCGTCCTAACGAAGTAACCTCTTAAGTTCAATAATAAGCAACTGTTATCCATGCCACAAGTTCAGTCTTATAATGGATACCAGGGTTCCAAAAAATCATTTTTTAGGTAACTGCTCAATAATGTATTCTAGGATAATACCTACTATGTATTGTATCAACAAACTTTTGAAAAATAAACTTTACTATTTATTTATTATTAACTACAATTAAATTCACCAAGGGTGTATGATTGTTTCCAGCTAAAAGCTAGCTTCCACTTTTGGGCCAATAGATCATAAATTTAGTCCAAATGTTAAATCTTAAAACATAACTTTAAGAAACTCCCCTAAATGTAAAACAATTTTATTATTTTACAAAAAATGCTGGCCCCTTTATTTTCAACATGAAATTTTAGTTTCAGCTGTCACTAACAAACATTTCAACAAACACGTCTGTTACTGTACCTGTACCATTTAGTAAATAACAATTTTTGTTACAGAACCTGCCACCACAACTTTTGTTTATTCATCAAGGACAGACAGACATAAAGGAACTTCACTGGCATAAACAAATTCCAGGAGTAATAGTAACTACTGCTCACACAGGATTTAATGTATTCAAGACTATCAGTGTATAAAGGACATAATAAAAATGTATATTCCAATAAGAATTTTTATTTAGAGAATACAAAACATATTTTTATCCATGATTTTTGAGATTAACCATTCAATCCACTGTTTCTATCATTGCTAAATTAACCAAGTGGCGTATTGTGGGTCTCCCGTGTGGACAATTCTGAAATTAAACAAAATAAAGGTTTACTTGTAATATTTAACAGTATTTAGTTATGGTGCAAAAAGAGTATACAATTTACAAGAGACTAGACAATTTATAAAACAACTTATTCTATTTTCTCAATCGTATTGACAACCTACGAGTATTATTTTCCCACTGCTGGGCACGGGTCTTCTCTCAGATTGAGAGAGTTTAGAGACCAAGTGCGAATTGGTGGGCTTCACAAACCTCCGAGAACTTTTTTCTTTAAAGAACTCTCGGGTGTGTAGGTTTCTTCACGTTGTTTTCCTTCACCGAAAAGCAGCGATAATTAATTTCTAATACGCACTTACGCCTGGGTTTGAACCTCGGACCTCCCGATTGAGAGGGTAAGTTTCAACAATTAGGCTATCACTGCTCTCAATTTCACAATGGATACCACTAAATTTAAAATTTTAATCCAATAAGTAAGTTACAATCCTCTTTTGTTGGGAACTGTACGCATTACACACATTAACATTGTTAGTACAATTTGTTTAATAATATTTTTTTCCAAGTGTAATACATTTGAATTAACTGTGTAGTGGCTTACCCATGGTTTGTCTATTTCAGCCATATGATCAACAAGCTTCTTCATGTCAGCTTTACCAAGCGCTGTTCCTATCATGACAGACTTTCTGCATGCTCTTGAAGCAAACATTGCTCTTACTCTACTGGGTCTACAATATTCCGATTCAGATTCCTAAAAATATTTTTTTATGAACATTACAACTCAATATTGCTGAATGACTAGGATTTACCTACTAATGTTTATGGCAGTAACCGGTTTACATCAGGCCATTTGTATCCTCATTAGTTGCTTCAAATAAATAAATAAATAACTGGGGGATGTACTTATGTAAAAATCCCTTCTTTGGCGTAACAAGATAAAAATTTTCATCTTTCGCCTTTTCTCATCATTTATCATAGCGCACCTAAAGAAGCGTAACTTCAAAAAAAGAAAAATGTTGGGCAATCTGGGACTGCCGCGTTAAAGCTATTGCATAGCATTTTCATTCTCATTTCAACTTCATACTGTGACTTTTGCGTCACGAATCTTAAGACCCTAAGACTCTAAAGTAAAAGCCACTTTAGTTGATATTTAACTACACCAAAATGATTCTTAGACAAAACTGATTAAGGTTGCTATAACATATTTTTTTATCATAGACTAATGAGAAATGTAAAATAAATGTGGTAATTACCCTTAACATAAACAATAGCTCTTCTATATCCTCTTTTCCAAAGATCCAGTTCTTGGACATAGGAATTGTTAAGAGTTTAACTCTCTTCGTAGGCAGAGCATTTTCATTAATTTCAAAAGTAAATCCATTTTTCTTAAAAACCTCCAAGTTGTCCATCAATATCTGCTCATTTACACCTGTTAAATCCAGCTGCTGGGGGCTGTAAAAAATATAAAGTACTCAATGTTATATGAACCTTTATGTTTATTTTTATTTTACATTCAGTACATAAGAAAATAAACACAAGGTATTTGTTACTACTTACATAACTAATTTTTGATGTGTAAGTTCAGTAGTTTTTTGTAATGTTTCAAAATTATATATTTCATCAGTGGCATGTTGATCTATGATGAACAGATCATCCTCCAGTCTTGTTATTATGAACCCTAAATTAAATTGACCAATCACAGTCATCTGTTTAAATGAGTCTTTTGAAATTTCTTTGCTTAGTTCCTCTTCGCATTTCTTATTAAAGACGGGATTTATAGCACTTTTAAACTTTACTCTCTGTGGCGCATTTTTATTTTTTTGCTTATTATAAATATCAGTTAATGCTTTTACGTGCTCTAATGAAGTTTTTAAATGAACATACTTCCTTTTAGACTTTCCAAGTTCGTCTTTATCAGTGACTACTTTGTTTTTAGGTACTTTACTTGTGGATATCATAGCTTTTGAGGGCGTGTTTTTAGTTTTACAGTAGATAGTGTGTGATTTTTCTTGTACAATATCGTCTGTACTTCTAATTTGTGTATTTGGTATATTAGCACTCTCCAAGTACATAAGCTCTTTATCATCATTATCTGGTGTTGAAACAACAACATGGTTTTGGGCCACATTTCTGATATTCTGTTTAAGATTAATTTCTTCACTATCAATATTTAATTCATGATCAATTATATCATGATTTATATCTTTACCATCTTCTTCATTTTTATATATGGAAGCTATATTTGTATCCTCAATTTCTTTATTTTGCTTATCACCATCAGTATAAGTATTGTCATTGTTCTTTTTCGTTTTTGATTTTACAAAATCTAATAATGTAGTAGACTTTCTTTTTAACTCTACTTGTTTTTTATCTTTTGCATCGTCTATTGATTTATCACAAACTGAATGATTATTTTTACTAAATTGTTTTATAAAGGAATTGAATATGCGCGGTTGATCAAGATCTGGTTTTACATCAGGAATTTGGCTTAACACATTAGAACTTGATTCTACTTTTAAAGTTCTTGGAATATTTTCATAGAGCTTGAGTAGGGATGCTTTAAGTACATCCATTATCATCTTTTCCTTAGTTAAAAAAACTGTTCTCTTATCAGGAGTGACATTAACATCAACAGATGTCCTATCTAAATTTACATTGATAAAAACAAAAGGATATTGGTTGGGATTGTACTGCCTATATACCTCATTGACCAGCTTCATTATTTTAGTTGGTTCACAAGGCCTGGAGTTCACATAATAATATTGTCTATCCGTACTAGATCGACCGCTGCCATGTGCACATGAGGAAATAAAACCTACTAATTCTACAGGATTTGCAATATTCTTGTACCCTTGAGATTTTTGACTTAAATTATTATCTTTTTGTGTTTTATCATTTTCAGTGTCATTTGAATCTTCGGATAAATCGATCTCGACATCTTCAATATTCACACTCTCTTCACTTTCTTCTACTGTTCCAGATAAACCTTTAAATATGTTGTCCTTAATGTTTGACACTACTTCTGTTTTTATTTCTAATATACTTTGTAGCTGTTTCATGCCAAATACACATGCTATGTTATCTTTGTATGATGTGGATCCTGTTGTTGCTACAACTAAAGACTTTGAATTGTTAGTTGTTTGGTTTGTACAGGTTATTCTGAAATAAAATATGGCTATGCTACATAATACATACTTATAAGAAAAATACTATAAAATATTACCATCAACTCATTATTTATAATCAACTTAATAACTAAACTTTTAGTACCTTTGTTCTAGAGGATAAAAAACTAAATTACTATTTTTTAGCTAAATAAACAAATTACATACCCACTTATTTCAATAGATATTCCGAATTGTTATATTAAATTTGATTTCATCATTTTAATGAGGATCATTATTTTCTACTTACTTTACTCCCAGGGATATTAAGCAGTATGCATACAATAAATTTGTCATTCTGTTAAATTCTCTTTTAGCATTTTTCTGGAACTCCTTTTGTCTGACCGGCAGAGTACTGAAGAGGTTACACAATGTTACAGTTGTGCCAACTTGACGGGAACAGGGGCTTTTGTTTGTTATGTTACCCTTATGATCGAAATTAAGTTTAGTTGCTGTAATAAAAAGAAAATCAAGGTACCCTGACATACTAAAATATCTATGTAGAGTGTTATAAACACTGGTATACGAAGTTACTTGCCAGTGATAGCCTAATGGTTGAAACTTGCCCTCTCGATCGGGAGGTCCGAGGTTCAAACCCAGGCACGCACCACTGATTTACGTGCGTATTATAAATTAATTATCACTGCTTTTCGGTGAAGGAAAACATCGTGAGGAAACCTACACACCCGAGAGTTCTTAAAAAAAAAGTTCTCAAAGGTGTGTGAAGTCCACCAATTCGTCCTTGGCCAGCGCGGTGGACTATGGCCTAAACTCTCCCATTCTGAGAGAAGACCTGTGCCCAGCAGTGGGACAATAATGGGTTGATGTGTGATACGAAGTTAAATATACCAGCAAAACAAAAAAATCTAACTTTCGTCTGCTTATTTTATTCTAAACTGGACCTAGTACCTTTTGGGTGCTTAATGACAGTAACAATAAAGCCATAAAAAATGTGTGCGTGTACACTCGTAAGAAATGAAACTTCTTTATGACGTTATTTTTCAAAAAATAATTTACTATATGCAACTTTACAGAAATTGGTTAAATAAAGTTAAATTAGACAAAGTTTAATAAAAGGCTTTTATTAAACTTTATCTAATAATCTAATCTATAATAATCTATCTAATATCACGCGTGGTAGGGATAAGAAAAAGATGGCGCGTAACAGAAAAATATGGCGCGTAACAGAAAAAGATGGCGCATAACGATAAAATGTTACACTAAATTTTTTTCCAACCCCAATAAAGAAGTTTCACTTCAATAATGTAATATTATATGGATAGCACTACTAAGTAATAAACAGGAGGTAAATTTCCTTTGCTACAAGAATTTAACTACTACAATGTGTCAGTTACAGTTTAAAACATTCATAATATATCACTATCAATCTAACAGGTAGTTACCATATTCGCTACTCTTGTGCCTTGTAGTTATTGTGAGATCTGCCAGAGAACACAGCGAACTGAGGGCTTCTCCTCGAAATCCAAAGCTCGTAACTCCTAATAGATCTGAATAATCACTTAACTTTGAGGTGTGACTCTTTAAAGCTGAAACAAGAATTAATATTCACACTTCATATAAGTAAAATATAACTAAGAGATTGAACTAATAACATAGCCATTTTGTCTTTTTGTATTATAATGAGCTGCACTTTACAAGTCAGATTTTTGTTCATTTCTTGTTATAGTGAAACTAATATTTCATTTTATATGCTCCAATTGAATCAAAAAACATAAATTAATAGTGGTAACTCCTTTAAGCACTTACTATAAGTATGCAAGTCTCTATATTTCAAGGATTTGTCTTTGTCTACAAAACAATTGGTTTCATTTGAAGCTAAGAGGTAAACTAGTTTTTATTGGTCACAAAATAATGTACTTATACTATCTATTGTATGAAACATGGTTAACAACATATTCTGAAAAATAAATAGCCTCCACATCTTTGTGTTATATAATCAGTTTATTATTAGTAGACATTGTACTATATGCATTTGCTTATGCAAATGTATATGTTCACGGTTTTTTAGTGTTATTACATATTTTGAAACTTTTTCATTAGTATTGGGCAGAATACTTTGTAGTTCATTGCTTGATGAACAAAAAAAAAGTCATCAAATCTATACTGATTTAGGTTTGAAGTTAAAAAAAAAGTTGTCATATCTATACTGATTTAAGTTTGACGACCAAAAATAATATATATGTTTTTATGATGGTGCATATTTTGTGTAAGTATATTACACCATTTTAGTGCATATTTTACCCTTTTATTTGCATGCATATTTTGGTGTTTTGATAGTGCACATAATCCAATGTCTAATTATTAGCAATATTTTTTTCAAACCTACATCATCAAAGTTCTAATTTTTTGTATATAATAATAATACACATTTCAAGCTACAAGCAGAACATATAACAGCATGGTAGAACCTACTTAGAGCAGCAAAGTTATATTCCATGACACCAGAGCCGTTATCAGAAACTTCTATCAAGTCCAGGCCATAGTTCTTCAACCTGATGTCAATATTAGTTGCACCGGCATCAAGAGCATTCTCCACCAGTTCTTTCACTGCAACAGCTAAGCTAAGCACCACCTGAAGAATAAATTTATGTATATACAAATGAATGTTTGTCTGTATGTCGTTTATAGAATCGTTAACTATGCTTTTGTACATGAAATGATGTGATGATCTTATGCAAAGTTGTTGTGCATAAGCCCACAAAGATTTGTTTTGTGGTGGCATAGCAACCTGCACATAGTACAGCTAGTTGTGTGAAGTATATGTTGGGCACTGTAAACAATTAATTAATTGTAATAATAGTGGTTCTCAATAGGTTAATGGAAGTCCATCTCTCTAATAACCTATTATTGTTAATATACTGAACACAGGCCTGCCATAATGAGTGGTGCCTGGCATACATGTTGGTGAGATCAGTGGATGTAGACGTAACTCAGGACGATATTGTTGTCCATCACCTGGATATTGCTTTTTAATTACCTTATTCGATAACCACGATAAGAGAGGCAGAGAGATTCAAGAACAACACCGAATATTACATTACATACATATTATGTAATCGTTTAAATTGACTAGCTAAATAATTGACGAGGCCCAAATACACTGATCAGTAATAATTAAATTAGGAAATCAGTGCTTAAAATTATTATCAACAATTAAAGGCTACATAATACTTTATAGACACAACTGTAAATGTTTATGGGCAATACAGTTTTATTGAAAATCGCGCTGAAAACTATTAAAATCCCTAAGGAAATCTTTAACTGTATCAGTAAATTGTTAAGTACTGACCTGTCCAGAACATATTTTGTGAACTGTATCTACATTGATAGCCTTAATTGGATTTATATTTGCATCGGTAGACTCTACAACCGTATCCATGATTATTTGATTACATTACTCGATTAGGTATAATAAACAATATAATTAGCTAAAAAATGCTGTTAGTGATTCGTATTTTACCGGTACCTATCACCTAAAAATAAAGTTAACTGTCCCGTTTGACAGTTGACAGCTCCATTGAATGCGCGAAATATTTTTTTTAATTAATTGATGTTACGGCCTTGACGTCATGCTTTTCAGCCTACCTTTATTATAATGCACGAAAATGAGCAATCAAAAAACAAGAAGATATTATGGGTGCGTTCCATTAGAAGTTCACAAAGCACACGCTCACGATCGCAGGTTTTCAGGTTCCATTAGCTTGTGAGCTTTACTGACGTATTCTCTACTGGAATGATCACTTCGACCCACTTCGTTGTCGTTCGTCGTCGTAAGCTTCGTGTGGGCGTAAGTCATGACGTGATCCCCGCGACCACAACGACCGCGGTCGTCTTGTGGAACGACGTTTTGGGCGTTTGGGGCTTGGAACGGGAAAAACTGCGGTCGTGAGCGTGCGCATTGTGAACGTCTAATGGAACGCACCCAGGTCTTGCAACAGATTATATAGCACGTACGGGCTAAGAATCGTGAATCACTGTCAATGTCATAATTGTCAATTGTCTATGATGTTATGACTCACTCACTGAAGTGAAGATTTGATCGAGAAATAATCAATCAGAAAAGTTCGAGATTCAACGTAGCTTTGAATTTGCTTGCGCAGTAATTTTTATTTTTGTAGTTGGAATACCTTTTCCTTGAATTGTCCCTAAAACGTGATTCGTAATGTCTCTAAACACTGCTCACGCCGACCACGGCGTTCTTATACATGCCGGAGAGTGGTAAGTAAAATTGTTGATAAGGATAAACATACTTATTCCTTAATAATTTACTTTGTTTTAGTGGCCTAATTATGCAAGTGTTAATGTATTATTGAAAATGTAATGTAATGTCAGCAAAGTAATAACTTTTGAATGCATAGAAAATGTTTATTAATTTTCAATGATGTCTTTGTAATTATGTATTTGGGTGTATGTTTATCGCAGTAATTCTTAATTTGTACACAATTTACCTGAGTTTTTGTAATCTAGGATGATTAATGTTGTAAGAAACGTTTACAAATAAACATAGCACAAGAATGTAAATTGAAATATTGTAATTTGTCATACTCATTTATTGTTGTGTAATATATGTCGAAAACGATTACTCATAATTAGTTACATATATTTTGTATTTTTTGTAATTATTGAGTCCAAATACCTTCAACAAGGACCATGTCTTTGGTTAAATGTATTTTGTCATTCTGTCTCAATTAGTCACTATTCATGTTTAATTATCAGCTCTATCGCCAACTTAATCTATATAGCTTATGCCCTGTATGCCATTTTAAGCCCCCAGGATATACAGGGGGCTTAATATGGCATAATTGGACCTACTTTTGCAAAAAGGAACCAATGAGTTTTCCTCCTATTATTTTTAAAAATGTTGATGATTGTCAATAAAATCATATTTGTATACATAGAACAAATTATTTTGTAAAATTTGTGTGTATACATAGAACAAAATATTTTGTCAAAAATAACATAAAATTATACAGTATAAAATTTTTGACAAAAATGGCTTTTTCTCAAAACAGTTGTTTTGTGGGTTGATTCAGTTTAGCATAAGTAGGTCCAATTATCAATGTCATTCTCAATTCCTTAAAAAACTTTTTTTCTCTTTTAGTATAATCCTCTTCTCGGATAATGTGGTGGTTGAGTTCTATGGAAATGATACACCAGAGTTCAAGGGTACTAAGAATGGCAGAATGTACCTCACTACTCATCGGATGATCTACAATTCTAAAAACAACTCGGACATTATGAGATCCTTCAGTTTTCCATTTATAGCCTTACAAGACGTTAGTATGCATGTTTTCTTTTATTTTTTCCGAAAATAAGGTAAATGTAGGTATTTCATTAAATATCATTAATTAATATAGTCTGTAGTAGAGCTTTCTACTCCAGTAACAAAATGGAGTCAATACAAATTACAAATCATATTCTCAACTGTAGGGCATCTGTAACATATATCTATGAAATTATTATGCTGTCCACAATACAAATGTACACAAATGGGATAGAGAGAAAAAAGGTTGTCATTACATAACATACTAGTTGTGACAGTTAATGTTTGTATTTATTGGGAATCTGATCAATGCTTGTACCATTTTATTGATGGATGTTTCTAGTATAAAATTTGCTACATGTTCAAACTTATGTTTCATATAATCCTTTTTTTTTTGAAGAAATACTAGTTTTATAGGTAACAAAACATTAAAAAAATGTTTTAGGTCACTGTGGAGCAACCTATGTTCTCTGCAAATTTCATAAAGGGAAAAGTTCGAGCACAACCCAACGGCAACTTTATTGGTGAAGTGAAGTTTAAGCTGACATTTAAATCCGGTGGAGCCATTGAATTTGGACAGGCTATGCTCAAAGCTGCACACCTTGGTAAGATACTAAACCAGACCTTAGAGCAGGCTTGAACTTTTTTTTATATTTTAACTAGTTGACCCTTGAACGTAAACTTTGTTGTGTATGTATTATACATGAACGCCTTCCTCTTGAATCACTCTATCTATTAAAAAAACTGCATTAAAATCCATACTGCAGTTTTAAAGATCTAAGCATATATGAGACAGACAGCGGGAAGCATCTTTGTTTTATACTATGTACACATATTCATTGTAATCTATGCCTTCTTAACTGTTTATTATATATTATATATCTATCTTATTATATTTCTACTTATTACAGGGATTTTAGAACTATATGTGTTATCGTACTATAAAATTTATTCACCTTATTATGTGTTTTAAAACTATTGTGTATGTTAATCGAAGGTGTGTTGATCTCACGAATAGTTGGTCTAAATCATACCTACATGCATGTAATACAATTATACAATACATAGTTAAAAACATTTAGCTATAATACTATCTATTGTGTAAATATTACATTTTGTGTAAATGCTATCACTATTTTATCAGATTTGAGTAAGGTTTATCACATTGTTGACTAAATGTAAATGATAATTCCTTAGTCACACAATAACATGTACAAATATTTAATTTGTTGCACTTGTATGCTCTTACTTTTCTAAGTTTATAAATAGCCGAGTATTAAATTTATAAAGGTGTTACAGTTTATCACATTCACTGGTGATTATATTGATTTCCTTGACATCATTTAACACCTATTCATGTCTTAAAACAACAATAAAATTCTAGTTTGTTTTATTCTAATAGTAGAAGAAAGTAGGTTGTCTTTGGGGAAAGTAGAATTCTCATTCATTCCTATGTTTATTCATCAGGAAATATGTTATAAGTTATTATTGCCAATTTTGTCTTTTTTGAGGTAAAAAATACCAACATCAATATAAGTTGTGATTCTATTATTTTATTTCACTTACCAATGTTTCTTATGTGTAAATTGTTGCAACTTCTTCATTATTTGTAGCATGCAATACAGTTTTGTAGTTTACAAATAGATTTAGGTATTTGTGATGTAACTGATATATACTCCACGCGATGGTAAGTTGGTAAGTTGCTTACAGAAATCAATGGGCGGCAGCGACCTGCCGCCCATTGATTTCTGTAAGCAACTTCACATAGAATATGGGCCCCATCTTAAGACAATCACAGATTTGTTGCTACTTTCGAGGACTATTATGGTTGCTTCATATAAAAGTATGCCGGCAACCATACCCATCCATCGAAAGGGAAGAACAGCTTCACGGTAGAAATAAGTGTGGCGGTGGTACCTCCTCGGTCAAACGACACTGATTCTACCACCTGGTAGTTTCATCACAAACTATTTTAAATCTACTGCATTAGAAAGAGGGTAATGTTGTAAAAGGTCTATTTGACATAACAATATGGGTATCAATTAAAAGCTAGTAAATAGACAATAAAACATATGATGACCCGCGTAGCGCAGCGGTTACCATATCGGTCTGACGCGCAATGGGTTCGGTTCTCGGCCAGACAGGTATCTGAATGATGAGTTTAGGTACGTATTCTGGGTCTGGATTTTTGTGTATTCGTCTTGTGTGTGTCCATGGTACCCACGACACATGAGAAACTCCTAGTGTGGGGTTATGAGTGTAGAAGGCGTGTGTGTGTTTTATATATACTATAACACTCCGATGTTACTATTTAGACGAAAAATCCAAACACCACAAAATTAATCAAATTATTAAGCAACAGATTTAGTTTAAAAAATTAACAATGATACAAGTAACATTGTCGCTTGAAGCTTTATAATGATTTTCTTCATTAGCTTCAAGGCACGCAGCGCCGGACGCCCCGCCCCCGCCGTACATGCCGCCGAGCGGCCCGTGGTACGCCGCGCCGCCGCCCGCGTACGCGCCGCCGCCGCAAGGATACTACGGATGGGTACCACCTTATGGCGTTAGTATTGGTTTATGATGTTTTCATTTATTTGCATTTTTTTTATTGAATGATTAGATGTATGTGTAAGACTTGTTTCACGTTTTTTTAGTTTTTTCTTAAGAATATTTTATCCTTTGTCACTTACAAAAGTAACGAGTGAATGTGATGTTATTTGGCTTACTTTTACATTTAATTCAATTAAATGTCTTTGTATGTCTATTAGATAAAGTAGCGTCAGGTTTTAGGTCACAGTAACCTGCAGTATGGTGGACTATTGCCTAAAGTATTTCTTTTTTTATTTCATGATGTAGAAGTAGTAATGACGAAACCAAGTGGCAATAAGATAATCCTAAGTAACAGTCTTTTCTGAATTTGCTCACCGATGCCTTGTTACCTCTATGGAGTAAGTTTCACCGATTGAGTGTGACCTTAATACATTGTCAAATTAGAACACAGTAGTAGTAAACATTGTTGTTATTAGGCGTGGTACCTGCGGAGTCAGACTATTAATGGTTGTTCCACCTTCGATTTCTTAGATGCTAATGGTGAAATTGTAATTGCAGGCGTTTCCCACCGAGCCTCCACCTAACTCTAAACTGTGTAACTATCCACCACTTAAGATTCGTTGATGACGATGAAATTGTATTTCCAGGCGTTCCCCGACCAGCCGGCCCCCAACTCAGTGTTCGTGTCGCCGAGCCCGCCGCCGTACCCGGGCGTGGCGGGCGCGGGCTACCCGGCGGCGGGCGGGCTGTCGGGAGGACTGTCGGGAGGGCTGCCCGGCGCAGGTTGGGCGGGGCCTCCCTCCGCGCCGCCCGGCTACCCCGGGGGCTTCGCGCCGCCGAGCGCCGGCATGTCCGCTCAGGGTGAGAATACCCCCAATTGATAAGTCACCCCCCCTTACTATAAGTGAGCAACTTATCCTTCCGCAAAGTGTCGCGAGAGATATAAATATTACATTTTGTTGGGGAGTTATTAAGAAACGATAATTGTATGTTAAAATTTCATTAGGGAACTATTGTAAACAAGAATTTACATATAATATGACTTGTTATGAGCCGTACCTAGAGTTGCCTTGTAAGAAATTAATATCAGTGTTAAATTTTATTGGAGTCTTAGTAGAAAGAGTACTGTTCACGTTAAATACTTCCCTTCGAATTTAACACTGAAATAAACTTGTTTTTTTAAATTTAGATAACACATTATTATATCCCTAATAAGCCTCAAAAGAAAGTTACCTCTTTTGAGCAAGTAAAATTTTAGGGTATAGAGTTCTGATCACAATAAAATTACCTAAAGTTACTACTTCGAATTAAATAAAATCAATTTGAAAATCTTATTGTTAAAATATAATTTATGAACTTTAATCTAAAAGTTGTTGCTATATTTGTTTAGTTACATTTTAAAATTGACTAGAACATTTTAATGGGATTGATCTCTTGTGTTATAGTTTAATCTTGTGTCAAGCTCGAGAAGCGTTCACTCACATGCCATTCCCAATATTAGGATCGTTTACAGGGTACACACAGAAACAAACAATTAAGTTTAAATTTAAATTACTATTACTATTAACATATTGGGTCAATCAATCACATATGGGTCAAATCAATGTCTTATTGTATTTTTGTAACAAATGTATGATTATACAAAATAAACTATAATATCATTATTTCTTAACTATAATATAAAATTAAATTTCAAATTTCAAGGAACATATTACCGAATTTAACTACATGCCGACGCTCCTGCGTGCGTGAGTAGTTTTTGAGAAATGTG
Source organism: Spicauda simplicius (assembly GCA_949699795.1). NCBI lineage: Eukaryota > Metazoa > Arthropoda > Insecta > Lepidoptera > Hesperiidae > Spicauda > Spicauda simplicius. Next base: position 11,620,063 of record OX453072.1, on the reverse strand, counting down.
CTTTGTAGCAGCTTAGTTTTTATTAACCGCTGTAATTATATTTGAAACAGCTTAGATTTACTTCTGTAATTTTGTATGTAGACAGTTGTATGTATTGAAGCAGTATTAACATCACAGTGTGTATTTGAGTGTATTTTTGCAGTAGCTTGAATAACACTTTCAGATGCAAAAGCAGCCGAGGCGGCGCAAAGTGCGTACTACGATCCCAACAAGCCCCAGACTGCTTATGTACCACCACCCTACAATGTAAGTAATTCATACAACATTGATGCTGAGATTTTGAGATTTTTGTTATTCAATCATTTACAAGTACATTATTAAAATTTGATCATCATGTGTCTGTATATATTTGTTGACTTTTAAGTAGTTATTTGAATGGTGTTTTTTTTTTTTTAATTTTACTTTAATTTTGTTTGTTTTATTTAGATTTTAATCAGCATAGTGAAGTATCAGCTGTATGTTATTATAATTAATGTCTTTGTTTTATTTTTAAATAGACGATGAGTTTTTTTTCTACAATATATTTTTCTATGTGCCAGCGCACATTACGTCCTAAAGTTTGTTAATACGTTGGCATGTGGTGAACCTAAAACTAAGTACTGCTACTTCAATGTATTAATAATTATGCCTGAGCCTAAATGTAAAACAAATATATAGCCTTGATAATATTTTGACACATGCTGAGTAATTGTAATATGTTCAATTTCAAATAAGGCTACTATATTTATAGTCCTGTAGTAATGGCTTCTAATCTATGTAATTACAGGATCAACCCCCGACTTATCAGGAATCTACGTCAAAGAAAGACAACTGAAGCACTGCCCGCACTTCCACATGACGCCTCCCGAGCGCCACCTGCCGTACGAAGAGTCTACGAAGAAACGTGCTATATAACATCATATTAATAATACATCACTTAATCATCATTTCAAATAAAAGGCCCATGAGTTTGATTAAGTCGCGTATGAACTATGAAAATGTTTCGTGATTGTTTCGTAGGAAAGCCAATAAGTCGATACATGTATGTTACTTAGATCCTACATTTTGACAAGAAAATGTCAAAGACATCAAGTTATGGGGTTAGACCAGTCATCCATCCAACAATCCTTTGAGGTCCACTGTTGGACATAGGCCTCCAATTAATGACGCCACTCCAACCGGTCCTGTTCCTTCTGAATCCAACGGTTTCTCGCTATCTTCTTCAGGTCATCGGTCCACCTGGTGAGGGGGGGGGGGGGGCGACCTATGCTCCTTTTGCGTAAACATGTTCGCCACTCGAGGCCTTCCCCATCAGTTATCGGTCCTATAAGCGAAGTAACAAAGACAAGTAACGTCATGGAATTAGTTATACTTACGATGCTTCCCATTTCGGAAAAGAAGATATCTCAGTAAGATATCAGAGGATAGTGTTTAGACAAGTGACGCTAAGTTAGTAATGTCAATCGATGTTGATTACTTTGTGGCTGCTATCTTCACCCAGTTGCATGGAAAGTGATCACGGTGAACAAAGTTAGAGTGAGACCAGTCTCAAACTGTAGTATGATATACTAATAATACGTGATTTAAATTTAATTATTGCCGATATTTCGACCTAGATGCGTGGATCGTGTTTACAATAGAACAGTTTTGCTGTAAGCACCATCTGTGTAAGTAGACTGAAAGGCAGGGAAGATAATTAAACCTCATATTGTGGGTACTCGTAACATATTCAAGTTCCGCAATAATATTATATTAATATCAGATATACCCAATTATATGACGTGTCATGTGTGATCGTTCTGGTGATGTGTATCATGGGATATTTTTTCATTGACGATACGCGACTTAAAGTATATGAAAAAATTAAACTATTTTCTCAATACAGCTATTTTTGCATTATTTAACTTTAAATCTTTAAAACATTCCTCTTTCCTATTTCAATATAATATGGTATTATATTTTAGTTAGGGCTGTGCCCAAAGATATATGTATAGGTTTTGTGCAAATTTCTGTAAATTAAATTATATTTTAAAAATATGTATTTTGTATGCCCCGTAAATTATGCATAACATAATTCATTCGCTTTACAATAACGAAATAGTGTCAACATCACATGCACTAATGAATTGTTGTTTTTTTTTTTGTTGAAATTAAATAATAAAAATAATGTATCATTTTTTAGCACCATCTTAAGTTAAAATAATGTTCTTGTAATGTCACTGAGTGTTGCTAAACGCACATTGTTATTGTTTGTCTGTTGCAATATAATGATTTCAAGTACTTATCCTTGAATATGGTAATAAACATGCTATAAATGTATAAAGAACAACTCCAGGGAATTATCGCTACATTTGTAAAATACATATAATATTTTAAAATATTGCGAATTATATGTTTAATGTTTTGTTCTATTTATTGTTTACTGTATATTCTGTACCTAGTTTTTGTAGCTCTGTACGCCTACAGGCATGAATAATAATATTTAATGTCTATATTCACTGTGTAATAAAGTTATGGTATATAGTAGTTATCTGTAAGATTTGACTATGTGCAGTATTGAAATTTTAAATTGTATGTACAAAATTTATTTATGTTATCTTGTTAAAATAACTATGTAAATCAAGCTACTTTGTTATTCAAATAAATGCCTAAGCTTGTAACTTCGTATTATTACGTAGCATTTTTAAATCATTTAAAAAGTCTGAGTTAACAAAGATCCATTTTATAAATATATCAGTGCTTAACATAAAGGAACTATTTTTGGTTCATCCTACTCCCGTTTATTTCTGCAGAATTACTATTAGATATTTGATATTTTACCACAATACTATTTAATATTTGAAAATATGAATACATTTGTACAACATTTAAATATTACATAAAATGTCGAAATCTGTGTAACATTTTCAACAGCTGTCCATGTAGAACAATACAAAAGAATAATCACCATCAGTCAATATTGAAAAATAGAAGATCAAACATATCAAGTTCTGTCAAAAATGCAAATCTCCAGTTTATAAAATACTAAAAATCAATAGTAAAAAAGACAATACGAAATGATATAACTACTTAATAGCCAGAAAGCGACCGTTATAGAAGTATTATGGGTAAGTTTATAAGGAAATATTAATTGAGATATATTATCATCAGCAACAGTATACAAAAATATATTTTTGTTAGTAATACTAGGTAAAAAGAAGCCAGCCTCTTACCCTTGCAAAATGTGGGATATAATGATAATTATTTATAAAGCTAAAGTATTCGTGCGTTAACACAAACTGAGTAGTTATTTTTTGTAAAACTCATCTATAATCATACATTTATTATGGACTAAATACTAGCTGTTATTAGAGATATTTTATGTACTTTTTTAGAATCAACATCGACTGTTGTAAGTGAATGCAACGCTGAACTTACTTTAAAAATGTTATGTTAACATTTATTATGGACGAAATACTAGCTGTTATTAGAGACTTTTTATGTACTTTTTAGAATCAATATCGACTGTTGTAAGTGAATGCAACGACAAAATTACTTTAAAATGTTATTTACGAATATAGGTAGATATAGAAGTCTGCAGGATGTTAAATAAAAAGTTGTTCTTTAATTCCTTAGTGTAAATCGAGGCTGCAGGAGAATCCGGGCAATCAACTTCAATCCACAATATAACATGAACAAATATTGTGAGTATCACTCATAATTACATGTTATATTATTTAAATAATATTTTTTGTTATACTATACAAATTAATTCGCGGAATCTATCGGTTCGGTTGAATTTCTATCGTTTCGTGTTATATAATTTCATGTTTTTCTCATTTGTGAACTTCGAACAAGTGATTCAAATATAGGTAAGTTCAAAGAAATATTATTTAACATACATCAATAAACAATAGCAATAGTAGTGTTAATAACCGAAGCTGGCTTCTTTTTCTCGTTATGTTTATTATTTTTTTGTTTTAATACTATGTTTTTTGGAAACGAGTTTAACAAGTTATTGTTCATTTTCAGAGTAAAATCAACGCAAATGGCCCCCGCTATACATCCACCTTGCACTCCTTCAGCGTCATGCTCACCGGTACGATGCCACCCCACGCCGCCTCCGTGCCAAAATCCAGAGAAATGTTTGAAAAGAACCATCTCAAAAAATCTAAGACCATGTCAAAGCGCAGTTTCGATCATGTCCACCAGATCGAAAGCAAAATGCGCTAGTTGCGGAAAGTACAAGAGTAGTGCAGATCCCAGAAAAGTAGAAGAAGTAGAGAGGTTTTTGAAGAAAAAGTCAAGAGAAGCCCAAATGAGAAAGAAAGACCGACTGACGGGAAGCCACAGTTATTTAGATTACACAAGGAAGAAGGGGAAACCGAGATCAAGTACAGACTGTTGCGCTGGCAAAGGGCATAGAGGAAGACTTAAACGAAGCAAGCGCTGTTGCGTGATACTCTGATAAGTAGACCTAACAGAGATATGGCCTATCCCCTTAACTGCTCCCATGTCTCGTATAATCATATGCTTTAATATGTGCCACAACTGAAAGGAAATATAATTATGAATGTAATACTCATTTTGAAAAACCATTTCCTGCTCATCTTATAATAAAAAAAATTACGTACGTAAAGTATAAATGATTTCAATAAACTGTCTTGCGAAAACGTGTAATAGTGAATGAACTTCCATAATAAATAATTTATACCGATATTCTTTTTTATTATTTTGATATAGTATGGTTGCCTCGCTATTTATAGCTTCAATCGATTTCAGCAACTATGAAAAGTAACTATGGCACATTGCATATAATTTGAATTATTCTTAAACGTAAGTAAATTGCTATAATTCCCCAATATTTTTATGTTTTAGCTGTGTACTCCACGAAAAGCCTGAAACCATGCGTTTCAGCGCCGACGTGTAGCGCGCACAAGCACAGACCTCGGCCGGCGCCATGTCCAGAACCCGATAAGTGTTACAAAAAATGCATCAAAACGAAGAGAAAATGCCCCAGTGCCATGGATACTGTGACGCGGGCTGGCTCGCCGTGCGACTGCGCTAGAGTACAGTCCAAAGATTCCAGATTAAGCCAAAACCGTTCGCATAGGACGCACAAGAAACGAATACAAAAAGCCTATAAGCGAAGATCTGCCGAATCGCGTTGGAGACGAAAGAAGAGCTGCTGTGTCATTTTATAAATATGAACTCCAATTTCAAAATCAGAATTAAACATAATTATTATCAAATAAAGATATACATATACATTCTTACTACTTAATTGAAAATATTTATTCAAAATATTAATAAAATCGACCACCATTACATTACATACACTATTATTATTTATCATGCTGATCAATCCATCAATAGATCTGGACAAATAATAAATAATATCATAACATTTTCATAGCGTGTGACTGGTACACCTAGCGCTGACTGCATAAATCATAGGATTTTTAAGACGTATTACAATTTTAAAAACCTAGTAACAAAACAGATTAGATAATATAACGCTGTAAATTAAGACACCAGAAAAATACGTTTAATCAACATTTTATTCTCAATTCTTTTTCAATAATGACAGCTTTGCCACATCAATCATCGCACCTCTCCTCTCCTCACCTCACCCCCTCGCCTCACCGCACCTCCTTCGTCACCACGCTGCCACCTCCTTTGTCATCGCACCACGCCACATTAAAGCATCTCATCATTGCTGCGTTTCAATAAAATAGGCTGTCTTAACTGGTTTCCTTCTTTGTAGTTGATCCATTGATCGGTAGCATTTAGTTTCGTCCGTGCTACACAGATCATACTTATTAGAAGATCGAGCATTCCAAATACAATTCAAAATGTAATAACAGCGTGATTTAGCAGAATCTGCACAACGCCATCTAGTATGCGGCGAGTGAACTATCTTATTAGGTAAATAAGTACATTCAGCATTTATCACACAGATGACCGAGAATATTGCGCGTTATTATCTGTAAGGCACATTATTGCAGTGGAGTACTAATAATGAGTGACAAATGTTTTAAATAGTTTCAACATGTTTAATGGAGCACAAAAAAATATTTCAGTTTTATAAATTATGAAAAAGAGCATTTTTTAATGTAAAATATTCGCGCTGAAGGAAAACCATTTTGATTTGTGATTGCCATAAGTAATAAGCATTGTAATGCCGTATAGATAAAGCACCTCAAAAAACTTTTACTATCGAATCGACGTCACATCTTTAAGTAGCCAATAATGTAAAGAGAATATTTTAACTTTTACATTATCATAACAGTATTATTTTGAATAGATTATTATGAGGTATCATAAAAACGTATCTTGATACTTTTAAAACAGTGCGCCGTTCATAAACTAGTGCCATCTGTTGTCACACACTGTAAAATACATATAGATTTTAAAATTTGTTTCAGATCTGTTCTGTTCTGTTCAGTTCTGATCAACTCGTAAATATAGTGCGTATTGTAATAATCCCAAATTTATGAATGTGATAGATATCACTGTGGGTGCGTTCCATTAGACGTTCACAAAGTCCACGTTTACGACTACAGTTTTTCTCGTTCCACTAGCTTCTGAGCGTTACTGACTTCGACCCACCTTATTAGATAGGTCGTCGTGAGCGTCGCGTGGGCTAAGTCATGACGACTTGAGTGACGTATTCGCTGCGATCACAACGACGCCAACGACCGCGGTCGTCATGTGGAACGACGTTTTGGAGGTTTAGGGCTTTGTGAGCGTCATCTGGAACTCGCTCTATAGAGTGCGTTCCATTAGACGTTCACAAAGCTCACGCTCACGACCGTAGTTTTTCCCATTCCACTAGCTTGTGAGCGTTACTGACTTCGATCCACCTTAATAGATGAGTGACGTATTCGTCGCAACCACAACGACCGCGGTCGTCTTTTTGGGTGTTTGGAGCTTTGTGAGCGTCTTCTGGAACGCGCCCATAATGTAGACACTTTTGACTAAAGTAAACATTGTATGCTTTAATTTTGCAGAAAAAATCAAGTTTCATTTATTTTGTATTAAGAATTAAAAAAAGTTCCACTTTTTTATTATTCATTGTTCCACTTTTTTTATTAGTGGTTATTTTATTAGATAGTGTTTATTTGTCTATGTAATATAACATGTGCGGTAGGCTTTTAGTAACTAGGAACGGTCAAGTATCGAGTAGGTAACCCAAGTATCGAGTCAAACCAAACGAAACACGTACCGCATAGCAATATCGATTTAAGCGTTCATACTTTAATCGTTTGAACATTCGAAATATTCGAAATCGAAAGCTTCAAAGCATAAAATTATGGAAGCAGGTCTGTGTGTGTAGCTAGTGTCGCTCGTGAAAATAAATTATTTTTTCCTAATTTTTCGGTGATATAGGTCTCTCGAACAATTTGTAACATGAATATACACGTAAACGTTTCGTAACATAATAAGTAAACAATCAGCATTATTTCGTGCATTAGTTTATTATTTTTCACCACTGTTGGTCTCAATTATTGACGTTTCTTGTGTCTATAGAAATTAAGCTTCCGACCGAATGCTGTTTGTGTCGGTCCGCTACTTGTGGGCGTGCAGTGCTAAGGATATTAAAAATTAAAAATAATAGCGCATGATTAATCGATTGTTGTGGAAAGTGCATTGTTGTGATACTTGTATTTGGTTATTATGTGGCTTGAATCGGCACTGATGTGGCAAACCGGATCGCACGAAGGTGGAGAAAACGTGACGCTGTTATAAGGTCAGTAGGTGTCTGTTTTCTAAGAACATTTTATTTTCTAATTAGAATTATCGAACATTCCGATTCAGTACTTTTTCACTTTATTCCGAATTCGTGAGGTTTAAGTTTATATGCACTCGAATATTGTACAATTGATTTTTTATTGCGCTTTTAGAGGCCATATGAATCAATGATACTTTCTTTTAATATGTGAAAGTAACGTTTTATTTGAACCTATTTGTTTTATTAGGAAGATTTCATTGTATACATACAAATAAATTCCACAATTGCATCTGGTTTACTGAATAAATCAATGTACACTACTAACTAATAGGATTGCATCAAATATATTTTAATATTGTTAAGTATGTTTTGATGAAATTAGCATGCAAATTTATTCGTATGTTTAGCTTAACTATTTTATTATAAGAAATGCAAATATTGTGTCAGGGAACATGCTTTACTGTGTATATACTGCAATCTTCTAATTATATGTACATGGGGAGACAAATCTATTTATTTCTCAGGACTACTTCTAAGTTCCTGGCACCAACATCAGTTAGAATTATACAGAATAACAGTTAGCCAAATCTGTGATTAGTAGATATTCAAGTTGATTCATGGAGTGTTTTTTATATTTGTAATAAAACAAAGTAAATAGTGGATTTTAACATAAATAGATATAAGTAGGAGGTTGTTGCAGTTATTTTTTTATACAATAATATTAAATTAAGTAAAAATGTGTAATAAACCAGTAAGTAATAATAAACATGAACAATAATTGGAAAAAAGTGTGTTACACACACTTTTATTTAATTAATGTTTTCATTACTCCTTAATATGACTTATGTAGCCAGTAAAGTTTGTAATTTTAATTCAAAATCAATGTAGCATAATCATATTCTTAAATTTAATGAACATCTTATATTTTGTAATTTTAGATATTTAACTTGTCTGTATCTTCTAACCTGTCTTACCACTCTCAAATCAGCACATAACAGTTTATAGTAGTTCTTCAGGACTTCTTATTTCCATGAATATAGTTCTGGTATTCATTTTGTCAACCAGGAAAACTTCAGTTCTTTTTTAAATTCATACAAATTGGAATTAAATAAGTATAAGCGGCAATTTGAGAATGTTTTGAATTTCCTCAAGAGTAATGTAATACAAATACTGAATCATTAACACTAAGAATGTTGAAAAGATCTGTGTAGATGTTATTACCATAAGTTATCTGTGTCTTCAATCTCCTAAGACTTTTCAAATAATAATTTAATAACATAGTCAGTATGGAAGGTGGTTTTGACGTAAAGAGGTACTCATATAGAGACAGAAGTTAACAATAAAATTGCAACATCAGCTAATCTGTACTGTTTACCACTTGATCACGTTAAAAGGTTAGTTGGTTCAAATTGGCACGGCAATTTTGAGCCAATTATGAGTCGCTGTATTGACTCAGGGTCACCTGAATTATAAAATTTGTTTCTCAAAACTTCCAATGTAGTTTGAAGATTATTTTACAAAGATATAATCCTTTTTACAGGTGGACTGGCAGCACTGATTTCTCAACATAAATGGAAATGATAGAGTGACATGATTTTGCAATATCATATGTCTATTAGCTGTGAACTTATTTCTACAGCACATGATAGTTAAATCATTATAAATAAACCTTCTGTAGGTCAGAATTGGGTGTGGTAGCATTGCAGTTGAGTTACATTAAAGGAATATGAGATCTGTTGCCTTCTATTTAGTCACATTTGAGCACATTGTAGTTAACAAACATGTATTGTAACAAGTTTGTTTACTCATATCATGGAAATGATTAATCTATTGTTAGTGTAGTAAAAGAATTTCATGCTTTGTGATTTTATTTTTATACAATCTAAGCGATCATAAAAGTGTCAACAATATAATAATCATAACATTCTTGACAGGATTTTTATTATTAAATTCTCAAGACTTCTATAATTCTAAATGCAAGCACTAAATAGTAAGACTATTTGTCTCCAGGGCAGCAAAATTTCAGGATAAGAGGACCTAAGCCCAAAATTCATATAAAATCTTAAGACAGCATGTTATTTAGCTATCAAATTCTTGGAAAAACTGGTTGAGGCTGGTCAATCTCCCAAAACAACAGAATCAATGTGAATCTGCCAGAGTTGATAATAATTCAAGAACAATATGTTGTTTCCCTAATCTTTTTAAAGAAATCTTTTTATAGTCGGCCGACATTTACTAGTGGTGTCAAGTGCACGAATGTTGTTTTAAAAGTCGTGCATATCGTACGAGAGTTAAAACTATTTCTCGTCTTGTTTCAACGGCAAATTAATGAGACCGATGAGAGCCAATGCTGGGTCGCGCCATCAAAAGCAGTGACGTGTCCAAGTGGCGAAGCCGCGCACCCTCCCGATCAACCCTCCATCGAGTGCCCTCGATTATTATACTCGTAAGCTCCACATTGTTCCGTCCGATAAAACGTAGGTGTTTCTGTCGACTTGTTGACATCTTATTATAGAGAAATTATAAAAAACCGCGAGATTTACTGATCGGCGTTAATTAGCGTGGTTTAGGTAACTGAAGTCAGTCATCAGGTTTGCAAGGTAGTAGAACGTAATTAGTTCGATCGGGGAAAAACCACTTCCATACTTACCTATTTCTAACACTAGTTCTTTTGTTTCGATGGAAGCATGTGGTTGCCAGATCACTTTTGGATATGGAAAAATCTAATCCACGGGAATAGCAACGCATCTGTAATTGACTTCGGATAAAACCCTTGTTCTATACAAAGTTGCTTACAGATGTCCATGGCGTCATGGACATCTGTAAGTGACCACTTACCACCGGATGGCCTGCTGGCATGCTCGTTTCCCACTTTGTAACCCTATAAGTAAAATAACTCTATTGAACAGTTTGTCTTTTAATTTACCGTATTAGGTAATATTATCCTTATATGTAGGTATATGAGTGAAAATCTTATTCGTAGACATATAGATTGGTTCGTTTATAAATGAAAATTAAGACATTTCTTTTGGCCGCGTTTACGTTTAAATGTTTATTTGGCGCAATTAAGGTCAGGAATCGCATTTCAATTAGGATCGTTTGAAAAGGCATACAGACGAGATACGAGGCATATTGTTTGATTTTGTATGACAATAAATATCGAAATAAAGTAGACGGATTAGAAATCTATCCGCTTTAGTTACATTTCCGGTTCTGAACGCGATCACTGCCATTTGGATTAAGAATATTATGTTACTATTATTGTCTCTTCGAGTCTGTTTTTATGAATATTATTCAAATTATAAAAAAAGTATTTAAATTAGACTATTATTTACCGGTACACGCATATTTTATTATAATCCTTTTTTATCTTATTAATATTACAAATGTGAAAGTTAGTGACGATGTAGGTACCTATGTGTTTGTACGCAAACTAAAATTCGCATTTTGCCATATTTTTTCACACAAATAAATCTATGAGCTGGATTTACACTTTGGATAGTTATTATCATAGTAAACGTAATCAAGGCGGCCGGAAACCCGGGAGTAGCTTGATAATATGTGTTACTTAGAAATAATGTATTAAAACATTCGTCACTGTTTGGACTAATCTTTAAAACGGCTGGGCCATTTGTGACGAACTTTAACTGGTAGGTAGCGAATATTCTACGGAGTAATTTAGGCTCCTTTTTAATTATAACGGTTCCGTACAAATTAAAACTTGCTATCAGTTCTAAGACTGCTTAGGAATTATTAAAAATGGCGCGGACAGATAAAATACAATCAAACAGGACTGCGAAAAACTGTTAACTTAATTTAATATACCTATATATAGGTACTGTATACAATAGAATCAACCAGATACTCATGAACGAAATAAAGTTTTAATGATTAGGTACAAGAAACAATACATTTATTTTGTTTCTTTGAAACAATTTTAAAGTTCTTCAAAATCATTTGTATATCGCAAGAAAAACCTCATAAATAATTCTTTAAATAAAGGTCACATTGTAATTTAATACAGTAGTAGTGTAAACTTGAAATAAGGAAAAATGATATGATATTGTTATGGTGGTCTTAAAATATCAATAAACGCCGCTGTGAAATTTCTACAACGTACGGGAAACGTGATTTTTATCGTCGACGATTATTTTATCATTGCCGCTACGTGTCATAATGTTTGATATGCCGCGGTCGATGGATGATTTCGAGTTAATCTATCATCATATCATATGATCTTATTTCATTAAATTGTTACGAATTATGAGAGAAGTTGACAGATGTTCTTTTTAATGTATGAAAGTCCTACGTCAGTTGTCTACTCGCCAGTGGTTATTTTTTTTATTATTAACCGATCCAAACAGTTTGTCTAGTTATTTGATTTAAAGGAATTGTGAGGTGTCCGCGTTTTAAAATAAAGACCTGTCTTGATTTCTGATGCATCAGTATTTTAAAGTAGAGAATTCAATTGATCATTGGGTCAAAGTTTTGTTAAGAGCGATTCAGCCATTTTGGTAAAACATGACTGTAAGTTGGTCTTTACACTCTTAACATACTTATATAATTATGAAAGAAATGAAAAAATGATATCGTAAAAATACCTACCTAAGTACCTATACTTACCTATTTAGAAATATCTAAAAAAATCTTTATCGCATTAAAATTAAGCGTTTAATCGCCATTAAATATTTAGTCAGATATGTATTGTTATAATGTATTGTCCGTTTTTATCAACTTGGTTTGTAAATAATTTGATATGTAGACAAAAAGTCTCATTCAAGTGCCAAGTTCGAAAGTGCATTTTAGAGAAAGTCAGCAGTTTATTTCACGGATATTATAGAGAAGTAAAATATAAAATATATACTGGTGTGAAGCTCGGTGGTTTTGCGTGCAAAACAACAATATAACACGAACCTCACAATGATTAATTTGATGTACGAGATTCTTAATTGTGTTACTTAATCGGATTTGAATTAGATTTAGTACAAAATTATGGGATTTGGCTATAATAATACCAAAAATAAATTAATGTACCAATATTATATTTCACTAAAAGATAAATCTTAATATTAACCATGATTTTTCCTGTAGTAACTAGATGTTATGTCGACAACAGGTAAATATGCTTATTTTTGTAATATAATTAAGTATGCCGCTCGCCTGTTGATAAGTGGCCACTGCCAGCAAATAACATCTGTAATCAACTCTAGATAGGATTAGAGTCTGAGACCGGACAGAAATTCGCTACTTTCGCCAAGTTAGAACGCCCCGGTATGTGTCTTTCATATTAACCGACTTCGTCTTATGAGTCGCCAAACAAACAATAGCGATGAAAACTGCTGTTTTAAGCCAGATATAGGCTTAGCGGCATCTCCGGAGTCGAGCATTGAATGAATCTACAGTTATAACCCGCCAAGTAAGAGTTTGACTCGTGCACGAAGGGTTCCGTAACATTATATGTAACGGCTTCTCTTGAATATTTATATTACCTATTTTGTTTTTAGTATTTGTTGTCATAACAGCAACATAAACACATTGAGAAAGGATGAACTGTCTAGCTACCACAGTTCGTGAGACAGACAGACGGCAGGCGGATAGCGGAGTCTTAGTAATAGGGTCCCGTTTTTAACCGACTTCTTACCCTTTGCATACGGAACTCTAAAAATCGGCCATTTCATTCAGATCTCATAATAGTCTGATCAATTCACACCCCGCTTACATAAAATTTAAAGGGTGTACTGGTACTAGTAAAAAGCTGAATTCGATATTAAAGAAAACCAAGTTCTTGTTGGCTGTTTTGAATTACTCTTCAATATTCCAGTACTCGGCAAATATGAAAAGTTTTGCAAGTTTAAATTAAAAGTTGCTTCTAGTTTTCAATAATATAGTGACACGCTTCCTTTTTATACAATTTCAACAGATTTTACTCATTTTGTTACATTGTTTAATATAATTTAGGTATACTTAAATGAATACAAATATTTATTAATCCCCAATAATGTATCATTTATTGGGGATTAATAAATATTTGTATTTGAATAAAACGGGTTCGAAAAAATACAGACACTAATATTGTATTGTAGTAATTGTTATAGTATTTAAAATCGTAGTTTCACATTTTATTTTTCACTATTAAATCATTAAAAATCGAATGATCGAAATCGAAAAAATCTATGAATATGAAAAAATGAAATTGTCTATTTTTTATTCGGAATAAATGTACGGTTCCCGTAGGATAGATTATTCGCGCATTTGATGTAGGTAATTAAAGTGTTACGTCACCCCACCCTCTTTGATACAAAGAGGTTGGGGGTCCTTGATTTGCTTACTTTTGATGAAGTGGTGCCGGTGTAGTTTTATCTTCTAATATCTAAAATTCTCGTGTCACAGTTTTTGTTGCCATACTCCTCCGAAACGGCTTGACCGATATTTACCAAATTTTATATGCTTATTCAGTAGGTCTGAGAATCGGCCAACATCTACTTTCATACCCCTTAAGGATTGTCCTTAATTTTTTTTTTATTTTTTATATGGCAAAACAACGTTTGTCAGGACAGCTTGTTTGTGTTATAAAGAAGTAAAGCTTTGTTCAGGATTATGCAGTTTTACTAAAGATATCTTTAAAACCCGCCTTGCATTGGTTATTCTTCTGGTTGCAAATGTCCATAGGCGACGTTGACTACTTTCCATCCGCCCCTCTGCCTAATAGTTAAAAAAATATATTAAAAAAGGAATCTTTGTTCGGTAGTCACTGTATGTTGTAACAAAGTTGCTACCGCTTTACTCCGATATAATATTATTGTATTAAAATTGTTGTTGTATATTATGTTATATGCAATTCATGATGCATTTTTTAAACGCGGCCGAAACCACAGACGCAGTAATTTACCGATAATTTAGGCCGTCAGAAAAATGATTATTATAATTGTTCCTAGTAGTACTATGTTCATTTGTCAAGGTAGTGAGCGGTAAAAGGCAATTGATTGGTACCAACAAGAGCGAAAGCTAGTCGCGTCTAAATATAACAAAAGTGCAAGCGACCTTGTGTGGCCGGTGGCAGTGAGGTGAGGCGCGGTCGCAACGGCACTGGCTTAATATGCAGGGGACTGTTACACTTTGATAGGGTTTTATAATGAGCAACGGAGACAATACTGACGCGGGAAAGCGAACTTGTCGTATAAAAATACGAATTTAAGTTATATGTAAACTAAAATCAGCTGACTAAAGATTAGATGTACCTATTTTGTTTAGATCATGCAATTTTAAAGTTATGAATGTTTAATCGTTTATTTGACTCTGATAATTTTTTTCTAGATATAAGATTGCTTTCCGGAGTCGATATGCAGCGACGTTTTAATTAGGATGTACATAATAATTATATGGGTGAAGAAATTAGTCTATAATGTAAAATACATTATAGACAGGATTTTTATCAAACTAATAAATAGGATTTTTTACCAAACTAATAATATATATTTTTTTTTTTATTTGACTGAAGTAGCAAACGAGCATGCAGTCCACCTGATGGTAAGTGGTCACTGCCGCCCATGGACATCTGTGATCAACTTCATACAGAACATGGGTTCCCTCTGAAGTCAATCACAGATGCGTTGCTACTCCCGAGGACTATGATGGTCGCCTCATGTGAAAGTGTGCCGGCAACCACACTCTTCTATCGAAACGCAAGAAATGCTTCACGCTAGAAATATGTGGTGTACACAATGATATTTTTTTTGTTTTGGAATATAAGTATTGTTGTGTTAACCGAAATGATAATTTTATAGAACTTTGTGCTCATTTGATTTGAAGAGGGCTGGTACACATTTCCACTAACTTAGGCTGTATTGTATTTACTGGTTTTGATAAAACAGTTTAGTAATACATATCATTGACCTCATGAGGGTAGGTAATGACTTCCTCTAATCAAGATTAGTCCACATACTGGAGAGACAGCATGTCAGTTTCGTAAACCTGTAACAAGCCCAGTGGGTCACGAGACTCACGAGCGAGCGTTGTCGCACGCTCAATGGGTCAACCTTAGTAATTAATAATTATTATATGTCCATGCTGTCTATATTTTAGTTCTTTAGCAAAGGTAACATAGCTGCTTTAGTAATTTATTATACTTACCATCCAGTTACAACGCATTGCACACCAGATTTAAGATATCTATTATTAAAACCCATGTAATTTATTATGCCATCCACTTACAATGCGTTGCAAATCAGATTTACGATATTTATTATTAAAACTACAAACATTTGCTAAATTCCTCTAATTGGCACAGAGGCACTGTTCACCGGGCGCTTGTAACCCGAACCGATTGTTCCAGATGTCCATACAAAATGAAAATAGTTGGACTTAAATGACTGTTCGCCTTATTCAGAATACGGTAATGGTGTTCTCACTTGGACTTAACGTTCACACCGTGTTACGGGGGCCTAATCATATTTGCTACTAGCTTCCGCGACCTCGTTTGTTTCGGTCACGTTAAATTTTCATCACCGAAGCGGACGAAGCCGCGGGAACAACTTAGTACCTAACATTTAGTCGGAGGAGCCAATAAGTCATGTGGCACTGTTCACCGGGCGCTTGTAACCCGAACCGCTTGTTCCAGATGTCCATAAAAAATGAAAATCGTTGGACTTTGACTGTTCGCTGTATTCAAGATACGGTAATGGTGTTCTCACTTGGACTTACCGTTCACACCGTATTACGGTGGCCTAATTTTATTTCTTACTAGCTTACTCTTGCGGTCTCGTTTGTTTCGGTCACGTTAAATTTGCGCTACCGAAACGGGCGAAGCTGCGGGAACAGCTTAGTACAGTCAGCAGCATATAGTTAGTGGCGTTCAAAGTGTCCATATTGTTAGATACAATCAAAGTGTTCAATAATATCGGCACAACCTACGTGTTCTAATTGTTGACAACACATTAAACTCCCAAATGTCAGGACGTTCATAAACTCATAATGTTAATACCGCCCAAATTGTCACAAATGTTCCGGCGTCAGTGGTAACCTAGCAACGAGACTGTTTGTAAATATAGGTACATTTTAAAACATTAAACTTTATGTTGCGAATATATTGTAAGGATCACTTACTGTGCGAGCAATTATAATATTGACATATGTTTATCTCATTTAAGGTTTTAAAATTTAATGAAGATACTTTTCATCAGTTTAAAAATGAGAAAACCGTAGAGGTAACAGAAAAACTATTATATTTTAGCTAAAATATATTGTTTGTAAAAAATATACATCGGTCTTTAATTTTTTTTAACATCCTTTGAAACCCTTTGAACATCCTTGCTAGTTACGATCGAATAACTTTAAGCTCGTATGTGAAAACGAATTTCTGAGGAACTTCTTTTTTGCACGTCAAATAATTGTGAACAATGTTGTTGTGGTGAATCAGCATCAGATAGTGTCACTGGCAAACGTTTATTTCCGGAGAGAACAGGAAGAAGAATCAATCGACTGAACTTGTTCTTCTCAAGTGTGTTATGAACGGACTTAGGCCTTCTTTTTCTTGACGAGGGTAGGTTTGTAGAACTTGACGTGGTAAGTATTTCAGGTGCAATATATGGGTATGTTTCCATATACTGAACATTAACAACACTTGACGCAATTGAGCCCGGATGAGATACTCTGTCAATGGAATTATTAGAATGCAATATAATGGTGTATCCCATTGTGCCCCGTGACATTTCGCATCTTGCCTCAATTACTATATTAAAAGAAAATATAAAATAACGGTAAGACTAAAGCAGTGTTAAAATTGCCCATCAACTTCAAGGAAAACGTAAAATAAAGGATAAAATAATCATAAATTCAATACTATTTCTTACTTGATTCTGTAATTATTAAGGATTAAAAAATATTACATCAATTATGCACTTAAACTAAATTTGATTGTAAATCAACTGTCATGGTCTATTGAGTATTGTTTGAAAGCAGCTTCTGATGGGCTGCAGCACCCGGCATGACCCGTCTTACTCGTCCGTCCTCTCGTCTTGTCTTATCATGCCTCTTGTTCCCCTAGACCGATTCTATGATAATGACAGTCAATGACGTCATTGCAAGATATGAAAAGGATAGTTGTTAATATAAAAAAGAGAGAAGAGAAGAGTCATTGTTACCATGTCTTATACGGTAAGTGATCAGGAACCTTATATCCGCAACATAAGGTATAATATTATAAAATGTACCTATATTTACGAAAAGTCTCGTTGCTAGGTTACCGCTGGTGTCGTAACAGATGCTTTAATTGTGACAATTTGACTGGTTCATTATGAATTTAAGAATGTTCTGTCATTTGGAAGTTTATGATGTTGTGAACAATTAGAACACGTAGATTGTGCCGATATTATTGAGCACTTTGGTTGTATCTAACAATGTGGATAGTTTGAATGCCTCTAACTATTTGCTGCTGACTGTACCTAACATTTAGTCGGAGGAGCCACAAGTCATGTGGCACTGTTCACCGGGCGCTTGTAACTCGAACCGCTTGTTCCAGATGTCCACAAAAAATGAAATTCGTTGGACTTTGATTTTTCGCCGTATTCAGGATACGGTAATGTTTTCACTTGGACTTACGTTCACCCCGTATTACGGTGGCCTAATTTTTATTTTTTACTAGCATACTCACGCGATCCCGTCTGCTTCGGTGACGTTTAATTTTCATTACGTGTTTCATAAGTGGGCGAAGCCGTGGGAACAGCTTAGTACCTAACATTTAGTCGGAGGGGCCAATAAGTCATGTGGCACTGTTCACCGGGCGCTTGTAACCCGAACCGCTTGTTCCAGATGGGCGAACGCGCGCGGCGAGCGGCCGGCCGCGCGGCGTCGGGTGACACGCGTTGCGCGACGCTTGCGCCACACACCGGGCTCACGTTTGCTAAGTACGTATGCTGTTGGTGCAATGTATTGTGGTTGTTTCGTTGACGGTTGACGCTGGTAATAAATGTTAAAATTTGATCGTTTGATTGATGTCCCGTTGCGATTGATGCAAAGATTGAGAATGTTTACCTAAGCTGCTAGTAGGACAGCATTTATACTGTCCTACAATGGAACCATATTTGATTTAGCTAGCTAACTAGCAACTTAGGTAAACTCGGTCTGATATATGCTTAGGTTGCAGAATGCTAAATCAAATATGGTTCCATTGTTCTGTGTTAAGAGCTTACGTGGTTGGTAATATAGATATTAAAATTTCAGTGCTTGAATTCACTGTGTCCCGCTGTAGTTGGTGCAAAAATTGAGAACACATAGGACATTGTACGAGTAAATGATAATATGAAAATCTAAAATATGCATAATTTGTAAGGTGACCAAAAAAACATAGAGTAATTGTTATATTGATATTGTAATGCCTTATTGACACACCTACTCATGCCTTTGAACTATGCATTTCTAACTAACACAAATCTATTATATTAGGTATACATTGAATTATTAATTGAGGGTTAAATGCGTATAAACGATAATTTACAGTCGCATAATTTATTATTTATATGGACATCATTTCTAATTCCATGAATATCGACTAGCAAAGCAAATGGATACATATATTATGCGGTCGGACATCGTACTACAATGATAGTAAACCCAAATAACTCGACATATAATAATAAATAATAATAACAGTACCACCGCCACACCTATTTCTAGCGTGAAGCATTTCTTGCGTTTCGATAGAAGGGTGTGGTTGTCAGCACACTTTCACATGAGGCGACAGTGACCACTTACCATCAGGTGGACTGCATGCTCGTTTGCTACTTCAGTCAAATAAAAAAAGGCATTTTTAAAGCATCATCGAAAATATGAGTGTGAAATATTTATGTAGGTAGGTACTTTATAATCTTTTTTTTTTATACTTTAACTTAACGATAAGGCAGACGGGCTACCTGATGGAAAGTATTCACCGTCGCCTGTGGACATTCGCAACACCAGAGGAGTCGCCAATACATCGCCGGCTTTGTAGGAGAGCTCTTTTCGCACCTTTCTTGAAGAACCCCATGTCATAGCGCTCCGGGAATATCTCAGGAGGAAGCTCATTCCACAACTTGCACGTCCGTGGCAAAAAAGAGCGTGCAAACCGAACCGTGGAGGACCGCCACGAATCCAGTTGGTGTGGATGGAACTTCATCCTTCGGCGAGTGGTGCGGTGAAGAAAAGGTGACGAAGGCACCAGGTCAAAAAGTTCCTCGGAACACTCGCCATTGTAAAGCCGGTAGAACACGCAGAGGGAGCCTATGTCCCTCCGCAGGCTTAAGGGTTCTAACCGATCGGTGATCGTTGGGTTGTTGACGATTCGGATCGCACGTTTCTGCACGGAGTCAAGTGGGTTAAGTTGGTATTTGGGCGCCCCTGCCCAGAGATGCGAGCAGTACTCCATGTGGGGTCTCACTTGAGCCTTGTAAAGCAGAAGGAGTTGCCCCGCAGTGAAGTACCGCTCGGCCCTGCTCAGAACGCCCAACTTTTTGGATGCCAACTTGGCTTTAACATCCAAATGACTCCGAAACTGCACATCACACGAGATGTCAACGCCCAGGATCCCTACGCTTTTGTCAATGGTGAGAGAGGTCCCTTGGAACTTTGGCGCCATGACAAATGGGGCCAAAGTTCCAAAATCTACATTTATAGTAAATATTTTAAGTAAACTTCAGCTTCAAATGACTTCGATTTCTTTTATTGCGATCGCATATCGGTTCCGTTACGGAAAATTAAGGGCGTAGGCTGAAACTTGCGCGGCAGCATGCACGCGTGCTTGTATTGGATAACAGTAAGAGCAGAACAACAACGGTCGACTATATTTTGCTAACGTTTACCAAATAATTACATTGGATTTCATTTAGGTTTTCTACCCTGAGCAAGTGTCGTCGTCAAACCATGACTGACGCACTGCTGCTGGTCACGGGTCTTCTCTCCGAATGAGAGAGTGTTAGGCCATAGTCCACAGCGCTGTCCAAGTGTGAATCGGTAGATTTAAAGCGCCTTTGAAAACTTTTTAAAGAACAATCGGGTGTGTAGTGTAACTTACGGTGTTTTCCCTCACCGTAAAGCAGTGATATTTGATTTCTAATATGCACATAATTTTAGAAAAACCAGCGGTGCGTGCCTGGGATACAAATACAAACCTCGGACCCTAATTTGAACAACAGTACCTATCTACACGATGGAAACTGTATGTTAATTACGTGAAATAACAACTTTCCGAGATAGTAACGATGCCAGATGCTTTTTATTAATTTACATAATATCAATATTACGAAAGTGACAATATTAACGCTACACCTGTATGATAATAAAGGTTAAAGTTACTTGCGTATTAAAGGTTAAAGTTAAGTACTTTATAATAAATCATTCCTTCTTTTTAAAGATAATATTATTTTATTGCAATTGAAATTAAGTTCCCACTTTACAAAGCTTCACATTGATTAAGCGTGGCTCTCGCAACGGTCCGCGGGCCACGCGTCCAGCAGTTCGATGTGGTAGCCGTCTCTGTCCACGCAGTAGAACACGTCGCCTGCTTGCTGGTTCGGCTGGTAGTTGCCGTTCGCCCGGCACACCTCGGTCACGGACATTCCGCGCTCCGGGAAGTACATCATGGTGTCACGGGCACAATCTGACAAAATATATAGTTCGTTGAATTGGTACATTTTAAGGCCTCAGCGTTTCGCAGAGGATTTTTAGGCATGTTTTTATGTTTTATAAGTAAATAATGCAAAAAATATATAAATATAACGATAGATTAAAGACAACCTATATAATAAAAGAAAACTACAACATTGTTTTTTTACCCTACGACTAAAACTTGTAGAACTGAAGTTGTAGAAAATTAAAATTTTACGCAAAATATATTCTTTTTAATTTTCTATATGGTGAATAGGTTATCAGATAGAAAGCAAAACCATTAACACCCCTTTTTCCAAGATGTCGGCCGGGGAAGAGGCGGCGATACCGTTAACTTGATTTTAAGGTTTTACTAACTGCTCCTTGGCATAAAAAATAAAATGGCGTAAACTGAGATATGAAATCTCAAATGTAACTTTTCAATTGACTAATAAAGCTTTTGTTAATGTATCTCGTCAGAACAAAAGGTTTTTGCAACCAGACGGCCAGTCCAACATTATTTCGCTATTGTATCGTGCTTATGAGAAATTAAATGGAATGAAATTGCCATACATTCAGTCGTGAATTCTCACATTAACACATTTCATATTTTATGTCGGGTTCATTATTATAATAATTTCGCATCGGTTTTTCAATGGATGCTTTAGTTTGCTTTATATGGATTTATCTTCTAGTTGTAGGGAAATCGGAACAAAAATATGGATACGGATATATTTTCTGCATCTAGATACGATATAATTTATAAAATCACGACATAAACCTCAACCAGTACACACTTAATATACTTACAAATATATATCTACTCTATAAAAATCTGATATATTATATACGAGAGTCGTTTACTTTATTATCATGCAGTCACGTAAATTGCATTTCTGCTTTGCACACTATCTTTCACCTACTTTTCCCCGGTCTACTTATCGTTAATCTTATCTCATAACTATTTATCGATGACGTTTTTCTTGCGAACTATTTTTTATGTTACTAATGTTTTTTCTCTTAATGGTCGGTAGTTGTCAACCCATTATTGTCCCACTTTTGGGCAAGGGTTATCTCTCAGATCTCAAAAGTGCGAGTTATTAGACTCAACACAGCTTTGAGAACTTGTTTTCAAAGAACTCTCAGGTGTACAGTTTTCCTTAAGATGTATTCCTTCGGCAGTGACAATTAGTTTCCAACTAATATGATCGGTAATATTATTATTAAATTCGTGGCACCTGTCACATTTTGTTAGCGTTTGAATGAGCCCTATAGGGCCATAGTCGTTCTCCGGTCGTCGTCAGTTTCTCATTCATATGCTAACGGTATTATTCAGTTTCCGCATGTTTACAATTTACACTAACAGACGTGAAATTGACGAATAACAACATACATTTATTTTCGTCCATGCTCACTAAATGTACGCTCGATTCCTGCTGCAAATAAGGTTAATAGCTTTTTGATCGTGGTTTCACCCACGTTGCTATAAATTAGTTCATTGTTTTCGTCGGCAACCATACGCAGGTATAATATTGCATGCGATTGATGCAATGTTTTCAGTTTAAGTTTGTTTTGAAAGGTAGTAGAACCAGTATGGTTAAAATTGCATGTATCGCCACCTTACATATTTATAGTGAAGCAATTCATGTTTTTCTGTAGAAAATTGTGAGCGGTACATATGAGCAGATCATCGTAATCCACTGGAGTGGTAATGCGTCTGTGATCGACAGCTAGTAGAACCGCTATTCATATGGAGTCGGTTACGGTGGTTATGGTGACCACTTTAAGACAGTATGTTATATTTGAACCATAATACTTACTGCAATTCATTCCGGCCATTTCGCTTGCCATTACTTGCCACGATCCCAAAATTTCTCCAGCTCGGTCGGTGCAGTAGGCGCTGATAAAAAATGATAAAAGATATGGTTACAGGAAAGCGAATTTGTCGTATCTCAAAAAATACGAATATTAAGTTATCCTATATAAATTCAATCATTATTTGAATGGTTTCATATATGTATATACAAATACAAAATAAGATAGGCCATCTTATTTAAAAGTGATATTTCTTTTATAAGATTTATGTCTTTGGTGAAAAGTTGCTATTTTCAATATAAAAGGTTTCCGCGCTTTCCAGCGTGGATATGTACATATTATAGTGATATAACTATTGTGATTGATTTAAACAACATTTACCTATTTTATCGTAGACTACAGTTAATGGCGTGTTACTCCCATAGATAGTGTCCGTGTCGCGTAAGAAACTAGTTGATAAAGCAAGCTCAGCAAGATATAGTTCAACATCCAATAGTAACTTCCTTCACTGGTCTGGTACAACGCGAATAGTTACGTAATACTAAAACTTATGAGCTTACTGGCCAATAATACAATGTGCCAGCTTGCTAGTACTGTGATGATGTAAAATAATGCCATTAAATACACCAGGCTTTATCTAAAATTATTATAGAACTTTTTGAGTTTATATTTCAAAGTTCTGTAAGTAGTCTGAAGTTCGAGCAATTAAAGATAAATGGCTATTTAACCCTCGGCTCCAAAAGAGGTTATAATTTGTTGTAATTTCATCGTGTGTACATTTGTGACAAAAATAGTTAAATAAAAATACCGAAAAGCAAAAAATAATGGTACGTATTGACCCACTAAACTGGTAATATTTTTATCTTAATATCTCCGTGTCGAATACTAGAACACTACTCTCACTACTAGAATACTACTGCTATTTTATTTACAACTACTTATAGCATTAACTTCAAAATCTATCATCTATGCATTTACGATTAAAATTTTAGAGTTTTGCTTAGTCGGTGAATAGAGTACCTATATGTTTTTTTATTTATGTACTTTTCACTTCGTTATTTATTTTTAAGAGTCTTATTTTCCATATTTTTACGGTTAAATTGTAAGGTCATTAAAATATACTTACATGCCGTTTTTAATTTGGTACGGTCCGTAACTTCCATCGTAGTCGCAGAATGTGACAGGGTTGCCCAGGAACCTGGTGCCGTGGTCAGACTGCTCCTTGTGGAGTAACGCCATGGCGTACACTGCACTCTCGCACTTCCTTAGATATTTATCACCGATTATGGATGCTCTGTCTAATAACAAACAGTATAGTGGCAATGATCAGAAGAAGTTATGTTTGCGAGGGGAAAATAATTGTTATAATTTTTTTAAAGATTTCAAGAAGTAAACGAGTGTGAAGTCCACTCGATTGTAAGTGGTTTCTGTCGTCGATGGACACCTAGCATTTTCTTTTGGAACTTTATCATAGCTACGTTGCTGCTTCCGAGGACTAAGGTAATAGCCTCATATTAAAATTACTCGGCAATCGCACCCTCCGAAACTCGAATAACTACTTAAATATTGCTGTAATCAAATCGTATACTTTATATAACTGTGCATAATAGTGTTCTTGTGTGATACGTGGCATTTAAACAAGTGCATTCGCAGCCACAAAAAGGTCCTTTTTGTGCCTGCGAACGGGTGCCATTGTTCACATCTTTTCATACTTCCTTCCAATAAAAGCTAACGAGACAATAGTCCCAGTTTTTTGCTTTTACAGTAACGCTCAAGTACACACCTACCTACATAATTATAGTTAAATCTTATCTTACTAATATTATAAATGTGAAACGTGGGAATATATGTGCGTTTGTTACCCATTACTGGCCCGAATTTAGTGAAATTTGGCACATAGATAGTTTATGACCTGGATTAACACATTACCGGTCTGACGCGCAATGGGTCCCGGGTTCGAATCCCGGCCAGTCAGGTATCTGATTGATGAGTTTATATTCATGTTCTGGGTCTGGGTGTTTGTGTATTCGTCTTGTGTGTGTCCATGGTACCTACCAAACAGGAGAAAATCCTAGTGTGGTAAATAAGTAAATAAGTGTGGGCTAATCATAGAATTCTGATATTTCTTTGCGGTTAATATATATATTACGTATTTAATTATTTCCTTAAGCGTAGGTATTATTTATTAAACTATCACAATGGTTTCATGATATATACGAACAGATGACGGGAAGTTAAACTGCGGTCGTCAAATTGAAATGATCTGGCAAATTTTGACCTTTGTTAATATTTAATGAGTTGTAAAGGCTAATTGATAGTAGCTAATTATAGGCAGTATAAGGACTGCATAATTTAGTGAAAATGGCATTTAATTCATAATTGCACTCACTCATAGCATATATACGTCAGTTTTTTTTTACAAATATATAGAACATGGTCCTATTTTACGGACTATTTTAAACTTAATCAAACCAAGTCAACTTTACTTTAGAGATATTAAAACAAAGGTATTTTTAAGACAAAAGTAGCAAACGAACACACACCGTGAATACCGGAAAGTGATATAGCCAGTATGGTTTGACTGAGAGGTGCTACCGCCACACCTATTACTAGCGTGAAGCAGTCTGCGTTTAAGTGGCAGGGTGTGGATACTAGGCTAATTTACATCTTTACTAAGCGGAATATATAACTCTTCTAAATGAAGTTGGGTGCAGTTGTCCCTTGGGGGCAGTTAGTTATTATCCGACGCACAATGTGCTAGTTTGTTACTACAGTCATAAAAAAAACATTTAGTGTACTAATGATATGTATCCAGATATTGTTGCTCATGGATATCTGTAATCGATCCTAGATAGGATTGGGATCTTAGTAATGCTTATTGTAAAACAATGCTAGATTATAGTCCAAAGTAATCTTACCAACAAGGTAAGCTTACCACATATCAAGCTATTTTCCTCTCACTTTTCTTCTGTTTCAAGCAAAATTTTGCCAATAGTCACGCGTCTGGTAAGAGTGTTTGAACGACGCTATCGCCTATATCGTGGATTGTGTCCCTTAATCGTCGCTACGTAATCCATAAGAAGAGTGGCATTGGTGCTTTATTCACTCAAAAGATTTTACCGTCACCTAAGTTCTCAGGACGATAACCGGCGGGGTAGAAAAGTCGTCGAATGAAGACCAGGTCTGGGCAAAATTAATGTAGATTGCTCTCGGATTAGGTCAAATGAAAACCTGAAGAAAACGACGGGTAGCTGCTCGATTCAGATTGCTCAAGACGGCGAAGAAGCGTGGATTAGGGGAGGCCTATGACTTTTAGGGGTTGATGGATGGATGGAAGTTCTCAGTCCAATGTATTGCATAAACAAAGTAGGTACTTACAACAAGGCAACAAATTCATGTCTTCCTCGGGCACTGGCGATACAGTGGGCTGCCCAGTTCTCGGTTGCGCGCACCAGCACATTCCATTGTTGCACTGTAATGGCTCGTAGTTGCCGTTGGCAGCGCAGTGCAACGTTACCAGAGTGATTCCAGCTGCTTCCATTTCGTGTCTTCGGCGGCTACATGCTGATAAAATTAAATCGTAATCGTCAATACAGATATCGTTTTTTTTATTTAAAAAAATATTTAGTAAACAAGCATGTAGTCCATCTGATGGTAAGTGGTTACTGCCGCCCATGGACATCTGTTGGTAACTTCATGTAGAACAGAAGTTCTATTTGAAGTCTATTACTATTGCGTTCCTGCTTCCGAGTAGTGTTGCCAGGTATCGGGATATAGCCGGACAGAGTTAGATTTTTAAATGCATGCTCGGCCAAATTAAATCCACGGCGCACTTACATAAAATTAAAAACATGGTTTTAATAAAAAACGTAAGTATGTTGCGTTAATACTAATCGTAAAACACAAGATTCTTTATAATTTTAATTTAAGTTAAAAAGGCAATCAAACTTGCAAGTCTGTCCGGCTACTAGGTTTGGCAACATGGGACGAGGACTAAGATGGTCGCTTCCTATGAAAGTGTAAGGTAATGAAGCGTGGGTGTCCTCGTTACTTGTGTAGATATTAAATAGATGATAATAGATGGTGGACGAGGGTATATAGAAGGTAATTGGTCCACCAGCACGCACTATACTCTAATACAGCGTGGCGTGGTAGAGTTTTGATATGATAACTACAGTCTGTTAAAAATCCATCACGTTTACATAAATGGTATCTATAGACATTTACTGATAGGGTTGCCAACCTCACAACGAAAGATATATAGTATTGTACTTTTTTTAATACCATATGCAAACAAAAGTGTTGACAACCCTTTTCACAGAGGTGTTGATTAGTGCTTTGCTTTTTGTTGAGACAGTGTTGAAATTGTGTCTATACGAGATTCGACTTCGTAGAGTTGAAGACTGTTTAGGTATGGCTCTATTCCGGCTTTTGTCTACCGCGTGATAGTTACCGCAATGAAATCAATTGTTTCAATCAAAATTATTCTTCTTTGATTGATAATATTTATTGAAAATAGATGCCGATTATTTATCCGTCAAAACAGAATGCAAGTATTTTCTTTAACATTTAAAAGCATTTTATTTATAAGTTAATTAATGTCTGTTTAAATATGCATTTAAATATGCAGCACGGTATTATTTATATTTTGCTTTCATTCACTATAGTCACGGTAATATTCCTTTATTATTATTTATCAATAAAAATGTATTCTGATATAAAAGTTTCCAGAGCATAGATCCAATATTATATCATGTATTCCGAAGAAAAATTATTTTACCTGTGGTGTAGTTAATATAGCCTATATTTTTATCGTCTATCTTGACAGATGTGACTTTTATAATCATGATGTTCGTTGATATCTCGTAAATTTTGTTGTTGTTTTTATTTAAATGTTATTTGCAGTATCGAATGCAAAATTTTACATGAATTCGTACATTCAAACAGACTGCTACAAGCTCTGATGTTATTCCGTATTGGCTTTTGATGACTCAATATGTTCACACCGAAGCAACGATGCATCTCTGGCTCTCAGGTGGTCCTATTTGCATCCAATTTGAATGAAATGTATATTCTATGCGTAGCTCACCGCAAGTCATCTCAGTCGCCTCGCTTCGCCACATTTGTCCAAATATTCGACTTCCATTTTCATCCGAGCAGAAACACCTGTGGTGTGTAAACAAGTAATGTCAATAAAATAGGAATACAGTTGCATCTCTGTATGCTTATGCGCTCATTTACAACTTCGAATTTTAGAAATCTAGATATACATATAAGATTATATATACCTAGGTACTTTTGGAGGATACAATTTGTACAGTATTCTAAGTGATTACAATGGGACCCTCTCAAGCAGAAAAGATCATCAGCTTTTTTTACTTTTGAGTAAACGCCATTTAAAAAATTGACCGTAAAATTAAAGATTACTTTTTTGAAAATCGCCAGTTTAATAAGACACACCATGTACACTTTAAAAAGTAATATCTTGTGTGCATATATAAAACTTCGTAAGGAGATCATGGATATGTTTATAAATCGATTTCACACAATATGATGACTTGTCCTTGAACGGTCTTGAGCTAAGACTTACAGCTAAAGCAAATTATACATTTCTGTAAACATATGGAACCCTTTGTGGTTTGACTTCAGAAGCCACCACCGCCTCAGTCAACACTTTTGTACATTTTTATATGAGGCGACCATCCTAGTCCTCGGGAGTAGCAATGCATCTGTGATTGACTGCAGATAAAACGTATGTTCTATGTGAAGTTGCTTATGTCTGTGGGCGGCGGATATCACTTACCATCAGATGGACTGCATGCTCGTTTGCTACTTCATTATTATTAAAAAAAAACTCAATAGCAGCAAATCATAAGCGCTGCTGTAATCTGCGGTCTTGAAGGTCCTAACTTAGTCTTTTAAGATAGTAGCACGGCCAACACATAGTGAAACTTTGGTAAAACTCAAATTCCATATGGTGTTGACGCACGGCAGTAGCAACTTAAAATCAGTTAGACCTTAGGAAATGAAGAAAGTTCATTTCTTATTTGTTTTTCTTTTAACACTCACACATGTCTTAGATTGATTTGGTTTTATCCTAAACACAATTCGCAAACTATTAATACTTACCTCCCAGTAAATAAATCGCCTTTGCATTGCACCGGGGCATACCGTCCGTCCGGCAGGCAATTGGCAGGCGGTTTACATGTTTCATCATCAATACCTGTTAATTTTTTTGTTAATATTAATATTTCTAGTATCGAAGCATCAATAATAACTATATTCCATTGAACGCCTATAAATAGTTCCTTATTGTGTTGTTTGGTGTAGAGTTGTCGTTAAATTGGGAACAATGATGTAGGTAAAATGACTGAGCTTCATCAATTGGCACACCGTATAAGATTGCTTAAGACCTCTTCAATTTATATGTAAAAATGAACCTTTGTACGGCAGTGGAACTTACATAAGTGGTAGAAACACAAAAGGTAGTACTTTTCACGGTTCAATTGTGGCGGTTCGAAAGTCTAAATTGGTCGTGGGTATTTCATTTCTGTTGTCATAATTACTCATAAATGTTTTGATTGTAATTAACAATAGGTTTCCGTGTCGGATATTGCATTGTGAAACTCAAAACGTCTCACACCAACAATGTCAGCCATCATAGTTTATGTAAAGCGCAGTTGAACCATACACCCTATTCTACACAAAGAACGCTCCACGACGCTGCAGGCGCTTTTCTTGATTGTGCTCCTGTTTGCATTTCTGAGTTTCTCTTTACAACGAACCCTAATTATTTCTACACGCTCACACGTCCGTCCGACCAACTGCGATAGTTTTCGTTTCCTCATGAAACGTTTAATTGCAATTGATCGATAAAGTTTCTTTGCCTACATATCGACTGTAATACTTTTTTGCGCGGATGTGATTGAACGGTTTCATTTGAAGATTGCGAAATACAAGATATACTAGTTACTCTTTATGTTCAGCTTATATTTTAATATATTAATTTACTTATTATAGGATATTAACGCGGCTTCGCCCGCTTCGGTCACGCTACTGAGTATCCTATGTGTTAATCTAGGTAATAAACTATGTGTGTGCCAAATTTTAGCGAAATCCGACGGTATTTTTAACCAAAACAAATATCCGCACAACATTTCGCATTATATTAAAATCAGATTGATTTTTGCCCTGAGAAATGGTGTCCTCCACGTAATATCATAAAGTTTTGTTCGTAGTACGCCACTTATTGGTATTGCATGTCGTCACGTTTACAAAAATAGTGCACGTAGGGGTAAACCACCCCACGGCCCACGACGCGCTCGATCAGGGGTCGGGAACTAGGTGCCTCGACAGATATAAACTGTATCTGTCGTTTTATATAACACGTATACATGTATACATGAACAGGACTCTACTGAAATATTATTATTATTTGTTTTCAACGTACTGACCGGAGAGATTTTATCTATTTTGTATTAAGCTAATTATGATTAAAGCTGATCTGCCATTGATAGTCAAACAGGCGCATCAAAATTTTTTTAGAAATTCTAATTATGAGTAAGAATTGAGTAAAATGTCTGTATGTTCAATTAAAAAGCATATTTTTCTTTTTATAAGAAAAACCATTTTCCAAAAATATCTATTTTTGCAGTTATCGTATCCCGTTTGGTTCAAACTTTATTCTCCGTTTTGACTTATACATAAACCTTTTTAGAAAAAAAAAAAAATCGCAACGTAACAAAAATCTTTAGTTACAGGCGAATTTAAATAAGATGGTGTAAAGTTGCTTACTTCACTACATAGTACAAAATAAAGTCTCTTCTCGTTGTCTGTCCCTATTAATGCTTAGATGGATTTTAATGCAGTTTTTTTAAAAAGATAGAGTGATTCAAGAGGAAGGTTTCTATGTATAATATAGTGGACAAAACAATGATAATTTCAGATTTTTAACTTTTAGGCTGAACGAAGTTCCCGGGTCAACTAGTACGAAATAATCCCCTGTTTCCAACCCCTGTGCCCCACCGAAAGTAACGAATGCAGTGGTACAAAAACAATGTACCCTGACACCCTCCCGGTTTAATGATTTCAGCGCTGCCGTACCGTATCAACTAATGCATTTTTTGCCTTATGGGCTTTATAAAATAAGTTCATGCGTTCATGTTTGACATGCAATGTAGACGATGCGAGTTTTTGTAGAAAATTATTATTTTGCAATTCAGTGTTAATAATTTGCAATTGGTATATATTTTATATAGTCTAATTAGATACCATTTTTAAATACAAAGACAAACGGACAGACTAAAATTCTATAAAGTATAGAGATTTGTATATATTATTACTTCTAGTCAATTATCCAAGCATTATATCTTGCAAATGTATGTGATTCACAGACATGGCGAACTTTCATTATACATATGAGGTATATTGTGTCCAACACGTTCCCCTTCCATTGGAATAGCGATCACAAATTCGCTTGTATCTTGAGCACGGTCTTTGTTAATTTAAAGGATACGCTCGATGACATTTATATTATTTTCAAAACTTGAAGAAAGACTTTGTTATAAGGGTAAGAAATATTTGTTGGGTTTCTGTGCAATAATCGTAACAAAATTCAATTCAATTATCGACAAAGACCTATTGGTTGTAAAGCTTACCGGTTGGGGCTTGACAGCTCGGACAACATCCAAATATAGTTGAATTTTGTACAAGTACTTGTCCCTCCCTACAGTCCGCCTGGGTTAAGTCTGTCACGCACGTTTGGGCTATTGTACACTGTGTATTAGCTTCGAGTGAAGCATAACTTAATAAGAATATGAAAATTAATAAGTTTTCCATTTTAAAATACAAATCACAATCAATGACGCCGTTTAACTAATGCCTGGAATTAATTATCGATTGAAAAGTTATCTGGTTTTATCAATTAAATCTTATCTATCATGTTCGCAATTCATTCGTAACACTACAAAACTCTTTTATACAATATAAAGTGTTTGTTGTTTATCATATTTTTGAGTTTTATCGTCTTTTACTTATGTATATAAAGCATCGTTTCCTATGAATAACGACGTAGGCAAATTTCAAAGGCATGAGGTAAATTACATAAGGCATATTCTTTACGTTCACAAAGGAGCGCAATGTCAACTGTGTTCATTCGTTTAGTATGAGTAAGAGCTTATCAGCGCTATCGCTATCTCAAGTTAAATTACACGACGAATGATCCAGCCATGTCGTGAGCCCTCGCGTCGCGCGGTTGTGCCTTTGCGAGCGCAAACTACCTGTGTTTCTAATGCTTATCTCGTCTTATCGGATTTATATATTTTGAAAACGCGGCCTCGTTTTTTATTTGTACTGAAGTGTCATGAATTCATTGCTCGTGTATTTACTTTGCGTTATTGCCTTTCCAGATTGGATTGAAGCGGCCTTACCAGGCTAGTATGGAGGAGTGCAAGAAAAGAGTACAAGGCACTAAAGTTTCCAAAATAGCCAACATTTTTCAAGGAATGCCGTCAAGAGACGACGAAGACATGCGTGGAAGCGACGTGACCGTGGTTCGAAACGAGAGTCACTTGGCACGGTTCAACACGGCTCGAGCACTGTTCGAAAAACTTGGCGAAGAAAACCGCGGTTTCCGAATTGAGAAATCACCATCTGCTGCATCTAGTTTTGCAGGCACCCGAGGTGGTCCGCCAGTGGCACCTTCTAGATCGCGATCTAGTTCGGCGGGATCTGTAAGTCCATCGCGGAGTACAGTCACACCAACGTCTACTTTGGCGCCTACAATAAACGGAGATCGTTTATCTAATGGTGCTGCACAACCGCCACCAAAACCGGCAAAACCAAGTGTTCTACCAAAGCCAGAAAAACCTGATCGGCGATTTAATAAGGAGCTTATTGAAAAACAAAGAAATTGGACGGCACATTTTAATAAAACGCGTCAGTCTAGATATGAGCATGAATCAAAAACGGAAAATAAATTACCTGGATACGCAGACAGAAAGTCTCCTGAATCAACTGAAAAATATGTCGTTCCATCAAGGGTGTACTCTCCGCCACTTTCACCGGGAGCTGGAGAATCCCAAATGGAACGCCCATCAACCCTGCCATCGACATTAGTTAATCGAGGTATACATACTGCGAAATCTCCTAGTCCTGTAAAAAATATCGCTTCTGTATCACCTTTGCCTAGGTCTAATAATGTAATCTCCCCCACCGCACGAAGTGAACCTCTTACTTCTCCCACCGTGAGGCGGGATAAATTGATTTCACCGGATATAATAAACTTTCACCAAGTCGGATGCGAAAGAATATCTGCAGAGGCTCATTCTTCTCTTTCTCCTGATATAAGTGAATCGGATGTCCTAGACAGATTAGAAAAAATATCGCCCAAAAATGCTAGTTCTATGCAATCTCCGTCTGTTAGTCCACGACCAACAGAAAGGATATCACCTACACCTTCTCCGACATCGGGTCCGATTCAAAATGAACAACTCGACAAAAATCAAAGATCGTCACCTTCTCCCCCAATTCGAATACCACAAATGCCAAAGTCTTCTCCGCCACCTATACCTGACGAGAATCTTATTCTCGACGACATCCCGTCTGTCGTAACAGTAACTGAAGAAACTACAGATAATTCTTTAGACAATTTGAATAATGGCATACCATATGATCAAACATCGATAACTAGATCGGCATCAAAGTCACCGGTTCCTTCTTTATCTCACGAGGATATCGAGGGAAGCAATGTGTGTGTTGAGGATTCACCTGTGCCACAAAATGATGTCAGTGATAGTGTGTCGAGATCGCCAACAAAAATAAGTCACGATGAAGACGGTTATGAAACTGTGCAATTTAGTGGAGATTGGGAAGAGAAAAATAAGTGTCGTTCATCGACTCCGGCGCTACCGACAAGCGCGCTCCAAACAGACGACGCTCCACGGTCGCCCCTCGCGTCACCGTTGTCGTCTCCCGTGCACAGCTTGCCCTATTCTGCGTCGCCGGGTCTCGCTTCGCCGTCGCAGAGTAAGTAAATTCATATTTTTATCTAGGAAATTAATACACGTACTCTCACATGGTAGCTTCTTATCTATTTTGTTTAATTTTATCTTTGTTTTATCATATGAACTATTGACGTGCGTGTTTTGTATGAACGGACAATATTTTAGGTTATGCCTGTTTTATAGTGTAAGTGAATTACAAAATATCGATAACTTAGGACGTACTAATCCTTCTAATATTATCGTTAGTTATACGAAATATTGGATAACATTTTTTAACCAAAACAGGTATTTAAAAATGAACAGTTGAATGAAATGCGTAACGAAATCTTCGTCGTAAATAAATTGTCTTGTAAACTGCAACGTTTCAACAGCACTGCTAATTCGAAATATGGTTTTGCATGTGCGAATTAAGTTATATCCAAAGAAACTAGTATAAGTGGGCGTCGATTGACGTACGTTTGGCGGTCTCGTGCTCAGTGGGTTCAATGTAATATTGAGGAAGTCAAGGTATTTGAGTCGTAGCGAGACTTGCGAGTCGATCCCGATTTAGATGCTCCGGCGCCGCCGCCTCCGCCGCGACGACGCAGTAACCCGAGCGACGTCGTCCTGCGCGCGCCCTTCCGTACCTCTTTATTTCGCGTCTCTACGCTGGGATTAGCATTTTTACACTTGAGTTGTTTCACTTGCATCGCGCTGTGATGTGCTTGTTACAGTTGATTAAAGACAGAGTACCTATGCCGTTCACGGTCCGACATGTTTTAGCAGCCAACAAAACATCGAACTGTGTTATCGATCGCTGAGCTAGATACGAATTTGCATGTAATCGAGGAACAGTGTCTTTATTATGAACTTTATTGTTTCTGTTTCTATGCTGTTCTGTTCCATAAAATGTTAGATTAATTGTAGATTCCTTGAGGTGATTGTAAATTTTTGTACTTTGGGATAAAAAGTGTCAGATTGAAACATTTATTTTCACGTGTTTCGAAGTAACTTTTTAATGACGTCAGCCAATTTTTTACGTTCCCTTGAATCGTTCTTGTCACGTTATTGAGATTTTTCTTTTATTATTTCTGGAGACATAAATTGGCACGTCTGGTAATTTAGTTGCCAAGCTTGTTATCTACCGCGGTGTTTATTTACAACGCGCGTCGCCGACGCTACTGATTGCTAAATGAATAAATCGTGGTCCGTTTTGTAGGCGATCTTTTGTTGTTTCCAATATAGATACAAAATTTCCTAAATTCTGTTGTCTGGAACACAACGGGTGCAGTTTTGGGATGCAGCCAATTTTTAAATCTTTATGATGAGATATTTTAGTCTTCAGATGGAATTCACATCAGAAGTACAAGCTTAAAGTATTGATTTTCAAGTTTAGGCGCAAACAAACCACGCTCTGTGATCATTTCGCTACAGTGCACGCTGTAACTGTTTATTTATTAGCTTAGATAAGCCTAGATCGAGATAGTCCTTAAGTGAACATTACTTGGAAACTGCAAGCCTGTATGCTGAACGGTTCGAACGGGAAATGGGTGTTTGTTTACCAACGTGAATGTGAATTCACCGGGACTTTCCGAACATAAACAAGATACCGCGTATCGAGTTGAACGTGCGAGTGTGTGTGCATGGTGGGCCCGCTGGCCGGCGATGGCGTGGCGATGAGCCGGGCGCCTCCGCCCGGGCGAGCCCGCGCGCTCACAACATGCGCCTTTGCAGTTGCTGTGGTGAGTGGATGGACAATTCATTGGGTCTAGGAACCCTTTTGACCTAGTAATTTTTCATATTAGCAACAGTATATTTACCGTCCCCCAACCGAAATGGCTCAGAGTGAGATTGGTTCAATCCAATTTGAACGAGACATGCTGTAAACAAACAATTGCGAGTCTAATCAATCGCAGAGACATTGCAGGAAATATGTACACGTATAGTCGAATTGTAAATCAATGCTTAATAGGAATTATTCAATTAGTCTCAATCATAGACTTCATCCTACAATACTAAGACTGGATTGGTTTGTTCGTGATACTTTATCGATGTTTATGTTCGGTTATGATTCTAACTTCTAAGGATATGAATGTCAGAACAATGCGAGCTCACGATCGGACAACGTGCCTTTGCGGTCACTGTGGTTAGTTTTATATTACTGATGTCTACTTAAAACGAGTAATTAATTATAGATTTCCAGATGCACCTGTAAATAAACACTTAGTGACTTTTTACTAAAAAATAGTAACTTATTCCATTTGTCACAATTTAATTTAGTCTACATCCAATTACTAACATTTAAAAAGTACTTGAATATTTACATTTAGGTTAAATCACTCCTCTGTTGGATATAGACCTCTCCCAAGTATAAAATGCAAGTCATAAATTCAATAACGTTCACACATTGATTGAATGAATATGTAGTCTGAGGTCCGATTCCGTCATTTGTATGTTTATCTGATTTACTATTAAAATATTTATTTTTGTAATTATAATAGAACAAAACAGTTATAGCTTTTCTTAAAAATTATTTTCATGTATTAAATAAAATAAAATAATTTGTTTAAAGACAATTTTGGAAGTAAAAAGTCCTTTAAATAGTTCATATTCTTTAATTTGAATTATAATTTTACTGAACGGAAAGTATAAATTAAGTTACCATGATTTGGTTTCACAGTGGTTTTCAAGATTTCATTAAATTATAATGTATCTTATTATATTTAAAGCAAGGAATATAAATCGTCGATCATGTACGCAAGTTGGTCATAAATTAATAATTGAACTTATTAATTTTATAAATGCGAAGGTTTTGTCTCATTTTAACTCTTTCATGCAAAAATTATTGCATCGCATTTCGCTAAAATATGGCACACAAATATTTTATGACCAGGACTAAAACATTACCATGTTAAACATGATCAAAACGGGCGAAGTGCGGGACTAAGCTAGTCATTTATAAAAACTAGTCGCCCGTCGCATCGGCCGAAATTCGACCGTAATTTAAATTAAAAAACTAAACTTCATATTGTCCAAATTAGTACGAATATTTCTCTAATTCAAATCAAATGTCATCTGACATTCTTGACGTTGTGTCTTTTCATAGTAAGACATTGAATGTTCTATTTCATTTACTAAGTACATATGTGTTTGTGACAAATGCATGGTAGTGTGTGTAATGTATTTTTAGTTGATTTTATGTATGAAAAATGCATTATTTGAAAAAAATATTAACATTCTGCACTCCTTCTCTACGTCCACTATAACCGTGCAAAATTTCATACTAATCCGTCCGCGGCATATTACTTAAAAATCCGTCACAAATTTTTGCTTCACGTATTAATATAATAATGTGTTGGTTTAATGTGGAGATGATAAATCACGCAGGCTCTCGTACTTGAATGTTGATTCGTATAAAGCGGTAGACGTTTTATGTCATCAACAATAGGTCAACTTGGCACAATGGATTCATTCAGTGTAGTGAACCCTCGCTTGCGTGTATTACGTACCTAATAACTATGCTAAATTAATGTCACCCGTTAATTTATTCACGAAGATAACTGCATGATGCAAGTCGTGATGACGGGTGTATGCATTATGAGAATTTGTAATTATAATTAAACAAGCTAGATTACCCGTGCTTCACTACGGTATATCAATGTCACAAAATTGTATTTTTTATAGTGCAAATAATGAAAATCAAACGTAGTCTATAGACTGACCAGTTAAATAAGCAGCATCATGCATTTCATGTAAATCGAACCAGTGGTTTTTGCGTGATTTAGCAACAAACAGACACACCAACTCAGTTTTATATATTGGTATACATTATTTTCTTTTATGTATGCACATTGTAAATTTTAATCATATTCTGTATTATTCTTTAATGATTTTCTAATTGATTGTGTTTTCGTTTTGTTTGTTGTTTCATGTTTTTCTTTCTTGTACTTAATGGTATTTGGTCAATATCAGTAGTGGTCAGTAATTAAGAAAAGTGACATGCGATCATTAGGTACAAGGAATATTTTTGAAAAATTGCTCATTGCTCCTTAAAATTCAAATTATTAACTGTGGTTTGATGTCATTGGCAGAGACTGACAAAAGAATTTAAAAAAAGCGGATAATATAATCCGCTTTTTTTTTCATTTTAATATTCTCAGTCCGCCTAATTATTTGTTTTCAAATATATGCGATGTACAAACACGCGGAAGTATTATTTTTATTATACGCATGGTTATTAGATTGCATTGACCATTGTGAGGGCAGCGGGTACGTTCACTTTTTAGATACCAAATTAATTTTAATGTTTGGCTCACGCTTTAATAACCTTCATATAATTTTCTTTAGAGTCAAAGTAGACATTTACGTCAGTTTATAAAATTGAGAGCGTGGGAAGATCCACTTATTTGTATACCGTCAGCGGTTGATGCCTATTTAGGAAGGTCGACGCTATAATTCGTTGCTTTTGACTCATGTTAGACTGTTGATATGTAGCTTTGATTTGGTTTTATATGTTAGCTTCAGTATTACAATTATATTTTAAAAGATAAGCACATTAAACTTATACATGTAATCTTATTAACTCTTGTTAATACCTATTTTTAATATGAAAGTTTTTGCGGATGTAAGTTATTTGGCCAAAAAGTACCGAAAGGTTTTCGTTCTAATTTGGCACACAAATTGTTTATGATCTAGATTTTATACGTGGTAGAACCAGTGTGTTTCTTCCGGGGAAGTTACACCACCACACCTGTTTCTAGCGTGAAGCAGTTCTTGCGTTTCGATGGTTGCCGGCATAATTTTATAGGGCGACCATGTTAGTTCTCGGGAGAAGCGACGCATCTGTGATTGATTTCAGATAGAACCCCATTCGGTATGAAGTTGCTTACAGATGTCCATTGGCGGCAGTGACCACTTACCATCAGGTGGACTGCATGCTCGTTTGCTACTTCAACCAATATATAAAAAAACACTGCTATGGTATATGTGGCCAAAGCGATCAGTCGCGGGAATTACCCGCTTATCTAATAATTGTATGCAACAAATGATTAAAGGCTACTATTTGCCATTTATTAAAAAGACAACTAAGGGCCTTTTATTTACCTAAACGATAAATACTTCATTTGGACATCGATATACATTGATCAACATATAATCAGTCATAGTTAACCTACTTCCACTTGCCATAATCCTGGCGCTATTTCCGTGATACTGCGTAAAACACTACAGGCCGCCCTGTGTTGTTAATACTAGCCATAGAACAGGAAATGTACTAGCATCCTGAGCAATTAAAATGTGTGCAGCTAAATGATGGGTCGTCTGAACTGCGTATCTTGAAGGAGGCTATAGATAGTCCCACTAATTGCAAACAATGCAGCGCTTGATGAAGAAGTCTTAATTAATAAAGTGGAGGCGAAACGAAGCGACTTCGAAGTGTGCGGTACCACACTCGACAGCTGGGATGGCGTGATACTCAAGAGCTGTTAGTAATCCGCTAAACTGAGTGTTCTGGCTAGGCTTAGAATGAATCCGTACATATTTATAAATACAAAAGCTAGTCGTATCTGTACAATTATATTTGTTTACAGGACTGACAATAAGTAATATGAGTTGTAGAACTTTTGTTTGTCTGTATATTCGTGTTTTTTAAAATGACAAAAATCTAAACTACTGCACTTAGTTCAATAATAATTAATTACCATGTCAAAAGTTATAGCTATTTAAAGTAACGTTCCATATGATGCGTGTTTGTATGATACCTCAATAATTTGATAATAGTGATTTTTTTTATTTATAGAATGAACAAGAAGACAACTAACATTTAAATACAGATATCCAATTGTTCTTTTTTATTTCAGGGCGTGAACTATGTGTTCCCCCATACTCTATAGGATCCGACCGGCAGTTTTCGCATTTAAGAGAAACACACATACACTTTCGCATAAATAATATTTATAAGAATAAAAAGAATAAGATTAAGCTTGCGCTTTGATCTTCGAAAAAATCCGTTGGTTTCGAAAATGACAAACGAACTTCTTTATTTGTACAAATTGATCACAATTAGACCTATTTAATAGCATGTATTATTTTGAAGAATTGGTCGCATAAGTCAGTCTAATTGCGAACAATGTCGTTGGATGTAGAATGTTGTCAATTAACAAAGTGGAGTCGCTGCTCCCCGCCTCAATGAATGGGGTCGCGGTAAGCACAGCTTTTTGGTTCGACAGTTTTCAACTACGGATGCATTCAAATTCTCTGTAATTACTCCTTTTTCCCTTTTGTGCTGAGTATTTTACAGGAAACTGTTGTTAAATTAATATTATTGGAGATTAAGATTAAATGTTCAATATTTGAAAGTTATAGTCGGCTTTTTATAATATTAATTAAAGTATCTATTGCTGGAATAATACATTTTTACCCTGAAGTAATGGTTAGTTACATTTCAGTGGAAGGATGATATGTACTACGTTAACTGTAATTAAGATGTACGAAACATAAATCTATTGGATGGCGCTTCGGGTATTCTGAAACTCGCTATCGAAGTATTCTCAATACCCTGCATATATATAAATTGCGAACAACTGTCAGAGCACGGCCGCTCCCCAGGCATGATCACCTAGCCTGGCGGGAGATCTCCCTTTGCCAAAGTATATATTTTCTTATATAGGTATAAATAAGATATTTCAATTAAGCTTCCTAAAATATTGTCCGCTACTGACTTCGGTTTATTTCTGCCATCGTAAATTTTTTGTTTACTGTACTTTTCTACGAGTTAGTCTACGGTAAAAATGCGTGAAAATTACGGAAAAACACGTTGGTTCATAATTCGTGCCTGTTTCATACACACTTACGCGGCGCGCACCTGCAGCTAACGTGGTTGATGTTAAAATTAGTCGTATTAACCTATTTTGATCGTAACCTCATTCATGCTGATTCAAAATGTATTGGCATCATGTATGTAAGAACACCGCATGATTTTTATTTTTTTATTATA
This sequence comes from Spicauda simplicius, assembly GCA_949699795.1. Taxonomy (NCBI): domain Eukaryota; kingdom Metazoa; phylum Arthropoda; class Insecta; order Lepidoptera; family Hesperiidae; genus Spicauda; species Spicauda simplicius. The sequence goes on along the minus strand of OX453072.1, from coordinate 11,578,965 downwards.
ATTTTCATGTAAAATAATATTATGTTGTTATTCTGTATTTTTATAATAACTGTCACTACCACACTGACATCTGTAAACACCTCACTTCAGTAGATCACCTAATTTGGCCACAGATGCATTGCTACCCCTGAGAAATAAGTCTGGTTGCCTAGAAAAAGTTCCTTTACCACGCTCTTAAAACCAGAAACAACGCTAAAAATTCAAACGCATATAATGAATTCTCCTCTGTTTGGAGATGGTATGATGATGACGGACCTGTAGATGCTTGGCCTGTAGATATGATTACATTTTTCACAAGATAATAAGCATAAATATATCATGGACTGTGAAATTACTATACTGTGAGTGTTCGAGCATTACACTCATGTGCACACTATGCAAGCACTGACACACACTCACACCACACACATGCTCACACCATTTACAAATATGCTTATTAGAATTTGTTATGCTATGTAATAATTAAGTTGGTAATGCTTACCTTAGTAACACATAACACATTGTACTTGATTTAAATATTTCCTGATGATAAGCGGGACACCTAATGATATGGGCTACCCGACCTCTTTCAGTTACAAGGCTCCTGTCATGTTTTTTTACTTAACTTACGATTAGACAGACGGACCATGCTCATGGATAGTAGTTATCGTCGCTTATGAACATTTGCAACACTTCCTTTGCGGCTTTGAACGAGAGTTATTTTCGCACCTAAATTTATTGAAGGGCTGCGTTTAAATTTATTGATGTCGTATGCGTTCCGGGAATACTTCAACAGGAAGTTTTCAATTCAATTGTTTCAATTGTTTGGTTATTGTATTTAATCTATAGAAACATTCACATTTTCTATATTTTTGTTACGTCTAATATTACCACGTGTCGCATTGAACAGTGGGCGGAGGTCGCAAGTCATTGGAGGCGGAAGAGCCGGCGAGGCGCGCGGGCTCGCGAGCGTCGAGCGTCTCCGACGAGGGGGGCTTCAACGAGCCGTCCCCGGAGGTGGTCGCGCGGCTTCGGCCCGCCGACTACCGCGAGCCGCCGCCGCCGCTCACGCGCGACCATAGGGACGCGGAGCGCGCGAGGTCTGATCCGGACACGCTGTCTGTTTTACAACAGGTGAGGATTTGATCTATGATAATGGAGGTCGTGGAAAACACGCTAGATACGCATGAACTTTGAGGAAAATACTTCTTCATTAATATGTTAAGAGTAATTTGAAAGAGTAAACTTGCGCTCTCAATCGGGAGGTCCGAGGTCCAAACCTAGGCCATCACTGATTTATATGCGTATTAGAAATTAATGATCACTGCGTTTCGGTGAAGGAAAACATCGTGAGGAAACCTTCACACCCGAGAGTTCTTTAAAAAAAAGTTCTCGGAGGTGTGTGAGTCCACCAATTCGCACTTGGCAAGCGCGGTAGATTGTGGCCTAAAAATCCCGTGCCGAGCAGTGGGACAATAATGTGATACCCCATGTTGTAGAGTGGTCTAAACAATATTGTAAATTCTTAAAGAAGTAGGATCTGTTTTATAAATGCAGTGACAAACGCTTGTTTGTTTAAGTTTAAAGGATGTACTTGGCATACTAACCTAGTATCAGGAATAGCAACGCATATGTAGTCAACCACAGGTAGAACTCTAATCCTCTCTGCGAGTGAATACATGGGCGATGATGGCTACTTATTAACCGACTTCTTTACAATTCAACGACCTAAATAGTTCTTCGATCCTGTCTGGGGTTCATGAAAGATATCCATGGGAAGGCATTTACCATCAGATCGATTGTAAATCATTTTCAGCGTTCTTGTTTGTAATTCCTATATTAGAAAAAAATCTATAATATTATTAACTATATTGATAACTATAAATCTAATATAATATTTTTATACGCTCCAAAAGTTTCACTACGTTAATGACAAGAACTCCAAAGACATCTTATTTTTTTTCTTAGTCGTTATGCTCTTGGTAGAGCGGTGGTGGTGGTCATCAGCTAGTCCTTTGGATGACTGATGTAACTTGTCTCACGATGTCTCGCCATTTTTCGCGATTACCATACATCCTGGTACACTCATTCAATGAGTCACTCACAGCAGATTTGATGTGGGCAGTCCATAGTGTGGGTGACGTTCCACGTGGCCTAGTGTCCTCTATGCTTCCGCCGGGAGACGTGACCGAAGAACTTAAGGATGCGACGTTGACGTGTTATTACTCCAGAGAAAAATAATAGTATAGCACGCAATTGTAACGACATTTTACTTACAGGATTCGGGCGTGGTAGTGAGCGAGGCGAGCCAGGGCTCCATCGAGGTGCTCGACAAGTCGACCACCAGCCAATGGAGCGTGTCCGAGGAGAACGGGCCGGCGGAGCGCGCCGCCGACGACGACAAGCAGCCCGACAGCATGACGCCCGACGAGGCGGAGATCCTGCTCAGCTCCAGGTGAACTCACAAACAGTGATCTAGCCTCTTCCCTCCCTATCCAGTTCTGTGTCCTTAGACCCCGGGGGGAAAAAGCGCCGGCGGAGCGTACCGCCTACGACGGCAAGCAGCCCGACAGAATCTCGCAGCAGCCTGACGAAGCAAGATCATGCTCGCCTCCAGATGTACTCGCAATCACGGCTAGATCTAGCCCGTCTCTCACACACCTCTTGGCTTGTGCCCCGGCCATTCACAAGCACCTAGGGGACATAACAAAGGGCAAAGAAACCCCTTGAATAGCCAACAGAGGTAAGGGGCTGCTAAATTTAAGCTCCACGGGAACTTATATACAGGGCCCTATCTAGGCACTCTTCTCTCCTGACTCAGGCTCCCAGTGACGGTTGCACGAACTAATAATCAGCCTTGCCCTAATGGACTTTAATATATTTATATAAAATATATTAAAGTCCATTAGGGCAAGTCTGATTATTACTTACAAGTTACAACGGTAAGCAGCAATTGGAACAGCAAAATTAATTCTTCATCTAAATAGGATTTATAAAGAAAAAACTGCATTTTGTTTGCACAGAAGAATTATATTTTTCAAACTATTTGGCTACTAGTAGTTAGTCAGCTGATCTTTCTGCCTTGGTAAAATTTTGCACTTATGAGACAAATTTTGTGCATGTATACTTATTTCATAATTTTTTTAAAAACAATATAATCTGTAATATAAAATTATAATTGCTTAGTCTAAAAAATAGCATAAAGTAAAGAAAAATAGTTCGTTTTCTTTTATTTCTCTGTACATGCGGGTAGACAGAATATTGTATGTATTATACAACTATTACCTCTTTTCGCGATTATGCACGTGTGCATTATATTTTATCAGTATTTAAGGGAGTATTTGCACGATCGCATCTTTTGTAGACGGATAAGGGCTACTATTTTCGTTGCAACCGGCGCCAACAACTTAAAAACTATCATACAGATAGTTTTTAAGGTACCAATTGTGTGTACTAGCTTCGATTTGTGCACAATGACACGTACAGCCGAATTTTTTTAGGACCAGAATGTCCTAGGAAGTAGGAAACGAACGTGCAGTTTACCTGAGATGTAAGTAAGTCGTTTCTGTCGTTCATGGACATCAGCAGTTTCATATAGAACAAGGGTTCTGTTTGAAGTTATTTACAGATGCGTTGATATTCTCGACTACGATGATTCCATCCATCCATCCATCAGCCCTTTGATGTCCACTGCTGGACATAGGCCTCCCCTAAATGGCGCCACTCCAACCGGTCCTGTGCCCTCTGAATCCAACGGTTTCCCGCTGTCTTCTTCAGGTCATCGGTCCACCTGGTAGGGGGGCGACCTGTACTCCTTTTGCCTAAACGTGGTCGCCACTCGAGGACCTTTCGTCCCCATCGGTTATCCGTCCTTCGAGCGATATGGCCGGCCCACTGCCACTTCAGCTTGCTGATTTTGAGAGCTATGTCGGTAACCTTCGTTCGTCTACGGATTTCATCGTTACGAATCATGTCTCGTAGCGAAATTCCGAGCATAGCCCTCTCCATAGCACGCTGAGCGACTCTGAGCCTTCGAATGAGGCCTTTAGTGAAGGACCACGTTTCGGCGCCATAGGTCATCACTGGCAACACACATTGCTCGAACAATTTCGACTTCAGGCACTGAGGAATTGTGGACGAAAAGATACTACGAAATTTCCCGAACGCAGCCCAGCCGAGTTGGATTCTTCGAGTGACCTCCCTCTCAAAGTTGGACTTACCCATCCGGATCGTTTGTCCCAGGTAAATGTACTCGTCGACAACTTCGAGAGGAGTGCCGTCAACAACTACCGGTACGGGTGTGACATGGACATTAGACATGATTTTCGTCTTGTCCATGTTCATCTTAAGACCCACCCGTTGTGAGGCACTGTTGAGGTCGCCTAGCATTGTGCTGAGGTCCGTCAGCGAACCTGCCAAGATGACTATATCGTCGGCAAATCGAAGGTGTGTGACGTGTTCGCCATTGATGTTGATGCCAAGACCTTTCCACTCCATCAGCTTGAACACATCTTCCAACGCAGCGGTGAACAGTTTCGGCGATATGACATCGCCTTGCCTGACTCCCCGCTGCAATTGGATGAGGTTCGTGCTTTGGTCATGTACTCGGACTGACATGGTGGCGGCTGTGTATACACACTTCAACACCTCGATGTACCTATAGTCGATCTGGCATCGCTGAAGGGACTCCAGCACCGCCCAGTGCTCGATAGAATCGAAGGCTTTCTCATAGTCCACATAAGCAACACATAACGGCAGATTATACTCCTCGGTCTTCTGTATAATCTGCCGAAGCGTGTGTATGTGGTCCATGGTGTTGTAGCCTTTTCGGAATCCGGCTTGTTCGGGAGGCTGGAAGTCGTCAAGCCTGCGTGCAATACGGTTAGTGAGGACTCTCGAAAACAACTTATACACGTGGCTCAGAAGCGCAATGGGCCTGTAGTTCTTCAGGAGGGTTTTATCGCCCTTTTTGAAGAACAGCACCACTACGCTTCTGCTCCACGCTTCCGGGGTTGTCCCGCTAGTAATGACGGAATCGAACAACTTTTGGAGCGCCACTAGTACGGGTTTACCGCCAGCTTTTAGCAGCTCTGTTGTGATTCCGTCATCCCCCGGTGCCTTGTGGTTTTTCAGCTGTTTGAGAGCCTCTCTAATCTCGTACAGGCTGACGTCCGGGAGGTCCTCAGTATAGTGTCGGGTCAGTTTGGCACGTTTGTCGTCCGCCTTGTTACGGGCGGGAGCTCGTGCGGAAGCATACAACTGTCCGTAGTATTTCTCAATTTCTCTCAGAACATCGGGCTGAGACGAAACTACGGTGCCCGATTCGGTCTTCAACCTCGTCAGCAGGCTCTGCCCAATGCACAGATCCCTGGCGAACACTCTTGAGCCCCGGTTTCGCTCAATAGCGTCTTTTACGCGTCGGGTGTTGTGAGCACGCCAATCGCGTCGCCTACTCTGAGAGATCTGTTTATTGAGCAGTCTGTATCTCGACATTGAGGTTGGAGACTGCACACATAGTTCTCGCCTCTCCCTCATAAGACCGAGAGTATGCTCTGAGAGAACCTGAGAGCCACCACTGGAGTGGGTCTTAAAATACTTAGACCCCACGTCGTGGACAGTTGTTACTACCTTGGTGTTAATTTCGTCCACAGAAACGCAAGAATCGAGACACGCGAAACGGTTTCGGAGCTGTAGCTGGAACTCTTCGGAGCCCTGGATTTGGACAGGTGTTGGTCGGAGCGTAGACTTCATCAGGCGTGACCGTTCCAGCTTTACATTGATATTTAATGTGCCTCTTACCATCCGGTGATCACTTCCGGTTTTCACCCTGTTGATCACAGAGACATCATTAAATATGTGCCGTTTGTCTGCCAAAATGAAGTCTATCTCGTTCTTAGTGGAACCATCAGGACTTATCCAAGTCCACTTTCGCTGTGCCTTCTTCTTGAAGAAAGAGTTCATCATAAAGAAGTCTTCCCTCTCCAAGAAGTTAGCAAGCAAGTGACCTCGGTGGTTCCGTTGTCCAATTCCAAAGGGCCCCACCCTCCGTTCGTCACCATTTCGCACGCCTAGTCTTGCATTAAAATCCCCCATGACAACGGTAAAATGGGTTTTTGAGGTATGTATGGCTCTACTTATGTCCTCATACATAACCTCAACCTCATCGTCTGGGTGTGTCGAAGTCGGCGCATATACCTGTATGACCTTCAGCGAATACCGTTTAGATATTCTGAGTATAAGGTACGCTACCCTTGACGACACACTGTCGACTGTTACAACGTTGTTCACGAGGGATTTGTGGACGAGGAACCCGACACCACCCTGGGACAGGTGATCGCCCTCCCGGTGATAGAGCAAGTTTCCAGATTTGAGGATTATCGTGTCCTCCCCCTGTCTTCGGACTTCAGACAATCCCAAAACACTCCAGTTTAACTTGTCTATTTCTTCTTCCAGCTCCTGTATCTTCTCGTCGGTCCTCAGTGTCCTGGTGTTGTATGTTGCCAGGTGCAGAAGTCGTCGGTTGTGGTAGCCGGATCTCTTCCGGAGATTCTTAGCACCCCCTGCCCCGCCGTTACCTTGGCCGCTACCATAGCCCGGAATAGCGGGGCCGCCGGGGACTGGGGGCCGTGGCTTTTCTGCACCTGTCATAAGGGGGTTTTGCCAGTAGTCACCGCGCCTGGCAAGCGTGTTGGTGACCGCAGAAAAAGGTTGGAATTTCACAGGAGATGCTGCTGCCCATCTCCTGGATGTTTTATCCCTTAGTCGCCTCGTACGACATCCACGGGAAGAGAGGGAGTGGTGCTATTCTAAAAGGCCGACACCACACAGCCCCGACTACGATGATTGCCTGACGTAAAAGTGACAACCACACCAACAACCACACCGAAACGCAAGAACTGCTTCATGCTCGAAACTGGTGTGACGGTGATACCTCCCTAGTCGAACCGTATACGTTTTACCTATTACTGACATACACCAAGATCTTCCAACCTAATTACAATTTTGTTGCACGCTGTATCTTGTAAAACTTATAAATTATTTCCCAGCGTTTGTTCCTTTCTCTGAGCTATTCGAAGCTTTTACTTTGACTAAATGTTGGTTTTTATCATTTGCATGCTGCCTGTGCGCACTACGCTTCATTCTTGCCCGATCACATTTGCAGTATTCTGGAGAAAAAACTTAGGTAAGCGTGCTTTCTTCGTTTCTTTGTGTTTTATGTATCTACTGTGCTTCACTTATGAACTATTAGTCTTGCCTTGATTTTTCTCTAATTTCGTTCTACTCAAATTATTATTAAGCTTTATTATTTTACATAGCTAAATTTTGCTTAACTTACCGTCAATATGTAATTTCACAAAAACGTGCGACCTAAGCTATGGACGTGAATTAAATTCACTAACGAAATTGCTGTATTTTGAATTAAAATGATCAGATCCTGTTTTGCTTGAATATTTTTGACATATAATATAGAAGTAGCAAACGATGTAGCGAGCATTTCATAGTAGGTTTCTACTATTGATGGATGCATCTTACAATCCCAGATGAGATCAGTTTCACCTAAAGTTGGCCACAGATGCAATGCTACCCCTGACAACTAAGTTGGAACGCTTTGCATAAATATGCTACCGCCACACTTATTACTGCCTGCTAATAGGCAAAAATAGGTGTGGCGGTGTTCCTAATCAAATCGAAGTGCCGTCTATAACGTTAATTAGTCGAAAGAAAGCTTAATATCATCTATTAAAAATATAGGTACATTTATTTCGAACATCATAATGATTATAATCCACAACAACATTAGCAATATGTCCGGCAGGCAAGAGGCCCTGCTGTCGGACGAGCAGGCGCAGGAGATAGTGGCGATGCTGTCGCCGCACGCGCTGCCGCACGACAACGGCGTGTCGCTCAACGACAGCTACCAGTCCGTGCTCTCGTACGAGAGGTGGGTCGAATATTAGAATAAGGGTGATATGATATGCGTGACGAAGGAAATCACTTTCTTTGATTAATATTTTTTTACCACCTTTCCTCCACCTAAGAATTTTCCTACTACGTCATATCAGTAACTTTAAATCTACCACTTTTGTTTACAAATTTGTAGCATAATATCCATCAAGTAGTATAGTTAAATAATTGTTGATGGAAGTATTAAATTTTCTATGTTCGTCATTGAGTCCTTAATAATCTACCGTCTTTTATATCGTTCACGGGAATATTACTTCTGTGAATAAAAATATCCCCTTTTTATCTTGAATTCGAATAATAAGGCATGGCTATTGATATTCCCTTATGGGATGCCTATGACCTTATACATTTTTTTGTTACTATCCCGCCATATATCTGCAATCCATAAACCCTATAGACTGTACGATACATCAATAGACTATAATGCGTAGTAATATTGTGTCGACAGCATGCAGTCAGTGGACGAGAGCTACGAGTTCGTGTCGCTGGAGGCGGACCCCGGCGCGAGCATTGGGGCGGAGCCGTGCGCGGGCGCGGAGGCGGGCGCCGGCGACGCGGCGGAGGAGCGCCGCGAGCCCTCCGTCTTCGAGCACTACCCGCCGCGCGCGCTCCGCGAGCTCGCCGACGAGAACGGGATACACTACTTCGAGGACGGACACTTCTACACGGAGGTGAGTGTTTGTGCTAGTGTTAGTTGGTGAGCTTGTGTCGCTGGAGGCGGTCTGGTGTGGGCGTGGAGTAGTGCGTGGGAGCGGAGGCAGCCGTCGGCTACGCGGCGGAGGAGCGACGCGAGCCCTCCGTGTTAGGAATATTTGAAATTTCTGAAGCTCTCCAACTTAGACCTCAGTGGTAGCAATACATCTAGGACCAGCTTCAGGTTAGACTCTTGATTTTGTGTAAGTGCAAATCTTTGTGTAAGTGTACTCTTGCAATTTACTATCAGATGGATTGCTTGTAAATATATTCGTGTAAATTCATTACACACATGTCACATGTTACTTATTTTACTTCCTTTTTTAATGTCTTAGTGATTTAACCTTTGCCAGCCAGCCGCTTGCTCTCGGTTGTAGTAGATTATTTGATTGCCTTGATAATTAATAAACACTGACAATCAATTTCAATGTTTCAGGTTGCTGGCCTTCCGCCGATTGAGGAAGACGACGACGATGATTATTACCCACCAGTATTCGTTAAGAGAAATACCAAAGTTAAATTCAGGTAAGGATATCACAGTTAAAATTGGAAATTATAAATAACTTGTAAGTGCATTGACGTTCTAATCTTTTTTTTTTATCTTAATGTATTAAATCATATTTAGATAAAGATGTATGCTGCAAGTTAATTCTCTTTAATTTTCTCATAAGCTTTATAAGGCTATGCAGACAAGTCTGGACTAGTTGGACTAGATTAGTCTACTAGTTCAGTAGACCAAAAGTATATCTAAAGAAAAAAACTTAAAAAAGCTTTGTGTACTCATAGCCCTACATTAGAATTTTCTCCTGTGTCGTGGGTGCCGTGGACACAAAGACGAATACATAAACACCCAGACCCAGAACAAGAATCTTTAATTCATCATTCAGATGCCTGTCTGGTCGGGAATCGAACCCGGAATCCGCTGCGTTTCACTCCGGTATGGTAACCGAGTCGTTTAAAAAAAAACTAAATATTTTTTACAGTACGGAGCCAATGCGCGTATTTTCGACTCATTCTGTGCGTGAGTACGACCGTCGCAACGAGGACGTAGACCCGGTGGCCGCGTCCGCAGAGTACGAGCTCGAGAAGCGAGTCGAGAAGATGCACGTGTTCCCCGTCGAGCTTGTGAAGGGCGCGGACGGACTCGGCGTCTCTATTATAGGTAATGTGGCTTTCACGCTTGTATTAGTGCCTGAGATATATACAAAGATGCGTACAGTATTCCCTTGGTGCGCCAGTACGACTCTCGTAACGAGGACGTAGACCCCGTGGTCGTCCCTGTAGCCTCGGGGTCAGAATAGGGCTACGGTATCCCCTGCTTCCTTCCGGGGTTGTAGACGGCTAGAGTGGGAGCTTGAACCGTTCGGTCAGGCAATCCCGGGAAGGACGGCGGTATGTGTGGTCGCATACCGTCGTAAAGACTAGATGGAGCGATGGGCCCAGCCGCCCATCTGGGAGGAGCCCGAAGGGGCAGCGCGCTCGGAGATTTCCGGTTGAATTCGTTTCGAGATCTCCTTTCGAGTCCTCCTTTTCAGCGCCGAGGACGGTCACCGGGGGGGTTTTAGTGCGATAAAAATCCCTTGTGTTCCCGGACCAAGTAGTTAAAATAAAAAAAAAACTTTATTTTAAATTTATATCAACTTCAGTAGTAACTTCTGTTATATGTCTAAACCAGTAAACTCTTTACTATAGTGACCTACCCGGACTATTGTTCTAAGTTTACGTTACGTTTTTTTTTCACAACCTAAATAATAATAATAATTAAAAATTAAGCCAACCTAATAATAAATCCAACGATATAAATATATATATGAAAACTGTACGTCCAGGTATGGGCGTGGGCGCGGACGCTGGGCTAGAGAAGCTGGGCATCTTCGTGAAGACCATCACGGAGAGCGGCGCGGCGGCGCGCGACGGACGCATCCAGGTCAACGACCAGATCATCGAGGTGGACGGGAAGAGCCTGGTCAGTATTGTCAGCTTACTTCATTTTTTGGCCCACGGCTGGGCAAAGGGGTCAGTCAGAATGAAAAGTATGAAATGGCTTTCAAAATGGTCAAGTGCAGGCGGATTAGTACATTATGAGAAAGTTATTCAATTAAACTTTAGAGTAATAATTTTATTCTGAAAAGTTCAGTTGACATATTACAGCAGAGGGAGTTTTTTCAAAAAAGGAATCCACAAATAAAATAAATTTTAGTATGCCTATTCAACAGGTAGAGGGACATTGAGGCATGTAGGTTTTTTTAAGAAGAGTTTTATTGTTTTTTTTATTATTTCCCTATAACGAATTTTTTTAACTGTGCTTGGCACTTTAGATAAACAAATTTACGGCACGGAAGAGAAAGATTGTCGCTAGTTTTTGAGCCTATAAAAGCTATTACCAATTATTATTTTTGGTCATAGATTTCAGATCTTGCCATAACATTCAGATTTGTCATTCAAATATTTAATCGAGGATTATCTTTATTTTATGAAGGTGGGTGTAACACAAGCGTATGCAGCATCAGTGCTTCGTAACACATCTGGACTGGTGCGTTTCCTCATCGGACGTGAAAAGGATCCGGAGAACAGTGAAGTGGCTCACCTCATAAGGCAATCGCTCGCCGCCGATAAAGAAAGAGAAGAAAGGTTTGAAATATTGTTTTTAACCAACTTCCAAAAGAATGTATCTATTCAGCATGTATATTTTTGTATGTTTATTTAGCGTTCGTGTAAATCTCTTATTTTATTTTAAGTAAAGAATAAGTGTGATTGAAAACAGAACATAAAATTAACTCTTATTTTGTTCTGGTTACCAAAGTACTTGAGTTACCACTACCATTTTTCATTTTAGAATCGATTTCAAATTGATTGACCACTTTGTGTTTAGTTGTATTTTTTTGAGAATGACCTAAATCTTTTTTATTGCAGAGCTTCCCGTGAACGTCAGAGACGGCAACAGACCGACGACGATCACGCGAATGAGCAGATAGTCGCCGAGCCCTCCGCGGCACAGGCCAGGCACCCTGAGATCAACGAGCTTCGATCTTTCCTCAACGAGGTAAGGTTTTGTTATTAATCAATTCTTATTTTGTATTATTTCATAATCTGTCAGCCGATCATTAATTTATTGGTGTTCACCTATTGTTTTAGTGATTAAAAAAAACATTATGAGCCTTGACTTTAGCATAGTACTCCTCAAAAATATTAAATGTTCTGTTAATATTTACATTTCAGATGCAATATAAATATATAGGGATTTTTATCTTACACCTGTCTCTAACTTATGAAAGATGTATAAAGGAGTTGTGTTAAAATTTAAATTTTTGTCGATGTTTGTAAAAACAGCAATATAAGACATTCAACTCAGTCCTCAGAAGTCGTAACTAATTTACAATTAATCAGAATCTACTCTTTATTCTATAACCAAAGCTATAAATATTAAATTACGAATAAAATAGACATCTAACCATTGATCAGTTGGTGGGCATGGAGGCGGGCGGCAGCGGCGGCGCGGAGATCAGCGCGCGCGTCCGCGAGTGGTGCGGCGCGCGCGCGCCCGACGACGCTATGCGGCGCGCGCTCGCCGCCGCCGCGGACACCGCGCACCGCGCGCACCGCAAGTACGACAAGGTGAGGATATATACAAGGTCTTGGTTATATACATTACTATTATGGTTATGAGAAGTTGGGTGTGCAAAATATGATAATGTTGACTGATTATAGACTGGTATAGACATTGTGCGGTGCAAGCGCTGCAAGATGTTGAGTTTTTTTTTTTTTCTGACTGAAGCAAACGAGCTTGCAGTCCACCTGATGGTATGTGGTCACTGCCGTTCATGAACATTTTTAATCAACTACATACAGAACATTGGTTACATCTGAAGTCAATCACAGATGCGGTGCTACTTCCGAGGACTACGAAAGTCGACTCATGTGAAGGGGTGCCAGCAACCACACCCTTCTATGGAAACAAAGAAATGCTGCACGCTAAAAATAGGTGTGGCGTTCTACCACCTTGAAGAGTATGTGTAATATGAGGATCGCACTCTGTCCACTGATAATAGTTCGAAATAAACTAAGCTTTAAGAATGTGTTATGCGCCCCACATTCACTACATTAAATATGTTGAGTATCACTGCCATTGCAATCTGAAAGATTGCTTGACAGTTGACCTCAACTTTATAGATATACTTTTTGAGGCATATCAAGATGAAAAATACTAATACGAACATACCTGTGATGTACAGGCACGTCGAGCACTCCGCGAGTGGCGTCACACGCGCGCGATGGTGCGCGCACGCGAGGAGTGGTGGAGCGGCGCGCTGCGGGACGCGCACCGCGAGTACGCCGCCGCGCTCTCCGCGCTGCACGACCGCGTCGCGCGCCTCGAGGTGCTGCTGCTGGTGAGCGCTGCAGGGCTCTACGTTCGTTAGACACGCGACACGATCGCATGTACAGGCACGTCTGAAGGTGGCGCACGCGAGGAGTGGTGGAACGGCGCGCTGTGTGACGCGCACGGCGAGTACGCCGCCGCGCTCTCCGCGATGCACGACCGCGTCGCGCATCTTTAGGTGCTGCAGCTGGTGAGCGCTGCAGGGTTCTACGTTCATTAGACACGCGACATACATCTGACGTGGCGCGCACGCGAGGAGTGGCGGAGCCGAGGAGGAGAGCGCTGCGCTGCTCGTGAGCGATTGAGAGCTCAACGTTGATTAGACTTTCCTTAAAGGCTTTAGCCTAATCAGACGCACGAGACAAGGTTATGCTTAATACTTTTTACTATTTAAAGGCTCAACCCTAAATAAACGCACAAAAAAATTGTTTAAGAATTCGCTCTCAAAGGGCTCTACCCTAATTAGAGGGATAATAATACCATGTATACACTGAGGGAATTATGGGGTTACCCCATCTAGCTCGGGCGTACCTGCGCCACGCGGCGATGTCTATGCTGCATGACACGTATGACACGTCTCATATCACCTTTTATGGTACGCCTCATATGGTAGGTACTACCGCTATATTTGCTTCAGCAAAATAACACCAATGCTAAGTGCTGTTATATCTTGACTTGAAGGGTTTGGAAGGTGATATATTTTTTGCAATGTGCGAATTAGAATTTAATTATCGCTGTTTCACGCTAAAGGGAAACATCGTGAGAACCTATTAGTGAGCTACAAAAGTAAAGGATTTAAAATTTTCGACTGTATTATTCACAGGAGACGCAAAAGAAGGCCGGTTTACCAGTGATGCTGCCACACGAGCCGTCAGCTCGCCGCGAAACACCTCCGTTGCCGAGACGACCCGATCCTGACCCACTCCTTATTAACGGTAATTAAATATTGAACAATATTCTAATGTTAGGCTTACTCTATGAAAATGTTTACGACATTCTTGAAATATCATAAGACCTCATTTTATTTATTGCCGTATAACAATTGTTTTCATTAGATTACATTGACGCAAAAACAGCACAGCTATACTTAGCTTTTTAAATGAAAATTTTTAATATTATGCACGATTTATAGTCGTAGTATGCTATTTAAGGTTCTCTATTACTTTGTATGTGTAAATTTTGTTTCTTTATATACAGATCCTTGGAGTTCGGATAGCGACTTGTCCGACATATCGCCTGTGGAAGACGAGTATGCGAAGGTCGACAAATCCGACAGGCGGCAACGCGAGGCCCCCGATATCGGCGACGTCACAGCGACCACCGCCAACGATGTGAAAACCAGCAACATCCCCACCACGGTGACGTCACACGCGAACGTGACGTCCCAGGCGTGCGTGACGTCACAAGTGAGCGTGAGCTCTCAGGCGCACGCCGCGGCCGTGACGTCAGCACCGGTTGCGACGCCGCCGAGTGTTATCAGTCACACGCCTGTTGCGACCGTCTTGCCTACAGCCGTTACCGATACCATGTAAGTTCTACTATATTGCATACTAGTTGAATCCCGCAGCTTCGCCCACGTTAGCAAAAATCGATTGTCCCGTGGGAATAAGATATTTTTCCATAGTAAAAAGTAGCCTATATGTTAATCCAGAGTATCAGCTAACTCCCTACCAAATTTTATGAAAATCGCTCCAGCCGTTTAGACGTGAAGAAGTAACAAACATACACATTCACAAACTTTCGCCTTTATAATATTAGTATGATATGTTTTTTTTCTATCAGTTACTTTTTATTTTTTGTCAATATATTTTGCTAACTCTATTCGAAATAGATGTTGGAATAGCACTTAATCTTAAATTTGGATTGTAGGGTTTATAAGTTCTAGAGTTAATAATAAACGTAAGAAAATGTAACGAAACTATGTAATAAATCAATTTTGGATTAAGTATATATAACAGATTTATCCTTTAACTATTGGTGAAAACAAGACAAAATGTCGTTTTGCTTGACGGAATTACAGCAAATGTAGCTGACTTTTTTTTGATAATATTACATATGCGAAAGGAATATCCACACAAAATTTCGCATAACTGATGTGACTTTTACGCAAAAACTACCGTTTGGATTTATCTAAAATATGGAATACATAGTTTATGATGGTGGATTAACTTATAGGATATTCATTACCGTGATACGGAATCGAAGTTACTGATGCCGCGTTAATGAACTAGTATAAAATTAAAAAAAAAAAGAAGGCATGTGTGTATTTTATGTACATGCGTTAGAAGTTATATTTTGGTGTAACAAGATAAAAATCTTCTATAATTTTTATGGTTCGCCTTTTATTCTCCGTTTGTAGAAAAAACGACATTAATAATAATAATAGAAAAAAATAAAATGTTGACTATAGTTAACTTCAATGTGTCGGTTTTTCGTGACAGTAAATATTTACTCTCATCATTTTTCCCTAACGCTTTAAAAGAAGTATAACATCAAAAAATCTGATACGAAATAATGCTGCTTACGTCCCGTAATTACTTACGTTAATTTCCAGTAGTTCAACGCTGAGCGCACCGGAGATACCGGCGCGCGGCGTGCCCGCGGACAGCGGCGGCGGCACCAGCGGCAGCGGCAGCGGCAGCAGCGGCAACGCGGTGGTAGGCGCGTCGCGGGAGCTCGACGCGGCGGTGCCGCGCGGCGCGCTGCTCGACACGTCCGCGCACCGCGCGCGCACCGACCTCGCGCGCCACCGCCACCACACGACGCACCACCCGCACCACGCGCCGCACTCGCCGCACTCGCCGCACTCGCTCAGCAACGCGAGCTCGGTGAGTACTCACCGCCGAGTGCGTGCTCACCGCCGCTTGCGAGTTTGTTGTTCACTACGGTTTTGGATACTTGTGAAGTTGCAAGGTATGGTCGAAATGGAAAATATAAACGTGTAATGGGAAAACGTAAATAATAATTGTTCAGGGAAAACGTAATAAATTCGTGTTTTGGCCTTTATTTATTCAGTGTAATTACATAGACAAAATAACGAAAAGTAGACTTCTATACACCATTGACATTATTTCGCATTTTGTATCCTTACTTTTTTTATTATCTGATTAAAGTAGCAATCGAGCATGCAGTCCATCTGATGGTAAATAGTCACTACCGCCCATGGACATGTGTAAGCAACTTCATTCAGAACGTGGATTCTATCTGAAGTCAATCACAGATGCGTCGCTACTCCAAAAGACTATGATGGTACTCTCATATAATAGTGTGCCGATAACCGCATACTTCCATAGAAACGCCACACATGCTTCACATTAGAAACACAGTTTATTAGGTTTTTCAACACAAATGTGGATTAGTGTAGTTCGACTTCATCAGTGATTGACTTCAGATAGCCCTCTGTTTTATTTAAAGTTGCATATCCGTATGCAATCGTCCGCGGCGTCCATGGGCATCAGTGACCTCTTACAATCAGGTAGGGTCCATTGGCGTCAGTGACCACTTATAATTCTCTTATTTCTCTTCAATCGGATAAAAATAAAATAATTATTTATATTTTCCCTCATTTATTGCATTTTGTATTACACGCTTACGTTTTCGACCATACCTTGCTTTGTACTTTGAATTGCTGGAACACATCGTAAACAACGATAATTTTGAGGAAACATACAAACTCGTATTAAGGGTACTGTGCACCTACACGACATCAAACGGTCGGGTATTCTAACAATTACTCTATGATTATCGCTCTATCTTTTCTCTATTTGCTTTGTTATTGAGTCACTCACATCTTACGCACTTCTTTCTCATTTTTTGTGGGTGATTAATTAGTGTAGCGTGTGTACTAACAAAACATGCTTGAATTTCGAATTTCAGCTTAAAATGTCCAAATTTTACTGCTATTGCTTATGACATCCATCCAATCCCAGGCCTCCACACGTAAAACTCTCCTTCCGGAAGCCAAAGTCTACGCAATGTGATTATCTCGCTTAGGTTAGCTAAAAAATTCTCCAGCGAACTTGTTCTCTCGGAGCTTTCTTTAGCAACGCCAATTCGTCTACGCACCATACTTGCTTACTTTTTATAAAAATATTATTACCAAAGCCAATAACAATCTATCAACAACACCATTCCATAGTTTTCGCAATAATAATATATTCTAATAGCTCATCCTCCATTATTTGCAGTTTCAGTGCTCGCCATTTTTCGTTCGTAAATATACCGTGCTTGAAGTACTATGCCGTGCCGTGCCGTGCTATACCATTTATCAGGACTCAATTTCCATGATCTACGTACGCGCCATCTATGTTTACCATCTGACAGTGACAGTAAAGCGCACCTGTTTTCTTAGTGGTTTCAATAGTGTGCTAAGGTAGATATGTTACCTATTTCTTAGAGAACTTGGAAACACGCTTCCCCGTGTTTTGATCATGAGAGATTCGACTTATTCCTCGGGTTCTGCAATATACCTGTAATCAATCCGAGGTGTTAGTTGACATTCGGTTACTAATGTCTATGTTGGCACTTATCACTTTACATCACGTGGACTGCATGATTGCATGCAGCTAACATAAGATGTTCTCAGTCGGTCATTAAAGCCTGCTCAACGCATTTCAATCACTTTTTTAACATAAGTCTATTGATTTTAATCAGCCACCAGCAAACAGCTTTCAGTTATTTAACTTTGGCTTATTCTGCTTTGTATTATGGGTAAATCAATCAAAGTTATTAGCTTATATGCTTTATAATTATATTATATTTATGCCCTATTTGTAATATTTGACTTCGAAATTAATGGATGTATAATTTGACTTGCACTACCGTACTGCGATCTGAATTATGAGGAATATGCAATTTTCAAATGTTGAAATATCTTGTTTGTGATGAACGACTTGGCAAAGCGGTCACCATACTGACCTGAGATGGAATTCCGACTATCGGCCAGACAGATGAATGAAGAAATTAAGATTTTAGTTCTGAGACTGGGTTTTTGCATCATCGTTTTTGTGTGTTTTTATAACACCCACCACGCAGGAGATAATCAAAGCGTGAGGCCATGACGCCATGAGGGTAGAAAGCGTTATTGAGTGTTATGGTTATCTAGTCGCTCCAGCTAAGTACTACTTTATTACAGCCTAAATTCACATATTAATTTGCACAGTTTAGCTTCAGTTTTACAAATAAATCCGAAATTTGTAACCAGATTCCACAGAAGAGCTTTATTCAATATTTATACCAAAAACTGCTAACATTATACATTGTTGTATGTAAACAGTACGACGGCTTAGACGACTCCTACAATGACTCCGCGGATGAATCGCTGAGTGAATCCACATCGGGAGCGCCCGGGCATAGTGGTCATCCTACAGTGAGTAATATTTCCTGTATAATAATGTATATCATTTTTTTCTGCTAAAAAGATATTATGTAGTATCTTGAGTTGAAACTAAGAATAATGCAATGGTTTTTTATATTATATAAATGTTGTCAGGCAAAAAAAATGTCGTGTCTGGAGTTAAGCCCGAAATAGTGTATTTTTTATTTATTTTGTAATGAAATTTAAGTATTATGTAACATAGAATTTTTCGAGTGTAAAGTACTCTTCAGTGACGTTAAAGGGATCATGACGAAAAGGACTTTCTAATATCTATGTTTAGAGCATTAAAATTCTTATTAGTTTTGTATATTTGTTATCGTAACTTACCCCTGTGGCAAGTGCTAACAGATTCATATAGACAT
Organism: Spicauda simplicius; assembly: GCA_949699795.1. NCBI lineage: Eukaryota > Metazoa > Arthropoda > Insecta > Lepidoptera > Hesperiidae > Spicauda > Spicauda simplicius. Next base: position 11,560,211 of record OX453072.1, on the reverse strand, counting down.
TTATTTGGGTGGTTTCAAAGTTAGGCTTTCAAAAGTGCTCTTTTTAAAAGGAAAAGATAACACGATCTTCTCATTTAATACTAATATAAGTTCTATAAAATATTACAGCAGCGAGACACACGACAAAGTTGCGGCAGTTCCGTGGGCAGCGCCACTGACGACGCAGTGTACTCGCGTGACCACCGACACCACCCTCTGTCAGGTATAGTCATAAAGCCTACCATCCATCCATCCATCCATGGATAGTAGGATGGTAAGATCCAGACCTATCCTAATAGTGACATTCAATTGTATATGATATTAGACTTATATTTTCACGGAGTTGATATATTTTAATATGTCACGGTGTGCGGTTTTTTTTAATTCCTTCAGCCGATATTTCGACTCAGTTACATGGATCGCGGTCAATCCGTACGCCGTGTGTATCCGTCACATATTAAAATGTATTAAACTATACAGTAAATGACAATAAAGTATGTAATAATAGAACGGACATGGGAAGGGTAAATGTGATACATTACTTTTTACGAAAGAGTTGGATGTAAGTTGTTGTGAAATATACGTCAAACGTTAATATAATCGTGATAACTGATATCACCTCGATTATATTAATGTTTGACGTATAGGAGTTTCTACGATCAAAATGGCATAAATGTCCGTTCTATTTCCCTTCTACTTAATCTCTGCATATAAAAAAATATATCACTCATTACATTGTGTGAACATTAATATGTATTAAGTATTTAATATTTGTCTATGTGTAATTATTGTATATGCTTAAAATGTGTCTCTATGCTTGCTTACTGTGGATTAAATCATTAAAATATTGCCATGTTGGCTTGCCGGGGTATTTAGTATCAATTATTGCAGGGTTTTCAATACTATGGTTTGAATATGCAACTGATTTATTAAGAATTATGTTGACTAGTTATTTTTTACAATATTTTTCTCCGAATATTCTTCTCATTGTGCATTGTACAATAATTTTAACGAAGTACAATATGAATAATTAAGTATAATTCGTTAAATTGCATAATTAAATTATGTAAGGTCAATTTAAGATTATATTGGCAATAATTTCTAACATAAACAATAATATTTGCCGTGGATTGTAAAGTAATTACGAATGTTATAATTCATATTAATAAAAGATTGAAAAAAAAAAATGTCATTCTAAATACAAATCCAATATTGTAAGCACAGAGGATAAATAAAAATAAGGTGCATGAGGACGTAAGTTAAGAGAGGATGCTATTGTGGGCCGGGTAGGTCCTCCAGCGTCGCTAGCGGAGCAGCTGAAGCAAGTGCTGGCCGAGCGCGAGCGGCGGCTGGCCGGCTCCACGCCGCCCGGCCACAGCGGCCACGCCAGCCACGCGAGCCACGCCAGCCACACCAGCCACACCGGCCACGCCAGCCACGCCAGCCACGCGGCGCACGGCCAGCACCCCGACCCGGTGCAACTGACCAACGAGTTGGTCGACGAGATACGCCAGGCCGTCAGCGAGGCGAACGCCAGAGGTCTGTACTGAATCGGACTGGAATTTGGAATTACCTGACGGCACCGAACTAGTGCAATCAATCACGTACAGAATGATGAATGATCACGATTCAGTTTCACTCGTAGTCTCAATTTAGTTTTGAGTGTTTTTAGGTTCTTAGAAACTGCAAGCGTCTTATGCACAAATTTGTAACAATTTTAGTGAATATTAATTGTATCATAGCACTACGATATTGTAGGATATTATTTTGTTAGTAGTGGAAACATCTGAATTAAAGTAAATTCATCTAAAGCTCGGGTTAGCTGTTGTAAGAAATTAGTTTTTTATTGATATTTATCGAGATTTCTTTGTTTTCACTATTTTTTCATTATTTCTAATTCTTGGTTTATGGGAGCTTAGTGTTGTATCTTACAATCTTACATCTTTGTTGCTTGTATTAATTTATTAACAACCATCACTCACTTTGTCACTCATTTGTGTTACTAATTTCATAACTTTTTTGTTAATATTTTTCATTCACTACTCACCATACGTCAATTAGGTCTAGATGAAATTTTGGTAATAAAAATTTGCTGGCACGTACTCGTAACGATAACAAAACATACAACATAGATATAGTTAAAGGAATACATTGTGGGATTAATATGGCCACGTGTCCCACCCTATTCCTGCATTGGGAGTTACTGCCACCAGGATGTTAAATTAAAGTCCAAATCTCAATATAGTTCACTTTTGTATTTCCAATTTTACCCCGAAACGAATACACATGCATTCGCGTCGGTTAGTGCGCAGTAACTAACTCGACTCCTCACATACTTCACACTTGCATACAAACTTGCTTACTCAGCCATTCATACTTACATGGTCCCTACACTACACCCCCCAAATTTTTACAATCCAAATAAAAATTTAAAATCTATAATACTAACGTTGTTACAATATCATAACATTACACTGCATTATGCACTTCACTGTACTTGGAACTTGGAACACAATAACAAATGTATTAAATTACGCGTAGCTGGCTGTAGACGGCTGCATGGGAACCGTGTGCGTTACCGTCGATGGTGCAGGATTTATTCCTGGAATCCGCACTATCTCTCTTCTAAGCCACTTCTTAGCCCTGTGACGACAAAGTCGCCACGATGCAAAAAGGATGATAATGCCCAGCATTGCTGCCATTATAGACATAATTAAGTTATATTTAGATATGTGCATTTCTACCGCTGAGTTTTGGGCTATTATTACTTCTTCTTTGCTATACGATTTGCCCATCTTAAAAACTGTAATTTCAAATTACCGAAAGTACTTTAACTAACGAAGGTGATAATTATAATAAACGATTTTTATAATTTAACGTTAAGAAACAAGTAAGTAGGTCTCAGGTGTGCATAATGCAATGTTGACAATTTTATAACAATCCGCTGTAACAATAACAATTAGTATTGTTCTAGAAAAACAAAATGAATAAAATTAGTCCATCAATAACAAGTTGTTTATACTGTCTTTGCTTACGACTTTTATACACTTACACATACATTAATTATTACACTCACTCTGGGTTTTTACCTTCTGTGATACGGGCAAAACTGACACATTTGCACCAGTGTCAATTAAAAATCGTAAGCCAGAGTTAATGTCCGTAACGCATAGGCGGTTATTGACGGAGTCAGTACAGTATCCCGCCGACGACTGTACCGTTTCTAGTTTTCCTTACTCTCCTTGCCTTCCTTGTAATTACATGGTTGTACACACTTATGAGCTCGGTTACCAAAACGGAAATGGTAAAAGCATAACCAGTCAGGTGATTGTGGATTACGCCTGTGTGACGAAGTGTTGCGTCGACCTCGCGATTGGGATCTACCACGTTGGTTGTAGTGATGCCGCCATTGCTGTCTACCTCTTTGCATATTCTCAATCGACTTACTAAGCTTGGATATCTCAGCTACCAGAAAGTCGTGTGACGCTGATGAGGTTGTCGGTGTAACTTCTGCGATAGTACTACTCACTCTGGATGATTCCATAACCTTATCCGCTATTTCCGCCAACTTCTCAAGATCTTTAACTTCACTGACGGTTAGGATGGCGCGCACAGCCGAAGGTAGATGTCCTGTCCACAATATGCGTAATGTGTCGCCGGAAAATTTATCACGAGCCAATTCTCTCATGCGACGTAGTAGTTGTGACGGCTTTTGTTCACCAAGGTCAATTTCGCTTAATAATTTTTGCACTTGACGTAGTTCAGATTCCTCGTACACTGTTAATAGTCTGTCCTTTAAACTGGAGTATTTATCTTTCATCGGAGGTTGCAATAGTAAGTCAGTGACTTGCTGAATGCTATCTTTAGTCAATTTTGTGATAACCAAATTGTATTTGGATTCATCGCCGAGTTTCTGGTTCGCTATTACAGCCTCAAATTGAATGAACCAAAGCCGTGGAGCATCCGTCCAGAATTCCGGTATGCGTGATGACACTGTTATTTGCGATAATTCGCCACTAAGTTCGACCGCTGCAGGAATAGGCACCGTAGGATTCATATTCACACCGATAAAGTTTTTAGATATTCGACACTACTTCACTCGCGAATTCAGTTCTAAAACGTCGTGAGGTCACCAATGTGGGATTAATATGGCCACGTGTCCCACCCTATTCCTGCATTGGGAGTTACTGCCACCAGGATGTTAAATTAAAGTCCAAATCTCAATATAGTTCACTTTTGTATTTCCAATTTTACCCCGAAACGAATACACATGCATTCGCGTCGGTTAGTGCGCAGTAACTAACTCGACTCCTCACATACTTCACACTTGCATACAAACTTGCTTACTCAGCCATTCATACTTACATGGTCCCTACAACATTATTCAATTGAAAAGTAAATGCATGTAGGGATGATATATTAATAAATACAAGACATGATTTACAAAACATACACGGGTACTGTATGAATGCAGTCCAATGTATTTATTAATTGTAAATGTTGCATGTTGCGTTTGTTTAACAATTTTATTGTTGGTCACCTCAATATAGTTTTCTATATTTGGTATATGTAATTAATTAAATGTAAAATAAATGGATAAAGTACTTGCCATAACTTAAGAACATAATTTAACATTCTGATATAAAATAGTTTTTTTTCAATTGATAAAGCATAGTTTATTTCTTTATATATTTTAGTATTTTCATTGTTCGTCTTGACACATGCCCTGTGTCAAAGGTTGAACACTACGCACGTATGTTTGTATCGTTCGCGGGTGCGTGCTCGGGCGTTAGGGGGTGGGGGGGATGGGATGGTGGGGGGGTGTGGTTGGCGGGTAGGTTTGACGCGGTGTACGGGTGTTGTAGTGAAGAAAGCTCCGGCTTGCGTAGTCGGCGGCGAGGTGCCGTGGCAGCCGCTGTCGGCGGGCGCGTCGGAGGCGAGCCTGTCGCCGCCCGCGCCGCGCGGCTCGGCCGCCTCGCTCGCCGCGCACGCGCCGCTGCCGGTCAACCATTGGACTAAGCAGCAGGTGTGTTATACGACGTACTATCGAACCCTTGCTAGTAGGGCTTGAGGTTACCGTACCGGTTTGACGCGCAATGGGTCCCGGGTTCGATTCCCGGCCAGACAGGTATCTGAATGATGAGTTTAGATTCCTATTCTGGGTCTGGGTGTTTGTGTATGTCCATCGTACCCACGTCACAGGAGAAAAAACCTACTGTGGGGCTAGAAAGCGTGTGTAGGTTTTTTTTTGCTTATACGGGGAGGGGGAGGGGGTGGGAACTGTCACCCCCGTATAGTTACTGGTGAATGGTTTAAACCAAATACAGGCGGTCGTACTTACGGCATGTTAGGTGATAATGAAAGGAATATAGAGGTTTCGTGACTTTTATGAAGTCATGTATTATGTCATGAGTTATGTTTGAAGTAGCAAATAAACATACAGTCCAACTGATGGTCAGTGGTCACTACCGCCCATGCCTGTAAGCATTATATATAGAACAGAGATTCTACCTGAAGTCTTATCACACATGCGTTGTTACTGCCGGGGACTAAGATAGCCGTTTCAGATAAAAGTAAACAATTTTATTTTATTTGTTAAAAAAAGAATCCTTAGATTTCAGGTGACAAAACACGTTACCTAGAAATCGATTACACTTGTTTATGCAATCTGTTAATGTTACTTAATATTACAATCACACACTCATTATATTGCATTATTAATAAAATGTTAATCATACATAAATATGTTTCCTTACTTTTTTATAGCAAATAGCAAAATTACATTTAAATGTCACGAAGAAATTAAAAACAAATGTACACACGACGAATTTTATATTAACGAGGCCAGTACAAATAATTGGCAGTATACCGATAGTAAAAAAACTCACATTAAAACAATATGAACAATAATATACTTATTGGAAGCATAATAAATAAAAAAGGAATTCATTATAAACTGCATTTTCAATTAGTCTTCATATAAACTTCGTTCCGATGCTTGTACGAACATTCGAAACGTATTATTTATAGTAATATACTAGTTAGATCACTTTATATTATATATATATAAAACAAAGTCGCTTTCCGCTGTCTGTCCCTATGTATGCTTAAATCTTTAAAACTACCCTACGGATTTTTATTCAGTGTTTTAATAGATAGAGTTACTCAAGAGGAAGGTTTTTATGTATAATACATGCGTAACATAAATGGAGAATGCTGATAATTTTTGATTTTTAGGCGGAACGAAGTTCGTCCGGTCAACTAGTAAACAATAAATACAAAAAAACTATCATAATCATTATTAATAAGATAGTACATTTTTCGTTACATTAACCGTGTCGATGTCCAGGTATGGCAGTGGATCTCCGGCCTGAGCGAGGGGCTGGACCGTCACGCGGGCGCGTTCGCGGCGCGCGCGGTGGACGGCGCGCTGCTGCTCACGCTGTCCTCCGCCGACCTCAAGCTGCTGGGGCTGGCCGGCGACGACCGCCGCCGCATGAAGCGACGCCTCAAGGAGCTACGCGCCGCTCACGAGAAACACCTCAAGGCTGTCAAGAAGGCCGAGAAGAAGGCTAAGAAGAAGTAGGCGTAAAGGCGTAATCGACTCACTTCGACGTTTCGACGAATTATGTGCGCTAATGTAAAACAATTGACTAACGGAAAAAACGTAGAGAATCCTTTCGATTGCGGTCGATTGAACGACCGCCCCGTTCTGCGGAGCTTCGTTACGATATTAGGCTAGTAAATCTATCGTGCGTGAATAGTATGCGGTTCATCGACCCCGTTGATGTGATTATGACTTATTTTCGAGTGTGTAAAATTTTAGTGAATAATCCCTAGTATCTTAAAAATTTTAACACCCTTTGTTAATTTTCTCTGCATCTGTCTCGATGCTTTCCTATTCGCTTTAAGTACATTGTTTTATTTCTTACTTCGCTCTTATGTTTCAACTTTTCTATAAATTATTTACCTCGACATCTAATTTCATATATATTTTTATCCAAGCATCAAACGAACGTATTAAATCTATTATGAAATTATATAACTATAGATTAAAATCTTAGCCACATTATATTGCCATACTATTATTCATGTGACTGAAATGTTGCGACTTATTGGTGGTGTAAACTAGAGCTGCCCGATAGCATAGTGCCATCCGACATTTAGCTTTTAGTGACATAGTGACGTTAGTGCTGCTTCGAACGAAGAAACGAATATTGATCGAAACTAGGAATAATTGTAAGTGAGTAACATGGGACGGGACAGCCATATAACGTTGTGCGAGCCGCGCCGCACATAGTAAATATTGAATGTTCTTTGGAGTTCTAATTCTTCGTCGTTCCTACATTTTGTATTACTTGTGTCAGTTTTCTTTGAGACGTGTGCGAGGTATGGATTGTCTAAAAACACTGGCTCAATCTAGTCATAAGATCGATTTGTAAGCTGTTCGGATGAATGAGCTACTTTAGAATTTTCTTGGAATTTTCGTATATTTAAGATTACATGTAACTTTCGTAAATATGTACTACCTACTATTATCATCTATGTATTATTGAAATAATTGTAATGTCATAGTTTAGAAATATAAACAGGATGAAATGCAATTGATTTTGGTAACTTTGGCATTTATTTATATCTCGTGTATTGCACAAAATGTACTTAGTAGGGGGGTGACCGATTTGCGCTTGTCGCCACTGAGATACCAAACCCACAGAGGGCTTTCTACAATCATGTGATCTCAACACTTCATAGTTCAGAATGCTTTTATACTTTCTTTTCTCTATGATTCAGTATTTACTACAAAGCTGCCAACACACCTTGTCTTATATATTTCAAGTTATTTTACATTCCAGTAACTTTCTCTTGATATAGTGAATTCTGTGTGATTTTGATGATTTAGACAAGCTTTATAGTTTTTCTTAGGCGACATAATTAGGGTATAATATCTAAGTGTTATTTTGTCTGTGTATCTATATGCGTGTTTGGGTTCTGTAGCTACATTTACCGTGTAAATATAGTCTCAACCTGGACTGAGTGGAGACTAAGCGTGCGATCCTGTATGACTGAATGTACATTGTACATTTAGAATATTTATTTCAATTAAGATTTAACAAGTAATATAAGTAGGGAGACCATTAACAATTGCCAAAAATGATGAGTACCCTTTATTAACTTTGTTGATTTTGTTTAGTTTACCTTCCCTTAAATTATTTTAATATTTATTTTGGGACCAAATTAATTTATTATGAACTGCAATTTATAATTTATGCATTTGGGTGTGTTCAGATGAAAGATTTTTTTTAATTTATAACTAAATAAAGAAACCAAAGTCTAAATCACATTGTTTTTTACTGATCATATTGTGTTTGGTGTGACAATTTATTTACAATTGTGAGATATGGAAATATAATCTGCAGTCTATATAATGAGTTTTTTACTGGTAAATATGCATGTACACGTCATACTACCCTTTCATATTGAAATATCTTATTACATAAAGCTAAAGAAAACATAGCATAATTACTCATTGGTTTTAGTTTTAGATTTCTTATTGCGTTTTCTCTTCTTTGACCTTTTTGATGGTGATGTTGTAGTCTTGTCTTCTTTATTATCATCATCATCATAGCTGATGGTGACGAAAGCACCAATTTTTGTTTTTAAAGGCCGTGTTTGCACTTCATCCTCTGAATTATCGGAATCAGAATTGTCTTTACCATTACTATTGATTTCGTTCCCTACTTCATCAACCTCTTCTTCTTTTTTCACCAAATGATTTTGCCGATTTAATGAAATACAAGTGACTCTGCATGAAGCATTGTTAGTGCATACCTCCTCCAACTTTTCATCAGTGAAGGACCAAACTTTTATCTGGCCAGAACTTGAGGCAGAGTATAGCATATCATTTTCATAATGTAGACATTTCACTCTATCATTATGTGCTTTGTATGTGATTGCTTGTGTATCTGACACTGTTACAGTTAATATTTTACCATTTTCTAGCCCAATAAATATTCTTTCATCGTCAACCCACATCACAGTTGTAGGTTTTGAGTTACATGTAATCCGTTTTTCCAGCCCTGCTTTCTCTAAGGTCCATATATCAACTGCTTGCTGTGATACTAATGAAAATCTATTACCATTAGGTGAAAACTTTATCTCAGTTGGCATGATGACACCCTTACTGGCAAGATTAATGGTGAAAGCTGGACGTCCTTTAACTAAGTTCCATGTTCTTAATGTTTTGTCTGATCCTATGCTAAGGGCTAATTTGTCTGAGGGATGCACAGCTATTGCTGTAACAGGTTGGCCTGAAACAATATAACATTTACTATACAAAATACATACTATAAAAAATAATATACAAATCAATGGGCCCCTAGTACAGTATGAAGATGCCAAGTAAGGAAATTATGGAAATGGACGATCATTGTTATAGCTATTAAGGAACTAGAAACTTATTTCCTAAATAGCTATTACTTTCAACAAAGCTTCATACTGTAAATTGGTAATTTTTCATATAGGATTTTGTTCTAGTGGCCTGTCGAAATGTTTCCTGTGTTATAAAAAATATTTCCCAAACAAGCAATTTTTTCAGTGTAGTTTATCAGTAAATAATTTATTCTGATACCGAGAAGACTTGTACAAAGTACTGTACTTAAAGGCAGAGCTGTGATGTGGGATCTTGCCACCAAGATCAAAATCAATTAGCAACCATTGATACCTATTTAGATTTTAGTTGGCACAAAAAATAAATAAAGGTAAAAATCACACCAACCCTAAATTATTTTTGACCAGTGCTTCCCAGTGACGACACCCTTCTCTAAATTTTCCTATATACTCTGTTATGTAAAAAAGTTTTTATTAAAATTAAGTGAATTGTCCTTACCACTATGCGCTTTCTTCCAAATCTTTTCAGTTTGCCAATTTCCAGTCCTAGTTACAACAATTGAACCATCATCACTACCGGTCAATAGATGTGTTCCGCCATGGGTGAAAGCTACTGTGTTTATAGTGCCATCGTGCATCATGAGTACTGTGTGTTCCTTGCGAGTCTTTAGATCAATTACAACCACTTTATCATCGGTGCCACCGGATGCTAGGAACTTTCCAGCAATGGAAACGCAGCGTACGGAGGCTGTGTGTGATTGTGTGGCGAACGTTTGTTTTAATTTCATAACCTGCAAATTTAAACACATGATACTATATTTTGGCTAGACTATTTATGTCCAGTTATTAAGTTCGTATCTCTTTAGGTAAGTGGGAAAGACCTGGATTTTGTTATGTACTTCAATAGGCTGTTGTACTGCCAATCGGTGATCCAATACTATTCAGGGAAATTTCATTATTCTAACAACTTACCTCATTGTCAGGCCACATGGAATAGCCCAGTAAGAAGCCTTCATAGGTACCAACAACTATCTCATCCATTTTTGTAGTTTTAAATAAGCATTTGAGTTAAAAAATTACATTGGACAATATTTTAGTAGAAAAAATAACCTATTTGTATTTTGTTCACATACAGTCACAGCTCACACGTCTTATATGTTTTTTAAATGTCAACGTCAAGTTTGCTTTAGATTCTTCCTTTTTAGCTGAATCATTTTTTTAGTACTATCATACACAGATTAAATAATAAAATAATATATTTGTACGGCCAAAGACAAATAATCCTGTTTTTAGTAAATTAGAAAATCTAAATTTTATTTCAAGAAATATTTATTAAATTTGAATTATTATAGGTGTAATAATGCAATTCTTTCATTAAAATAAAACTATTATTCAATTTGTTTCTTGGTGTCATCGGTTTCTAAACGTACGAAAATTGACAGCGTCAAATGAAAAGAAGCTTCCAATGTAAAGTTGTACTAAAATTAACATATTTTGCCCAAAAACATTGGATGGATAGATTTTTTGTTAGTTCGTTCAATATACTGTATTTTGTAACGACTGGTACGGACATACCATCATTCTGGTGAGTAAAATTAATGTGCGAGCGGTCGCATCATCGGGAGAAGGTGGTCGCTATCGATCTTACGGCAATATTTGCTTTTCGTTCGGTGTAGGATTCCCAAAAGAGGACTTATCTGGACATCTACAAGATGGATTTGGCGGAGACTATGAAGAGCGTGTTGGCGAAAAGTGCGGGGGGCAGTGGCGGGGTGGCGAGCGGTTCGGGTTCGGGCGCGCCGCACGGCGCCGAGGGCTATGTGACGGAGAAGCTCTACATGCTGCTGCAGTTGTATCTTCAGAACAAGGGCTGGAACCCCAGCATAGAGCTGCTACAATGCTTTAGTGACCTCAAGGAGTCCTCCATGCTCCCCAGTTCTACTTATTTACAGTGAGTTCATTGTTCAATCTGTTTAGGTTAACTGCATCTTATTAGAATCAATATCGAAAAACATTTTTAAACTACATAAGTGTTCACAGATAAACAAGAATCAATTCCAATAGGATTGTTTATGAAAACATTAAATAAAACACTGACGCAATTTATAAAATATACAGGTTAATGTAATTTTGTGTTAATTTTATTTCTAGAATGATGGCCTCTAGAGTAGGTTTAGATGCGCAAGGCAGACTGATATTTCGTGAGAATGGGAAGATAATATTGCCGTATGAGCATTTTGCCAATGCTGTGATGTTGAAACACATGAATGGACCACATGGACTCCATCTTGGCTTGGAAGCCACAGTCAGAGCTGTGAGTAACTGTTACTCATATATACCACTTTGAAAGTTATTTATTTGTATTGGATTCAAACGTTATACTGATAATACATTGAATGTCAACAGAAAAATAAAGTATTTTCTTTTTTGTTGTTATTTTTGTTATATAGAATTTTTCAAATAAGTTTCAATGATTTTAAGTGTTTATGTGACTTTATTCTATTTAGAATTCATTTGAGCTAGAGTTAAAGGCATTTGTTAATGCTAACAGTATCAGAATGTACATATGTATAAGTGATGTAGTGAATGTTATTATTTGACATTCACAAATGCAAATGTTGCTTTTTCTCGGTCCTTGGTGTACAGTGCCAGAGGATATAAATTTGGCGATCATTTCCATTGTGATCAAACAGCAGTTCAAAGCAATTTAGTATACATTTGGCGACCTATTTTTGCAAAGCACTGCAATTCAATATTCGGAAATATTTGTACAATTATTGAGAATGCATATGTGAATGAGATTATCTAAAAACATGCAAATTTTTCGTAAATGTACATGCAGAATATTTGTTACAACACTAACATGTATTCTCTATTACAAAAAATAAAGATTTTTTGTCAGAATGCTTCTAGGAAATAAATTTAATTTTTCATTTTTGTGTTATTTTAGGTTGTAGAGTCATACACAATAGGGAGGGACCAGTTTGGTATGGAAAAGGAATTCATAGTGGAAGTGGTGCAAAATTGTCCGAATCCAGCATGTCGTTACTACAAAAATCAACTGGAGATGACTCAGAAGTCTATACAACAGCATTTGGCACAGCCAACATATATTCCAGGTAATGAGTTTACTTTTTAGTTGAATTCCCCAGGCGTTATGACATGGGGCTCTTCCCAAAAGTGCAAAAGGAGCTCTCCTTCAAAGCCAGTGATGCATTAGTGACACCTGGGGTGTTGCAAATGTCCATAGATATCAGTGATTACTTTCCATTATATAGCCGGTCTAACTAATCGCCAAGTTTAAATAAAAAAAAAAACAAATCAAAGAATATTTACAGTTGATAGAAGACATTTTAAATATAAAAACATTTTTGAAGCCTTTGGTACAACATTATTAAGTTCTGACTTACTACATAATATTTTATGTGTAACTTTCATGGGATTTATGTTTGTATAGCATTATAAGTTAAATTTATATTTTTGTAATTTTGTATTTAGTCTGATGGTTAATGAAAAATCATGTAATATCAATCAGAATGAACGGAAAAAACTACAAGCTGTTTATTTTCCTTATAATTAGTAAGAATAGGAAAATAAAACAAGCTTTATTATAGGTCATTAAAAATACAATAGAAAAAGTCTGAAATTTTCGATGTAAAGGCAGTCAGAAAGGAGTAACAATACCAAGACAATGATAGAAATGCATTAGGAACTTGGAAAATACCAGCTTTTTCCAAATTGCGAATGCAAAGATTACAATGTGGTGCTGGGGCATGTATTGCAGTGTATTGTATCTTTCATGATTATAGGTTATGATGGAGAAACATGAGTAGATTATGGTGTAATAAAATTTTGAAAATGCTGCAATATATGATTATAGCTCCATATTGAATATCATTTTAATATAGTTGTCATCGCTGCAGTGAGAGTATAGCATTATTTCAAACATTCAATCACAGATGCGTAGCTACTTTCAAACGCTTAAGTGGTTGACTCATAATGAAATGAGCTGCCATCCACAACCTTGCTGGCTTTTTTTTCTTTGAATACTGTAAGAACCTGCTTAGGCCGCTTTTCCTAACCATTCCTTATTCATGGTTCTTTATTTAAGTAATTTTTTATAAATGATTGAAGAAGCAAGCGAGCATGCAGTCCACTTGATGGGTAGAGGTTATGCCTCCCAAAGACATCTGTAAGCAAAGTGATATACCACAGGGGTTCTATCTGAAGTCAGTCACAGATGCGTTTGCTACTTCCGAAGATTGAGATGGTCGAAAATGTGAGCTGGATATTTTATTTGGACATTATTTTTTGGTGGGTGCCTGCTCCACGCCTTATTGTCCTGAGGCCTCAAGAGAGTCCAGAGGTGTAAGTCCGCCCCAATGCGGAACTCACTTAAAACTAATTGTTAACCAAATATAGAAATATGCACCTTAAGTTTCTTATATGCTATTAAATAAAATTAATACCATATAAGAATGTTGCGTTATTACTTCGTGTTACATTAAGCATACAATTAATTAATTTACAATTAATTATATATTAATAAAAATGTTAGTGTGGGTACATTATTATTGTTTTGTACTAATATGTTGCTCGTAATAAATATTGTTCATTCCTTCAATTAAATTTTGTTCTAACCAAAATACGAAGCTATAGCAAATTATAAAAATGAAATTGTAGTATTGGTAGTATGTAAACTTGACGACCCGCGTGACAGTGCGGATACCATACTGGTGTGACATGCAATGGGTTTAGAGTTCGTATCCTGGCCAGACAGGTACCTGAATGATTAGTTTAAGATTCTTGTTCTGAGTCTGTGTGTTTTAGTATTCGTCTTTGTCCATGGCAACCACGACACAGGAGAAAAGTCTACTGTGGGCCTATGAGTGTAGAAAGTGTTTTAAGTAGGTATATATATATATTGTTTAAGACGCGGGTAGTTCGAACCTGTCGGACAGCCAGGCGGTGGAGCGGCTGCTGCGCGGCTCGGCGCTGGCGCAGGACTACCAGCTGCCGCTCGCGCCGCACCTCGCCGCTCTCAGTGAGTTGTTATGTAAAAATCACCTTTCTTGTTTTATTATTTCTCTAGTTGACCCGGCGAACTTCGTTCCACCTAATTAAAAATCTAAAATTATCAGTGTTTCTCTACTATGTTATACATATATAATACATAACAACCTTCATCTTGAATCACTCTTGTCTATTAAAAAAACTTAATTAAAATCCGTAGCGTAGTTTTAAAGATCTAAGCGTAAATAGGGACAGACAGTGGGAAGCAACTTTGTTTTATACTATGTAGTGATATACATGTTCGATTTTAACTCGGATTTGTTATATATTTTTTCCCTAGTTTCTATAGGATATAGGTACTACTAAATTTTGTTTAAAAATTATTGGAATTGGTGTGAGTTTAATGGAGGAAGGCAGAAAAACTAGCGTATTTCTAGCGTGAAGCTGCTCTTGCGTTTCGATGGAAGGGTGTGGTTACCGGCACACTTTTATATCGACCATCATAGTCCTCGGGAGTGGCAGCGCATCTGTGATTGACTTCAGATAGAACCAGTGTTCTGTATAAAGTTGATTACAGATGTCCATGAGCGGCAGTGACCACTTACCATCAGGTGGACTGCATGCTCATTTGCTACTTCAGTCAGATAAAAAAAAACATAAAAACTTCTTGTTCGACTAAATCTTTAGGGAATACATTCTTCACGGATATTAAACAGATTTTTGTAACCAATCTCTGTTGCGGCCAATCCTATGTACGACTCTAATTATTATTACGAAATGATTACAGATGAGCAGTCACTTCCAACCAGATAAACTGTATATTCTTTACTTCATCTATAATTGTATACCACCCAAATAATTGAACACGTGCGATTCAAACTCGCATATGAAGTGTTTAGTACCACGCAAGAGCATGCATACAAAAACACTTATCCAATTTTACATTAATATTTTTTAAAGACTAATATTGCCGCATACAATTACAGCTGGCTTAACCGGTGACAAAGCGGACCGTCGAGCTCAGGAGAAACTATCCCAGCACCAGCAGATGCTGCTTCAACAACACCAGAACAGGTCTCTCGGCCATCAGTCCTCCATGGACAAGTACAGCCACTCACAGCAACGGTCCTCCAGTTCTTCGCAGGCTAGCTTAGACACCAAGTCCAAACATCATTACACCGATGAACATAAGTTGACTGACTTTTTGAGGTAAGTGATGTTATTGTATTTGATAGTTCCCGATACAATTAAAGAAGAGGTCGATTAGGGCTATAGTGATGGTATCTGTCATACTTATTATACATATTTTTTAAATATAAAAACACAATCATTATGTCAAGTGGGTTATGTTATTTTTATAATTATATTTTATGGATTGTCTTTAATATTTGTTTTTGTTAGGGTTTGTATATTGTAGTAAAAGTTAAATCTAAATTTGTGGCATGTTTATATTCCACCAATAGTATGATTGCATGCTATTGGTGGTTTGTGTCTGTTCATTTGATGACAAGTGGTGACCACTGTCCATGGATACATGCCATGGTCCACATACGATTTAAATTATATCTGAAGTCACAGATGCATTGCTATTTACGGCGACTATGTTGATTATATTATAAACTACTAGTTGACCGGCAAACTTCGTTCCGTCTAAAAGTCAAAAATCTAAACTTATTAGTGTTTCTCCCCTATATTATATATGTATTATATTTTAAAAACCTTCCATTTGTCTCACTGTATTTATGAAAAAAAACTGCATTAAAATCCGTAGCATAGTCTTAAAGATCTAAGCATACATAGACAGACAGCGGGAAGTGACTTTGTTTTATACTATGTAGTGATATGCATTCCTTATCAAAAGCGTAATGTTCTAATTCAGCGTGAGGGACTCACAATCACCGTTCTGGGACTAACTGGTCTGGTCTCGAGAACAGTATACTGCTATAAGCGATCCCGTTATGCGCAGTTTCACTATAACGCGAAATTCAAATTTCACGATTGAAGGGTCTGAACTAGAAGATGTCGCGATAGAAGAACTCGTAGAACTTGTAGCAACGCATGACGATCCTCTCAGCAATGAAGATTTTAGTTAACGCGATTTTTTCCGGAACGTACCTCTCGCGTAAAGCAGGGTATTACTGTAATCGCATGTTCGCTAACCAGTGTCACATTTCTAGGGCGAACCTCGAGAGCCTGGAGTCGCTATCGGGCGGCGCGAGCGGCGCGGGCCACGAGCGCGGCGAGCGCGGCGAGCGTGAGCGGGGCGAGCGCGGGGAGCGCGGCGCGGGCGGCGCGGCGGGCGGGGCGGGCGGGGCCGGCGGGGGCCAGGAGCGCGTGGTGCGCGCGTTCGCGGAGCTGGCGCGCAACCTGCAGCGCATGCGGCCCTGCGTGCGCCCCGCCATGTGCAAGCCCTACGGGAAGCAGAGCGAGCAGCTGCAGAAGAGTCAGTACTGTTCTTGTACGCTTGTGCATTGTGTGCTCGTATCGCACTGTTAGAGGGATTGAACACAATTTAAGTCAAAGTTAAATTTAGTTAAATAATTAATTGAACATCGAATTATTTCGTGTTTTTATTAGTGATGTAGCGAATGTTATTACTTAACATTCGCAAAGGCGAATATTCCTTTCCATTCGCATTCGAGAATGTCGATTATTTTTTGGGTGACCAAACTCAGTTGAATCAAATTTGGATAGATTTGGCGACCTTTCTTTGGAAAGCACTGCATTAAATATTCTCAAATCATTCGCAAAGTTCTTGCGAATGCTAATATCTTGAAATAAGTAAATACAAATATTCGTCACATCACTAGGACACGTGTTTTGCATTGTGTGGTGATATCGCATTATTAAAGTAAAAAGGATTGAATACAATTTTAGTTTAAGTAATAGCTACAGAAGTGTCAGTACAGTGGTGAAAAAAATCACTGTTTTCCAATATCGCACAGTGAATGGAAGAGAGCGAAATGTATTAAATAGCGGCAAATTCAGTTAAATTTAATTTAAATTTATTGAAATACACAGTTTATTGTCGATGGAATTAAAAAAATTACAATTTCGTACTAAAAAAATACGAATATAGATGCTATTCTCCTTAACAACCATGCGCTTTAAGAAACTTCAGAATGCGAGCATAATTTTGTTATCCAATCGTGCATTAGGTCCCTTTGAAAAGTATAATCACGAATTTTTAGTTTCTTGTCAACTACTCAAATGCTGCTATAACTTTCATCTTTCTGTTATAAAACTCAACTGTACTGTATTACTCACTGTTTATTACTACGTTAAAAACGTAGAAATTAACGAATATGATTATACCAGGAATTTTACATCTGTAATGTGCATTTATGTCTGTAATTAATCGATTCACCTAATTCGAGATTTCGCTAGAACGAATAAACAGATGAAAATATATATAGATATATACTTAGTATATCTGCCGTTATGAAATGTTCATATTACAAACAGGCATTTCATTTTTTTATATTATGTTTATATGTAATTTCATATGATTAATTGAATACTATTATCATTTGCAGTTCTTCTGGACACCATACAGTTGGTGCAGTCTCTGCGGAGTTACTTGCCGCCCCCGCACATTCAGGTCACGTCGTGGAAGAACGATGACAAGCTTCGGTGAGTTTTTTGGCATTTAGAAATTATATTTTTAGTCCTTTGTATTATTTTCAATGTTTCTCTGCTGTGCATAATATTACAAGTTGAATACTAAATGTTCGAAAGCCATATAAGTTATTTTAATTTAGAATTTTCAAGGTGGTAGAACCACTGTAGTTCGACTGGGGAAATACCTATTTCTAGCTTAAAACATTTCTTGCGTTTCGATTGAAGGGTGTGGTTGCCGGCACACTTTCACATGAGGCGACCATCATAGTCCTCGGGAGTAGCAACGCATCTGTGATGGAGACTTCAGATGGAGCCCATATTCTGTATGAAGTTTATTACAGATGTCCATGGGCGGCAGTGACCACTTACCATCAGGTGGACTGCATGCTCGTTTGCTACTTCAGTCTGATAAAAAAAAAGATACATTTTAATAGTACCGTACGTCATTTGTGAGGTTTTGTCAATTTTGAGAAATAAATTATTCACAGAATATACATAAATATCTAAATACACGATGCTATTTCCATAATCGTTTCAGCTCCAACAACATGGAAGAGCTGGAGAGTCGCAAGATAGTGAGCGGCAACTAACCCTCGGGAGTGACCCCCGCGACCACTTGACTACACCACGCATCCGTTTCCATACTATTAGTAAGTTGTTTGCTCTCGATAGTTAAAAAGGCGTATTTAACAAGAAGTCGAAACGAGCAAAAATGTTTGAATGAATCAGACGGGAACTCGTTCACAGTCCTTAAGCAAAAACAAATTACATGTTAACAACAATTATAGCCATCATAGTTAATGTAATCAAAAACCCGTATCATCTTAGAAAAAAAATAAGAAGATAATACTTTAATTGAATAGACAGAATTAACAATTCACAGTTGTATTACAATTGCAATTGAACGAGAAAATATTCACAGAAGAGCCTTTTTACTATCGGTGCTAGTAGTGATACATGGTGAAAACTTTTTCAATAATTGATCATTTGGTTATTATAAATAAATACAATATTTTTCGTTACCTTAGTAATGGTTACTTAAAATAAAAATCCGTTAAAAGAACTCCTGACCTGATATTTAATTAAATAAATTTGTCATAAAAGAAAATAGTTCATGATGAGTTTATCTTTTATTAAACTTTATATTATACTTATTAACACTATTAAAAACTTTATAAAATATAAATTTTATAAACTTTTTTTATAACTTATTAAAACTTTAAAAAATATAATTTGTATAAACTTTTGGCACGACGAATTACGATTTCACATTACTTTGTCATCCATCAGTCTTTCAAATCGTAATGAAGGCCTTAG
Source organism: Spicauda simplicius (assembly GCA_949699795.1). Lineage (NCBI taxonomy): Eukaryota > Metazoa > Arthropoda > Insecta > Lepidoptera > Hesperiidae > Spicauda > Spicauda simplicius. The sequence goes on along the minus strand of OX453072.1, from coordinate 11,540,894 downwards.
GCATCATTTTTAAATATGTATTTATTATACTAAGAGTATACCTATCCATTTTTAAAGATTCCTTTATAATAAACGAAAAAAATGACTATTTGATAAAGTTTTCATGGTGTATATATATGCTACTTAGTACCAAACTACCCTTCATCATGTGTTTACCAGTGTAAGACAGTGTTTTGTTAATATTGCCAGTGAATATGTACACAATCTACTTATAATCTCATTAAATTTATTTGCCTAGTAAGTAGATAATGTAACGATTTGAAAATGTAATCTCTAATTCCATAATGTAATTCATTCAGTGTGATTTACATTTAATCATTGATCTTTTATTAATAATATTGCCAATGTATAAAATCATGTAATAGACGGGAAAAATGTTAGTCATACGAATATTCGGGCTATAATCAAAATGTTAAATGTAAATTCATTTTTACTAGTTATAGTTATTAAATAAGTTTCCTTTGGGTGTGACTTGTGCGTGGGGCGTCGAGTGTCGTCGGGTGGGGTTTAGTAAGGTTCTATAATGTTGTAGGGGCGTAGATAGTGGGCAGCGTTTGCTTTGTTACGTAACAAATATATCACATTAATTTGTAAGAATTACAGCACAAATTAGGTTCGTCGTACCTTAATTGAATATACTGGTGTGCCAGAAAGGAAGTGTAATGCAAATAATAAGGAACTTTATAAAGCTTAACTAAATGCAAGTAGGTAGCAATCGCATCGTTTCAAATTTTGTTATGTGGATTCAAAATTTTGGTAATGATCAATAATTCCTTCATATGAGTTATCTTGGTTAAAACGTTGTTTAATGCTTTTTTTTTAATATATTGGGGCATCATAAAAGCGAGGTTTTAACTTACCTAATTTAAAAATATAAGTTTATTTCTATAAGAACTATCTTTTCTGGGACACCAATTTTTTCTATTATCTTTATATTTGTTTGTAGTCGATTTTACGTTTTATTCTTGTTGGTGTTTGTTGGGGCACGAGAGTTGACTTTATCTGATCTGACTTTACTTTTTTTACTTTATTAGTTATTGTTACATTTACATACATTTATTTGTATACTACTTTATTGCTTTTGCTGTTACGAAGCTTTTAGATTTATTATCGAAATATCTTTTACATTTACTATATATAATTGTGTAATCATGTAATTCGTCCTAGTTACGCTAAGTTTATCGGTTTATTGTCGTAAGTGCATTATTTACACTGTGATAGACGTGTAATAGGTGTAGGTCAGAGCGGAGTCTTGACATGGGTGTGACTAATGCGTGTGTAAAAGAAATGTTGATATTGTGATGATGGTCATACATTTTTCATACATGGTAGCAAGGATACGTTTAGGTTGGTTTTCATACCAAAACACTTTTCAGTGCTCTTGATAGTTGAAAAGGCGCATGTAGTAAATGACAGCGGTATAAAAATAAATAATTTAGGCAGATGCCTCTTTTCTCATATCTCGGTACTTTAAAACAAAAGGGCCACAAATCAAAAATATTCAACTTATTTTTTAAAACTTTTCTTTTAGAAAAAAATAACCATATCCGAATTAACCATTAAAAGAACAATAAAAATACCTTTCTTACAGTGTATAACACATATTTATCTGATTTAAAATTACAGAGCAATTATACAAGAACTGATTTTCAAAACTTTATATGGCTCTCCTGTAAAATTAGGTCCATTCGAGTTGTGGCCCTTTTGTTTTGAAGTAGCGATCTGTCTATATATGTAACTTACATTTCTTCCTTCCTGCCTCCTTTTAACTATAGGGGGCGGAATGGACCAAAATCGTTTTGGTTATTCCCGGCAATGTAGTGTGTCCGTAGACAGTGTTTGGAGTGACTATCGCCAAATACACACATTGTCAATCAGCTGCGCACTACATGATCGATTGCAACTTATGTGGTCAGCGAAAGTGTTTTTTTAAATATTATTAATATTTTTCAAATTAAAATTTCATTTAGTATTAAAATTAAATGAAAGTGTCATCAAAACACGATCATTGAGGACCGTGTCGAAGTTTCTTAGTGTTTGGTCAGAAAATCTGTGTTTCTCATTGTCTTAATATTTTTTAATGTATTGCAAGTGTGTTATGGTACAATTAGTCATCTAAAAATACTTCCGCATAACGAAAAGTCTAATAAAATGGTGACGGTAAAAGCGTTGAAGCGCTTTGTTTTTATTTATATTTTATATTGGATAGGTATTCTCGAATCAGGTAAGTTTATACATTTCTATAATACTTTTCCATGAAAAAGTAAGTGGTCAAAAATTATATAACGCCATGTCTTGTCTTATAAGCGGTAGGGAGAATAGTATCTTATTGAAGACTGCAAGTTTTTCATATGTTAGCTAATATGCCTGTGAATGTATAAAATTAGATTCGGTATTTATATTGGTGGAGTGTGGATATTGCTCGATGAGTAACATGTATAAATATATGTATTTATTTGTCAAAATTGTAAAAGCAAACATAGGTTTTAGGGTGTCACATTTCAAAATAAAAAAAATTGTCTCAAGTAAAGGTGATTTACAAATCTATGTCCCAGTGAAAACCGGTTAAATGTACTTTTAACTAATAAAATCAAAATTACTTTTGACTTATTTTAGTAAATAAATACGTAAACTAAGTCAAAAGTTCTGACAGAAAATAGTTGGATACATTTATTTTATTGACTCGCTTAGTCAAAAGTAATTCTGCTGGTGCATCGATTATAATCACTTTTGCTAATAAATATAATATTTTAAAATGTATCTTATGTAGGTATGAGTGTGTCAACAATTTAAGGCCATAATTTATGTAATACATAAACATCCCATATTCTAAAAAGTTGTGTACGTAGGGATCATGAAAATATAACATTGGAATGCTTTAGATTTGAACATATTGTAAAAATGTTAATTTTATTCATGACTATGTTGATTCGTCGGCGGACAGACGTACTTCATTTGTACGGAATTTAGAAGATATTATTAATTACGTACGACCGAGTGGATCAGATTAATTTACCTTTAATTATTTTCTATGCAAGTGTTAATTGTATTGGATACTTTTTACTGAAACAAATTTGATTATAATTTACTTTTTTACTGAATTTTAAACATAATTATTTTTAAATACATATACATCACATTTTATTAGGATTGGAAAGGAAGGGATGGGAGTTTTATAACATCGATTTGTTTGTATCTCTTATAAATTTTAGTTTTATATCTGTTATCTTTTTTGTGATTCTATGATGTATTTTATATATGTTTATCGTTTATATCATAGCGAATCCATAATTTTGCTTACAAATGTTACTACTCTCTTCCAAAACATCACTGTGGAAAAATGGACTTCATAAGATTGTAAGTGCAATAATGAGGCAAAGCCTATAAATTAAAATTTTGTATCTTAGTACTGTAATTCTTAATTATAAAATATTATAGATAGCGCATTTGACGTGTGGTGGTCGTATCGTATTAGAAATATTGTTGAATTAATTAATAGTCTCGACTATACGCCGTATCGGCACACCGCGTCGACCCTTATTCATCGTCCTACGAACGTGAGACGCGACGTAATCAATGCATTAATTGGTCTTGGACTTGGCGATTGGAATATGAATCAGCTAATTTACTCTCCATTGAATAAAAAATGCAGTTATAAATAATAAATAATGCACTAATGTCTCGAGTCGTTTTTAGGTTGTAACAATTATATTTTATTTGAAGCAATACTTGGCGCATTGCTTGAAATAAAAATATAATTGTTACAACCTAAAGTCGTCTCGAGACATGAAATTTATTCTCGCTTTCGCAGGACGATGTTGTATGGATTTTTGTCGATTATAATATCTGTAAGCAGCTTTTAAAGTTATTTTCTTATTATTGTATGTTTAGTTTATATCGTCTTTTTTCTTGAGATGGTTCGTTGATCACACTTGCTTGCATTTCTACGTTAAACATCATATCCAAATATGTAACGAGGCTATTACGTATCATCGGAAACTAAGCATACACTTAGAATTAAGTTGCTATAACCGTCAAAATTACTCTCGAAAAAGTATTATGAATGTGCCCGAAGAATCTCTCTCTGTATTAGGATTTTAAGCTTTCTAGTCAAAAATTGATTTCTTACTACGATTCAAACAATTGGCATTTTTAATTTTATTTATGAACAGAAGGGACTAAAATGATTTCTTTTATATATTGGATTTGAATGAAGGAAAACTGTTTGTATTATCTAAATATGATCTCAGCCCAATTTTTTTTATAAAATCAGACTTGTCTTTTGTTTGGCATTGAGGTCCGATTATTAAAGCGCTTGATATAAAAATCAAATCATTGTTGAAATGTATTTCTTTCTTTTCTACTGAAGTTATTCATGACTAACTGCGGTTAATGATGGTTACTTACACTGTATGTATTTAGTGTAGTAAAACATAGTATTTGAAATTTTAAAATTATTTAAACTCTGGACTGTATTAATTTGGCAATTGGTTCCTGTGATAAATTTTTAATCCAAAATTGTGTTGTCCAATAATGATGTTGGAGTGACTTTTGTTTAACTCTTTATTTTCGTGTATTTGGCCTTGCCATGTAATTTATTCGCTGATTTTTAAGTTATCTTGGTAATATTTTAGTGGATTGAAAGCAGTGCTTAGAATAAATAAATTGATAAATATGTATATAAATTGTTTAATTTTTATGCAATAATAATTGCATAAGGAATCCTTTCCTACTATCCATCAGTCAGTTGAAGTTCACTGTTGTGTATAGGCTTCTCAAATATAGGTTTTCGCCAATATTAACTGCGTTTTGTTAAATATGTACCGTGTGCATTAATTCAGTCTAGATTTGTAAATGTTTAAAACAACCGGTGAACTAAATAGAACAAATTGTCGTAATGCCTTTTTACAATAAGTCTAAAAGCAATCGAATCCGTTTAAGACAAACAAAGCATTTCGGAATCATACAATTTATTGACATCAATGTACATACAACATTTATAATAAAATATCTAGCCATGCATCACATTGAACTATTAATACGAATATTATAATAGGATTATTAGATATTTTGATTTAATAATTTTGTTTATTCATTTATATTTAATATATTAACATTGTTCACTACAACCTGAACAAAGACGTTTATTTTATGAACATTACATTGAGTTAATTTTTAAAAAGTTTTGTTTAATGGTTTTGTTAATTTTTATTACACATTCTTCAATTATACAAATGCATAATGTATTACCCCAGATAACAGTAGCCCACTTATTTAAAATTACATTGACATTGAATATGAAACTAAATAAAAACTATCATATTAAAGTATAAAACATGTGCGTATGTTTTGATAATATAAATTCGTGTTTAAAAATTCGTTTTCAAATTACATATACCATCACACACATACATTAAATATAGCAAGGAAATAAGTAAATACACCAAAAAGATGCTGAAAGTTTATCTATCAACATGTATGTACCGACGGAACCGAGATGGGGGAGGAGGTCAATGAATTGAACCCCTCCTAAGTTAATTAAACCTATATTCCTCCTTCAAAGAAAAGCTTTTTCATCAAAATTACAGGTGGCTTAATAAAAACGAAAATCCTGGATCCGTCTGTGTATACATGCTTAAAGCACTAAAATTAAGTTATACTTCGTTAACGTGCTCGGAGAAATAAATAAGGAAAGCGTAACTGATTAATAAAAACATTGGTATTATATCTCTTAAACTGCACCTGCTCTAATAAAATGTTAAAATATTTATTGAAGTACCAGGCTATCATAAAGCCGAGGAATGTATAGGCAATCGCAAGGAATATTAATGAAGACATAAGCAGGTAATATGATTTTCGTTGCGTCTGCATCTACCCTACAAAAACTTTACATTATTTTTTGAAGTACCAGGCTATCATACGATCTAAGAATGTGTAAGCAAGCGAGAGAGCGAGACAGAATATAAACATTGGTAATGATATTTCTTGCGTCTAGATCTACCCTACAAAAACTTTACATTGTTTTTTGAAGTACCAGGCTATCATAGGATCTAAGAATGTGTACGCATGCGAGAGAGCGAGACAGAATATAAACATTGGTAATAATTATACCTACCCTACAAAAACGTTAAATTATTTTTAAGAGTACCAGGGTACCATAAAGCCGAAGAATGTATAAATGCAAATATTCATTAAATATTTGAAATATCATTTTCTGTCTGGACCTACCCTACATAAACTTTAAATATTTTTTTGAAGTATTAGAACTGCTGAAGAATGCATAATGTTTGAACTACCGTAAAATGTATTGTATTGCCTAACATCTGACAGAATATTAAAAGACAACAAGGACCTTTTATGAAACCGGCTATAAGTGTGATGTTTGACCAAATTGACAATTTACACCTAAAAATGTTAGAAAAAGAGATATTTTGGTAAATTAACGTTTTATTTTAATAAGATATATCGGTAGAGTAATAAGATTTTCGGTAAGGAAGTAAATATGACCAAAATAAGACTTGCGCCCGTTTTCTCGTTACACGTTAAGAAGTATAACTATGTATTTATGCTTACTACAATTAATGATAATATAGCCATAGAAATATGACAATAAAATATTTCGTAAGAATTTTAATAGAGATTTACAGAGTATAATTACGACATCGAAATTACTTTAAGAGGATATTAAATACGTTAACATACACGGAGGCAGTGGCGTAAGGCGTGGGTGGAGCTGGCGGCTTACGGCCTCGCGGTGCAAAGGGCCTCGTGCTTCAAAAACACAGGGCCTCCCAAGACTTGGTGTTGGGGCAATGTCTAAGGCCTCGCGATGTTAAGGGCCTCGGGCCTCCCAAGACTTAGTGTTGGGGGCCGGAGGGTCTAGATTTCACGACCTTTTTTGGTCTCCAAATTGCAGATCGACTTTAATCAAAGGTCCTCGCGAATTCTAGCTTGCCCGCATTTAGTTTTAGTCTTTCGCCACTGCAGGGAGTACACCGTAAAGTTAGTTAATGTTTTCAAAAATTTTCGATGTTGTTGTTCGATTTTACTTATTTCACTAATTAATGTCACTTATTTTTAAAATACTCGTGTATCAAAAAAGCGTAGGGGTTTTGTATGCTGCTTAAAGGCTGGAGCATTCAGTTATTATGAGCTTAGATCAAATAAACGATATGCTAAATTTCTAAATCAAAAAACTAAATGAAACTCGACGCCAAGTAATAATTATATGTGATTTCCTTAAAGGACTTCAAAGGTGCATTAAAACATTCATTTATTGAAACAAATTACTCCTTTATCTTTTGATATAGAGGAGCTACAGTTATAGTTTCTTACAAATAATAAAATCGAAGATAACTATATTGATTATAACTTGATCTGAAAATAATTTAAATTGTCTCGCTCAAGCAATAGAGAATGAGAGGCAAACAGAAATGCAGCGATTTTAGAAAAAATACTTTTATTACACAAGTTATACTTGACAAACCTATTGATTGGATAAAAATATCTACTTTGCATAACATTTGTAAAAACATTTGTTACATTTGTACTTCACACGCAAAACAACCACGAAAGGGGACAGAATTCAGTCGTTGGTTACAATCTAATAAAAACTACGCTAACAAAAGCATTAAGTTAAAATATGTTGAAAGCCTTTTATTGTATGGCGGAATGTTTTGTATACTATCATATAATAATATAGAAACTGGAATTTACATAAAGCTTATCTGAATGGAAGTCTTGATTCGAAATCTTAAAACCTTAAATATTTACGGCTGGGAATCTATAAAGGGTGTTTTTTTTTCAAGTGTGCGTTGGCGAAATGCGAAACTTTAAGGAGCGTTGAAAACTATCGTAATAAGAGTCAATAATTTTGCGATGGTCTCTCATCAATACTTTTTACAAAATTGAAATAGTAAAGGAACATGCATGTCGTTGCCTATAATTGTTCTGGCACTTGCCTTGTACTTTTTGTTGCTTTCTTTATAATGTAGTGGTGGATAGGGTGTTGACGTCCTTTCAATAAATAAATAAATATGATGGTAAGTGGTCACTGCCGACATCTGTAAGCACTGCATGATCGTTTGCTACCTCAATCTTATAAAAAATGCAGGAAGTTACTAAATAGGCCTGCATTGAAATAATATCGATTCGTTAGTTAAGGATTAGTATGCGGAAGTATGGAATAAAATTAATTTTCTTAAATATTAGGCTTTTGATTTAGTTTGTCATTAATGATCTCCGCCCTGGATATAGTTGTAAGCGACACTATATTTTTTGATAGCGCAACATTACAAAATATTATTTTTATATTTCAATACGAAAGCGTTCGATTAGTTGCTAGAGAATTAAGATTTATTTAGAAAGCTAATGATGCAGTTTTATATCTTATCAAAATCAGTCTCGTGGCTCTAAAAAGCAATTTTAGTTACTCGTTGCAGTTTCAAATTTCGCTACACACACTTGAAAAATTCATGTACCATATACATGTACATTCACCTGTATATTATAGTATATATTATATAAGTAACGTCTCACTGTGTTCGTCCAATAAATTTGTTTCTTAGAAATCGAAGTATAAGATTAAAATAGGTACGATAGAACTAAACATAACATTTAGCACACTAAAGTTAATCTGCCCATTTCAGCTTTTAATTTTTTACTTATTCGTAATTTAAAACGTCTTTGTAGACACTGCAACTCAAATTGCATTTGGGTGCTCCTCTGTATTTAAAACGGCAATACCTTCGGCAAATTAAGATTTATGTATTTAGGGAGCTTTTCTATACTTAAAACGGAGGAGGAGGGAGGGCCTAAGTCTGTGATAATTCCGTTCTTTTAAGTTTTCGGAGGGGTCACTCCCATTTTGGCAGTCGTTAAAGTTGTCGGAGGAGGGTACTCCCATTTTCACGCGTCCTGTTGTACAGGTCTGAAGACGAACACGGAGTCATCCAGCCAGTAGTAGGCCTGAGCGAAGTCCCCCTCGCAGAGGTAAGGCGCGCGAGCCCAGGCGGCCAGCTCGAACGACACCTCTGTCCTCATGAACTTCACGAAAGAGGCCACTTGCTCTTCGAAGGTCGCGCCTTCGATCGGTAGACGCTCCTCTGGCTTGTGGTCTGGGGTCACTGGAATGGATGTGATGATTTGATTAAAATCAGAAATCTTTGTTATAATATGATAATACAATGTTGTACATAAGATATTCTTTGGACTTGGATGTTAATAATTATGCTGTACCTTCTTCCCACTCTCTCGCATATGGTGAGAAAAAAATGTTGGTGACAAGCAAGCAGCAACATTTCCGCTTGATCGCAACAGGATCCACATAGGGTTTGTGGGGGAGCACGAGGAATGCACCATAAGCGACCTCGACGGTTCAACGCCTGTCACCTGAATGAAAGAATGCATACTTTTTACACGTACCTTCGACATAGGGCTTGTAGGGCAGCACGAGCGCGAGCAGCAGCACCCCGGAGGGCGCGAGCGCCGCGCGCGCCTGCAGCAGCATGGAGCGCGGCCGGCTGCAGCGGTCCAGCAGGTTCAGCATGCACACGCACGAGAACCGCTGCCCGCGCCACCACTCGTCCGTGTCCAGCAACCTGCGGACATCCAACTGATTCATTAGTATGATGGTCGATGGATGCTCATATAAAAGTATGCCGGCAACCACATCCTTCCATCGCAATGCAAGTAATGCTTCACGCTAGAAATAGGTGTGGCGGTGATACTTCTCCGGTCGAACTACACTAGTTCTACCACCTTCAAAAATGAAGCCACCTACCTACACACTTCTGCACCTTATAGTGCAGAAGTGGGCACCTTATAGTGCAGAAGTAGGTAACTAGCATGCAGGCCACCGGGGATTAAATAGTTGCTGATGCTCATAGACAGAAGATGATTTCTCTTTAATGTTGCTCACAAATACGTTGCTACTGCTGGGGACTAAGATGGTCGCCTCATATAAAAAAGAGTCGTCAACCACACCCTTCCAAAGGAATATGTGCGATGGTACCTCCCCGGTCGTACACTGGCTCCACTACCTGTCAACAGTAACATTGTAAATCCATCTATCACATATATTAGATATTCCACTCACTTGAATCCCTTACTGCTGAGCGCTTTCCTCATGCTGCCCGATATCTCAGTGGCGTATCTATCCGAGAAGAGGTGCGCGAACCGCCTGCTCACTTCCCCGTCTCCGGCTCCAAGGTCCACCAGCGCGCCACCACCATTGAGGACCACCCCAGCTTTGGTGAGGAGTGAACGAGCGTGGGCTTCTGATAGCACGAACATCGATCCTCGCCCCAGCCAGCTGAAGTTAGACAGGAATCTTGTTTTAATTTTTGATAAATAGGCTTTAGTAGACACAGTTTGATCATGAAGCATCCTAGGATATCTTAACCCGATTGATAAAATAGAGATCCTACGTGATGTCGATGTTTTTTTTGACGTGACAACGTCTTATAATTCGATGGAAAAAACTCGAGTCATGCGGCGTTACCTCGCTCTGAGGCGTTCCATTTAAGGCTTGAAGTGCAAGCGAGAGCGCGGTACGAGCGTCAAAGAGGCACAATCGGCCTCTGCGTTCACAAATTGTTAGAAGTTAAATATCACATATGTTTAAAAGTTGTAAAACAATTGCTCGACGCACATTCATTCAGTCCCACGATAAGTTGTCACTGCCGCTCATGGACAACTGTAATCAACTTCATACAGAACATGGGTTCTATCTGAAGTCAATCACAGATGCGTAGCTACTCCCGAGGACTATGATGGTCGGCTCATATAAAGTGTGCCAGCAACCAAACTCTTCCATCGAAACGCAAGAAATGCTTCACGCTACAGTAATAGGTGTGGCGGTGGTACTTCACCGGTCGTACTACACTGGTTCTACCACCTTCAAAAATGAATGAAAGGGATGGAATGGCCCTGATTTGAAAGGCGCAGTAAGTTGTCTTTCTTACTTACACAATTATAAGAGGCAAAATTGATCGTCAGAAGTGGTAACTCATCTATGTAGCCTTATCTGGGGTCGATTACAGATATCCATGGGTGGCAGTGGTCACTTACGATGAGAGAACAGCATGCTCGTCACTTTATGATATTAAAAATAACAAGCTTGTAGTCCATTTAATGTAAAAATTCACTGTTATAATAGAAATCTATGACCAAGGCTGAACGTAGAAGATGATTTGATGCCCGGATAGAAATAGAACTCCGTATCATGTCCTTCAAACAAAGACAACAGTCTTATATCTACATGTGACGATTGTGCTTTCGATTCTGCTGAAACTTATATTAAAATAAAGTCAGATTTAGAATTGAGGATTGGAACTTATAATAGAATACTTAGGTAGATACTTTAGCAATATAATTCTGCAGCGAAATTGAATTATTTAAATTATAGAGCCTTCTCGAAAATAAGGCTTAACATGTAGTCTGTATGTAAAGGGGCAATTTCTTTATGATATATAATTGACTGCAAAGAACAGGGTGTACCGTTCGCTTCGTGAACCTGCGATGCGCTATTACCTCCACGAAGCACGCTATTCCGTTGCAACTATTAATCTTATCTAAGTTAATTGTCGAAATAACAAAGTCCGCTGGACGCCGCTTCCAATTTAGCAGCGGCGACTTCCTCGAAAGCGGTCGTGTGCAGGTCGTCGCGGATGTGAGCAACAATAGCGCAATTATCCACTACCGTGGTTCGTGTGGAGGTTCGTCGGGCCCGCAATTACCGAGGATAAAACACAAAGCGTGCTGCGGGCGACGGCGTTCGGCGTTTAGCGATCGAGTGCGGCAAATTGTGCGCCCGCGGCGCCCGCCCTCCGCCGCGACGTCTTCATCGCGCCGCGGGCCAACCGCGAAAGTGGATAATAACTAGCAAATCCTGCACTCATTAGCCGAGAGCGAGCGTCGCACCGATCGATACGAATCGTCTTCTTCGAGTAAAGGGATAATCGACGCGAGAGCCGAGCTCTGTTATTAGCCGTTGTACCATATATCACGCGCGGCATTATCCGCGGCCCCTGGCGTCCGCGCCGCAATTACCGCGGCGCGAACGGCGCTGCGTTCCGTCACAATACCCTATTAGGTGACCCACCTAGGTATCTCGCGGCCCTACGACTGATAGTGATTGTGTGGCAACATCACAAATTCCACGTGACAAGACCGACCCATCTCGAGGTACGAGTGCATCATATCGTGCGGTTTATTATTTGTACTATGACGTATTATCTGGTTAGATCGCCGGTGCGATGTACCCGTATGGCGAGGCTCACATAAGTCGTTATCGGGCGAATATCGTGCTGGCAGCTCGTTTGCGGGCTCGTGGCGCGGCGGCGGGGAGCTGCCGATTGATTGCTTTATTGTCCTGTTGGGCGACGTTGCCGACGCGCGATACATGATACATGAAGCTGCCGCGGCCGCAACTAATGAGCGCCAGCACCGCGTAATTGTCACCGGCCGCCGTAAACCGATGCGAGCGCTTCTCCGTCAGCCTTCGACCGATTGAGTTACGCGCAAAAACACTTTGCGACTATGACGTAAGTGTTTCACCGGTATCTGAGTTTGATGTACATCCATGTCCGTTATTAACGCTGTTTCGGTAAGCTCACGATGCAACAGCATGGAAATGGGATTTCAAAAATGTTGGGAGTAGTTTTACAAAGACGGAGGTGGCGCGCTCGGAATGTTAACTAGACGCGGCCCGGTAGCATCGACACGGAATATAATCCGTCGAGTGTGTGTCGAATATTGTGGGTACGGCAAGGGGTGACGCGTAAATCGAGTGGAGCGGTAGGTGCTAGGTGGCTATATCGGGTGTCTATTTCAATAGAATGCGGTGGCTTGCAACGAGGAATGCGATGCGGTTATCGAGGACGGAGGTGAGAGATGTCGGCGGCGCGCGGGCGGGGGGTAGTATCGCGATTGCATCGGAGAGCAAACAAGCGGGCGGGGTGTCGCCGGGGCGCTCAAATCATATTACCCCCTCGCCCCTCCCCCGCGCGCCGCACGCGTCATTTGAGTGTACGTTTCTATGGCGACGGCCCGGGACGTGCATGATATTAGTCCGTGTGTCATCTCCGTTTAAACTTAACGCCGCCCGTCGCGCGCGGGAAATTAAAACCGGCCCCGGACCGGAAGGCGCTCGACCCGTCCCATCCCATTCGCCTCCCTCGCTACTATCATGCAAACATTAGCTTATGAATCCTCTTATCGTTCCATCGGTATTGGTTTCGATATCATGCTCGGATGTAAATCATCGTATCCCACACACATACGTTACAGATATATTTTATGGCATAATACAACTACGGTTTTCAGTTTTCTGATACATTACGGTTACTAATGTTGCCTGTACCTACAAGTAGATACAAGTTTGGTTTCTCGTAGTACTTTACTACGAGGTATACATAGGTACATGGCATCATTTAACGTAAATTTCATATTACCATGGTAGAAATTTGCTAATCTTTATTTTTATTAATCTGCTCTGTAGGTATAGGTATATCTATGAAGAAATAAACGAATAAATAGTTTATTAATATATAAATAGTAATTTCTATGTCTTTTTAAAATATCGACTTAAGTAAATAGCAGTAGGTAGCAATACCAACATAATTAGGTACTTTAATGGTACAACTCATCATTGCAAAAATATCGTTTAAAGCGATCGTTAAGAGTAAACAATGAAGAAAAACCATCGCATCGCAACAAAAATAAACAAAACGAATTGTTCACAGACATAGCTGAGTTAATGCGTTATTTACAACACAGCGGCGTACGGAGCATCCGAGAAACTGGAAGAACCTCCCCTACGTATGTAGATACCTACACATTTGCTTTGCTCAAAGACATTGTCGCTTTCAGGCACCTCATTAGAGCGCGTCCCATGTGAGCCTACCCACCCCACCCCGGCCGCCCCCCAGCCCACTCACATACAAAGGAGAGCAATTCTTTTCCTCGCCTCGCAAACTTGGATGGATAATTACACTTAGCTACCAACGAACCCATTCGTCCTTAATGTCTTTCGGGCGTTATATGAATTAGGTAGCTATGTATGAAGCAATTATCTGAGAGCCTTTTTATTTTCACGTCTCATAAAGACACGTCACGTGACTTTGGTAATATGGCGATCGCGATTGTAAAGGCATTTTATAAACCTATGATAGCTATTAGCCCAATAAAATTAAGTTGGATAGCGTATAATCGGAATCGAATTCACGTGTCAACCCCCGGCTCACTCCGGTGGCTATAAACTATAAAAAAGTGGATAGTAAAATGATATAAACAATGAGAGCAGAGGGCCAAAACGTTTTAGTGTTAAGAGTGGGCCCATAAACCGTTGACACGCACCCGTAAAATATTAACGATATCTACAAGAAAAATGACGACTATCAATGTAGGTACCGATTTTCGGTCGCGCTACAAATAATGGTGGGACAGAATTTATACGGGGACCGAATTGGCCCGATTGAATATTTTACCGGGCCACGAATGCGTCCGGCGATATTTTTCTATTTCGCCGACCATTTTTACTATCAATTGCTTAGTTTCCCCTTTAATATTATTCGTGCGACGTAGACAAAGAGCGAGGAATAAACGCACCCGATACTGTTCTGATTTGTGCTGCATAAGCGGCTTCCATTACTTTTTTTGTCTCTTAGTCTAAGTTTTTATTTACTATACCGATATTATACGCTTTCTACCCTCATAGCCCCACACTAGGATATTTTCCCGTGTCGTAGGTACCGTGAACACACACAAACACCCAGATACAGAACATGAATCTAAACTCATCGTTCAGATACCTGCCTGCCCGGGATACGAACTCGGGACTTGCGCGTCAGACCGGTATGATAACCGCTCCATGCGGGTCGTCATTATATGAAATAACTATCTAAAGGGTTCCGGAAGCACAGAGGTAAACGCTGGTGTGTTTTGTTTTGAAGTAGGTAAGGGCTCTCCCTTAAGTAGAGACACTTAAGGGAGAGCTACAATGGCGGATTCAGGCAGGAGAAGAAGCTAAGAGGCTCACCTTCCCAAATATGTATGTAAATATTTAGGTCCATTCATTATCTCCACAGTGGTGGTTAAATGTCGGAAATAGGTCCTTAATAATCTTAAAGACAGCAAGTTTCTTATCGGAATGCCTTTTTGTCGATATGTGTTTTCAATTGTGTATCACGATAATAAGTATCTCTCTCTCGTCTCGTCAACCCATTATAGTCCCACTGCTGGGTACGGGTCTTCTCTCAGAATAAGATATTAGGCCATAGTCCACCGCGCTCGCCAAGTGCGAATTGGTGGACTTCACACACCTCCAAGAACTTTTTTTAAAGAACTCTTGGGTGTGAAGTTGTTGTTGTTGTGTGAAGGAAAACAACCTATGTTTTCCTTCATCAAAAAGCAGTGATAATTAATATCTAATACGCACATTATTTTAGAAAAATCAGTGGTGTGTCCCTGGGTTTTAACCTCGGACTTCCCGAGAGGGCAAGTTTCAACCATTAGGCTATCACTGCTATGATAATAAGTAAACTATGTGTTAATCCATTTCATTAACTATCCATGGATCCTGCGCAAGCCGATAAGTAGTTTTTGTGTGAAAGAATAACCATACATTTCACAATCTTTGGTTTTACAAACTTTCGTATTTATTAAAAATAATTTATTATTACTATCTACTTGACCCGGCGAACTTCGTTCCGCCTAAAAGCCAAAAATCTAAAATAATCAGCGTTTCTCCATATAGATTATATGATTACGTATAATATAGATTATACGTAAAAACCTCTTAAATTGCTCATCTATTAAAAAAAAACTGCATTAAAATCTGTAGCGTAGTTTTAAAGATCTAATCATACATAGGGACAGACAGCGAGAAGCGACTTTGTTCTATGTAGTGAAGAACATTTGTTAGTAACCGGTGGAGATTCCATCATTGTTAGATCCCTCACATGTGTAATCAGAATAAAATAAAGGGAGCGTGTTGTATAAAGCGCCTTAACAGGTATTCCTTGCCTCTGAAGGAATCTTGAGTTATGATAATAGAAAAGACATCTACCTATACGAATAAATAAAAGATGTGTGCGAATTCTATGGCTGCCATTTTCCGCATAATGTCACAACATAAAAATCTATTTCAAATTGTCTGTCTTAAAGAAATATTTGAAATAGATAAACCCATTTTAGTGGAACATTAACTAATACTTAATGTACTTATATTTTTTTACCGTATTTTTTTTACATATGAATTTTAATTAAAAACAAAAGCATGCGAAATATCCTATTCAACAGTGTTAAAATTTAAGTGATGAATTTTGAACTTCGAAATTTATTTGTTGGTCATATTCTTCCTTTGTTCTAATTTATAGGTTCCCGTTGCCGCTACCGAAGGCACCTATTCGTTTAGCGTTTCGGAAACAATAACCTTTAAAGGTGTAAGTGTGAATTTAAAGTTGGATGGTTTATTGCTTATTGAGCGTCCGACGTGGAATCTCAGTGAATATCGGGGAATTATCGCTCGGTGGGAGGCGCGCGTCGTCGGTCCGATGAGGCTGCGGACTAAAACAAAATGAGTCTGAAACAATGAGCATTGTCGCGACGTGCATTGCGCGGGCGCACCTCGTTAGCGGGCGCCGCGCGATTGGACGGAGCGCGCTGGGCGGGGCGCGCGACAACTGCGCGCACGCAAATAGCGCACCCGCACACAAATTAAAACAATAAAATGAGTAATAAAACAAAGTAAGCGCCGAAGAGCACCCGCTATCGAGCCTTAATGGCCGAGCGGAGGCGACGCTTCGATTTATTGAGTGAGCGCTCTCACCCCGTCGTCGCGATCCGGACGATAATACTCGCCACTTGTGATTTTGTTTCCAAATAAAAACAAACGTTATGCTTTATACCACTGTAATAAATATGTATGAGTGATTTTAAAATGATAACTTTTTAATGTCTGCAATTGTTGTTATTATGTGCAAGAAACGGTACGGCCCAAACCTAAATGTATTAGTAGTGACCAATATTCGCCACGTTTATGATTACATTTTTAATAAACCCTTAAAACCAAGGCCTATTCATTTAAAATAGATTGAGACTTTAAAATTCAACGGGATTAAGAAATAATATCTAATTATCTCGAATAGACGTAATTTTTACGTATGTTGTGAACGATAAATAATGCTTTGCTAGGACAAATGTCCTATCTGAACTTACGATTAGTGGCAATTGTTTATAGGAATGGGACTATTTGACCTCTTACTAACAATCTGAATTCATACTTATTTATAACGTCTCATCAGATCATCAATATAACTAATGTGATAATTTCAATACACGTGTAATGATTTCATATTTATTAGATATGATCCTTAATCAATATAAGTATCATAAATTAACATTATTGGTAATATTGATCCTGGGTCTAATGAGTCGCCACTAAGCACTACTACTTATGCTATACTACTGATACTACACTTAATATATTTACGTTATTATGTAGTTATTCATTAACAAATTTATTAGTGCGAAGTATTTTCATTCGCTTGATAGTTCAACTAATAAAGGAAATGTCACAAAATTTACAAATACGTAGTCTGGGTCAAGGAGATGTAGGTACATACGTTGCCCGGAAGCCTTGCGGATCCCGAGGGAGTAATGAACTGTGTGTTCTTATCACAGATGGCGTTACTGGAAAACATAGCACACCGAGATAGAAATACGACCGAATTACGATTAAAGCTTATTTTTGTAAATTAACGTAATCATAGCAAAAAAAACTCAATAATAATGATTTGATTGAGGAGTGACAAGGGTTCGACAGAGGAGGTACCACCACCTCATCTGTTTCCAGCGTGAAGGGTTTTATGTTTTGGTAGAAGAGTGTGGTTGTCTCACTTTTGTATATGTGACGACCATCATATATTTACCAGGTGGTAGAACCAGTGTAGTTCGTACCAGGTACCGTCACTTCTATTTCTAGCGTGAAGTAGTTCTTGCGTTTCGTTGGAAAGCTGTGGTTGCCGGCACACTTTTATATGTCGACCATCCTAGTCATTGGGAGTAGCAACGGATCTTTGATTGACTTCAGATAGAACCATGTTCTATATGAAGTTGCTTACAGATGTCCGTGGGCGGCAGTGACCAGTTACCATCTGGCATGTTAAACGCACTTCATTAGGTATTATAAAAAAATAATAAAAAATAAATAAAAAAATCATAGTCCTTGAGAGTAGCAACGCAACTGATATTGAGTTTAATTGATGACCGATGACCCTGTTCTATATAAAGTATCAGATGGGCTGCATACTAGTTGGCTAATTTCATCTCAGAAAAAAAATTAAGATTCTGTGTATTAGTGCACTAAAAAGTTTTTTCAAATAAAATACAAAGTCAACCATTATTGTTCCACTGCTGGGCACTAGTCTTCTATCGAAATGAGAGTTTTAGGCCATAGTCCACCGCGCTGGCCAAGTGCGAATTGTTGGACTTCACACACCTCCGAGATTTTTTTAAAGAATTCTCGGGTGTGTAGGTTTCCTCACGATGTTTTACTTCACCGAAACGTAGTGATAATTAATGTCTAATACGGACATAAATCAGTGCCTGGGTTCGAATTTCGGACCTCCCGATCGAGAGAGCAAGTTTCAACCATTAGGCTATCACTGCTCTGTAAAATACAATGTACTCGTACACTATAGTATTCTCTTAGAGGAAGTAATAGTAAAGTCTAAAGTAGCCTGAAGGCTGCAGCGAGATTTAAAAGAAAGGCGACGTAACGAATGCCGTCTCATTTCTTAATACGTCACAAACACATGACGTCATTTTTATTAAATTCGGACTAAGAATTTTCTATCCCGTACGGACGTTCATAACAGTTAAGGCAAAGTGTACGAATAATGTATATAGGTATTAATAATAAATATAATAGTTTTAGGATTAAATACGATTAACATGAACGATTTTAAAATATAAAATAACGAATTTAAAGGTGGTAGAACCAGTGTAGTTCGACCGGGGAAGTACCATCACCACACCTATTTCTAACGTGAAGTATTTCTTGCATTTCGATAGAAGGGTGTGTTTGCCGGCACACTTTCACATGTGGCGACCATCATAGTCGCCGTGACTAGCAACGCATCTGTGATTGACTTCAGATGGAACCCATGTTCTGTATGTAGTGGATTACAGATGTCCATGGGCAATGACCACTTAGCATCAGGCGGACTGCATGTTCGTTTGCTACTTCAGTCAGATAAAAAAAAGAAAAATGTATTATAACTTATCAAGTTTATATATATTAAAATATACATTATTCAATACTTAATTCCATAAAGTTTTCGTGCTTCGCAGGGATTATGATTATGGCTCATTAAGCCTTGGAGGCCATATGCGCTTTTAATAAGACAGAAGAAGAAAATGTGCTCGCTTTCCACTTGATCGCAAGTGGTTAATTGGTTATTGCTGCCTATGGACACCAACCGGCTTCTGGTTTTTAAGCCAGGCAAGGCCACAAGGAGACATCAAGGCCACATCACTATTATGGAGAATTGACGTAACTTAAAAAAAAAGTCGATTCGTGTTATAAGGCTACAAATTATGACTAGTTTTTAAATCAGATATAGTAATACATCTTTGATCGGTTTTAGATATAACTTCTATTTTAAACAGAGTTAGAGGTCTATGCACAGTAACGACTAATTGCTATAAGTTGGACTGCATGCTCATTTGCTTTAACAATCTACAAAAATATGCATTCACGACCTATTTATATAACACTAATCTAACTCGTCCATCAATTCGCACTTGGCCAGCGCGGTGGACTATGGCCTAAAACTGTCTCATTCCTAGAGAAGACCCGTGCCCAGCAGTGGGACAATAAAGAGTTGACGACAATCTAACCTTAAAGATAAAACTAACTAGCATTAAAGAAAATACGTTCACAACGTATCAACGCTAAGAGAATAATAGCCAAGTCTAACATTTCCCGTTAGTCTCCCTCGAAGGCTTTCATTGAGCGAGCGGTAACGGATGCCGTCTCATTTACTAATGTGTCACATACAGACGTTGTTTCGGAAAGCCAATGAGCTGCTGCAACGTTAATTGGGGAAAGGAATAATTTATATATAACAAATATTGATTTAATTATAAATTGACATAATACATCGTAAGGTTACTTTTATTTGAGGCGACCGTCTTAGTCCTCGGAAATAGCAACTTATGTGTGACTTGCTACTCCCGAGGACAATATGATTTTTCTTATTGATATTCATGGACAGAGACCACACCCATTTCTAGTGTTAAGCACTTCTTGTGTGTAGGTAGAAAGGTATGGTTGGCGGTTTACTGTTACCTTATAAATGGGGAACATAAACGCTTTAGTGATTGATTTGAACTAGTGAACTGTTTTAAATGTTAGTTAAAAATATCTGTTGGTGGTAGCGACCAATTATCATCAGGTGGACATCGTGCTCGCTTGCTGTTTAAATTTTATGAAAAAGGCGCTTTTTACACTTAAAGCTTTACACCCGAATTCTCTCCTGTATCGTGGGTGCTACAACTGCGACACAAACAACCAGAGCCTGAACAGAAATCTAAATTCATTCAATCTGTCTGACCGAGGATCGAATCCGGAACTCATTGCGTGTCACACTGGTATACTGAACGTTCTGACACGCCGATCGGGAAAATTACATAATACATATACTAGACAACATTATTTCATAGTTCATAAATTCAGATAGATTAGGTTATACATAGGTATGGGTAGGTATTATAATATAGCTGTATGGCTTACGTTTGATAATATATCCTAATAAAAGTAATATAAAGTTGCTAGTGCTCAATGTTATATAAGGAACGTAGAGCTGATGCCTGCAGTGATTTGGTTAGGTATCTACCCAATAAGATTTCCGTATAATACTGAAAGTCAAAGTAGCTAGTGCGGGTAATTAAGATAACAAGAAAATCAAATTTAAAATTTTATACATTTTTGTTCGGAACGCTTGTTTGCTAAAAACATTGCGCATAAAACATAATTCCAACGTATAATTTTTGAAAAAATATGCCGGCTTATTTCGTTAGCGAGACGAGCGTTTTCCTCAAAGGCGTTTGCGAGTTAGCCAGCTAGAGTAAACATTCGACGTCAAAGCGTGATTGTGAAAAGGATCGTGATTATTACACTGGTCGTAGTTAGCGGAGGCTTCATTAGGGCGGGGTGTCGGGGTGGGCGGCGGGGGACCTCATCTCGGCGGGTGCATCGGCGGCTGCGCGCGCAAACAAATTAAAACGTAAGACGCGCCCTAATCAATAGCGGAGTACGCCGCGAACGCCGAATTAACTCGCCTGAATGAAAAAATGAACAAAATTATATTCGCGCGAGACCCCCCTACACCCCCGCCCGCCGAGGAAATTGCTTTTCTTTCAGTGGGCGCGCACACACGGCGAGGCGACGTGAGCGAGGCGAGAGGGTTAGCACCGACACACACAATATTATAATTTACGTTTCCTCGTATATCGCAGTGTAAGTAGGCACTTTACCTGGGCGTTTCGCGCCCGCTCAGCCCTCGGCTCTCGCTAAATCTGAGCTTTATACGTTCACTTGACGCGACGAGAGCGATATTAGTTTTGAGCCAACTCTTTTCCTACTACGATATTTATTAACATTCTAGGACGTGAGCGATACACGAGGCATTTCTTTTTGTAACTTAAGCTACGCCGCCTTCATGGGATAAAAACTTAAACTGTGTACCTACTCTTCATATCGTAAATCGACAACATTCTGTACGCGATTAAGTGTGTCTATTAAGTTTTATGCTCCTGTAAAGTAAACAAAGTAGATCCGATTGAAAATAAAGTCTGGTGTCACATGAGTAATCTTTTACAGACACTATATTATGCCACGACGGTCGTAGAGGAAACATGCATCGATGTTGTAAAGTTAATCAACGATACCTACGAAGGTGCGAATACCTATTTAGTGTCTATAGATAGTTATGCGAGTGGCGATAGTCCGGGCTAAGAGAATTCTCATTAATCGAAGGCGCTTGTCTAATCCGCGCGGGCTGGCCGCCCAATTAACGCGCGGGCTGCGATCTCCCGCCCAGAGCCGGCCAATGGCGGCCGCGCGGGGATTAATTAAGTAACTTCCCGTCAGCTCGCCCCCCGGCCATCACACCCACCCCTGACTCCTGCACCTCCCGCACGTCCGCAGACTCCGCGGACACGCCCGGAAAACTAACCACCTAATGAGGGGAGATGACCTCACGTGTTTGTGTGCTTTGTCTGTGCCTGTGTACGTACAAACTATATCCGGCTCCGTACAGCCTTTTGTGCTCGTTATGTATTATAAGTGATGCGGCAATGTTCCCGGTTAAATTTGCCACGAGGGTCCATTACGGCGAATCTAACTCGTAACGACTTTTCGAGTACCTACGAGTAGGTATGCGAAGCGGAGTTACGTAATGAGGCTCCCGGGTCGGGATACGGAAACTGTTTCATTAGTTTACTCAAAATTTGAATGTTCAACGCAAATTTGAATTACTTTTGTTAACAAGATTACTTTTATCTAATGAGGGTAGATGTTCATAAGCAACTAATTGAGATTCCACTACTGGGCATAGGTCTCATCTTACAGTAGTAAGTCTTAGGTTATCTTCTGCGCTGTCCAGGCCCAGATCAATAGGTTTCCACATCTAAAAAAACTTTTACTACAAAATTCCTAGTCATGGAGGTTTAGCATGCAGTTTTGTTAATAAAATGTTAAGCATTATTGATTTAGCATCTCTAGTTCGTATTGTACGATAAAGAGCCACTATATATTGATCATTAAGTGACCGTAAATTTCTGTATAATGTACAAAGTAAGCACGTAACCTAGAACGGCTATAGTTTCTCTTTATAAAGAATCATCAATACAAGTTAAAAGGTGTTAACACTTCAATTTGAAAACAAACACAATCGTATCTGATTTTATATTAATATTATAAATGCGAAAGTTTTTGAGAACGTATGTGTCTGTCAATCTTTCACGCAAAACTACCGGTGGGATTTTGTTGAAATCTGAACACAATAGTTTTTGATCTAGATAAGATCTTTTAAAGAGGTGATAGAACGAGTGTAGTTCGACCGGGGAGGTACCACTGCCACACCTATTTCTAACGTGAAGCATTCCTTGCCTATCGATGGAAGGGTGTGGTTGCCACCACACTTTATATGAGGCGAATATCCTAGTCCTAGGGAGTAGCAACGCATTGATTGTGGTTGACTTCAGATAAAACATATGTTCTATATGAAGTTGCTTCATGTCCATGGGCGGCAGTGACCACTTACTATCAGGACTGCATGCTACTTCATTTTTATAAAAAAAAGATAACGCATACAATCATTACCTTGATATACATGGCTGAAGCGAGCAAAGCCGCGGAAATAACCTAGTCGGCTATACGAATAATATTAGTAACAATTACCACTACTTCTTGGTTGTAGTTTCTTTTCATAAAATCGTAAATAAGAGTGTAAAAGTGATCAAAGAGATCACCGAAAAGGAAACATCACTAATATGTTTTATTAAAAGTTAAATTAAAATTAGTATCTAATATTTACCAATTCTTAGTAGCTTTGATAACTAAAGTAAGAGCAGGATAGGGCAGTTTATGGCAACCATAAATCAGGGTACCGCAGGACGAAGGTCATTGAAACAAGGCCGGACGTCAGACATACGTGACATGGGAGTGACTGGTGCCTTTGTTTGCTCCATGGCGCTATGATCGAACGGAATCTTGGTACTTGGAATCCACCATAACTTATGTAACATGTATCCCCGATACAATTCTATCAAACATATAACTTTGAAAAGAAAGCATCACTAATATATACAATATTACTGTCTAATATTCACCCATTCTTAGTAGCTTTGTTAGTCATCAAAGCTACTAAGAATTGGTAAATATTAGACAGTAATATTGTACATATTAGTGGTGCTTTAAGAAGAAGAAGAAGAAGTAAGAGCAGGATAGGGCAGTTTATGGCAACCATAAATCAGGGTACCGCAGGACGAAGGTCAATGAAACAAGGCCCGACGCCGGACACACGTGACAGATGGGAGTGACTGGTGCCATTGTTTGCTCCATGGCGCTATGATAGAACGGAATCTTGGTACCTGCTGGAATCCACCATAACGTATGTAATGTATACCTGTTACTATTTTATTGGTAGAATAGCATTTAATTTAATTTATAACACTATTAATGCGGAAGTTTGTGTAGATGTATGTTTGTTTAGTCTTTCCAGGAAAATTAGCAGTTGGAATTCGTTAAAATTTGGCATTCACATAGTGTAAAAAGGTGCGAAAAGAGCTTGAGCTATTCTTCAAAGCTGGCGATGCATTGGCGACTCCTCTGGTGTTGTAAATGTCCATAGGCGACGAAGACTACTTTTCGTCAGGTAGCCCGTCTGCCTTATCGCCAGGTACAAGTATATAAAAAAAAAACAAATACTAAACACCATAATATCTAAAGACTGTGCGATTAAGTAAGATTTTTATTGAGGATAATTGGAAAGTCTGGCATTAAGTAACGGTGAATGCTAGCGACAGGTTTCCAATAGTGTATGCTTGCCTCGGAAAATATGTAAGGTAAGCTTGGTATCATTAGCTAGATTCGTAATCTTGTCGACGACCTTGCGTTGGATAGTTCTAGAAAGATACACCATATGACTGAAGTAGCAAACGAACAAGCAGTCCACCTGATGGTAAGTGGCCACTGCCGCCCATGGACATCTGTAATCAACTTCATACAGAACATGGGTTCCATCTAAAGTCAATCACAGATGCGTTGCTACTCCTGAGGACTAAGATGGTCGCCTCATGTGAAAGTGTGCTGGCAACCACACCCTTCTATCGAAACGCAAGAAATGCTTCACAGTAGAAGTAGGTGTGGCGGTGGTACTTCCCCGGTCGAACTACACTGGTTCTACCACCTTTGCATCTAACGATAAGGCGAGCCGCCTGATAGAAAGTCATCGTCGCCTATGGACACCTGCAACAGCCGCGTCTGATGAATGTAAAGAGATTCATGTATCAATAGGTGTACCTACCCGCAATCTTTTCAAAACAAAAACTCTAACAAAAAAAATGGTAGGTGTAACATATCAAATTTATAATTTGATAATGATGAAATATTATTTTAACGTAACGCTCCAGCGAGAGCCTTTCGGTAACGCCTAGCGTAACCGTTTCCGAAACGCCACATTTTTCACCTCCAAAGCACGATTAAAGTAAGTTTAAAAATACGGCCGAGTGTGTATAATTCCTAAGAAGCGCGGAACCTCATTTTGTAAATATTAAGTAACTTTAAAAATTAAAGATAATTGCCACAACTGTCTGTTTTGTGTACCGGTGTTTATGATTGGCGTAAGTATTAAATTTACGTAGCCGTTCATAAATAAGTTAACAGCAATGAAACTTTTATGGGCTATATTCTTTATCTTGTTTTGAATTTCATCAGTGCCTCTGTAATGTCGGTTTTATAGTAACTTCTTTTTCATTTCCAGCCTAAGTTCGGGGGCACGAGGCTCACTTTAAATCAAATAGGTATATTGAAGGCAAGAAATAATAAAATTGTTCGTGGCTATTATATAAATCCGTATTCAAATATCTGTACTACATAAAATGGCGTAGGATAGCCGTTTACTCCGAACATTACTCAAACAAAAACACTCATACAATACACGTAAACAAAGAGCCGTAAATGACCTGTTTCCGACGTAGTTTAAAAAAGCCAGCAGTGGTCCATAATGGAAGGCTCGGGATGCAGGGGTGCCAAAATAACTAATAGTTTTCGCGGGGGCGTGTTAGCATTTTTCTTCTGGCCGTGACGCGAGGGGGTGGGAGGTTGAGGCTTTCAGTGGCTGTACGGATCATTTATACTTCATCGGCTTCCCTAATAACATAGGAGTCCGGCTACAAGTATTGTTTGCTCGGTGGAAACCTGAATGAGCCGTTCTACATCATTGAAGGATTTAACCCACTTTGTAACGTAAGGCTTGTGCTCGACACACGTTCAATTGAAATGTGGTTTGTGCCTTGTTTGTATGAGCTATACAATTCTATCAAAATATAGCTTCGTAATATTAATTGCATTCTTAACTTATAAATGAATCAGTATGTATGGAAGTTAAACTTTAAGAAGTTATAGCTTCGGCTTTCTTATATTAATTCAGCTCAATATTAAAAACATTAAAAAACATGTGTACAAAAATTTATAAATACCTTTCTATCAAAAGAGTGCTATAACACCACTTTATGCTAAAGTCATGAGAAAAGCTAACCATGGGCCACTTTTAACGGTGGCATCCGATTGGCGCTACAAGCGTCAGTGTCGTGCGAATTTCAGCATATTGGGATATATTCAGAATATTTGGGGCGTTGTAAGAACCGACACGTGCCTACATACATTTGTTTGTAACGCTTAACGCTACCATAAGTATGAACTTTGGTTTTGATGGTTTCCTTTACAGTATAATAATAACTAAATAAGACTTTAAACATAAACCTATATCTGATTGCATCTCGAAGTAATTCGTCTCATTGATATATAATAGTAACCAACCAAAATTTTCCTTCAAGCTTTTCTATTGTAATAGTTTGGCTGGCAGCATGCGACACATGCCGCCGTCCTGCCCAGATTCGCTTGGCTAAGCTCCGTCGGTTCAATCTCCCACTCTACCTACCCGCAACCACGGAAGCCCCTTTTAGTCGCTTCTTACGACAGGCAGCGCGTACCGCAGCCTTATTCTTGTCCCGGAACTACAGGGAGAGAAGACCTATTCTACAATCAATCCAGCTTAGGTGTTGCTGATTTTTGGCAGTACCTCAATCCCATTTTTTACATACCGATGTCTCTTCTACCGTTCAAGCCTTTATTTCCACGGCATGTAGCAAAGTGTAAATTCGCCACCTCAACCTGGATTGCACGCCTCCCTCGCCCGACGCCCGGAAAATCAACCCTTTCTCGTCTTAATTACCACGCCTAGTTTCAGCGGCGGTCCCCCATTGGTCCGTCGCCGTGCCGCACCGTCGCCCCCCGTTTTAATTGGACGCTTGTAATTAACGCGTAATCACCAACGGCGAGGGGCGACGCTCCAATTTGAATTTTTAATTACCGCTGACGGCTTCCGCGACGCTCATTGGCGCTCGTCCTCTTACATAGATATGCCTATTGTCTTCGGCTGAATATTTTAACTAAGACAATGGGAGGTTACACGCTTTTACATAATTACTTTTTTGTAGACTCGTTTGGGAAGTTTGATATAATCTTTATATAAGTTTGAATACCTAGTACATTGAAGCAATTTTATAAAGAATACGAAATTGTTTAAATAATGTCAATGAATATAACTACTACACGCGCAGTTAATTAGGATAGTTAGCCGAGAAAATCTACATATAGGCTGGTTTTTAATATTGGTGGGCAAGAAAGTAAATAACTATTATGTTTAAAGAAAAGTTAGATATTTTACAAGGTATATGATTTTAGACTTATATTATCGCGGAATTGATACATTTTAATAATTAACGAGTACTCACAATATGCGGTTTTTGGACTCTTTAAGAATTCTTTTTGCCGGTATTTTGACTCGGTTACATGGATCGTGGTCACGATCGCTCGAATGGATCAAACTGCATAAACCTGAGGTGATCTTCGCTGAACGTCAGTACTTCCCTCCGTATAGTAAGAGAAGCAATAAAGACCAAAAAACATCCTAAAAACTTTAACAGAGACAATAGTTTTAAGTTAGCGCAAACGTCGAATCCAGTGGTTAGTTTATGTAAATCACAAAAAGTGCAAAGTGTCGTGCGTAAAGATACAATTAGGGTAGATAGGTTAATCTACCACTAGTGCTTGTCAACGGTTTCGCCGTGACCTCGATCCATGTAACAGGGTCGAAGTATCGGCAAAAAGAATTCAAAAACCGCATATTGTGAGTAGCCGTTAATTATTAAAATTTTACAAGCACTAGTATGGGTTGACTAGGGAGGTACCGTCTTCACACTTATTTCTAGCATGGAGCAGTTCTTGCGTTTCGGTGGCAGGATCTGGTAGTCAGTTCACTTACATGAAGTCACCGTATAAGTTCCCAGGAATACTCATCTACTCAACTCAACTTTCATATATAGTTGACCTGAAACGAAACCTCTGTTCTATATGACGTTGCTTAGACCATGGGGCGACGGTGACCATTTAGCATCAAGTGGACTGCATGTTTGGTTGCGACTTGCATCTTTAAAATATAAAAAAAAAACATTTTTTAAAAAATAAGTGCATAGATATATGTATTTACATGTCATAGTAACGCGCCTGCACTACTTATCTTGTGTTAATCTATATCCAGTCTCAGGTCTGCTGGAAGAGATTTCACTAGAAATAAGAAGTACCTTTGCACTTAATGTTAATTTTAAGCGCTCTTTATATTTGATTTCTATGTGTACCTATACATAAACAAATAAATAAATAAAGAACATAAACAAATAAATAAAGAAGAACGCAGGTTCTACTATCATTGAATGGGGCTTGAACCTCATAAAATGTATCCAGTGGTAGGTTTTCTAAAATATTTTCACCATCCAATTTACGAAATATGTGATGGATATTTTTAGACATGACGGAAAACGTTAGTTGTTCTTTTATTCAAAGGTTCTATTCCCTAACGTTATCAAACGTGCATAAATATTGACGAGGTGGTGCGTAAACATATTAACATTTGCATACGAATATGAACTATTGTTCTATGTAAGTAATTTCGTTGCCCACTCTCTATTCCATGGGTAAAATAATTCAAACTTTAATTTTTTATACATTTGACGACCTGCGTGGCGCAGCGGTTACCATACCGGTCTGACGCGCATTGGGTCCCGGGTTCGATTCCCGGCCAGACAGGTGGTGATGAGTTTAGATTCCTGTTCTGGGTCTGGGTGTATGTGTATTCGTCTTGTGTGTGTCCATGGTACCCACGACACAGGAGAAAATCCTACTGTGGGGCGATGAGTGTAAAGCGTGTGTGTGTTATTTTCATTTGAAGTTTATCAAATTTCCAGATAAAGATCAACATTATCCAGGTACCTACATACGGTATATAAAAGGATAGGTAGTATTTTTAATTGTACTCCATGAAGCAGCAGTAGTAGCAAGAGGTGAAGCAGTAGAAGTTTTGGTGGAAAAGTGAGGCTACTAGCTAACTTTCATATTTAGCGATCGTTTTAGTCATCAGGAGTGACAACGTCTATGATTGACTTCAAATAAAACACCTGTATAATATGAAGTTTCTTACAGATGTCCGAGGCTGCCGGTAATCATCAGGTGACTGCATGCTCGTTTCCTACTTAAATTATACCTATAGTTAATTACCTATAGTATATTTCATTACTGATTCCTATTTTACTCTTTATGACCTATATCTCCCCCGCTTCGGTAGGTGTTTGGTTCTGTCCAGGTAAGGGATATCGTAGAAATGGAATTATCTTTCCAGCGTTCCCCAATATGTAATTTTTTTGCCTGGTCTATACAGAAGTAATGTTTTGTGACGTGTTTTCTGTCTGTACAAAAAATACTTATAGGTACATCTAGTAAAACCAAAATTACTTTATTTATTAAAGAAACTTCATATTTTTTTGTAATACTAATAAAAGATTAATTTAAGAAAATAACGTTATAATTATGATAATGATCAGCTTGTTTTTCTGGGCATCACGGCAACTCCAGTAGGTAGGTACCATATCATCTCGTGACACCCATAAACCAAAGTCCCAGGATCTCCCACAGTTTGGGAACCCGCGATCTAGCAATACAGCTAGAACGTGCAGCGAATGCCGGCACTCTCCGGTGGCCGCTAAGGAGGTGTTTATGCGCGTGCGCACCACCGCCACTGACGTTGAGTGACGCGCCCGGCCGCGCGGCCCAACCTTAATAAGGTAAATGAGATGCAGCCTGCCCGCGCGCATCGTTTCGTGAGCTTAAATTAGTACCGACTGCGACCTCGCAGCGCACCTAACAAACGCCTTGTTACCCTAAACGAGCCGCATTGCGAATGAGCCGTTTCGAACTGTATCTGAGATCGTGATTTACAATACAACCCTCATTAGAACTAGGTATGCGTGATCAGGAACCTCCAATGTTTATTTATTTTTAACGATACACGAGTATTTTTGAACATAGCTGTCTCTTTCCAAAGTCTCCGTATGAATCGAGCAGTGCTTCAAAAGTCTCACCAAAAGACTGCATAAAAATTGTAATAGTCACGACACTCATTGGGTAAATCTGGATGACTTTATTACTATTAAAGTTGTGAAACTTAAAAATGCACGTGCAAAGTACTTTTAATAACAGATCTACAAATTAGTTTCGAGATCATCGACCCTTCAGTTTACCGTCGATCCGTCTACGAAACCGGACAACTCTATCAGCCGTAAACAGTCTGTGTCGATAACAAGAGCTTTCCAAAAAGGAGTTGTCGGGTAAAAAGGGTTTAATTTTTTATCCAATTAGAGAGATAGGTTTTGTCGTTTCTTATTAGTTTTTAGTCTGGTTTTTGCCCGGGGCACGGGTCAGGCGAGCTGAGACAAAGGTATCGTCGTGCCGCCCGGTTTGTTCCGCGTGCCGGCTGCCCATTCAGCGCTAATCGCTTCATTCACCGACCATCGAGCGCTTTTTCCCCGCACTCGATCGGTCATGCATTCCGAATGCCAGTCGTTGTCCGATATCGCTCGATGTGGCCAATTAACGCCAAGCTCACATTGCATTCCATATCTTGTATGTGCTTAGTACGGTTAGTATAATGTCGTGCTATAAGAGCAACATTGTATCTATGTAAGACAAAACATACTAGGTACAGAAATTCAAGCATATGATTGACATGACTTTAAATATTTTCCGATATTTACATAATAATGACCTCATTAATTTTTGTTCGTAAGATTATACTAGTAAACAAGCATGCAGTCCCTTTGATGTTAAGTGACCATTCCCACCCAAGGAAACCTGTAAGCAACTTCACATTGAACAGGGATTTTATAAGTCAATCACAGGCGCGTAGCAACTCACGATAGCTGTGAGGTGACCTCATATGAAAGTGAGCCTGCAATGACACTCTTCCGCCGAAACAAGACCTGTTTCACGATCAAAATCGGTGCGACGGTGGTCTCTTTTGATATTGATTCCACTTTGCAAATTGTAATATTGTGGTGGCAAATTGTAATTTGACAGGTAGTAGAATCAGTGTAGTTCGACCAGGGAAGTACTACCGGTACACCTATTTCTAGCGAGAAGCATTTCTTGCGTTTCGATGTGGTTGCCAGCACACTTTTATATGAGGCGACCATCGTAGCCCTCGGGTGGCAACGCATCTGCGATTGAATTCAGATAGAACCCGCGTTCCATATGAAGTTGCTTACAGATGTCCATGGGCGGCAGTGACCACTTACCATCAGGTGCATGCTCTTTTGCTACTTCAATAAGATAAAAAAAGTCATATTCCGACATCGTCAATTATTTTCACTGTCGACCTAACTAGAAATCAGAATTACAGATTGCTAACATCGAATATCGTAACGCAACTAAATCAAAGCGAATGATTGATGATCATGACCTAGCCTAGGTCGGGGACAAAGAGTATCTAGTTATAGGGAGAGTCGCTTCGTGCCAGAAGCCCAGTGCGAGGCATTAGCAGAACAAACGCCGTGAGGAAATCACAGTTCGTTTATTTTCAGAAAATAACTGTTTGACGTCGATTCAACTGTTTGTGCTTCTACTTTATAGTTGTATTGTATTAATTGTTCAATTGTGTGGTTTAAGGCACATATGACAAAGAGCATAAAAATGGTGAAGTTCTCTGCAAAACTAGTAAGCATTAAGAATTTTGTATAGCGTGACTGAGTTTTCAATAAATCATTTAATGTTTGGCATCTTCGATAGATTGTGTGTTCTTGTTGTCGTTTTATGGTAAGGAAGAATCGATGAGACACGACGCCTATTAAGACCTAAACGGTAACACATCTGTACGGATATTAGTATCTACTTCACTCTCATTTTTTCCGGGTTCGATCCCCGTCAAAACAGATATCGAAATGATGAACTTAGATTTTTGTTCTCGGCCTGTGTGGTTTGTCTAATCGTCTTTGTCTGTTTCATGGCACCCACGACACATGAGACATCATAGGGCGTGGTAATGAATATAGAAAGCGTTATTTTTATTTGCTATTGCTTACAGATATACGTTACGGCCTGTAGGTAGCAAAGACAACTTATCAGGTGAACTGCAACGTAGTTTTTACTCCCACGAAAAAACTACCGAGGCACGTTTGCACTGACAGCGTTCTGAGAGGTTTACATCGTGGAAATGCTCATTTCTCGTTGGAGAAAGTCTGCCACGTGCTATGCCATTGTGGAGCGATGAAAGAACAAAAGTTATGATGAAAGCACGGTGCGCTGTTAGACTTTGTTTACAATGTAGCTTCTGGGTAAATTACGTTCGGCGGTTTAGGGTGCACCTTTCTTTATTCTTTAGTTTATCTTTTTAATTTTATAAATGCGCAATTTCATGAGGATGTAGGTATGTTCATTTCTCTTTCATGCAGAAACTAGTGGTTGAAATTCGCTGAAATTTAGCACATGGATAGTCTATGATTTATATTAAAACATCGGATACTATATAGTATGGTAGTCGTAGTTTCGGACGCAGAAATTACCAAGTAAAACATAATTGCGCATATTACATACAATTAAAATGTAAACTGCATTTTTAGTTTTAGAGTCACCGACTTTTGCATTTCAAAATCTTTAACATTAGAGCCTACCTTTCTTGCTATTTTAATTCAATCGTTGTTGTAGTATTTGTGTTAATATTTATATTAATGTTATAAGGTGTTATAGGACGCTTCAGTTCTGAACGCTTATTTGTTACGTCCAAATATACCTACATGTTGCAATAGCAGCGGTCACATTCACATAATTTGGGGTATCAATTGAATTTGAATCCTTTTTTGGATTTTGTGTATTTTTCCATTTATGAGCGTGTACCTAGAATATAGAAAATCCTAGAATAGAGCCATGTATATAGAAAAAAAACCACATATTTTAATTATTATATAAACAACCTGACTGCTAAGAAATATAAAATTGTTATTGTACCTATAGGTATATATTTATATACCTACAACGAGGGTAGTAGATAAGGCTCGTGAGCAAACGCAGCGATTTTGACTCCACGTGGCGATCACAAATTACTCTTCCATTCCCAAATTCGAATCAAATGCCATGATGGCTATCCTTTTTTATCTTTTTTTCTCCTTTAAAACTTGTCAAATCTAACCACGTGAAATCGACTTCGCTCAGGAAGCAGTGTCAACCTGACGTTTGCATTAACCGTCAAGAGATGGCGCCACATATTGACGATACGTCATATATTTATAATTTAATACTTATTAGTTTTCCTTTGACAACCAAATAGTTACGATAATAAAAAATTGGGCCGTCCCGTTTTTATTGATCGTTGGCGAAATATTTAAAAATTAGTAGCATATATGCCTGACATCCTAGTCGATTTCAAATAAATGTAATCCTATGTTATAATCCGTCAAGCCGTTTGGGTTGTAATGTATGATTAAGAAATGGACGAAATCATGGCATCAAAAACATTACCTCTTTCCTGACGCAGTCGATCCAAAAGCGCGCACACTTCCCCACTGAACGTAGCCAGCTAGTACCCGCTAAGCCACCGTGAAATAAGAACCGGCCAACAATGAGCCACCACTGTTACGTATGCCTCTTAAATAATAGCTTGTTTTATCTCCCTGTCACTGCTAAGATAATTTTGGATTTCAAAACATTCAATTACCGAAATGATCTCAGCAACCAATCACTGCACCGATGATACAGGTTTTATTCAACATCATGCTCGATTTTTGGTCAGACTCATGTCATCTTTCCGTAGGTTTCTAAGAGAATATTTTTTAAATGCAAGAGCAGAATTTCTTTTCGATGATGTGCGTTCAATAATGTCAATATGATTATAATACTACTACAACTAAGACACTGCAATCATATTAATATGCCAATGCTATCAATATAATATGCAGCGAAGTATCTATTTCAAGGGAGACTAGAGCTAGGTATAAGCTCCTACCAATCTCCAGTAAAGAAACTTTATGGAGAAATCTTCCTCATGACAAGACTTTTGGCCAGCAGATAAATATACTGCTTGTAGATCAGACAGTATGTAGATTGTAGATAGATTAAATTTGATGTGATCGCTGCTTTCCTCCTACACATGAGTCAAGACGTGTGTAAGGTCAGGCAAAGCGCGTGCGTCACGTGATTAGTGCGCGTAACGTGCGCAGGCGCAGGTCACTCGCTCCCTGTGTAACCCAACCCGCACTAACACGACCGCGCCATAACATAATTAAAAATGATTTAAGGCATTCGCTTCGGCTGCTTTGTTTCGCGCATTATGTTTCACTTGTTCGCGTCGCCGTCGCCTGCGCACCTCCATTTTTAACGCGCTCGGTCTTAATTCTGTCACAGTTTTTATAACCCTTTTGTATTTATTAATTCCCTTTCGGCTCCGGTAGCTCTACGCTTCTCGGAAGGCGATTTCGACGCGACATTTCTTTGAGTCGCGCCGTGTCTCTGCGTTAATGAAGCGTCCTATTTCGGCGCCGGTTTCCAAATATTAGGATCTATTGATGACCGTGGCGACAAGGTCACTAGGTTGATCCACAGAGGGTTCCAGGTTCAATTCCTGGACAGGCAGACGACGTGATTTAGTTTTATGCTCTGGGTTTGGGTGTGACACTACATGAGAATGTTAGTATAAAAATATGCGTGTAGTCATATCCTACATGGCACAGTCCTGTTAGTAGTAAATACAAACAAAAAAAATCTCAGTCTTTGTTTAATCATTATTTATGCGTCAGATCAGGTTTAATAAAATAAGTATTATCTACAAGTGATCTCGATTCCAGGCCATATACAGCGGTCGTGTTAAGGAGGTAATAAAATTTTAATAAAATTTTGGTGAACAATGGCTGCACTTGGCCGGATCGTCTGGCCGGTAAATCTATATAGGTACATATTATATAACATTTGAGTGTTTGTAGATATTGCTGAACATACACAATATTCCTATGCTTATATCGGTATCACTGCACGACAACAATACGATAAAAAAGATTTTTCTGCCAGTATGTTTTCATGAAAATTGTGGAAGCTACCGAACCTATTTTCACTAAAAGATATATTCAAAATCAATTAATAAAGATATTAAAAGATATATGCCTGTAATGAAAAAGATAAATCTAACATGGAATAAAATTAAATTTTAATTACTCAATTAAATCCAGGGTACTTGAATGCTAATCAAAGAACCAGTCGCAGAGCATGTGCGGAACCTTGTGGAAAGGCTTGTGAGTATTAAAGGATTACTTCGCTCGATGACGTGGCGGCCGGTTATCGGGTTTCGGACACATCGGCCGGATTTCTTATCGCCCGAATATAATCACGGGTCATACATAATGTGACCATTTTTTTACTCGAAATGAGATATCGGTTTATGGCAATTAATATTGATTCACGAAAGGAATTACTAAGATTTCCAAGCGAAATACGTACGTACGTAAAATGTTAAAATTTTATTTGAATTATTCAATTAAAGCCTGGGTTCTTGGATGCAAACCAGTCGCTGAGCATGTGCGGAACCTTGTGGAAAGGCTCGTGGGTATTAAAGGATTACTTCGCTCGTTGATGTGGCGGCCAGTCATCGGGTTTCGGACATATCGGCCGGATTTCTCATCGCCCGAATATAGTCACGGGTCATACATAATGTGACTACTTTTTTACTCGAAATGGGATATCGGTTTTTGGCAATTGATATAGTTGATTTGTAAAATAAACGATTGAGATTTCCAAGCGAAAAATGGGCTGTGAAATTCGTCTGTGAATAAAATTATTTAATTCACCTTAATTATTGTCATCACGGATTAAGAAAACGGCTCAATTTTGTTAAAATGTAAAAAATTTCGTCTAGATTTTTTTATCGGGGACATCCTTACGAAGAGCCGAAATACGGGAAGGTCTTGTTCTAAACGAGACGTATGGTCATATTAGTCATACGTTATAGTCGCTCTTTGACTTTTGCACTTCAATTAATATACTAGATAGGTACTATTAGTTTTGTTTGTATTGTATTATTTTTGCTCATAATTGAATTATCAATGATACCTACTCGCACAAATGCTAATCCTCTTTATCTATTCTTTAATGTTTCTTACATTTACTTGACAAAATGTCTAAATTCATATTACTAATATTATTAAGGCGAAAGTTTGTGAGGATGAATGCATATTTGATACTCTTTCATGCAAAATCTACTAATCGGATTGAGGTATAAGAAACACACGCACACAGACAGTTCTCGACTTGAATTAGGGAGCGTTCAAGTATTACGTTATGCAATTGGGGGGGGGGGGGGGAGGGGTTCTTGTCAAACGTTACGATGAGATACAGTAGAGGAAGAAGGACCCCCTTCTTCCTTTCCTCTTTTGGACAATTTTCATTTGTTTGATTATATTTAAATATAAACCCTTATTTAAGAAATATCCGGCCACAACGACGTGCTCCTAATGTTCAGGGAGGGAGGAAGGGATGGATCCATCTCAGATGTTTTGCTACTCCCGAATGGTTGCCCTGTTTTAAAGTGAGCCGGCAACAATATCTTGGTACTGAAATGCAATCAAGGCTTCTCTTTAAAAATAGGTGTTGTGGTGGTGGTTTTTTTTATCTGACTGAAGTAGCAAACGAGAATGCAGTCCACCTGATGGTAAGTGGTCACTGCCACCCATGGATAGCTGTAAACAAATTCATATTAAACGAGGGTTCTATCTGAAGTCCATCATAGATGCGTTGCTACTCTCGAAGACTAACATGGTCCCCTCATATAAAAGTGTGCCGGTAACCACTCTCTTCTATCAAAACGTAAGAAATGCTTCACGGCCACACATATTAGAGATATGTGTGGCCACCACCAACACATATCTATAATATGTGTGGCGGTGGTGGTACCTCGCTGGTCGAACTATACTAGTTCTAAGACCCTGAAACGTCTACATTTGTTTTCTATACATATACGAATAAATCTTTATGAAGGTCAAATACCTAACAAATACCAATCGATAGAGACAAAAATACTGATTAGACAAAGTTCATTCGCTCTATCTTTCAAGACATTTATCTTTTATGGGATCAAAATAAGTTCGTAAATAATATTTTAGGTATTCCAACAAAAGATTGTTTATAGTATAAGGTTCTTCATTATAGGAATACGGAAAGTGTACAGAATAACAAATCTAGACTCAGCTATGTTTTAATGGAATTTCATAAAAAAAATGTTGTTTTATAAGAAAAATTAATAAAAAAGTTGTTCCAGTAATAATATGCTAGTTCTCTTACATAAAATAATTCTTGTATGGCATGCTTAGCTGATTCTTAGAATGAAGTACGGTGTCGTAACGGAATCTTTGGTCTTGCCGCTATACCTACTGTTTTTATATTTTTCACTTATTTTTGCATTACCGCTTTTTGTGCTAAACTAGTCTGGGTAGTAAATTCTTTATTGGTTTTTATGATTATATTTTTCCTGAATGGCAACAATAAAGCTTAGTCTGTATCGCGTTGCTTCGTTTTGTAATACACGAATTCATTGAATAGAAAAGTTGAATATCGATTAAAGTGTAAGAAGAAAACAAAGATTGGTATAAACGTATATGCAGTGCAGTGATGTGTTCGATCGGGCGGACAGATCTCGACAAAAGTGTTTTATTTATTACTCGCGAATGCAACACAGTTAGTAGCTCAGTGAGTCGGCGTGCAGCGGAGCTCCATCTCTGTTAATTAGTTTTTTGTGTGCGGCGGCGGGGCGGGGCGGTCGACGCCATCAAATTACGATGAGTCGGCCTTTCAGCTACCGGCGCCGAACTGATAATAATTATACACTCGTTACTACCGTGCTGCCGCGCACCGACGGAGACCCGCACGTGATCTCTCTCCGGTGAAACAGGAAAAATTGTTTTGACAAAGCACTGACGTGTAACCGAAATGGCTACGTGCCGTTGAACTCACAAAAACTACCGATAAAAGTGTAAACAACACTTTGATTTCACACAGAAAAAGAACGATATTGGTAACCGACAGACTAATCTAATACACTCGTCGGTTTTTTCTAACGGACGCGAAGGTACAGGGAAGAGCGCACGCGCTGAGTGTCGACAATAAATTCCATCGATAAAATCGGCGACGTCGACGGCGTGCCCGGTAATTTCTTAACGACAGCGTAACCCGGTGGCGACGCGTGCGCGGACGCATTTTATTTCTCCGCATCGATCGGCCGACTCGGAAATAATCGTCATCCACTCAACATAGATGGTAATCAAGTCGACTATTAAGGGGATCTTAATGTAACTTTTTGGGCAATGACTTAGATTTCGAGATCGAATCTCGGTCTCGGGCACGCGGTACATGTGTCGTGCTCTTATCCGACGTTATTAGTGATCGAAGATTGAGATATCAACGAGATTTGGTACTTACTTCATCTGAGTGTTTTGGAATTCATTTTACAAGTTGAAACTGGAACATGGTCGGTATAGTAATTACGGTCGCGTCATTTGTACTGATTCAGGTGAACGTTTTAAATATTGACACTTAAATATTGCCATAAAGGAATCCAGTGTTAAATTAGTCGAGGTGAGTGCCGGTCGAATTGTGATTTTAACTGATTATTATTAGTGGACGAGGCGCGGCGACTACCGGCTTTATTGTTGCTTCTATTCACGCTGTCCGAATGAGCTTCCTACTAATTACCGCCCCGTCCATCCTTTGACTGTTGAATAGGGTTGACACCGGGACTATCCGGCCGCTTCAAAATATCTACGCAAAGCACTTCTGACTGACAGAATAATATCCGATAACAGTTTTTTACGTATTCTTCGTTACCTATTTAGAATAAATAAGTTAATATCATTAGTATCAAATGTTAGATAAAATTATAGACATTAGAGTAACTATGAAACACAGCACGTTAGAATATCCAGCGACGCGCATGAAATATGCTAATTTATTGGATAATGTATCGTGATTAGGTTTTGATTAATGACCGCCGCTACACTATCACTGCCATATTGATCACTTATGTTTTTGTTAAATATAATGTAAAATCTGAATGGAGCTCCAATGAGCTAAGCACTCAGCCACTGTGACTGGATTTAGGCTGTGTATCGTAATTGCCATGTCATTTATCACTGTCAGATTGCACGCGTACGGCATTCTCATTAAAATACTTTGTTTTATTTAGAACTTAATTGGTTTTAATGCGTGCACCAACCCTAGGGGCGAACACAGTAGCTATAGTACGTGAGGCTATGTTACATTATCTTTAATTAAAAATTCGGAGAGACCATCTCTAGATTAGTGCGGGCGGTCACAAAAAGGGTTACGAGGGATCAGGCGAAACACCTTCTTGATTCGTCACGAATCACATTTATTTTTATTTGAGGGAACCCTTTGTTAAAGTTAACCGAATTTGCTGTTCATAAAAACGGGCTAATTAAGAAATGTTCGGACCGCCGTTAAAAGTTTTAGCGTTCTTTTGGCTATCAGATCTCGCATTTTATCTCGTTTCAAAATATTTCATTAGCCGATTCCCGAGAATTAAAATAGCAGTGTCATGGCTCGTTCTTTTGCTATTCATTATCTATCTTGAATGTTACTTGCAGCAAATTGAATACGATTATTCGTGATTAAAAACTTAAATTGATGAGTTCTTAACAACCGTAACAGGTGGAGTTTTTATTTCTACCGAATGCAACTAGAACATAAAACAACGAGTCATAAAAGCACACTTTTACAGTACAAGTTTTAATAAAATTTATCAAAGAAACGTTCGATCTGATTGATTTCTCGTTGTCATGTATAAAAACTGTCTTAGTCTGCCTTATTTTGAATGCTAAGTGTATCGGAGATACCTAACGGTTGTACATTAATTTATTTAGCTTCGAATACCTAAACTAATATACTTTGTTACTGTATTTTTTACTGGAATGATCTATTTATTGAAAATTGAGATGTTTTTGTGTAGATCTAATATAATAATCGAATATCAACATAAAAAAATACAAACAAAAACTCACAAAAGCCACATAGCGCTCGATGTCAAAATAAGGAAAAACACTGTATTTTTTATGAATAAAT
Organism: Spicauda simplicius; assembly: GCA_949699795.1. Taxonomy (NCBI): domain Eukaryota; kingdom Metazoa; phylum Arthropoda; class Insecta; order Lepidoptera; family Hesperiidae; genus Spicauda; species Spicauda simplicius. Next base: position 11,500,603 of record OX453072.1, on the reverse strand, counting down.
ACGTGTAGGTGATTTGTAATCAATAGTTCCTCTCCATAAAATTATTGTTGTATTACAAAAAATCAAACATATCTTTCGTATTTTGCGATAGACTTGAAATTTAATCTATTTTGTTAATAATACAACCCATTATTGTCCCACGGCTGGGCACGGGTCTCAGAATGAGAGTGATAGGCCATAGTCCACCACGTTGATCAAGTGTTATTAGTTCAATGACAATAATGTCATATGAGTACAAGCTGACGATGCATTGATGACTCCTCTGGATTAACACATGTCCATAGGCGACAGTGACTACTTTCATCAGGTGGCCTGATACATCTTAGGTACGAGTAGAAATACAAAAAAAGCACATGAAATTGTATGTCTTACAAAAGGAGCATAAAGTCTCGGCGGACAGCAGGATAGGGCTTGAGGACAGCATAATTGCACCATCGCCATTATGTGCGGTGTCGCGAAATGTGACATTATCATTATGCGGATTTTTTTTAGTAAACGAGCATACAGACCACATGATATTAAGTGGTCACTGTCTGTAACCGAACTAAAATAGCGCCTAATATCATGTGACTGATATGTAGCTGCTATTAAGTTACAAAGTTAGGTATCTTTGCTCTACCTTTTGTGAAGAGTTATTATATTCAATTTTTGTTCACATTTTGCGCATGTATAAGTAAAGGAAGTTTTGATAAACAAACTTACTAAATATTTATATATATTAAGCTTTACAAGTATGACGGCAATAAAATAGTATACGTAGTATAGTATATTTAGTATAGTAGTTTGGCCGTGGCCACGATCCATGCAACTGGGTCGAAATATCGGCAAAAATAATTATTTTTGCCGATATTTCGATATTTCGATATCATATCTATAAGAATTCATAAACCGCATATCGTGTAATATTATAATATACTATACATATTTAAATTATTTCTCAATCTCCGCAGCCCCAGTATCATTTATTAAATCTACCATAATAAGTCACTCAGACAGTATACGAACTTAATTTTTTCATTAATTTAAGCTATAATTCGCATGGTGTCAGACACTAATCTACTGGCTTGTTAATCTGAGCGGTGTAATGTGGTGTCGGAATGTCGCACACCGTCACCACACCACCCTTTCACGATGGTAGCCGCAATGTCCGCTCTTTGATATACCCTATGATAATGGTTTATGCGGCTCACACTTGCGATACGGTATTTGGTGGTAAAACGCTTCGGAAGCACCGCCCTATCTATTGTTAAACACCACTGACCACATTAGTTATATTATCAATAAGAATATATAGGAACATAATGGTATTTACAATGATATTTCATACTTTTCATATCATATCATACTTAATATTATAAAGGCGAAAGTTTGTGAGTGTGTATGTTTGTTACTTCTTCACGTCTAAACAGCTGGAGCGACTTTCATAAAATTTGGTAGGGAGTTAGCTGATACTCTGGATTAACATATAGGCTACTTTATACTGTGGGAAAATATCTTTTTTCCAAGTGTAAGGCATTGTTACTCTGTCCGAATGTATTCTGAAATTGTATAAGTGTGAAATTGTGAAAATATACCAGTGTTGTACATAATGTGTCGTTTACTTTGGCCATCAATTCCTACTTCTGAAACACTATATTTGGCTAATAAAAGCAGAGGTTAAGTGTTACTGTGTTTGTTCTAAAAGGTGTGCTTATTTAGTGTCCTACCTCATAAAAAAGCGGTAGTGCCTTCTTACACTCAGGTGCCTGCAGGTTTTATGAAAAAAAAATGTAATACACTTTTTCAATGACGACCCGCGTGGCGCTGTTAACATACCGGTCTGACACGTAGCGGGTCCTGAGTTCGATTCCCGGCCAGACTGGTGATGATCTGAATGATGAGTTTAGATTCTGGGTCTGGGTGTTTGAGTATTTGTCTTTATGTCCATGGTACCCACGGCACAGGAGAAAATCCTAGTTTGGGGCTATGAGTGTAGAAAGCGTCTTTTTTTATAAGGATTAGTGAAGTCTTGAGGAATAGAAACTGGAATATTAAGAATTTCTGCGTCTGAGAATTATTAAAGCAAAGTTATTTAGGAAAGTAGTAAAATACACACAGCTTTACTGCATCGTACCACAGCTAATTCAAAAGATAAAAGTTTAGAATTTATGCGAGAAATTGAATAAAATCTTACGCCTATCCTTTGTACCTATCATTGTTAAGCAATCGACGCAGCTGCATGTCGTAGCCGTAAGCCGCAGCCGCATAGCGCATTGTTGGAATCCGCGTTTACACCTATTTGCGGTGATGGCTGGCCCTTATTGTTAAATTTATGATTTCAACGCGCTTGCCACTGCCACTTAGTTGTAATACAACGTTGTTAGCGCTTACGAGTTAAGCGATACTCTTTTTTCCTAGGCATCTAGGTCATTTACAAGCGCGGTAACTTAAGTACTGCGGCCGCAACTGAGATGTTATAGCTAACTATACCTAGTTACAGTATCCATTAGCTTCAGCGGTAGCTTTTTATTCGCTTCGGAGAATATCTTTTCTGGGTTATTTTAGCAGTTCTGTCATTGCTAAAGGAACGTACGGACCACATGATATTAATTGGTCACTGTCGCTCTTTACCTATGTATAGTGGGAACATAATAAGAAAGAGAATTAGAAGAATGGAGTAAATTGTTATTGAGTAGGTGCGTCCCGCGGAGTTTCACACGGACAAAAAAATATATATATATTAGAAATATCATTAACAAATTTATGCGAGTTACATATACACAGAGCTTCCATTTTCATTATAAGGATGGGTTATCATGACTACCATCATCCATCATTTATTGTCCATTGCTGGGCACAGGTCTCCCAATATATAGCCTAAAAATAAATCTGGTTTTAGTCAATATAGGCTATTTTAACTACACTTTTATAAAAAAAATTTTTCGGAGGACATTTCATTCTTATGTTTCCTAAAAATATTTTTATCGTTAAAGTAATAATCATATCTAATAAGTACATAACATATCTGCAATAAGCCTTAAATTGATAGCAAAGAATCATCTTTTATAATGGAAACAGCAGTGGACTTCTTCCGTCAAACGAGACGTACGCTTTCATTACGCGCCGAAATAAATCAAAATAATACCAGGGCAAGAGATAGCGAATGGAAAATCATCCCATCCCCGCGCGGGTGATTTATGCCAGTAATTTTCCGGACGGTTACGAAAGTAACCTGCGATTTTTCTCCGTGCACACACGTAATTAGATAATTTTCATGGATTTCCCGCTTTCCTTTCTCCTTGCGCGGATTACGCCAATTTGCAACTTCCAACATTACGATTCTTATTTTCGTTTTTTAAAATAATGATTGATAATGTCGACAAGATTTGTCTCGTTCGAGTTTTTGCTTAATTAAGAATTATGTTAAAACGTAATGTAATCGAGAGATAAAGCGTACTCGAGCCATTAATTAATTAACAATCGATCAAAACTCGCTTGTCACTCCAGGTTGTTCTCGCGCTTAAGTTTTTAATAAATTCGAGGACAGACGGCTAAACCTGACCGGACCAAAAAATACTAAGCCAGGGCGCGCTCGGCCAAAAAAACGACAGATTTTAATTTATAAGAGACAGGACAAACGATTAATAATTTATTTGTATCCTCGTTTCTTGCACGAGGGGATCGGAGCGTTAAAAACAACCGTTAAAACCGTGGACTTTGTATAGCTCGCGCTTAGCCCGAAATGCCAATTGCGGGTAGACACACGTATACAGCGAGCCGGAATGTCGCTTTAAAAAAGCCCGCAAATAAATAAATCGCGTCGCACGCACCGACCGCGCAAAAAAACGTCCACCATATTCGATTCTTTAATGTGATTTTAAAAAAATAGAAGCAAGAGAAGGCTGGCTTCGATTGAAAATGAATGAGGGCGAACCCGATAGTGGAAATTAGCATTGAGGTAGGATTCAGGAGCGGTCTTTGTGCGATCATATCGAGGTGTATTCTTTGCGCTTTTTACGGCGGCGACGCGCTCGGCGCGTCTTTTCAGTCCTTATTACGATCCTGTCGCCTTTTTGTTGCAAATAATTACGGTCGCGCTCCACAATCACGTGTCGATAAATTTTTGGAATCGTCAGATTCGAAGCCCAGCGCGGATAGGCCGAAAAACGCATTGATATATGGCAAAAGCTCGGGGTGCACAAAACACCCATACATGCGTAAATGGCGGTTTGAGGATCCATTAATAACAATGAATTATTTTAGATCTTCATTATTTCCCAACTTGAGGACAATGGAATTTTTCAAATATACTCGGTTCTGCGGTCTCGAATGATAAGATAGATGGATAAAAATGGAAAGCACAGGTGTGGCATTAAAAGTAATTTATGACTGTAAAAGTTACGTCCAATATTCTATTGATATCTGCAAGAATAACTAGCTAGTAGGTAGGTATGCGTCCTGCAATACTCGTTCAATAATAATAAAATCAAATCAAAAAATCACGTTTAAGTTACGGTTTAAGCTTAAACTTTGCGAACATTTATATAAACTTCAATTGAACATAGAACAGTGTAGCTCACTGTTACAAGCTGTTCATAACCATTAGAACAATGCTCACAACGTACTCCCTTAACCGGGAATGTTATTTATTTATTGAACCGAGGCCCGGTGGTCCTGTGCGGCGGTCGCCACTCCTCAAGCGGCGATGGCTCGATAGTGCGCCATTAGCGCCGAGACTCGCGCCGGCGTCCAATTGTGCTTAGATATCGCATACAAATGTCGATCGGTTTCACCCGCACCGGCTCATCTGCATTCAATTCCATTGTTGCCTTATTACTGACTGTAATCGCTCGATGAAGCCCCCGAAACGGTTCGGATTGGGACCTGTTGACGCTACGTTAATTGGCTTGATGAAATTACTCATAGGTTCGATGGAATGTCAGTCAAGTATGTTGTGTGTAGCAAAGCAGTTTGTAGATAATATTTTTTTTATTAAAATCAGCAAAATTTTCTTAGTCGGGACTGCACTTGATTTATTTGAAGCTTATGAAGTATTCATTGCAGTTTTGTCCGCGTCAATAAAAATTTTTACATGGAATTCACTAAAATGAAGATTAAGTCCTACTCCAATATATTTACTATATTTTGAAATTCCTTTAAACTAAATTCTGTAGTTACGGCTTAATATGATTCCATACACAGTTTTATGATTATGGAAATATCAAATATTTATTCTGACTTCACCTATTCTTTTGCAAATATATGCTACGAATTAATTCATCTCATTAATCTATTCATTAATCATTCATTAATCTATTAAATGTATAGATAATTTTAATCAGAGAAGAAAACTAATGCACTTTAACTGAAATAGGCAGTTTAGCGAAATATGTTACATTTTTTAAGACACTTATATCGTCAATCCATTATTGTCCCACTGCTGGGCACGGGACTTCTCTCGGTATGAGAGAGTTTTAGGCCATAGCGTTGGCCATGTGCGAATTGGTGAACTTCACACGCCTCCGAGAATTTTGATTGAGAAGCAGTGATAATGTCTAATACGCACATAAATCAGTGGTGCGCGCCTGGAGCCTTGAATCTCGGACCTCAAGACCGAATCGAGAGGGCAAGTTTCAACCATTAGGCTATAATTGCTCTTACTATCAAGACACTTTTAGACCGTAATTACCTTATTTGACCTTAATTAGTCATGTCTGTCATATGGTCGATATGCGACAAAACCTATCGGCTGATCATGTAACACCTTCCATTCGTTAAAACGCCGAACGACGCAAAAAATATATTAATTATGGCATGCATTTGTACCTGAACAAAACAATTCCATTTTAAATAAGAAAACGAAACAATTAATGTACTGACGACGTACAATCATGAATAAAATAACCACTTAATTACTACTGCAACTTATATTATTTCAACATCCAAGATGCATGGATAACATCTTAAGATGCTTTATATCAAAATAAATAATTCATCTTACGAGCAATAAAAATAAACAATCATCATATAGAATATGAATGTATTGTTGAGAAGTATATCTCATTAAATTGTACAAAATGAGCAATACGTAGTTCTGGTAGAAAATAACACCACCTTCATTGAAGTAAGGTACTCGTCTCACTTGAGACGATAGGTCAGATATATATTTCACTCCTTCTCTTCCTGAGATTGACGCAGGAGGGTACTAAGTGGCAAAAATCTAGGATCCGAGCAGCAGCTTTCAGAGAAACATGGACGTTTACTGTGGTCACATGAACGCCAAGCAGTGGTCTTTAGAAAAAATATGGGTGGCAAATAATAGTTAAAAAATATACAAAATTTACATAATTTGTAAATGTTAAGAGTAAGTAATGATAACCGAAACTGTATGTTCTGTGCTGTGTTCCGAATATTGTTACCGTAAATTATCTTTGTATGACTTAGAAAACCTCTACCAAATATTAAAGGCAACTATATACTATTAAGATTATAACAATATTTAAAAACAATGGAATCATTACAGTGTATTCTTATATTGATGAATGACAGATAACTTAACTTAAATCGCATAAGGCGATATGAGACGACAATGTTAGTCTTCAAGACTGGCAAAGGATCTGTGAACGGTTTGAGACAGAACCTTTCTTTTTCATGGAATAGTCTCTGGATATAGTGAACGAACTAAGACGGAACTTAAAAGCTGTAAATGAAAGTATTATAATTCTAGTAGATGTTGGTAGAAAAATAACTCTGAGTTTGTTTGAATGTGACACAGAGGCAGAAGCGACCAAGATGGGCATATGACCTGAAGAAGTATAGGTCCAATTGGAGTGGCGCTATTTAGGGGCGGTGGGAGTCTAGCAGTGGACCTCAATAGGATGAATGGATAGGAAAACATCGTCAACAAGATCACATGGGCATTTTTTTTTGTTGTCCAGGGGGAAACCTTCAAAAGGTACACGACGCCGTGGGAGCGACGCAGGGTTATGTGAGATATTTACCGCACTAAAACCCCCTCGGTGGCCGTCCTCGGCGCTATAAAAAGGACTCCGGGATCTCGAAACGACCGCAACCGAAATCCTCTGAGTGCGTTGCCCCATCGAACTCCTCCCAGAAGGGGCCACCACTCCGTCTAGTCTTTACGACGGTATGCGACCACACATACCGCCGTTCTTCTCGGGATCGCCTGACCGAGCGGTATGAGCTCCCACTCTAGCCACCCGCAACTCCGGAAGCCCGTTTTAGTCGCCTCTTACGACAGGCAGGGGATGCCGTAGCCCTATTCTGATCCCGGAACTACAGGGACATGAATATGCGACTATATGATGACCTAAGCGAATCATCGCTTTGGGTATTAACTCCATCCGATTTGCCGTTCCAAATTACTCGCTGCCGATGAAACCAGTGCCTACAGGGTAATTATACGCATTTCTGCATGATTGACCCGCGCAATTCGAGGTCGAAGTAATTAAAGTGTCCAATGGCAATCAACTTGGGGCTTAACATAAGACCTTTATGCGCGAATTTGCATTCATTATGTGACGCTGTTATCTCTTTGTTTTATATCGAGTACATTAAAGAGACATGGCGTATGCGATTGATGAGTTTTTTAAATCGGTCAAGAGTAACCTGATATGTTCTCATACGGGTTTTAAAATTAATTGTGTGTTAAAACATCCTTTAACGATCTTTATAAATTATAACGTCTCATTTTGATTTTATAACAAAGTTAATTAATAAGTGATAAACAAATAACACGAATTAAAACAGATTTTATGCGAGTTTTTTTTTCCTTTATTGATGACAAAAAAATCTTGATAAGTATATTTCTTTTATCTGACTGAAGTAGCAAACGGGCATGCAGTCCACCTGATGGTAAGTGCTCACTGCCGCCCATGGACATCTGTAATCAACTTCATACAGAACATGGGTTCCATCTGAAGTCAAACACAGATGCGTTGCTACTCCCGAGGACTATGATGGTCGCCTCATATGAAAGTGTACCGGCAACCACACCCTTTTATCGAAACGCAAGAAATGCTTCACGCTAGAAATAGGTGTGGCGGTGGTACTTCCCCGGTAGAACCACACTGGTTCTACCACCTTTAATAAGTATATCTTTCGCTAATCACATTCTCAACCAACAGCCACGTTATTAGAAGGTTGTTATGAGTAAGAAACACATATGGCGATGGTGTCAGAGACCCGAAGCGAAAAGAGTTCTGCTATCTTTAAAGTTACACTAATCAGAATTACATGTATCGTCAAGTACGAATTGGTAGACATGTATAGTTGGCATTCATCTTTGTAATCTTGGTATGTACAACTGTTTCGCTGTTAACCCTTTAGATTTAACTTCATTTTATGATTAAAAGTTAAACATATATGATTATACGTAAATATAGAGACATTATTTTATCAACTTAAATTTCACTTTATTTGTATGCAACTTACGGACTTAAATAAAAGCAAGCTTTGATTTGATTCTTAGACTCTACAGTCAAGAATTTAATTAAGCAAGCGTTTCGATTCTTTAACTCTACCGACTCTCCATTCACGTTCAGCACTAATATACCTAAGTATAAGTGATAATCGTCATTGTTGACGAGGGTAGAATTAACCGACTCTACACGCAGTAATTTGTACCCGCTTGATTGAGTGGCCATAAAGCGGTGGCCACAATTGCCACTGTCATCGACCCAGCGTCGATACCTACGTCTGTATTAATAGTGTGTGAAGGTCTGTGAATCTTTGTTATGGCTGTTATTAAGCCTTAAGAACACAAGTGTGTGATCGTTGATAGCTTGTTTTATGTGTTATATGTAAAAGAATTTGCATTTTTTTCTGTTGACTTGAATAATACTACTCAATGATGAGTCAATCGTTGATATTACTTTAAAGGGTCTAGAACCCTTGAATTTGATCTCTCTCTCGTCAACACATTATTGTCCCACTACTGGGCACGAGTCTTCTCTTAGAATGAGAGAGTTTTAAGCCACAGTCCACCGCGCTGGTCAAGTGCAAATTGATGGTGCGAATACTTCACACACCTCCGAGAACTTTTTTAAAGAACTCTCGGGTGTGTACGTTTCCTTACGATGTTTTCCTTTACCGAAAAGTACTAATACGCACATAATTTTAGAAAAATCAGTGGTGCGTGCCTGGGTTTCAATCTCGGACCGGCCGATCGATAGGGCAAGTTTTTACTATAAGGCTATAACTGCCCTATCCAGGTTTGATCACTGGGGAGACATTTTTATTTTAGGTCGGGTGTCATTAGATTCGTATTTTTTGCGTAGGTGACTAAAAACCACTTGTATAGGTGTCATCGACGACGGGTCGCTGCACGCAAAGGAACCTTGGATACTTAGCAAATGAGCTTATAATTCATCTGATGGTAACTGGTCACTGCGTCCCATGGTCACCTGTAATGAACCCCGAGATAAGACTAGGTCCGTTTCTAAGTTGGGCTTGCTTTATATCTGCTTAAAGTAGCAAACGAGCATGCAGTCCACCAGTAAGTGCTTACTGCCGCCCGTGGACATCTGTAAGCAACTTCAAATAGAACATGGGTTCTATCTGAAGTCAATCACAGATGCGTTGCTACTCCCGAATGCTATGATCGCTGCCTCATATAAAAGTGTGCCGGCAACCACACCCTTCCATCAAAACGCAAGAAATGCTTCACGCTAGAAATAGGTGTAGTGGTGGTAATTCCCGGTCGAAATGCACTGGTTATACTATCTTCAAATGTTTTGCTACTGATGCGATGATACTCCTGAGGCATAAGCTTACTGGCAAATGAATTAATTAGTAAAAAAATAATTTGTGTCTGTGACCAATACTATTGTACTTACTAAGTATAATAAATGTAAGCAGACATACATAATTAGACCCCTTCTTAATAAATACAATATTTGCTTTTTTGGCTTTCAAAGATAAAATCTTGACTAACTAACTTGCAACTAAAATTTATGAATAAAAGGTATAAATAAATAAGGTCACTAAGAAGGTATGTATTACTCTTGGATGCAGTACATTTAGCATTCCGAATGAAAAAAGAAATAATTGATGAGTAGAGGTGTCATACAACCTTCACTCGATCAGTCAACGAACTCGATAAAAGCAGGTAAAATAATGGATACTTAGCCCTCTTACGCACTAGCGGTTAACCGCAGTTGCGGAAAACCGCGCGTCTAGCCGTTTACTCAGTTTAATATGCAACTGCTTGTGATTGTACGCACTTAACCACCACAAAATTTCAACCGCGGCGGTTGAAAGAAGAGCTGCGGCTGACCGCTATGGCGGCCAATCGCGAAAAAACCGCGATGAAACCGCGTTAAGCGGTTTAACCACCCAAACGAACCGCCTAGGCGGCCAACCGCTAGTGCGTAAGAGCGCTTAGCATCTGACAAAAGTCTATAGATTGATTGATCGGTCTTAATGAACTATCATTAATTGTCTCGGAATTCCTTGTTTTTGTAAGACATTTGTTCGATGCTACATTGTAAATATCCGCTGTTTAATATTCATTCACTTTTAAAAGAAACATATGTTAAACAAGAATAGCATAAAACCTGCTGAAATTAAAATTTGCAGGCGGTTATTTTTTTTTAGTTTATGTTTTAATTTAACCCTTTTTAGGAGTTGGTGTCACAAAAGTAACATAAAAGTATTATAACGTATGTACATATGTATATCTGTAAGGCTTTTTATTACATTTCAGTTAACACCTACATTGTTATAACAATGAAATTGGCACTCTCCCTCCTTTTCACTGATCGCAGGCGCCATATTTATAAAAAGGCTAGAAGTTTTTTTACAGAAAAATAAACATATCACCTTTATTTTTAGTGGGACCATGTTGAATAGTATAAACTCCCAAACACAAGATCCCACCAATAGGTGACATGTTTTTTTTTCTGTAAAAAAAACTTCATATCTGTCCCACAAATGCTATTTCGGCGCTTTAGCATTATTTCGAATTTTAGCATTATTAAGATCTTCGTTTTAAATATGAATATTCATTATATATGGATGTCCCAAGGCTTGATCGACTTGCATTCAATTCGCCAATTGATTTGGGCGGTTTATTGGCTGGTGTCAATGAGCTCGTCTGCGGCTGTTGATTGAAACGCGTTGTTTAATTTAAAATAATAATTACAGCCGCAAATACGAACACATACCAATATCTGGGTAGTATTATTAAGGAGGAATAATATTAGTAAATTGAAAACAAAGTGGAAACTTTTTTAGGCACGTTGAGGCACACTTTTACAAGAGGCGACCATCATAGTCCTCGGGAGTAGCAACGCATATGTGATTGACTTCAAATGGAACCCATGTTCTGTATGAAGTTGATTAAAGATGTCCAGTGACCTCTTAAGTCAGGTGGACTGCATGCTCGTATGCTACTTCAGTCAGAAAAAAACACTAAACCAAACTGTCAAATAAGCAGTTATAAAGCGAGCGTAGTGGCAGGAAACTAATCAATAAAACCATTCTCAAAGCATTGCACTAGCAACTCGAAAACAAACGTCGAGATTTCAATTAAAATTCATTGACAATAGATTAGTTCGAATACCGGAAAAGTCAATAATTCCGACCGAGCGTTTATTGAGTCATTTATCCTAACTACGGGCACTATGATTAATATCCCGGACATGCTTAAGGGCTAGCTAGAAACGATATTAACATTTCCTGTAGAATTGATTTTAGATACGTCCCTTAAGTTCTAACACCGATAACTCAAAAAATGTCCATTTTGAGTTAATGAAATAATGGTATTTCAAAATAATATAAGAACATGTTACATTTTCATAAAAAATATTATTTTAATATGAGTAGGTATTTTAATATTTTAAACGCAATATGTTATTTGGTAGTTGTAGAATTAAAAATAACTATTTGAGAGCAAATAAACAGTTTATTTGCTCTCCTGAAATGTTGCTAATTTTGAGATCCGCGGTGTTAGAACTTAATCGCCGATATGTGTTCAATATAACTATAAATAGTTAAAATATTTCATTTTTGTACGTTACTTGAAACCTGCGCGTCCTCACAAATTGTACAGATCTAAGTCTAAAAAATATGTAACGTCGCTCGTAGTCGGGAGTTAAATGGGTGACCTTAAGTGCGTAAATTTTACAGCTTTCTAGAGCTTCGGAGGGCCGTCGAACTATAGATCCTGTTGCTTTGACTGGACTTCATTATTAAACACAGGTTACATTTTGAAGGTGGTAGAACCAGTGTAGTTCGACCGGGAAGTACCACCGCCACATCTATTTCAAGCGTGTAGCATTTCTTGCGTTTCGATAGAAGGCTGTGGTTGCCGGTACACTTTAATATGAGGCGACCATCATAGTCCTCGGGAGTAGCAATGCATCGGTGATTGACTTCAGATAGAACCCAAGTTTTGTATGAAGTGGATTACAGATGTCTATGAGCGGCAGCGACCACATAGGTACCATCAGTTGGATAGCATGCTCGTTTGCTACTTCTGTCAGATAAAAAAAAAACGCTGTAGAAGTTATTGTAGTTTGATACTAAATCGGAATGCCGTTCGTTTATCCATATTGGGTTCCGTAGTGGCATTTTTTATAGGTAATTTTTACTTGTGGGTAACATCTGAGTCGAAAGGCCGGACATAAAAAGGTACCATACTTTTGTATGTTCAGTATGGCACAAATAGGTAAATTAGTAAGTAATTTAGGTAAATTATTTATAAAAATACTTTACAGTACGGAAATTATATTAATATTTGTTTCAATATCAGCTTTATATTATAAGGTAGTGAAATTCTGGAACCTTTGAAAGGGTAAACTAGTATGTATATTGTACACTGAAACAAGTTTTGATTTACGAAGTCCGATGGTGAGTGAATAATTTATTACATTAAATTATTATTACGGTTACGTACTTTATGAAATTAACTTATTGATATACCTAACTAGTAAGAGTAGTAGCCACCAAGTGAAATATGTTCATATGCAAAAAAAGTCAATGGTAAGCTCCTATATATCAATATACACACACCATTGTCAATGCTTTTGGGATATTAACTTCATATATTAAATCCTTTGAATTACCCGATAAGACCTTTTTTTTTTTTTTTTTGTTTTCGAGGGGGAAACTTTCAAAAAGTACCCGACGTCGTGGGAGCGACGCGGGTTATGTGGGATTCTTACCGCACTAAAACTAAAACTAAAACTAAAACCGATAAGACCTAGTACTGAAAAATAAGGGATGGATTCGTTTGAGGTATGTTGATTTGAAGTAGTTTGTATGATGAGAATCCATGGAATTGAAATATTGTCGCGATACATAGGTACTGTCGGAGTAGCCGTAACATTGAAACCCCGGTATTTTTTTATCTGACTGAAGTAGCAAACGAGCACGCAGTCCACCTGAAGGTAAGTGGTCACTGCCGCCCATGGACATCTGTATTCAACTACATACAGAACATGGGTTTCATGTGAAGTCAATCACAGATGCGTTGCTACTCCCGAGGACTATGATGGTCGCCTCATGTGAAAGTGTGCCGGCAACCACACCCTTCCATCGAAGAAATGCTTCACGCTAGAAATAGGTGTGGCGGTGGTACTTCCCCGGTCGAACTACGACGGTATGGCACAAATGCAAGTGTTGTCATATCACACTAAAGCAGATCGCGGCGCGGGACTTTGGTCGTCGTACAAGTGATAAATAACGCGTAATTGAGCGACGGAAACAGCCAATGAGTAAATCTCGTCCGTCAATTTATTTAAATTATTTATTAGTGGCCCGCCATAGACACCCGCCGCGATCGCTTTCAGAGCGGTTCACAGAGCGCCGGACGCGGCCAATGTTGTACAACTTATATCGATATATCTCCATTTGTCAAGATTTACAATCGCAATCCAAACATTTTCCTTAATCGTTGTGTTTTTCTTAGCTAGCCAATGCGTGTTATACCTATAGTGAATAAAAATGTTTTCTTTCTTTCTTTCATTCGCGTAACTCTACTTTATTTATAGTTATATATTGTGATAAGGAAAACGGGCCATCTCATGTAAAGTGGTCAACGTCGCCTATGGACATGTGCAACACCAGCAGAGTCACCAATGCATCGCCGGCTTTGAAGAAAACGTCAAAGCTCTTAAGCATACTTGATACATGTCAGTCGGAATAAGAAATAAATACTACTAATACTTTAAAAATAATAATATGTAGTAAAACTTGAATGTATGTTATTGTGATGTAACTTTTATTTATCTAAGCAATGCCATTGATATATGTAGAATGAATATAATATTAGGATTTGTAAAGTAAATAAGGCACTACGTAATATCTTTAGTAACATTTACGTATTTCATTTACTTTACAATAACCTATTCTCATTAAGTAAATTATAAATAAAATGTCTTGCCATTTATCTATTTTAAAATAAATGAACGTAAATTAAAATATAATTGGTTAGAAAGCATTCATTTCAATTGTTCATAGCCAAAACTGGGGAGAGATTCAAGTGAAGTCTCCTAACACGAACATTTTGCCGCGCGTGGCGATTTCATCGATAAGAATTGCATTTATCGATACGCACATCACTAGAGACGACTCGAATTAGTTAATTTGTGCAGATACGACACAATGGACGAGGAAATAATATACTCACATGTAGCTACCGGGAGATTGTAATTGGCGTAATTGGACGAATCTGGACGCACTTAATAATGGCCCATTGTCGTGATTCAAACGGCAATTCATCGTTTGTGAAAGAAATGATTCATTAGTTTCAAATTAAGGGTTCACATGTGTTATTTGTGCGAAAGTTTTAATGATAATTAGATTGGGCCATCGAATTTGAATTATATTGCCGGATTCTCACAGTTGTCTTAAGAAATTCAATTGTATACACCAGTGGTCGCCAACCTTTTGATAACAGGGGCTCTAAAGTAACTATAACTACCTGACGTAAAGCCGCGGAGGAATCGAGAGCAGTCTCCGAAATTAATAACAAGCGAATAAAACATGTCTTCAAGAAATGTTTGGGGGTAAAGAAAAATTGTCGAGAAAAAAGAAAAATTAAGATGTAAAATAACGGTCGCCGATGAAATCTTATGGCGAAAAACGAAAAAAACGGTTATAGGAAAGTCCACGGGCCGTAAAGAGAGTGTCACGGGCCGCGCGTTACCGACCACTGATTAACACCATTACATAAGAAAAAATTGCCTTACACGAAATATATATTTATTTTTTGCATTTTTTGTATGTTACAATTCACTACGCACATATGCGCAATTCTCTACGAATAGTTGATTCACACGAAGGATAAAAATAATTATTTTTGTTTCTCTCCGGGGAACCTGTCTATAACACTCTCCAGACTCATTGCGTCACACATCCAAGCGTCACCAACTCATAGTTCAATAGCCCCGATAAATCAGTAGTATTGAACATAGCATGTTACGATTAAAGGGACACTTTAAAGTAGATAAATGCTAAGTATAGGTCTTGTCTTAGTCTTCAAGGCTAAAGACGTATCTGTAGCCGACCTTATGAATCCTAACCTCATTTAAAACTTACTATTGATGTTCATTAAGAACCGTGATCGAATGATCACAATGAAAATTGCCACCCGATTAAATAAAGGTTTGTTTGCTAATTAAAAATAAACTTTGAGAACCAGATACATAAACTTATTTGTTTGTATAGAACTATAGAGTAATTAGGTTTAAAGAATTTATTCTCATACAAGACTAATACGTCACTTCTATGAGAACAAAGATTGACATAAAAATACTTTAAGGCATCATCGATTCACACAGATAGACACATGTCTATCTGAAAGGGTTAAATGAGTATTTGATAGTACTACATAGTACTATCAAATACTCATTTAACCCTTTCATATTTAGATGATTGTATTCTTTTTTATTATGTACTAAGCTAATTTGAGCTTGAAAGCGTTAAATGGGTGTACATTTTAACTACTGGTATCTTATTATATAGATGTGCTCCTTCAAAGGTAATTGTCTTTTTTCCATAGTTCGTTCTTGTTTTTGGAAGAATTAAAAGTTACTTACCCATTGATATCAGTGACGGACCAGAAGTGTTTGAGAACCGCTTTCGCCAATAGGTACCATATCTGGGTCCATACCCAGGTGGACTTGTCGATGGAGTTCGACAGGAACTCCTTGGTCTCTTCATCTGGATCTAATTGGACGAACTTTTGTTTCAGCTCGGGGATCAACCGGCTCTCTTCTACGCGGTACCACTGAAACAAAAGTTTAGGAATTAAGTAGCTAAAGGAGCATACAATCCATCCGATAGTATGTTAACATACTGTCGACGGACATCTATAAAAAACTTCATAGAAAGGTCTGTATCTGTTGTCAAACACGTTGCTACTACTGAGGACTAATATTTTCGCCTTATTGTAAGCCGGCAACTACATCGTACCAACGAAGCACAAGAACGGTGTCATTCTGATGTGGAATGAGCTTCCTCCTGAGGTATTCCCGGGGCGCTATGACATGGGGTTCTTTAAGAAAGGTGTAAAAAGAGCTCTCTAAAGCCGGCGATGCATTGGCGACTCCTCTGGTGTTGCAAATGCCCATAGGGGACGGTGACTGCTTTCCATCAGGTGGCCCGTCAGCCTTAACGTTAGGTCTAACTATAAGAAAAAAAATCTAAAAGCAAGCCGCGCGGTGCGCTTACCACGGATATGTGTCTTTAGTACTGAGTTATGGTTTGTTTGGGGTAATTATTCATACGCAATACAAGCTTTTAGAGTTTAAAAAAACTGTTACTATTGTATTAATTTTTATTTAGAATTAAGATATATTGACGTTAAAAATTGATTTGACTATTGTTGATTGCATTTATTTAATTGATTCGTATTTATATTATCGGTGTTCTTATCAATTGTATTATGTCATTCAAAAATATGCTTATTTGAATGAAAACTTATGACATTTGCATGCCTTAAAGGTAGAATAAGAGGATTTGTAAGTAATATATAAGACTAATATGTAGCTTATTTATATGCAAATAAAGACTATTGTATTGTATAGAAATAGATTTGGCAACGGCACCTCTATACTCGCTCTATCACCAGGCAAAGGTTGAGTTTACAACAAGCTGTGCAGAATCCCATGGGAATAGCGCAGACAGAGATCTATACGGAACATTCCGACTTAGCCCTTTGAGGGTAATATCACTTGTTTGTGTGGCCATAGGTAAGACCATATCTACCTACTTGGCACCTCTACCATGAGGTTGGGTATTTTTCTTTTCCACGAATTGAATCGCAGTTGAAGCATCATAGCACCGCTAATTGATAAGGTGCTACAACCCAATCAAAGTAGTAGCTATATACATAGTTTATGTAGAGTCGCTTGTGATTATTTTGCATATGTGCATTTATAAACAATAAATTACATATTCCGTGTAACGAGTCAAAGATATTAAGATAAAATCTATACTTCTATACAAAGATTATAAAGAGGTAAAGTTCGTAACTTTGTTTATAAGGGGCAATCTTGGGAAATACTGAACCGATCATGAAAATTATTTCAGAATCAGAAAGCTGCACTATTCAGGAGTGCTATAGGCTATACTTTCTTACGATTGAACAAAATATAATTAACGGTCAACGAAGTGGGCACGAGTCGGATATTACTTGATAATTTGCTATGTCAAGCTTTTTTCGAGTTAGAAGGAAAGGTTCAGACTCAGCACCTAGTGTTACTGATGTTTAAGATTTAGTTAAATGGCTTTTGTGACATAAGCTAGTCATGTATTTTTGAGCAGTGATAGCCTAATGATTTAAACTTGCCGTTTCTATCGGGAGGCCCTGGTACGAACCCAGGCACGCATCACTGATTCATGTGCATATTAGGAATTAATTATCCCTGCTTTTCGGTGAAGGAAAACATCGTGAGGAAACCTACACACCCGAGGTCTTTAAAAAAAATGTTCTCGGAGGTGTGTGAAATCCACCAATTCGCAATTGGCCAGAGCTGGGACTATGGCCTAAAACTCTCTCATTCCGTGAGAAAACCCGTGCCCAGCAGTGGGACATTAATAGGTTGACGACGACGACGTATCTTTTTTTTCACAAGACCCCTATTAACGATATTCATTACAAAACCCTAATTAACACTTCTGCAAACTGGTCTATACGCAGATATATGTGTAGATTTAGTTTTTGTGCATCTGTAAATAAATAACTTTCAATTATTTAATTTAACCACGTTTTGGTTGTATTTTAATCGTTTGAATTAAATTCATTTGGATTTTTTCTTACGAAATTAAAATTGTTAGCACAATAATTTGGATTTTCGATAGTCATCGAGTGTGTATCCATCATTTGGGTCATATCAACAGATCGAAGTGTCATTTTACGGTCTCCTTTCTAGATTACTCTGACTTGTCAAAGACAGGAGCATCTACGTCTAGCACTAGCAATAAAAGCACTATTATAACATTATGCGTATCATTAAAACGCAATTGTAAATCGATGTTTAACAACTGTGGAACACAAGATTTTAATGAAAGTTCATAAAAAGAGTAATGGAGTGCAAATAAGAGAGTGGAATAGTGGAAGGAGCGCGTAGCCGTCACCCGTTGTGTGTTTAAGTCCCCGACGCGGGCCCACAAAGGGCAACGCGGCGGCTGTTAATTTCACGCTGCCTCGAATTAACATTTCTTTACGCCACAGAATAATAACGAATTAAAAAAAACTTCTCGCCTCTACATGTAACGTAATGACGGCGGCGGCGAGCGAGACGGCGAACTCATCAAGCCAACTTAATTAATGCCCGATCTGTCTTTGTATTAAAATCGAAGAGCGGCGCGGCGCGAGAAAAAACTGACAAGCCCAACCAGCAGCCTTTGCACTAATAAGGACCTTCGTAATGTTTACTGCTACCAATAGAATATAAATTAATGGGACGCTGCCTATACCAGCAGAATGTCAATAAACAATAATGATTAATATCTTAACTCATAAAGTCATAACATCAGTGTCAGTGCGGGCATTGTGGATGCGAGTTTCTTATACTCGTATTAAGCTCGTATTCAAAGCGAATTTTTCTTTCATAATTGATTAAAGATGCAATTCATTAGTTTTCTTGTCATAAGAGCTTTTCTTTTCACTTTCATTACGAGAATACTAATCTGTCTTGCAAATTATTCTGTATTCTACATAGATGTACTACCTAATAAATGTAATGAATACTTATAAATGTCCCCAATATCAGATTTATTTTTCATGAGCCGCGAAAATAAATTCTGGTTAGGCAACCAGAGCAGCCACTTTATCAAACTAACATTAGAAATGATGGTGTATAAAATCGATATCTAGAACATTTTTACGACTTACCGCTAAAAAGCATCGTAAAAACCTGAGGGAAATAAATATTTAGTACCACCGAATACTGATAGCGAATCACGTTGGTGATTATGCAATGCAGCGTCTTTACATTTAAAATAACCTGCATCGGAACTACGGGATCCGCTGTGGCGAATTCTCCAGACGGAATACAAATCGTGGAAAATTTCTGAATGACGGACTTGGTAGCATCCTAATGTTAGTTTTGACTACGTTATAAATTGCTTACATAAAACAATAATGCGTCACGAGCGGTCCTCTCCACGTGATTAGCTCCAAGAACGCTAGAAAGATCGAACACAGTTGACTTCATATCAAAAATAATGTGTTTTCGAAAATTTAATCAAAGTAGGATTGTTATATACGAAAAATTTATCATAATCAAAAGTTATAGACGCAAGTTCGAATGTTACAAATACCTTCCGCGTTGTTTTTCAACAATATGTAGACTAGAGGCACCCAGCTCGTTTATTTATGAGACTCGCGTTTAGGATTCAATTTCAGCACATGTAAAGCTAGATATGCATGAATGACAATTTCCTCATTTCAAAAATCTACCTGCTAAGGAAGACAAATCGAGAATGATTTATTCAATCTACGAGCTATCGAGGTCGAGTGGTTTTTGTTTATTTTACAATGTTTATGTGGGTTACCGATTTTCGCATAATGGTCATCGGGTCAGATGTTAATAAAAGGTTTAATTGTGCCTTTGTATGTTCTCTCGTCACTCCAGTCATTTTCAATACGATCATTATCCTCAGTTGACTCGTTAGCGCGCGGGTCAGCGGAGGTGCATCCATGGAACGAATGGAGGGATGCAGATCCTTTATCCGACGGTCGTTCGCCTCTCAGCTAATGAATCAAAGAGCTGTGCGAGCATATTGTCAATACGGAGCGTAATATTAACGTTGGACGCGCATTGGCCGCACAATGCTAGATTAATTTCCATTTAAACGTGTGAAATAAATGGCAGAGCGCTCGCTTAAAGGCATTACTGGCCTGACGTATTGTGCGTTGACTTCCAAGCTTCAGTCCGCGTGAATGGCTGTCGTTGAAAGCGTCGACACAATTTGTCGTGTCACGTTATTATTGATAGGACTGTCTCTTATTGAACGAGTTACGTTCTCGGCGTGAAGAAATTTTAATAATCTAATATTCAATGGCCTTTTTATATCGGTCCGGTCCACAATTAGGAGAATTTCCATGTTTTGTTTGACCTTTACGAATATGAGAATCTAATGTCATATTTGAAATATATCTCTCATAAATGTAATATACCTACATTTATGAGAGATATATTTCAAATAACCTCGATTTGGGTAACATTGAACATTTTTTACAATATTTGTGATATTATAATTTGTTTTATATTTATTGCACCTTGTTTTTACTAAATTAATAGTGTCCTTTTTAGCTGGTTTATTAATCTAACACAATAAATTTACGGAGAAAACAATTAAACTATCCACAATTACCCCTAAAACTCAAATTCAAAGTTATCCTTAGTTTTGGGTAACTTTGAATATAATTTTTTGAGGATATAAAATCCGTCATTAATCTAATATTTTAAGGTCTGAGTAAAATTAATTAACATATTTTTGTTAATTAAAACCAAATCTATAAAAAATACATTTATTTTGATATATAAATACAATAGACAACTTGGTCTTGCCATATGAATCAAGGTCGATCAATTTGGTGGTAAAATAAGATACTAGTTTTTTTTTGTTTATTTATTCCATCCATATATAGGATGGACGGAACATCGGGTACCTTTGGAAGGTTTCCCTCTCGAAAACAAAAAAAAAAAAGGATGGACGGAACATGGACATAACATAGGCCTCCCCTAAATGGCGCCACTCCAACCGGCCCTGTGTCCTCTGAATCCAACGGTTTCCCGCTGTCTTCTTCAGGTCACCGGTCCATCTGGTAGGGGGGCGACCGGTACTCCTTTTGCCTAAACATGGTCGCCACTCGAGGACCTTTCTTCCCCATCGGTTATCGGTCCTACGAGCGATGTGGCGGCCCATTGCCACTTCAGCCTGCCAATTTTGAGAGCTATGTCGGTAAGCTTCGTTCTTCTACGGATTTCACCGTTGCGAATCATGTCTCGTAGCGAAATTCAGAGCATAACCCTCTCCATAGCACGCTGAGCGACCCTGAGCCTCCGAAAAAAATATTTTTTTATGATACAGGTAACTTTGAACCGTTCAAAGTTACCCATATAACATCCAATTTCGACGTCGTCAAAAGTTTAACAGTTTTACGCAATATTCAACATGGGATACGGATAGTACAGTTTCAAAATAATAATATACAATATACATTTTAAAGATAAACACCAAAACACACCTGTTTACGGTAAGTTATATATTATAATTGCTATTTCAAAATGAAGCATCAAACACTTGCAACAACTTCACTACGGAAAAGGCGGTATTTTTTAAAATTATGCCATTGACAGGTACCTTTTTTTACTTTCATTGATAATACAACATTTTGGCAAACCATTTTACGCAGGTACGATATTGAAATAACAAGAAGTTTCCATGTAATAAATTAATATATTTTTTTCACAACTTTGTTCAAAGTTACACCGCTGTTCAATGTTACCCAAATTGATTGTATGCTTGTTTACCAATAAAATTAGCATCCCATTGTAGTAAGAAAAGATATGACAACGTTTGACAATCGTTTTTCTATAATTTCAAACTATACTCATTGGGGTATTTTATTTCTCACAATTGAAGTAACCTCGATTTGGGTAACATTGAACATTTTTTACAATATTTGTGATATTATAATCTGTTTTATATTTATTGCACCTTGTTTTTATTAAATGAATAGTGTCCTTTTTAGCTGGTTTATTAATCTAACACAATAAATTTACGGAGAAAACAATTAAACTATCCACAATTACCCCTAAAACTCAAATTCAAAGTTATCCTTAGTTTTGGGTAACTTTGAATATAATTTTTTGAGGATATTAAATCCGTCATTAATCGAATATTTTAAGGTCTGAGTAAAATTAATTAACATATTTTTGTTAATTAAAACCAAATCTATAAAAAATACATTTATTTTGATATATAAATACAATAGACAACTTGGTCTTGCCATATGAATCAAGGTCGATCAATTTGGTGGTAAAATAAGATACTAGTTTTTTTTTGATTATTTATTCCATCCATCCATAGGATGGACGGAACATCGGGTACCTTTGGAAGGTTTCCCCCTCGACAACAAAAAAAAAAAGGATGGACGGAACATGGACATAACATAGGCCTCCCCTAAATGGCACCACTCCAACCGGTCCTGTATCCTCTGAATCCAACGGTTTCCCGCTGTCTTCTTCAGGTCACCGGTCCATCTGGTAGGGGGTCGACCGGTACTCCTTTTGCCTAAACATGGTCGCCACTCGAGGACCTTTCTTCCCCATCGGTTATCGGTCCTACGAGCGATGTGGCGGCCCATTGCCACTTCAGCCTGCTAATTTTGAGAGCTATGTCGGTAAGCTTCGTTCGTCTACGGATTTCATCGTTGCGAATCATGTCTCGTAGCGAAATTCCGAGCATAACCCTCTCCATAGCACGCTGAGCGACCCTGAGCCTCCGAAAAAAATATTTTTTTATGATACAGGTAACTTTGAACCGTTCAAAGTTACCCATATAACATCAAATTTCGACGTCGTCAAAAGTTTAACAGTTTTACGCAATATTCAACATGGGATACGGATAGTACAGTTTCAAAATAATAATATACAATATACATTTTAAAGATAAACACCAAAACACACCTATTTACGGTAAGTTTTATATTATAATTGCTATTTCAAAATGAAGCATTAAACACTTGCAACAACTTAACTACGGAAAAGGCGGTATTTTTTAAAATGATGACATTGATAGGTACCTTTTTTTACTTCCATTGCTATTACAACATTTTGGCAAACCATTTTACGCAGGTACGATATTAAAACAACAAGAAGTTTCCATGTAATAAATTAATATATTTTTTTCACAACTTTGTTCAAAGTTACACCGCTGTTCAATGTTACCCAAATTGATTGTAAGTCAAATTTTTAAATCAAAATTTCATAAGAAGTACGGCATTAGGTAATGTCAACTATACGTTCAGACGTGCAGAGATATTTACTGTAATACGAGTATAAGCAGCTTTTTTTGGAGCTATTTTAGTTTAGTTAATTAAGTTAATATAAGTTTATATAATAAATAATTTCGTTTACAATTGTGCTACATTAATCAATGGAATCGACAAAGTTAAATTCAATAAATAATTACATTAAAGACGTGTTAGTAATCCAGTAGCTGAATAGAATAGACAGGTCTAGGAAAGAAATATAATTGCAAACAAATGTTATTTTAACGCTCAATAACTTATACTATGTTATTGTCATCGGTATGCAAATTAAAAAAAAAACAATTAAAGTAAAAAAAATATATATATAAACCAAAGTAAAACACAAACAAAGTGAACCAAAAATTGATTTGGTTTCTCGTGAGCATTGTTAAGATAACCTGATCCGCGTTGGTTCTCAACTTTTTATTTATTAAAAAATATATTCTTACCCTTACAGTCCAAAATTAATAAAATTAAGTAACAAGTGTAGAAAAAATCCTTAGCAGTTCATTTTAGAGATAAATCGGTATGTGTTGTACAAACATAGTAAGTTGGCTAAGAAGCGTGGGGGATCCGGCAGATTTGCCGTAAGCGGCTCGGGGCTTATTTGCCGGCGCTCCATTAAAATGGGATCTTATGCAAATCGCCTGGACGTACGAGCTGTACGGAGAAATGGATCACTTTAAACTTAACGTAAAGACGGTTACGTACGACACGTATGATATTGCTTGTATACTATATTAATATTGTAAATGTTTCAGTGGTAGAACCAGTGTAGTTCGACTGGAGAAGTACCACCGACACACCTATTTCTAACGTGAAGCATTCCTTGCGTTTCGATGGAAGGGTGTGGTTGCTGGTATACGGTTGAGCGACCATTCTAGTCCTTGGGAGTAGCAACGCATGTGTGATTGACTTCAAATAAAACCCATGTTCCATATGAAGTTGCTTACAAATGTCCATGGGCGGCTTACCATCAGGTGGACAGCATGCTCGTTTGCTACTTCATTATTATAAACAAACAATGTTTGAGATTATGTTAATTGATATGAGATTTTTGTTAAAATTTTAAAAAATACCTATTTAAAAGGTATATGTGGTTTCTTCCACGTGTGTTCTATTAAACAAAGTTTTATGCGTATTTACACGTATAAAATTTTATCAAAACGGTTTTTTATCTGTATAATTTGTATGTCCGATTAATCAATTCAATCGTTTTGGATATACCTTTAATGAAAAACCAGAAAAAATATGAAAATAATCAAGTAACAAATACATTACTATATAACTTATTCAAATGAAACACGATTACTATTTATACTTAATCAAAACGTAATTTGCCTAAGATTATCCTTTTATACCCAGCAAATGTCCAAGCAGTGCACTAACAGAATCAAAACACGATAAAATATAAATAAATTTGAAGCAACGACTCGGTTAACAGTCCGAGAAGAATATTTCTTCGCTTTTATATGACAATCGATTGTGTTCCCCCGGATTTATGGACTAGACTTAGACCTACAGCACACAGATATTACTAGTGCATAAATAAACTGGCAATAGCTTCAGGCTGGGTATAAATATTTTGATTGCAAGTCTCAATTAAACCCCGGTGACTTATCGCTTAAAACAATCGATTTCGATTAACACCAACAAAGCCGGGGTGAAGCATTATATCACGATATCATAGATTACGAACGATTTATTTATCTGTATTATTTGTGACCTGCTCAAAGACTAAAAGAGTACCATTGTTAAATTTTTAAATCAAATCCAAACTGTATTCGATTGAGTATCTTCTTCACTTGATTATTTTTAATCAGTAAGGTTTTTGTATAGATCCCCATATTGTTATTCTATCTTCTTCTCCTTTTCATTAATCGCAGCCGCCATATTTGAAAATTATATATCATATGTCACTCTGACAACTAAGTCAAATCCAATGATATGGCATGTGCTAACATCTGTCAAGCCGTTTAGGCCATAGCGCTTGCATATATAGTAGCCATATATACATGTATACACTCAAAAAACATTTCTGATGCGGGGGTGGTAAATTAAAAAAAAAACTAAAAACTTTAAGAATATTATGACCTAAAACGTTAACAATGTTAAAACAATTATAACGATTTCACTTATTAACTGGCAATTTGAAAGTTGTAGATGTTTATTTCAAAATATGACTTCACAAAATTCTATGTAACACATGGAAGGGACACATTAAAACGTATTTTTACAGCCGTTACTACTACAATTATAGAATACACAGAAACTAAACTATGCATTATGTATACTACGAATTAATCTTTCCACCTTAAACTTGTAAAACACTAAGTCTATAATGATTACTACTCTTTGGCATCACGAGACGCCGGGGGCAACCGTTGCGTAATTGTTTTAAGCTCGTCTTTTAATTGTTCTATCGGGGGTAGCGATTTATGGCGCGACGTGACCTCTTGCATAACGCCGTTCGAATTCATTTCAACTATTATTTCCGTTCCAATGGACCATGGGAATGTACTTTATACAAATTTAATCAAAGAACATTCTATTTCAACATTTGGGATAATTGAATCCATTGTTTATGTTTTCGTGTACGTGGCCGACTTCAAACGTGATGTAAAAGCTCAATGTTGAGAAACACTGACTAATTGCGTTTGATGGTTTTGTTACTTTACGAGATACATATTCCAGTTTTGTTCCTGTAAGGACAAATGTGTGAACGATTATGTTCATACTATTAGAACTCGAGCAGTTATAGCTTAATAAAGCAGTGATAGCCTAATGGTTGAAACTTGCTCTCTCAATCGGGGGCTCTGAGGTTCAAACCCAGGTACGCACGAAATTAATTATCACTGCTTTTCGGTGAAGGAAAATATCGTGAGGAAAACTACACACCTGAGAGCTCTTTTAATAAAAAAAATGGTCTCGGAGGTGTGTGAAGTCCACCAAGTGGGATATCAGTCAACCAGCAGTGGGATAATTATGCGGTGACGACATTCTATATATTAGAACTTGAATTATACTTCCAAATTGTATCCAGTGAGTAATCATTACGTCAATCCTATCCCTCAGCTGAGCAGAATTCCCCATAATCTACACTGGTTTTAAATATCCCATTTGTTAATTCGTTTATAAATGATCTGAATGTAAACTACATATAAATTGCATTAATAACTTTTGCGTGGAAGATTAATAACAAACCATTCATATATCCTCACAAGTACCTTGTACCTACTCTTACTATCTCCTCAAATATATTTTTATTGGTTTATTGTGTTTTTTAATTAATATCCTTTTATAAGTTCTCTTTTTTGTATTTGTTTTCTTTGTGTGTGCATAAATACATAAATAAATAAATACTATTAAAATAATTAATAAAAACTTAAATCTGCGTTTTTGATACGACTTCCGAAAATTCTTCGTTTCTTAGAAAACTAAAAAATCGGTTAAGTTAGTAAAAATAACGTTAGAATTATTTTAAGTGCGTCAGAACCGTAACATTATACCACCGAATACCTACTAAACCTAAATATGGCATACATTTTGTAAGTCGCATGACTTTTCGCTTTGTAAATGAGGTGGCGAGCGGGTGTAACAGACCAACTCGGTAACATTCCATCATTAATATTAACAACTCGACAACACGATTTCATTCTGTTTATAAAGCGAGTTATTTTCATACGACCGTCTAGCTCTAGGTCATAATTTGATACCTTAGAATGGTGACCGAGTGCAATATTGTTCAGTTAAGTTTCCGTAGCTTATCGTCAAACCATTTTTGTCCCACTGCTGGGCACGGGTCTTCGGAATGAGAGTGATAGTCTAATTAAAACTTGCATTCTCAATCGGGAGGTCCGAGGGTCAAACCCAGGCACGCACCACTGATTTATATTCGTATTAGAAATTAATTATCACTGATTTTCGGTGAATGAAACATCGTGAGGAAACCTACACACCCGAGGTCTTTAAAAAAAAAGTTCTCAGAGGTGTACGAATTGATGGTATTCGCACTTGGCACGCGCGGTGGACTATGACCTTAAACTCCCTCATTCCGTAGCATAATTGGGTCCTATAGCAAACTGGCTAAAACGCGAGCCTTATAATTTCATACTGTCTGCCTGTATGTTTTGACATTATATTATTTATTATTTTACTGCTTCATCTGTTTTAAATTGTATTTATAATTAGGTATTATCATTTTAATTGTAAATTGTACTTCTAAGAATGCTAATTAATAAATGTAAAAATGATTAAATATTGTTACTATAGCCTATATTTATAATTATTTTTAATTTCTACACCCTTGCATGAAACCCTTTCCTGCCACTTTATCAAAATTTGTAAGACCTTTAAAATGTGATAACCGCATAACGCAGTAATGATTATGAGTATGATAAGTATTGTTCCCTGCAGAATATTGGCGTGGAGGTAAAATTAAGAAAGATTTGTGTTTTATGAACTGGTATAAATAAATTATTATGATTATGATTATAAGGTAAGTATATTTAAAATTGTGGTTAAGGGTGCTGGTTCACATCTCACACATCTACCTATACTTTGTAAATCTTATTTGTATGCTATCTTCTATGAGTAACTATTTGTTAACCTAAATAAATGAAAAAAAAATAGAAATTGATAAAAAAACACCAGAAGTAGAAATTATTATTAATAATAGAAATTTATATATTTTTTGTCTATCTGTTTGTGTTTGAAATAAATCAAAACTGCATCTAACCAAAACTGAATTGAATTTAAGGAATTGAATATCGTATCTTGAGTTAACATTTGCTCTTTATTTTATTAAAATCGATCTCCTCTGTCAAAAGATGTTACAATTTAAAGTAAAAGGTATTTTCTCCGATTGAATTAGCAAATGAGCATGCAGTACACCTAATGGTAAATATTCACTGCCACCCATGGACATTTTGGGTATTAGACATGGGCATAATGGCAAGCAATTTCAAATGGAACATGGGTTATCTGAAGTAAAAAAGTGTGCCGGCAACTACCCCCATATAAAATGTGCCGGCAACCACCCCCTTCCGTCGAAACTTAAGAAATTGAAAAAGGATGTATGTTAAGACTCTCACAACATTCGAAGTCTTAACATACCTCTCTCGTCAACCCATTATTGTCCCACTGCTGGGCACGGGTCTTCTCTCAGAATGAGAGAGTTAACATACCAACACTCCTTAACATACCTACACTATCCTTTTCCATATTACCTCGTAAACAAAGATGTCGTCAATTTATAACCAACAGTTATCTCAGTATATTGCATCCGTAATGATTAAAGATGCGTACGCGTCGCAGGATTTCAGCGTGGGCACGTGTCCATAAGATTTACGAGTGTATTTAAACTGGTTTTACATTACCAACTGGGCCGATTTGATCGTAAAATCAGTCGTTATGTTGAGACAATATCGTTGCGAACCACCCAAGAACTGGACTAAATTAACGCCAGGTTAACTGTGGGTCACTTGTCCTTAGTAATGTGAGGGGATTTTGCAGCTATGTGAATTGTCTTGCCTTATACTTAAAAGTAGCTGTGCTTTCACCCGCTTATAATATACCCTTGTCTCATATTTGTAACTAACTACGCTTTAACGTTTGACCTGCGTTTAAAAAAGGCAACGTATCTTTAAATTGTGATTATGTTAGAGAAGACAGTTTTAAATAAAGACTAAGGATAACTTCCAATAATGACTAAATATTACATCAACACATAAACAATATAATATAATAACAATAACAATTTTCAATTCTTTAAATTAGTATTGTAATATTGGTAAGATGCGATTTCAAAAACATAAACAATAAGAAAACTATATAAATGATCAGTCCCACAAATACTTTTTTATAGGTAAATGCACCAAACTTTCATTTTCATTATACTATAGAAGTATATGCATCTGGAACGAATTGTAGCCTGTTAAATGCAATTAAAAATCACACTAAGTTATCCGTAAACATGTTTTTTTGTTTGATGGTGAAATAATTAACATACTTAGGTATATGTATAACTCGGCGCATTGATTTTTATTAAGGAGCTATAAATATTTTTC
Organism: Spicauda simplicius; assembly: GCA_949699795.1. Lineage (NCBI taxonomy): Eukaryota > Metazoa > Arthropoda > Insecta > Lepidoptera > Hesperiidae > Spicauda > Spicauda simplicius. Next base: position 11,471,041 of record OX453072.1, on the reverse strand, counting down.
ATCACGATGCCTGCTTTCTACGAACAACAAGCACAATATTATCTGTCACAACATAAGATTATTTCACTGCTAGTTTTACTAAAATAAAATCTAATTGCTTGAAAATATTTATCCTTGATCACAACTACTGTCAAAATGTCACCAGTGACATTGTCGCAATTATTATAATAATTACCTCAATTTTACTTATTTACTTTTAAGTAAAAGTGTTATTATTATAATTGCAATGGTCTATTTACTAGCTTTTATTTGATACCCATATTGTTATGATAATTAAAAATATCATACCTTTCCCCCCTTTTTCGACGACCCGCGTGGCAGACCGGTTACCGTACCGGTCTGACGCGCAATGGGTCCCGGGTTCGTTTCCCAGCCAGACAGGTATCTGAATGATGAGTTTAGATTCATGTTCTGGGTCTGGGTGTTTGTGTATTCGTCTTGTGTGTGTCCATGGTACCTACGACAGGAGAAAATCCTAGTGTGGGTCTATGAGACTAGAAAGCGCGTTATTTCCATACTTAGTCGATTCCAATAATATGTCATAATCCGTCAAGCCGTGTAGGTTGTAGCGCGTGCCAAAAAAGAAAGAGACATACATATGTGTGTATGCTCAAAAAACTATAATATCTTACTGACGCGGTCGGGTGAGGCGCTATTTCGAAATAGCAGACAGATTTCAATTATATTTATTTGTATAGACGTATAAATTATGTTTAGTTTTTGTTACTTTATCGATGCCGGCTTTTTTGGTCAGAAACACTTGGGCATCCGTCCGAAATTATTCAAAGGTAAAGAGAGCAATTAAGTGGGCTCACGCCAAGTCGATTGTGCTGGCGCGATCACCCATCGTTCCATTGTCCGCCGAAATTAACAGTAGCCGCAAAAACTACGGCACGAGTCAGAAACCTTTCGTGAATTAAAATAGCTATCCAATTGTTTTCATCTCTTTTTTTTGTAAGGCAAGCTGTACCATCTGATATTAGGTGGAAAGTGTAGCTGCCAGTAGTTGTAACACATACTGTATTACTGCAGGTACAAATTCCATCATAATTTAAGAAATAAAAGCAAGATCGTATTACCTAAGATTAGAACAAACTATGGAAAAATACGATACTATTTGAGGGAGTACAGCTATATAATAATTTACCTAACCATATAAAAACTGTGTAAATATTAAAATGTATAAAAATAAATTAAAAAAAATTGTATTGTCTAGAAAAATGTAATGTATCTTAAGTTAACGTGTAGTACGTATAGACATTTCTAATATTTACTGCTCCAGAGGCAAAAGTTTTTTGTAACCTATTTTTTTTTCTTTTTGTATCTCATTGTAAATGATACTCTGTTTTTGTATGAGAATAAAATTCTTTAAACCTAAACCTAATAGATTAATTACTTAAAGTAATTATCTTAAGGTTACTTATGGTAATTCTGATCTTTCATAATGATAAACGCTGCGTTAGATTTGACAACTACGTCGAGTTCAGATATTCAATTTTATTGTATGACAAAACAGTTTGTCCTAGGGGAGGCCTGTAACAAGTACTATAGTAGCGAAATGGTCTTAACGTCTTATCATATTAAATTAAATTGTAGAAATAATTAACTTATTCTCCTACATGTGTTCTTTGTATAGAAGGCTAGGAAACAAAGTCCAAAAATAATTTAAAGTAGGCTTGAATAAATGTTTAATCATAAAAAAAACCGTAGGTAATCTATTTTTTGATAACATTTCGCACATATCAAATTTACTTACAAATTAGGTTCTGTCTCTCATACATACATTACTTAAATAAAGGAAACAAATAGAAGGACAGCGAATATATCAAGTTTGATATGTGTAACGAATTCGAATGTAGAATATTTTCAGAATCTTATTTTGTCGATTTTAAGACGCACTACGTTTTTTACCGTCATCCCATCCAGCTACCTACTTTACATTCAGCCTTGACTGTCATGGCGAGTTGTTGTGATTCATTTACGACTATTAGGTACCTTTCTAGATCGTTTTGTTTTAAATTCATTCATCTAAATAAAGTGACTACATCTGTTGATTTTCTCTAACTAATACATTACTGAATCAAGGTACATTTCAATAAATAGAATTGGGAAAAACAAGCGTTTATTACGTAAGAAAGAATAAAGCCGGGCGAATGTTACAAATTTGGTCAGATATGCCCGGAACACGGCGACATCGGGCGTCAGGAGGCAATCGAACAGTGGCCGTTGATTGAATTGATTGAAAAAGAAATGGAGAGGGCGCGAGGCCGCAGCCTCATCGGACGGTATTTTTATCGCCTGTCCACGTCCCAGAACGCGCGGGCGACACATTCCCGACGAGGCTACGTTTTTGCACCGCAACTTTCATTAGACACCGCTCACACTCCGCCGCACCGACGCGTTTCCTTTTAATAAATGAGTTATGCGTTTATATCCAAGATGGCTGCCGTTTTATCCGGCTCGGGTGTCAAGAATGCCCGATGAGGAGCACTTTTTTGAGTCCCGGAGTAATAGTAAGGCTTGGCTTTTTGTAAGTGCTAAGATGCATACGTAGAGCTTAATTAAGCAAGATTGTTTGTACAACATTTGCGCATACTGGACGTCGCGGCTTTGACGTCACAGAACTTGACGTCATTATTATGTTTCTAAATGCAAAAACGTTACACATTTCGTTCCTTCAAAGAGTTGCAAAGTAACCGATGCAAAAGTGAATTAAACACAAGACGAAAAATATAATTGAGATACCTATAGAAAGAGTGACGAGATGAGATCTGATGAATATTCCAGCCACGCCAGCCAATTCTTATGCACCTTACGAAACTGTAAAACATTCTACCATCAGATATGTTACGTATTGTTTAAATGAGAAGCGTTAACAGCTAGCTCCTTAAATATATACGAATCAACTAAGATACCGTGGCGGACGGGCTCGTTTTTTTGCCAAGATTTATATTCCGAGACTCTTAGGAAATAAAATAATCACAGCGGCATCGATTTGCATACAATGGTAAAATAATTTTACGCGCGTTTCGCCGCGCTTAATTCTACTTTTTATTTGATTTTTCTGAGGCCTATCTATGAATCAAACTGCTCTCCGAGTGGCTATTTAAGTGTTAACATTTTTACAAAATTCACGCATATCTCTTTATACGTAACGAGGTACTCAGCAGGTCTCCATTTGCGCTCTCGGTGCGGTTTATCGATTTCTATGTAAAAACATTAAATATTTTGGCGTAAAAATTAGTCGTTTTTGTGCTTTATAAAGTCTGCTATCTATGCGTAGAAATGCTGACCAAATGACTTCATAAGGTTTTAAGATTTCTATAGGAAAACCGAAATAACATTTACCTACAAGGTTTTTTTACAATTTGATTAATAGAAGATATATTGTTTTAGTGTTTTAAAATTTATTTAATACAAATTATTTCTTTCAATTCATGAGTCTGGGTGTTTGTGTATTCGTCTTTGTGTGTGTGTGTGTGTGTCTATGGCAACCACGACACAGGAGAAAATCCTACTGTGGGGCTATGAGTGTAGAAAACGTTTATAATTCATAGATCAAAAGAAAATGTTCATTCAATTATTTGCATAAATGGCTACATCCTAACAGGTTTATTTATAATGTTACATAATCAACCCATTACAATATAGCATGTACTAGCGTGAGCGCGGTAACGGTCAAAGCGGCCCAGACTAGGGAGTTGGAATGGTAGACTGCGTGGCGAGATCGGTTCAACCTATAGTCGTTGCGGCGCCGAGCACATGCACGTACTTAATACTCTTTTATCTGAAGTAGCAAACGATGCAGTCCATCTGATCCCCTGTTCTTTATATTTTTACATGTCTAGATAGTCTGTAAGGTGGTAGAACCAGTGTAGTTCGACCGGGGAAGTACCACCGCCACACCTATTTCTTGCGTGAAGCATTTCTTGCGTTTCGGTAGAAGGGTGTGGTTGCCGGCACACTTTCACATGAGGCGACCATCATAGTCCTCGGGTGTAGCAATTTTTTTTTATAAAGAACTCTCGGGTGTGTAGGTTTCCTCACGATGTTTTCCTTCACGGAAAAGCAGTGACAATAATTTTTCTAATACGCACGTAATTTAGAAAAATCAGTGGTGCGTGCCTGGTTTTGAACCTCGGACCTCCCGATCGAGAAGGCAGGTTTCAATCATTAGGCTATCACTGCTCTACTACTTATACTATCTACCTATACTAGGACTGCATGCTCAACTGAATAAAAAACCCTGATGACGCGTGGTTATTGCTGCCGATGGGTATCGGTAAGCAACTTTGTATACATAGAATAGGGGCTCTATCTGAAGTCAATCACAGGTCACTTCAGAGGATTAAGATGGTCACCTTATATAAAAGTGAGCCAGTAACCACACCCTTTCGTCAAAACGCAATCGTCACACTAGAAATTAGTGTGACGGTGGTGCCTCCCCGGTCGGACTACCTGGTGAGCACTTTGATACATCTCTTATTATCTCTTATTAAATGGCGCTCACTAGGTTTACTTTGAAGTATTATCCCAACATAATTTACATTCAGAGCAAACATCGTCCGTCATAAATTCAGCACAAAAGTGCGGGCGACGGCCGACTAGCAACAAAGGGGCATGACTTTTCCCGCAAAAAGATGATCCTTAATCTGATTAAATCTCCATCGCGGCGGACGTCGGACCGTGAAAGATTAATGAATATTTGTGCGAGGATTCCCGGGCACGTAGCGTTGTCATAATCATATTAGCCGGGAGCGGGCAGCTAGGCACGCACGCACCCAGGCAAGGGCCTACTGCAGTGACACCTAACTTCCTTTGGAACTTTACGACGTGACTACACGAGAGATACCGCGTAACGGTCTACTTGTGCGCTTTCTTCCTGTGTTCAGGTATTTTAGTAAATGTTCGCAGCTACAATTTTTGTTTCTTCATCTCCCCTATTCCTTGTAAACGTAGCGAATGGTTTATACACAAAAAGTAGCAAAGAGTAAACCGAACATACATAGTAAAAATAAAAACAAGAATTTTAGAGTGAAGATGAATTAAGTAAAATGTTTTTTTGGAACTCAATAGAAAAAATACCAAAATTGTATTTCTATAGGCGATAAATATCTAGAGATGTTGATGCAATGTATTCGATATAATAATTTAATGAATTAAGCATTAATGCGAGCATTCTCGGGCTTGTAGCGTTGTCATAATCATATTAGCTGGAGTTAGGCACGCACGCACCCAGGCAAGGGCCTACTGCAGTGACACCTAACTTCCTCTGGAACTTTACGACGTGACTACACGAGAGGTACCGCGTAACGGCCTACTTGTGCGCTCTCTTCCTGTGTTCAGTTATTTTAGTAAATGTTTGTACATAGAATTTTTGTTTCTTCATCTCCTCTATTCCTAGTAAACGTAGCGAATGGTTTATAGACCTGAAAAGTAGCAAAGAGTAAACCGAACATACATAGTAAAAATAAAAACAAGAATTTTAGAGTGAAGATGAATTAAGTAAAACATGTTTTTGGAAATTACCAGTAGAAATACCAAAATTGTATTTATGAAAGCGATAAATTTCTTAGGTTGTTATTGTGATACATTCGATATAATAGTCTATAAATGTATTAAGCATGAAATACATAGTTTTTTACACTTATTAACCACAACGTTAGGGCGACTAAATATTAATAAGCAGAATGTGAAAAACTTTATGAAAATTGATAAAGTACTTAAGTTATTAATATAATTCAAAAATGCAAGGTAGTAGAAAAAGAACGGTTTGATCGAGGTGGTACCACCGCTGCATATATTTTTAGTGCGGAGCAGATACAGGTATACCTCGACTTACGCTACCCCGACTTACGCGAACTCGGAGTTACGCGGTTTGCAAATCTCCTTAATTTGTCTTTTATTGATTGCCAACTGCGTCACATAAACTCTATATTCTGGATTACATAAGCTTACCTCTATTAAATAAGAGTGTGGAATAGTAAGACTATGTACTTGTAGGACAGCTACATTTTATTTTGTGTTACGTATGTCTTGTACCCCGACTTACGCGGTTATCAGCTAGTCCCACCTATCGCGTAAGTTCGGGGTATTACTATATTTCTTTACGGTGGATGGAAGAGTGAGGTTGCCGGCTCAATGTCCTCAGGTATGACTCTTATTTTATCTAGGGTGGTTTACAGATGTCCATAGGCGACAGCGACCACATCATCATGGACTGCATGCTAGATTTGTACTTCATCTTACTAATAAAAACATACGCGAAAGAATAACTACTAAAATAACCTTCCTTTTGTCATAATCCTTGCGAAATTTCGAGTGGCATTTCGAATTTCGCGAGCGCTCAATAAACACACTCGTAAAAGAATCAATTGAGGCCCAAAAGAAATTAAACGCGAGAATGTATTGTTTCATACAAGCGTGAACAAAACGAAAACGGTTTGCGTTAACCAGCTCTTGGCTCGTTTTCGACCTGCTTTCGAGAACATAAATCGTTTTAAATAAAAGTAATATTTATGGTCCCGCACTGAGTGTACCATTGCATTTATATTTACACCTGGGATTAGTTAATCTGGAACAATGCGTAATTACTTTGTTTTATTATTCGGCAATATTATACGCATGAAATTTAATAAAGCTTAAATAGTTCTTTGTGTGGATTCTATAATAGCAATGATAGGAATGTTTGTTGGACTTTATGATATTTATACATCCTACATCCTAGACATCATAGACACTTTAATGTAAATTGTCGTAGAAATAAGGTGTTATTTAGTTTCACGTACCTACGTATTTTGTTCAAAAAGTAATTTTCCTAAAATTTCAATTTTTTAAATGTCAATAGAGAACTCTGTCTGACAACGGTCTGACTCGCATTTAACAAAATTTACTATTTATGTGAATTAAATTTCAGTACTCAAAATTATATACAGATTGATTTGGTGTGATTTCCATACGCATTTCACAATTTCACGATGAATGAAAATACAAAAAAAATCCATAGACATTTCTATACCTTCAAACGATCAAATTTGAAAATATATGTGATGTACCAACACGCGGAACTTTCATTTGTATTATATGAATGAATAGGAAATCTGCCAACTAACATCGTCTAATACTATCCGACAAAATGACCACTGGGACATCAGTACCAAAACTAGGATTGAAACAGTAATTAATTATTTGATGCCTGCGGTGGTAATAAAGGTCTCATCAATGATTCAAACGTGAGCGTGCGGCGCAGACATTATCCGCCATAAGACATCATAAACGGGCCACCATCATCTGCTCTTATAAAAAATTCATGTTCATCTTACATTTCGGCGCCCCTCTTAATTTCGTGAGCCTCTTCTAGGTTCGTGTAAAAACTTCGGGTGTCTTTTTATGACTTTTACTGCGGTATAATTGGGAGGGGCGAGTCTCCGCGTCCCGGAGGTGACATAAATACACCCCCTATACCGTGCTTTCATACCCCCGGTTAATCCCATGTAAGACTATACCAAGTTCCGCATTAAAATTTCTTGGCAACTTACTATTGGCTTAAATAACCTAAAAGCAAGCGTCTTTTCAATTTGTCTCAAAATATGACAGTTTAGGTGAACTTAACACCCACTAAACTTAACAATATTAAAAGCTGTCATATTTACGTTATACATATATTGTGTCCTCATCACAGTAATGTCATTATTATCATCGTCAACCAATGTTTTCTTTGTCTCGGAATACGAATTGTTGACGTATTTGATAGTAGGCTTCGCAAATGAGGGCTTCACATATTTTCAGGGGACTCTCATGCATAAAGGTTTACGATGTAATTCTTCATCGTTTATAAGCATGTAACCTTAAGAAATCAACGTCTCCGGGATTCGAACCTAATGTAAGAGACCGAAATTCTCAGCACAAGGCCATCACTATTTTTCAGAAGTAAATGTAATCAATATCATAAATGGGTGTGTGATTGTAACTTTTTCATGCAGAAACAACTAATGGGATTTTACTGAAATTTGGCACACACATAGTCCATGAACTTGATTATCACATAGCATACTCTTAGACTTGACCGACGCGGGCAAAGCCGCGAGAATAATGTAGACTATATTATTCACACGAATCTCGTCAACCCATTATTGTCTCACTGCTGGGCACGTGGCTTTTCTCAAAATGAGAGAGTTTTAAGCCACAGTCCACCGCGCTGGCCAAGTGCGAATTGATGGACTTCACACACCACCGATAACTTTTTTTAAAGAACTCTCGGGTGTGTAGGTTTCCTCATAATGTTTTCTTTCACCGAAAAGGAGTGATAATTAATTTCTAATATGCACATAATTTTAGAAAAATCAGTGGTGCGTGGGTTTGTTTAAACCCCGTGCCTGGGTTTATTGCCGATTGAGAGGGCAAGTTTCAATCATTAGGATATCACTGCTCTTGTGCCCCATACTCATTAGTCGTAGACTTGACTACGACTCGTAGTCGTTGACTTGAACCTAGACTATATTATTCACAGGAATATAAGTCGACAATAGTATGATGCGAGATACAAAAATAGCAGCAAACAAGAACTCTAGTCACTCGTGTTTACTAAAGTATTGAAGTCCCAGGTGAGTAGGCGCAAATGGATTTTGTATGTCGGTCTGTCTATTTTCTGCAGTTATGTTAGAGCTAACATTCGCGGTTAAACAATATAGGTCGTTGGGTGACACGGTTCAATAAGTTAGTGATTCGTACGTTTAGGCGATGCATGATATTGATTTCGATATCCAAGCGAATTATGCTAAATAATTCATGAAAGTTAAGGCTATAAAAGAGTAAACTTTATTGTGTACTTGAAGTATACAATATGAATTTTCTTCTTTAATAACCCGTGACGTGACTCTTTTGACTTCTAAAGCGGAGCAGTCACCATACCAGTCTGATACGTAGTGTTCCAGGTTCGATCCCTGGCCAGACTGATACCTAATTGACGAATTTACCATAACTGCTCTGGATCTAAGTGTTTGTGTATTCGTCTTTATGTTTGTTTATCGCATTCATGACATAAATCCTGGCGTGTGGCTATGAGTGTACAGGTTGTACACTACTATCTATAATATATCTATATAGTAAATATCGGTTTATCAGCACCTATATTCTCATTTTAGAGGGCATTATTTTATTTTTAAATGTATTGATTTGATTTGATAATTACTAAAATAAGCACTAAGCTATTAACATGAACAAGTTTATACACCCAATATTTTGACAAATAATATTCTAAGCTAGCTGACCCGGCGAACTTCGTTACGCCTTAAATTATCAGTGTTCCTCCACTATATTATGTATATATTATACAATAAAAACCTTCCTCTTGAATCACTCTATCTATTGAAAAAACTTCATTAAAATCCGTAGCTTCGTTTTAAAGATCTAAGCATACATAGGGACAGACAGCGGGAAGCGACTTTGTTTCATAATATGTAGTTATAATCATTCACATTACTTTGCAATGTATTAGACACGTACTATTCGCTAATAAAAGTGAAGCTTAGGAACAGGAGTAATATTGACGGTTGGTTTCCAATATCAAAGAGAGTCTCAGTGAGTCCGCAAATGCGAATTCAATTTTAGAGTAGTGATGTGCGAGGTGGCGTGAGGGGAGACGTCGTGCATGTATTTATTTGCAAATTCCGAATGATTTTCAATATGTAGAGGCGTTACCCGTCTGTCGATCTCGTCCAATATAGCACTCGTCTTGAGACGTCAATAGGCAAATGTTGATTGTCTTGCGCAGAAACTAGACTAGACTAGAATATCCATCCATCCATCCATCAGCCTTTTGATGTCCACTGCTGAACATAGGCCTCCCCTAAATGGCGCCACTCCAACCGGTCCTGTGCCCTCTGAATCCAACGGTTTCCCGCTGTCTTCTTCAGGTCATTGGTCCATCTGGTAGGGGGGCGACCTGTACTCCTTTTGCATAAACGTGGTCGCCACTCGAGGACCTTCCTTCCCCATCGGTTATCGGTCCTGCGAGCGATGTGGCCGGCCCATTGCCACTTCAGCCTACTAATTTTGAGAGCTATGTCGGTAAGCTTCGTTCGTCTACGGATTTCATCGTTGCGAGTCATGTCTCGTAGCGAAATTCCGAGCATAACCCTCTCCATAGCACGCTGAGACTAGAATAGGACCACTATAAATGCCGTCATAGACGTTGTTAGTTACACTTATTAATATTATAAAGGCAAAAGTTTATGAGTGTGTATGTTTGTTACTTCTTCACGTCTATCTCGTCCAATATAGCACTCGTCTTGAGACGTCAATAGGCAAATGTTGATTGTCTTACGCAGAAACTAGACTAGAATATCACTATAAATGCTGTCATAGACGCTGTTAGCTACACTTTGTACTAGTATTATAAAGGCGAAAGTTTATGAGTGTGTATGTTTGCTACTGCTTAAATTTGATAGGGAATTAGCTGACACTCTGGATTAACATATATGCTAATTTTTACTGTGAAAATATCTTATTCCCCCGGGACAATCGATTTTTGTTAACGCGGGCGAAGCTGCGGGATTCAACTAGTTATACAATAAAAACCTTCTTCTTGAATCACTCTATGTAGAAGCGTGTACCCGTCTGTCCATCTGGTCCAATATAGCACTCGTCTTGAGACGTCAATAGGCAAATGTTGATTGTCTTACGGAGAAACTAGACTAGAATATCACTATAAATGCTGTCATAGACGCTGTTAGTTACACTTATTAATATTATAAAGGCGAAAGTTTATGAGTGCGTATGTTTGTTACTTCTCACGTCTAAACGGCTAGGGCGATTTTCATAAAATTTGATAGGGAGTTAGCTGACACTCTGGATTAACATATAGGCTACTTTTTATTGTGGGAAAATATCTTATTCCCACGGGACAATCGATTTTTGTTAACGCGGGCGAAGCTGCGGGATTCAACTAGTTATACAATAAAAACCTTCTTGAATGGAAAGTCGTCATTGATGCGTTGCTACTCCCGAGGACTATATTGGTGGCCTCATGTGAAAGTGTGCCGGCAACCACACCCTTCCATAGAAACGCAAGAAATGCTTTGTATTGTATATCTTTTAATTTGTATATCTTTTTTGCAATCTTGTTTTTCTGTAACATTTCTTGAGATTGGATATACACCACGTTCACGCGCTTAATATCCAGACGTCGCATGATAGATGAGCCGTAAAAAAACATATCCGTAATTGAGATTTCTATTACAAAAATTGGTGTAGACCGATCTGTTTTTTTCATGTTTGTTTACATAATGTGAGTGGCGACGCGAGCGCGGTACGCTATCGCGTTTCGGAAGCGTCAGCGGACGTCAATTTGTATATTGTCATTATTAGAGACGGAAAGTTTGGGCGCGTTCATCCATCATAGTATGACGGGTGGCCGGTCCGATAACCTAATACGTATTGATTTCCCACTTAGCGTTTTTCTTGGCCGCGGTTCCACCCTTCCGTCCGGAGACGGTAACGAGTTGTTTGTCCTCCACTCTGTTCCGCGGCTCTCCACCCGATACCTCATCGAGGAACGCTTATTAAAACTGTATGTTAACAACTATGTGTCTAAAGTATAATTGATTTACGACGGCTATATTATCTATTATAAGTAATCCTTAATTACGAGCCCCTTAGTTTATATACGTTTGATAAAAATTGTTAAAACGAAAATGTTCATAAAATATACTGAACTGGAAGTAGAATGTAGTAAACATACGTGAGTAACGTATATAATAAGTCTTAGATAGGGGTACATTTACCTAAATGCTGAAGAAAAAGATTGCGTCACCAAGGTCCCCGGTGGGGGTGGGAGGCGAGAACAATGGTTTCGGTTCTCACACGTGTGGAGGATTATTTGCATTCGGAAATAAAGAGAGGAATGATAAAAGAAAGGCGCGAGCGAGGTCCCACCGCCCGGGGCGGTGGGTAGGCAGGGGCCGGGGGGGCAGGTGGGGGCTCGTTACGCGAACAATGGAGAAATAATGTACAGATTGCAGTGAACGATGCGCCCAGCGCGACTCAGGTGTCTTAGCTCGCTTGCGGACATAGCGCCTCCTCTATCGAACGGGTACCTACTTACTACCGTCTTGTATCGCGTCATACTTTCAGCTCTACCTACAAGATGATATAAGAACCAGATCTAATTGGGTACCTTCGATGTAAGAACATTAAATCAGGTCTTTATAAAGATCTTTATATTTACAAAAGTTAATACGACTCTACTGTAATGTTAAAAATTACACTTTTTTTATAATAATGGAGTAGCAAACGATGCATGCAGTCCACCTGATGGTAAGTGGTCACCGCCGTCAACAGACATCTGCATTCACCTTCGTATAGAACATAGGTTCTATCTGAAGACAATCACAGATGAGTTGCTACTCCCGAGGACTAAGATGGTCGCCTCATATCAAAGCGTGCCGGCTTCCATCGAAACGCAATGAATGCTTCACTCTAGAAATAGGTGTAGGTACATTAATAGTCTAAAGCTAGTCTAAGACATGGTAGCCATAAAAGTTGGATGTTGGAAGAAATGTGGCAATAATAGAGAAAGTTACATTTCGCGAATACCATTAACCGCTCAGTTTTGTGCTTGCATTATTATTACTTTATCTTGTAACCACTAGCACCAATAAAGTAATTGTGTTTGGTCTTAGAACTATTCTTCTTACTATGCTAATCGGGGATGACCAATGTTCAGTCAACACTGTCTATTTTAGTAACATTTGTCTTATTACTTCTAAATATACAAGGATGTGTGTTTACTCTTTCATGCAAAACTAACGGTTGGCTTTCGGTGGAATTGGGTACACAGATAGTTTATGACTTAGTTTAACACAGGATACTAATTACTATTATAGACGTTGAAGCGGCTGAAATTGGATTACCCTAGTGTAAGATAAACATTGCCACGCGGACCTTGACAACATGCGTCAATGCAGTCGCCCTTTGAGCCAGTCATCAGGACAGGTGTCATTTAAATAGTCCTGGGTGTCGCGAGGCCGAACCAATCGCAATGGCTTGGTAGGAAGTGCGAGCAATCACAACACAATCACCCTATCCTTGCGTGACACCGAAATCGTCCTCGCTCATAAGTATAAATTAATCCATTTAGAACGGTCGCCCGGCACCGACCGCACCGATTAGCGGAAACGTCTACTTAACTAATTTAACCCCGGGTGGTTTTAACAGAATGGATAGCAGTGATTACGGCTGACGGCTCGATCTCGTGTGACGAGGACGACAGCGGCCATGCGTACTACGCAGTTGGAAATTAATTTAAAGGTGGTAGAACATTATAGTTCGACCAGGGAGGTACCACCGCTACGCCTATTTCTAGCGTGAAGCATTCCTTGCGTTTCGATGGAAGGGTGTGGTTGCCGGAACCCTCATATATGAGGCGACCATCTTAGTCCTCGGGAGTAGCAACGCATCTGTAATTGACTTTAGACAGAACCAATGTTCTATATGAAGATGCTTACAGTCCATGGGCGGCAGTGACCACTTACCATCAGGTGGAATGCATGCTCGTTTCTACTTCTTATATATTATAAAAAAATATCATGTTGAGGACTTGAAGATTCGTATAACCTTTCTGTACTGAAAGTGCAGTGTAAAAGGTTTTTCATAAATGCTTTAATATTCTTTAGTCCAAGTTCGTACATTTTAAGTATAAATATGTTTAGCACATGATTCAAACCAGAAAGTACAAAATATGTCTTACCAATTTAAGGCAGTAATGATAGAAATTATGCCAAATACGAACCATAAAGAATCCCATAACGTTTTCAATAGCATTCATGTCTACGCACGAATCAGCACATTCGTTTATTTTGTTAAAAAAAATTAGTTAACGTAAAAAGAAACGAAAAAAATTAGCCAAAAATTGTCACGCAACGTGAAAGTAACACATAACACTCAAAAAATATATCATTCGAAACACAATTTAAACCTAATTGAATATAATTGTGTTTTAATAAGAAAATCGATTTTCCAAGTCAATGAATAGTAAAAAATATCTCGAATGTTGATAAAAACTGTTAGATAAGTTCTCATTGTCACGCGCAGAAATACGCAGTTGAAATGTGTAATAGCTTCTCTGTTACGTAATAGACAGTACCGTAAACGTTTTCAGGTAACATGATACGGTTTCATAATTATGTTATTTACGTAAACAAATTAATATGTTGTATGGTGCGTCCACCAATTCGCACTTGGCTAGCGCGGTGGACTATGGCCTTAACTCTCTCATTCTGAGAGAAGACCCGTGCCCAGCAGTGGGACAATAATGGGCTGACGAAAGATGGGGTGCAATTCATTATTGTCCCACTGCTGGGCACGGGTCTTCTCTCAGAATGAGAGATTTAGGCCATAGTCCACCGCGCTGGCCAAGTGCGAATTGGTGGACGTTATATATGTTGTATATGTTTTATAATCGAAATAGCAAACGAGTATGCAGACCACCTGATAGTAAGTGGTCACTGCCGCCCGTGGAGATCTGTAAGCAATTTCATATAGAACAGGAGTTCTATCTGATATCATTTTCAGGTGGTAGAATCCAGCATGGTTGATTTTGCAGGTACTATCACTATACTCAAGAGTGTTTATCAATATTTGTCCTCAAGGGTGTTTGCACCTAGAGCCGACCTTAAGTAGGTATCTAATCTTATTTAGGATTAATTTCAGATGTTTATAGTTCTTCCATTCATCAGCCCTTTGAGGTCCACTGCTAGACATAGGCCTCCCTTAAATGACGCCACTCCAACCGGTCCTGTGCCTTCTCAATCCAATGGTTTCCCGCTGTCCCCTTCAGGACATCCATCCACCTGGTGAAGGGGGGGGGGGCGGTACTTTTTTGCCTAAACGTGGTCGCCAATCGAGGTCCTTCCTTCCCCATCGGTTATCGGTTCATAGTCAGTAGCTACCAAAACCAACAATTTGCACATGGCCAGCGCGGTGGACTATGGCTTGAACTCTCTCATTTTGAGAGAAGACCCGTGCCCAGCAGTGAGACAATAATGGGTTGACGAGAGCTACTAAAGGAAACAAATTAGTCTACATACGATAAATTTCTTCACTATTGATGCAAACCATTCCATTCTTATATAAATGTATTAAAAGAGAAATGGCTCTTTCGCTATCTAATATAACAAATAAAATAAATAATTTAACCGGTGGTAATTTAAAAGAGTCGGAGTTATTCCATCATACAATTTGAGCAATTAAGTTAGATGAAAGTGTAACTTGAGGAATTTAAAACTTGGGACTTAGTAATCAAGAAGCGGAAAGGAAAATTTTGCAACCTAGATTAAACGATTATGCTTATTACACCCGCGGTCACAGACAGCTAAATGACGGAAACTGCGATTAAGCGGATTTATATCAGAAACTCGAGTAGGTTATGCAATACGACGTTTTTATAATATACTAGCTGCGCGACTTGCTACGCCATCACAAAAAAAAAATACACGAAAAACCTTCGCGAGCTCATAAATAACAACTTTGCTAAATATCTTCACACGATCAAATGAATAGTTTACGATTCTATAGAGGACATACAGACACAACATCATTTTTATATATAAAGAAGAAGAAGATAACATATAATATATAAAAGTAACAAAGGACATGAAATAATTCAGTATGTGGTCACTGACGACGCCCATGGACATGTGACGTATTTAAATAGAGAAATATATAGAAAGTTAATCAAAGAGGTGTTGCTACTTCGGAGGTACTATGAAAATGTAGTAAATTGTAAGTACCACATATAAAATCGTTTCATTGAAACGCGAGCACTTTTTAAGTCACAGATATCCTACGTATTTCTATATGTAGCGGTGGTGCCTCCCCGCTCGAAGCATTCTCGCTCTACCATGTTAGATTTTTGACTGGACTCCGATTATCGTAAGGATAAAATTAATTGTTTTTTTTTATTGTCTATATCTTAAATAAATAAAGTACAAGGTATTAATAGTACCTGTATTGATATTAATTTGATGTAGCCAAGGTTATTTAGTGGGTGTCTTAATACTATAGAATCCATTAGATGAAAGGTATTTTAACTTGTGCAAAGTTATTCTATAGCAAATTAAACGAAATCTTAGAAATTGTTAATCTGAACAAATATACATAACACATTAAAATTAATATCGATTGAATCTCTACAAATATCAGAAAAGATAAATAATCATATAAAACTTTATTGAATAACAATTGAATCGATTCTTGAAGTTAGGCAAGAATTACCATATAAGTCATGCAGGACAAATGCGAAACGTTCCACGAAACAAGAAAACCACTTGAGGTTATTGTTCAAGTTCGCAACCCGAATAGTTAATACGATTTCGCGTACGCGAACCGCAATTTCAGCGGTCTATTATTCAGGAGCGGCTTATACGATAGTCAGATGTTTGTAATCCGGCAAGCCCGCGACATTTTAATAACATTGATCAAATAGAACAAAGTATGTGGACCGAGCACTCGACAGAGATGAAAGTTAAAAGGGTCGCGAGGGGGGTTAGTGTGGGAGGAGCGGGTTGAATGTCTTATTCCCTCCACAATTCAGAGGTATTTCGTGTTTTTCATACGCAAATATATCCTCGTTACCGTGGCACACGTGAGCCCGCGATTGCGTGTGCGCCTAGGATGAAACCCCAATGCGAAGGTACGATTGCCTCGGGAGGGAAACTACGGAGTAATCAAGCGAGACCGAGCTTAGTTATGATACCTAGTTCGCAAGATGAAAGTGAAGAGCCGTGACAATTGAACATAGGAGTTATTTTATTTACCCTTTGTATATTTATACAGGATTACCATAATGTCTGGTAGCTTTCACTGTGATATTTCTAGGCATGGGGATTATCTGAAATTGTAGTCGCAGTCATTTATGATCAAAACTAAAAAAATATATTAGTTTCTCATACTTTGTCAGTTTAGTATGGATGGATAAATACTACACTTTGTATCAATTTGTATTGCTTATTGTGAATTGCGTAAATTAGTTCCGCCATTCATTAATTATTTATCATAATAGCATATCTAGAGCCCATGTAACATTAATTAAAAATATTTTGTGAAATGTATGAAATTTACCTATTTGTTTCGTTTACATAAGAATAGACCGTAACATTACATACATATTAACATAACATAAGCGTTTTGTTGTTATCATCAACAAACCGCTTATGACGATCATTTAAGAAGTAAAATAGTAAAAATTTTGAATTTGCTTCATAAAACAAAGGCCAAGACAGGCATACACACAATAGTACAGAGCACAGGAATGATCATAATTAGTGATCCACGTCATCAGTTAATTGTGTCCTTATCGATATATCACATTTTTTAATTGCAAATTTTATTTCTTATAGAAGAAACAACCTGCCGCAACATTTTCAGCCACCCAGGTTTGACTGGCAGAGAATGCCATAAGGCATTAAGTTTGCCCTATTGTAACTTTTGTATTATAAAGGCAATAAATAAATAAATAAAGTAAATAAAAAGGAAGCAAAAAGGTCTGTCTACTTTATGTTAATCATTGACTTACATCAGATTTAATTGAAATTTAGTACCTAAGTTTAGCCACAAGTGTTCATAGTCATGAGGACTAAATTGGAACATCTGTTATAGATGTGTCTTTCTTACTGCTTCCTTAACATTGTTATTATAAGCCAGGAATAGGTGTGGGGAGATGGAAACACGAAATGTTGTACCAACACTGTTACAATAGGTAATCTACTTAACAAAAGCCAGACACTCAAAGGTCAAATTATCTACTGAAATTCATTATAATTAATAAATATTTCAGGTCATTTTTGTCCCTATAGTTCCGAGACCAGAATAGGGCTACGACAGGCGAGTAGGTACGACAGGCAGAGGATATCGTATATCCTCTGCCTGTCGTGAGAGTCAACTAAAAGGGGCTTCCGGGGTTGTGGCCGGTAAGAGTAGGAGCTCGGACCGTCCAGCCAAGTGACCCCGGGAAGGACGATGGCATGTGTGTTCGTATGCCGTTGTAAACACCGAGAGGCACGGTGAGCATCATTTGGTCACTGGGGAAGAGCCCGAAAGGGACATTGCGCTCGGAGGACTCCGGTAGTGTTCCGTTGGAGATCCCGGAGTCCTCCATGTAACGCTGAGGACGGCCACCGGGGGGGTTTTAGTGAGGTGAAAATCCCGCATAACCCGGCGTTGCCCCGACAGCAGCCGGTTACTTTTGAAGGTTTCCCCCTCGATAACGAAAAAAAAGTACCTAGGTATTTCATTTTATATAAAAATTAAAATCCATTTTTTATTTATGACTATATATTTTTTACTGAATGAATGTGGCAACATTACTACACATCTATGAGAAGAGAGAGATTGGTTCTATACGGGGCTTATACAATCTAGTTATAGATATAAAGCTATAGTTATGCATAAGAAGCTGGGCAAATGAATTGGATTAACGCTGTAAGGTTTACCTAAGCATGTAATAATGTTAATAAATAAATAAATAAAGTACACACATCTATCATTAGCTTAAGACAGTTTTAGATGCAGGCGATATGAATAAAACCATATGCAATAAAGATGGAGTTGGTTATAGGTGTCTATGGGTGGCTGTGACCACTTACTATCTGGTGGACAATTTCATAAAAAATATTGGTATTAGTTATAAAAAAATAGGTTTAAAGATTTGCATCATATTATTTGTCACATTTAACATAAACAGTTCAAATGTGATATTTTGAAAATAAAATGATCCAGTTGCATTTATATTCTTTAGATTACCCATGCTTTCTACACTCATAGCCCCACAGTATGATTTTATCCTGTGTCGTGGGTACCATGGATACACACAAGACGAATACACAAACACCCAGACCCAGAACAGGAATCTAAACTCAACATTCAGATACCTGTCTGGTCGGGAATCGAACCCGGGAGCCATTGCGCGTCAGACCGGTATTGTAACCGCTTCGCCACGCGGGTCGTCTATTCTTATTCGTATTCTTTATCTCTGAATAAACTTACAATATCTAAAGTGAGTTAAGACTGACTTAGTGAGATAAGATATCAAACTATCTTAAGACACATGTATGTGCGTGATTTTAAATGTATGTAAGGTAATTACTTTAATTAGCTGATTAGCATGCAATAACACACAATTCATAATTCATCAAATTTAGGTTAAAGATATTGTTTTATTCAAAAACCCCATATTTGAAAACTTGGCACACTAACTACTCTGTGGTAATTTATTTTTATATTTGCAATTTAATACTGGACCGGTTGGAGTGGCGTCATTTAGGGGAGGCCTATGTCCAGCAGTGGCTGTGGCAGCACCTCAAAGGGCTGAACCACACATTTGAAAACTCGGCACTCTAACTTCTCTGTGGTAATTTATTTTTATAATTGTAATTTAAAACTGGACCGCTTGGAGTGGGGTCATTTAGGGGAGGCCTATGTCCAGCAATCGACCTCAAAGGGCTGATGGATGGATGGAATTAAATACATTAAAAAGATAAAAACGAAAAGCATTGTTTCATTTTTATCTTCATCTACTGTAAAATTTCCTTTTTTTGTTGTGTTATTATAAAATTCAAGCATTACCTACTATTTTTTTGTCATATAGAGCATAGAGCATTGTCAACATTTAAATAAATGAAGAATGTGTAAAACATTTAAATATTTGTCATTATGGTCTATAGCGTAAGCCCCCTTTACTATAATAGAAGACTCACGCCCAGCAGTGAGAAAATAAAATAGGCTAACCTTACTGTTCTTTTTAGTAACAATCGAGCGTAACAGTCTATCAAATAGTAAGTGGGCACAGCTGCCTAAAGACATTGATGATTAGACATCGGATTATATTCACTATAAGAGGGCGAATTATGCCCAAAAATGGTAAATATACCTAAAATATACATTAGCAAAACTTTATTTTTGGTTGTGAAAATGAAATTGGTATAGATTTGATGACCTTTTTTTTGGGGTTATGAACCTGCAATCAGTATACTTGTCAAACTAGAACTATGATAGTAATTACCCAACTAAGAAGAAGCTGCGAACTATTTTACCAAAATATGCAATAACGCGATGAAACTGTCATTACATGCATTTGCATGAGCAAATATGAAAATGCATATAATCTGATGTCTATTGATGATTACTCAAGGCAGTTATCTCAAGAAGTATGTCTCCTAATCATATCCCACAACTCTGACTGCAGTAGCTATAAACAATGCTGTTTACAAATTGATCCATCGAAAGTTCCACCACTTTCAAATTTAATATACACTCATTAAATAAATAAATCATACTAATATTATCATACTATATTATAAAGGTGAAAGTTTATGAGTGTGTATGTTTGTTAGTTCTTCACGTCTAAACGGCTGGAGCAATTTTCATAAAATTTGGTAGGGAGTTAGCTGACACTCTGGAATAACATATAGGCTACTTTTACTGTGGAATAATATTTTATTCTAATGACAATCAATACATTGATTTTTTAACGCAGGCGAAGCTGCTGGGTTCAGCTAGTTATCAATACTTTCTACAATCATAGCCTCATATCACGATTCTTTTATGTCTCAGTTGTCACAGAAAGACAAAGACAAATACACCAATAATAATCAAACCCCAAACAGTAAATTAAAATTCCCAATTCAGATATCTATTGACCAGGGATCAAACCCGCAATATGGTGTGCAACAGACAGAGATAGTAACTGTGCTGCAATGAGTGTTGTGATACTCTATTTCTTCCTATAGATAAGATGTCATAAGCTTGACAGGTCTGAGAAAGTGTACTTGTAGGCCCTACAAATAATGATTTTTATTCCATACACGGGAATATGGGTATGGAGACTTTCCGTTTTTGTTTATAATGGCCTGTTGAACTTACAAATATTAAGCTTGTTGCAAATTTATGTAATTTCATCATAATTTTTAAGTCTAATCTGACCGGAGTAATTAAGTTAACATAGTATAGATAGAGCGCACATACCTATAGAAATGAATATCCAAGGAGGGAACTTGGAACAGGAATGTGTCTCTAAATGTCTGGTTGGTATTTGACACCTCAACCCTGTACAAGTACTTTCAAGTGTTAAAGTGTATAATGATGACCACTGCGATATACAGTTTGGCTTAAATATTAGAAGACCATCTTGAAGTAATCGCTTTAAAAGTTTT
The DNA here is from genome assembly GCA_949699795.1 of Spicauda simplicius. Classification (NCBI taxonomy): domain Eukaryota; kingdom Metazoa; phylum Arthropoda; class Insecta; order Lepidoptera; family Hesperiidae; genus Spicauda; species Spicauda simplicius. The sequence continues at coordinate 11,449,835 of OX453072.1, read as the reverse complement.
TATTAGGTTTGATGTATTTTGTTTTTATATATTCTATGGATATAAGTGTGATAGAGTGTATAGAGCAATATAAAGTTTATAAACATCAATAAGCAAGCTCAGAATATTTGTTTGGAGCTTTATATTATAATTTTAACTGTTCGCACTCTAAGAGTGATATACATGTAAGTTTTTCCATAATGATATCAGAAGTATATCCTTTAAAAGGTTTGGTATAAGGCAGGAAATTGCTAAGGCACAATAGTACATTATACCCATACATATGATACATATCAATATTGTATATGAAATAAATTCTCTTACCTCATTCTTATCAAATTGTTGTAGTTGTCTGTCATTTCGTTGTTTCTCATATAAGGCTCGAGCCAAAGCACTCCTAGGCCGATACAATCCATTCAGTCCTGAATTGCCTGCCATTTTATCATCCTTATTATCCTCACGAGATACTTCCCAATTTATATTTAAGTCTTCATTAATTGGACAGATTTCTTTGCATCCCTTTAGATAATAACAGTAAGAATCAATCTTAGGACACACAGATTCCAACAGTAATACTTCAATGATTAAACACGTTAATAAAACTAAACGAATAAAAGTAGGCATTTACGAAAGGAACTCATCACAATCTAAGTAAAATACCTTGTAACTATAACCTCAATTGAGTGTTTTGGTATATTCTGTATGAAATATCACGTATATGCTATATAATTTAACGCATTATGTTATCTAATTCATGAGTATCGTAATATAAAAAGTGTAAATAATACAACAAGTGTTTTTTGAGACTACGTTTTGTTATTGAGTTCAAGTGTCAAATTGTCAATGTCAAGTTGAAGTTCTTGCTTCATTCATAGAGGGCGCGATTTTGAAGTCTTTTACAAAGTTAGCTATGTTTTTAAATGAAGATCTATTAACATTTTAGATAAGCTTTAAATACGTAAACTAAAATGTTTTTATGTGTGACAAAATTAGTAGCTTTAAAATAAATTTTATTATTATGAGTATGTGTTCACTAACAATATTTAACTGCTCATTCAGTAATGACCGTTATTTTAATTTTATAATAAGCAATTTTGAATAACTCGATTATTGGTAATAAAACCTTGTGAGCCATTTTTGTGCGATTCTAAATATTTATGAATGAAACGTTAAAACTTAAACCTCCGAATATGTTCTACAGCATATATTTATCAAAATTGTTACAATTATAGGTCTGATACGAGGAAAATAACGTTTTTTTTATTGGAAAAAGGTAGCTGGATATTTACGATTGTTACTGTTTTCGTGCTTTGATGTTAATAAAGCTGTGATGTTTGAACTTTATATGAGTAAGATTTATTTTTAAGATGAGGTCATTCAAGTATTAGTAGAAACATTGGTGAGAAGAAATGTTATAATATATTGAAAAAAAAAATACGATATCTCCTGTTTATTTCTTAATAAATTATTGGTATCATTTGGAATATGTTCTTCTACTTAGCGTTAATATTACAAGTAATTATAAAGTGATCTTAGACTTCATAAAGCTTAGATAATAGGTACTAATTATACTAACCATTCGTTGTTTAGACTCAGCCGATGCTCTTGCTACAATTTCACGTAGAACGGTATTCATCATTTTGCTTTCACTAACTTCACCGCAACCTCAATAAGTAGGTAGTTGTTTTACGATAAACGGTTTATGTTATAGTCGGTAATATTTCGAGCTATTTGAGAGCGCACTAACAAGAATGTTGTATTTAACTCCAACAGACTTCCCGGTGTATTGTTCAGTGAGAGGTGAACAATTTCGTGGATTTGTTTGTAAATCGCCCAGTATTTGAGATCCGAATCCCGGTTCGGCCTTGGCCGTGACCGACCGTTCACTGTCTCACCGCAGCGCAACTTTATTTGTAGTAGCGGTGATTGACTTCGACCAAAAAAGGCTCGTTTTAGGTAAAAAATAGTGGAGAGAAAAATCTAGTAATTGACAAAGTTGTTACCAAGTTGTTGTCTGTTACCAAGGTTGTATACAACACGTGCATAAGTAAGTGGTTAAACCTATAATTAATTCGCACTTGACAAGGACTAGCGCTTCATAACATGGATCCATTGTTAATCAGCTGTTATACTTGACATTGTAGTTACCTACATGTCATTTAAATTTGTTAATTTCACAATAGGTACATAATTGATGTTATAGGTAATTATTACTTAATAAACATATACACTTACTACTTCAATAGAATGGATTAGGAAAATCTATTGATTTATGTTAGAATTGCCTGCATAATAATCATTATACCTACTACGGCGTGAACTCATGCCTAGGTTGTACGTGTCTAACTTCACATCGCCGAGCCTCCATTGACTCACATTCACATAACTTCAACATTGTTTTGACTTTACACTTTAACCTCTAGAACATATTTTCGCTTAATTTATGTAAAATATAGTTAATCTAAGTAAAAATACTAAAAAATAGACTTACATCTTCATCAATCGGCGGTATCTTCAGCTTTTGCAAGTGAGCTATTGGAGAATTCGACATTTTAGAAGGAAGACGTTTTAATAAACTAAAAAGGAAAATGTTGATCGTGAATCGCGGAACTGGTATGAAGTTAGTCGCAAATAAGATTGTGTTGCACGTGGCTCGCGGTTTTTATAAAACATTGGAGATAATGTTTGTTGATGATAAGACATTTTTGATAACTCGATAAAATGTTCGATTTAGGTCAATCATTACTGAGTATTATTTATGCAAATGTGATATTATAATTGTAGTATTATAATTAGTGCTTACATTGCGTAACGTAATTATTTCATCTAAAAGTAATTAAGCAAAAGGATAAGTGCAATAGTTCGTTTCTATACGCTCAATATGGTTTCTCGATCACGCGCGGATCGCCCGAAGCGATGAGCTTGCGCCTGCGCCGGCGCACGCGGGACATTTAAAATAATTACAAGCCATCGGAGAAACGTAACAGCCAGTGTTTTGAGACCATTACTTATTTTTTAATTCCAAAAAATGGTTTTAAAAGCACACTTAGAGCCTATTGGTGCAATGCCGGCAATAAATGAGCGTGTTACAAATTTTCGAGTAATTTTTGTTGTAAGAATTTATGTTGCGTTAAATGTGACTTCTTTATTTCCACTAAAACTCTTAAATATAACATATTAAAGTAGGATTAGGTTATGAGGCAACATAAATAGTATTTTAAAGATATCGTATATTAAAGATAGGTAAGATATATAAAACTAGATAGTTTACTGGTACCTATTACTTTAATAGTAATTACACAATATGTGCAGTGCTAACCATATCGTTATTTTACCTATATCATTAACATTTGAAGCTGCTACAAAGTATGATTCCAATTAAAAGCGGGTATCCCTATATCCAACGATAAGTGAGCTATAACAATACGAGCGAGGTGTTTTAAAACAAAACCGCGCGGTCAGTTTAATTTAAATCCGTGCCGTAGTTTTTGCACCCCCAACCGCATTCTCACAGCGGCGAGACTTGATGCACTTCACTTCTGATTGGATCATTACCGAGTTCATCATACCCCGTGCGATCCTCCGGCTAAGACAAAGACGGAGATACCTACCTCCGCCGTCAAGAAAGAGCCAGACAACACGACCACATCGCTCAGGAATTATTTCATATCATGATTATTGGAACTTTATTGCACTCCGTAACTAACAATTGACATTAGGAAATGCAATTTCATATTGATTTCGTAATCTCGAGCGTCGTTTATTTTTATCAATGCAGCAAATCTTTCTATGATTTGCGGCTAACCATCGCTCCTCACGTTGGTTGTTTTCTTGCGGCTGCGTGTTCCAAGGAAATGTCATTAAAAGCTCGATAGGGGATTAGGTCGGTTTAAATTTTCACGTAGCGCGGCAGGAAATCGGTTTAGTCGTCACAAAGGGTGGGAAGAAACCGAGAAATTATCTTTTCGTCGGCGCACAAACCGCTAAACGGGCAATTACACGTTACAGGTGGGGGTATGGAGTTATCAAAAAATAATTTTAACACCGGCCGGAAGGTGTCGTCCCGATCACGTACTTTGGCCGCAATATTCCGTATCGTCTCTGATTTCGGCACGGAATACAGTCATCACGTTTCTAATAAAAATCCCTCGGACATCTGTCGTATTGCATAACCACATTTATTGCTGTTAATGGCCGCTTTCCTTAGCGTTAATTTGTTTTGGGTCGACAACTATAACCATAATTTAGCTCGTTATCGACTGAACATATTTTCGTACGTATCGAGCACAGTGACCGTGCGAGCACTTAATAGTGTCATTATGTGTGGGTAATTATCACGTCTGTCGACCCATACTATATTGTTTTGATTTAAAACTAAAGGTGGCGTGCTATTAATTTTGAAAGAGGATTTTTTGGTAATTCAAAATTCAAGATCTTAAAATACGTAATAATTCCATTCATCTAATAATCGGCTCTATGTATTTCAATAGTCGATCTCTATCCAAACCCCTCTGCCTTCCCTAATACTTTGTGCGAATAGTCACCGCGCGTTTCATTTGTGTTTTTGATCGCAGGTGGTGTTCATGTTACTAGATTTTGTCCCTTAGTCGCCTCCTATGACATCCACGGGATCAGCGAGAGTGCCAAACCGTTAATTCATAATTATGGATAAAATCTAAATCCTGAGTATTATGAATTAGGTCCATCCATCAGCCTTTGAAAGTCCACTGCTGGACATAGGCCTCCCCTAATCTGCGCCACTTCGACCGGTCCTGAGCCATCTGAATCCAGCGGTTACCCGCCGTCTTATGAATGAATAAATAAATATTATGAATTAGGTACACATGTATTATTATATTTTTCGTAAATTATATTTGAAAATGTATTGTTTATAAATTGTAATGTAAATTTATTTCTCGTTCACACTTATATAACTAGTAAGAGGAGATCGATTATTTATTTTTCAATCTACATAATAGTAATATTATTTTATGAAACTTCAATTTCTAAGGTATAGAAAAAAAAATATCCTAATGTTGAATATAAAATAACATAAATGTGATTTGATCATTTTTCACCTTTGGATTGTATTCATGGTCTGCTGTTGATCTGAAATTACAATTGACGAGCTCTCTTAAAGGAACTATCAGTAAACGTGGAAGTGAAGGGGTTAACGCCTAAGAATATTCATGCAACTCTTAAGATTTCTATCCAAAATTAATCCTCTGTAGTGCACCAGAAATAAGTATTAGACCAGTATTATGGACTTCAATAATAATTATAGCCTAATGGTTGGAACTCGTCCCCACAGGCACCACTGGTTTTTCTAAAAAATATGTGCGTATTAGAAAATAATTACTTTACTGACTGACTGAGATTTTTTTAAAACAAATAACAGAGGTGTATGAAATCTACTGATTTGCACATGGACGGCATGTTGGACTATAGCCTAAAATGCTCACAGACCCGTGTCCAGCCGTGGGACATTAATGGGTTAGCGACGACTACGACAACGTAGGTAAGCCCGGACGTTTTATTTGCACAACGCAAATGACGAATGATTTTAAACGAATATTATCGCAGAATCAATACATTTTTAAATGTAACGGGTACTCACGATATGCGGTTTTTGAATTTTTTGCCGATATTACGACGCAGTTGCATGGATCGTGGTTACGGCAAAACTGCCCGAATTCGAAATTCAAAATCGCGTACATATTAAAATGCAAATGACGTAAATGTATCTTACAAGGAAGGAAAACTGATGGTGCGGTTTGCCTACAGATTAACAGATCAGTTCATTTCATACGTTCATAGGTGGACTGAACATTACTATCGGGATGGAAATGAATTAAATATAATTGGAATAATCGAGGCTCGGCAATACAAAACAAAAGGGAAGAAGTATGGCTGTGGCTGCAGTGCGGGAACGAAGGATTTCAATTTGGAACGTGATGAGGCGAGTTTTCATTTACGTACGCCGGTATGTTCGTACACGGGTTGGTTCTGTTTAGTCAACTTACATTTAAGACCAAAAAATGAAAGAAACAATAAATCAGTCCTTTAAAAGGTATCTGCTAAAGCTAAAAAGTAAAGGTTCTAACCGTGTTATTATATATCAAACCAATTCAGTCTACCCTCTAGGTTAGACTGAATTGAAATACTTTTGACGTAGTAGGCATGTGGTAAAACCAGCGTAGTTCGAAGTACCATATCCACACCTATTTCTACCGTGAAGCATTTCTTGCGTTTCGATGGAAGGATGTGGTTGCCGGCACACTTTTATATGAGGCGACCATCATAGTTCTCAGGAGTGGCAACGCATCTGTAGATAGAATCCATGTTTTATATGTCCTTAGTCGGTAGTGACCACTTACCATCAGGTGGACTACATGTTCGTTTGCTACTTCAATTAGATAAAAAATAAAGAATTCCGTATAACTAATTCTATAAATTAGGAAGTCACATAATATTTGGTTAAAATAGGTGCACTGCATATTCAATTGTTAAATCAAATGCATAAACGTAGCAAAGAAGTGACATGTTCGTGTGGGAAGAACCCGATATTGCCGGTAATGACAGACGGCGATGCTGTGCTCACTGATTCTAGTTGTCTAAGTTAATGTCGTGTTCAGCGAAAGGTTTCATTCGATTAGATGGACAATTTCCAATTACTTAAGAATGCTAGAGTCACTAGCGGATCCAGGATGTTAGTTGGATTGGGAGAGCCTTGTCCAGCCAGAGGTAGGCTTTGACTTTTATATTTTAGAGTTTAAATAAAGAAAGCGCGGTATGGTACCTATGTTCTGCTGACTCAATTGTACACGGTTATTTAGGGTTTTTAAACATCAATCATCTTAAGTTCAAAAAGATCTTTACTTTTTCATGTTTCTTTAGCGTGAGTTGATGGTGATGCGGTGTAATAGTCAATTCAACTGGCTTAATTTTAATGAAAGAATACATTTATTGAAGCGCTGACAGAATGGCTTGTACGGACTGCAACTGATCTACAAAGCAAAGCAACGTCTGGTGCGGTTGGGAGTTAGGTGGGTGATCGGTGAAGTTAAGAAAGTTAAGTCTTTAATCGTTGTATATTATATGGGGAGCTGGAAGTAATTCGGTATACTAACAAAGTGGTTAAAAGCATATAGCATAGCTCGACCAGTAAAACAGTCCTTGCGTTTTTTGGAAAGGGACGATTGTTGGCACAGTTTTATAAAGGGCAACAATCTTAGTCGGTAGAAGAAACGCATCTGTGATTTAATTCAAATAGAAACCTAGCGCTGTATAACTTACTGATTTAAGGGCGTTCAAGGGCGGCAGTGACAAATTACCGTCAGATATGCAGATAATAAGTGAGGGCTCAATTTTTATTTCAATCTTATTAAAATAAAAAAAATATTATCCCTCCTTTACTAATTAGCTCTAGAGCAATGTAATAGAGTATGCTCCCGGTCCCTCAAAGTTGTAGAGATACGTGCTTATTTTTTTTTTTTTTGTTTTCGAGGGGGAAACCTTCCAAAGGTACCCGACGCCGTGGGAGCGACGCAGGGTTATGTGGGATTTTTACCGCACTAAAACCCCCCCGGTGGCCGTCCTCGGCGCTGAAAAGGGAGGACTCCGGGATCTCGAAACGACTTCAACCGGAATCCTCGGAGCGCGCTGCCCCATCGGGCTCCTCCCAGATGGGCGGCTGGGCCCACCGCTCCGTCTAGTCTTTACGACGGTATGCGACCACACATACCGCCGTCCTTCCCGGGATTGCCTGACCGAACGGTTCGAGCTCCCACTCTAGCCGTCTGCAACCCCGGAAGCCCCTTTTAGTCGCCTCTTACGACAGGCAGGGGATACCGTAGCCCTATTCTGACCCCGAGGCTACAGGGACGAGACACACGTACTTATTACTAAAATGTTGTTACTAAAATGATTCTTTGTACTTCCACATAAAGTAAGTAAGGTATCTGTGTAACAGTTGTCTGCTGCAATTTATTAAATAAATGTATCGATTGCTTACAGGGACAACTTGGTCAAATACTGTCACGTATATTGACTGATTATGGTCAGGATTGGAATTGGGAACTGGAATTGGTAAGTTCCTTGCCATACCCCATAGTCACAGAAGTATAAGAACAACTTTTTTATTATTTATATATATTTATTATTTTTACTATTGACATCAACAATAGATGTTAATCCTGAGGACTAAGATAGTCGCCGTTTAAAAAAAGAAACTAATTCCAAGCTAGTTAAAAGCGTGCCGGTAACCAACTTCTTAAGATTAAAGCACACTAGTATGAAATCTACCAAATGGAAAGTTGTCAATGCCGTGTAAATGTGGTGCCATTTAGAACAAGAATTCTATTTGAAGATGCGTTGCAACTTCCGATTGTTAAGACGGTTGCCTCCACCGAAAAGATAACTGTTTCACGCTGGATATAGAGATGTCGGAGGCACTTCCCTAGTTAAATCTAGTCCATATTCCAATATTAAAGTTACGAGCGAAGACGTGATGTAAGTTAGCTAATATAAGAACATTTAAGTTATGCAAATAATCAATTTGTAATCTGCCCGACGGACAGAAATAGTCTAAGTCCTCGTTAATCTTGTAAAGTGAATCATTTTAAGTTGTAAATTCCTCATGTTGCGCATTTTAAACAGCTTGTGAGTGGGTACAAATTACAAGAAATAATGAGTTAAAGTCATATCTCATTACTGAAGTTGAAGCTCAGCGACTGTGGACAGGTTAAGAAGTTCTGGATGCAAACTAGTGTTGATATAAAGATCTTATCTTACTTCACAAGAGTAGATAAATTTAAATTTTATTACCGTTGATTAAGGTTGTTTTTTAATATGGAATATGCGTGTGTTAGGATGTTTTACGTTTAAAAAGTAAAGCTCGGAGGCGTTCGTTAGGCAGTTCCATAATTAAAAAATGAAATTGACGCTTCGTGGCGTTCGCGGCGATGTGCTGAAAAGTTATACTGCGTGCAAGAACCTGAGTGATGGCGGCGTGAGGCTTTATACAATAGGAGTCTCATGTTTTGTTTGATACTTATAATCTAAATTTGTATGCTTTTTAGGGAGGTGGTTATAGTGCATAAGTGTTATATTTAGCTCTAGTATAGCTAATTGATGCCTGTTTTACATACGCAATGTTTGTGGCTGACAATTTGCCTGAAAAGTAATTTGGCAATTGTTATAATTTGACAGATACGTACGTGTAGGTTTTCTCTTTTATTTCACTTTATAGGAAGCAGTTATTATTTTTTGATATACACAAACAATTTAAATAAAACAATAGGGACACTTGCCTAGGATTCGGCCTTAATCTCCACTAATGTGTGGCCGAGTTTTTAATTACTATTTTATAACACACATGATGCTACAAAAATCAGACTATACGATGGTATACATAAGACAAAACTAGTACATAACCATAATTTACCCTGATTTTAGCTGTTTTTAGTACCGGCTCTTCTTATATGAGGCGACCATCTCAGTCTTCAGATAGGACCCGTGTTCTATATGAAGTTGCTGACAGATGTCCGTCAGCCCAGTGACCATTCAAACATCAGGCGGACTTTATCTTCAATCGGATAAAAAAAGAAAAAACTACCAAATACCTCGTAGTGTACGGATAACAGTACTCGTAGTGTAGAGCAGTGATAGCCTAATGGTTGAAACTTTCCCTCTGAATCGGGAGGTACGAGGTTCAAACCCAGGCACGCACCACTGATTCATGTGCGTATTAGAAATTAATTATCACTGCTTTTCGGTGAAGGAAAACATCGTGAGGAAACCTACACACCCGAGAGTCCTTAAAAAAAAATAGTTCTCGGAGGTGTGTGAAGTCCACCAATTCGCACTTGGCCAGCGCGGTGGACTATGGCCTAAACTCTCTTATTCTGAGAGAAGACCCGTGCCCAGCTGTGGGACAATAATGGGTTGACGACGTACGGATAACAGTATTGTTCACAAACGAGTCATGAGCCGAACATTAAGTGCGCCAATCTCCGCTCATATTTCCCCAACGCACTTAGATTGTACAAATTGCGAGCCATACCTCACGCCTGAGTGTTGACCGCCCGAATAATTAAAGCGCTAATAATTACTCCGTTGGTGCTTAGAATCCAAATCTTGTCGCCCGCAGTGTCTATGATTTGGATTTGTCCACAACAAACAATTAACTTTAAGTTTATAGCTCATTGTTTTTAATATAGTTATTCTACCTCTCTCCCTAGGGAGTAGCAACGCATCTATAACTGACTTTTAATTGAACTCCTGTTCTATTTGAAGTTACAGATGTCCCTGTTCTATATGATTACAATTGTCCATGAAGGCAGTTAGCAGTTACCACTCAACATGCGGCGGACTGCATCTTCAATCGGATAAAAAAGAAAAAACTACCAAATACCTCGTAGTGTACGGATAACAGTATTGTTCACAAACGAGTCATGAGCCGAACATTAAGTGCGCCAATCTCCGCTCATATTTCCCCAACGCATTTAGATTGTACAAATTGCGAGCCATACCTCACGCCTGAGTGTTGACCGCCCGAATAATTAAAGCGCTAATAATTACTCCGTTGGTGCTTAAAATGCAAATCTTGTCGCCCGCAGTGTCTTCAGCTTGTAAACTGTAGGGTTGTCAAAAATTACATATACAAAATATTTAAATAGTAAAAAATAATTTTCCATAATTAAATAATGATCATCTGAAAAAACATAAGTTCATAATTATATTGATATATAAGTCATATTTTTGTAAGACACTATTAAAAAATACATATACAAAATAATTAAATAGTATAAAATATTTTTCCACAATTAAATAATGATCATCTGAAAAAAACATAAGTTCATAATTATACTGACATATAAGTCATATTTTTGTAAGACAAATTACTCCTTTTGCACCTTCCGTAAAAATCAGCATCGTATGTAAATAGGTCAGCATTTGACCACAGAAAGAAAATAGTCTATATTTATATAAATTGCAAGCCAGTTAAACGCCCAAATATTTAAATTTTCGTTAGAAAAATACCTTTAGACGTTAATGTAAGCAGTTTGCTTACTGCTTTGTTTTAAATAAGTGTTGTATATTATATAACTCTAATTAAAACTTATGGAAATATACAAATGAATTTATAAAATATCACATAAACACTGCCTTAAAAAATAACCGACTCATTACGTCCTAGATGAAAAATATTTAGGCGAAAATACATTTTATTTAAACGCATACTAACATATAATTGAGGCTGATTGATACTAACATAAAATAGGCAACAAATTACATAATTCTTTTTTTAAATACCTCGATTTTGAATGATCTACTTTATTGTCAAACCATAAGGTGACAACCCTAAGAGCTTGCGAATTGGGAACAGATAAGGGCATGAGATTTACACCTCCGCGCGTCACGTCTTGAAACTTACCGTTCGTTGACCGGTTACATTATGGATTGTTTTTTTTTTACCGGATTCCACGTTAATAAACTTTATTACTACACTGTTGTTATTTAAAGATTATTCCTGGGTAAGTGATCACTTTTTATATCTAAGTAATTTCACACTGTTGCGATTTTTAAAAAAAAACAGCAAAGAACATGAATTAGTACACAAAACTTAATTTTTGTTTAAAGTATTTTTATTCACATAATAATAGGTATTTTTAAGAAAAATAAAAGCAAACAATATATATTTCGATGCAAACGAAAACATATCATAAAAATAAATAAAAAAAACCGTCACAAAATTACATTTCTTTGATTTTTACTTTTTCTGATAAATCAAACAAACGCTATAGATTTTAATGGTGAGAATTTGTCATCTGTTACTGACTTATTTCGCAAACAATTTCGCTGTGACAGTTAAATTTCGAAGGTGTGATCATTTGACACTAGGCTGGTTGTAAAAGTCTTGATACTTTGTGAAAAAATATTTATTAGAGCAATTACATTCAATTTGGGTAACATTGAACAGCGGTGTAACTTTGAACAAAGTTGTGAAAAAAATATATTAATTTATTACATGGAAACTTCTTGTTGTTTCAATATCGTACCTGCGTAAAATGGTTTGCCAAAATGTTGTAATAGCAATGAAAGTAAAAAAAGGTACCTGTCAATGTCATAATTTTAAAAAATACCGCCTTTTCCGTAGTGAAGTTGTTGCAAGTGTTTAATGCTTCATTTTGAAATAGCAATTATAATATAAAACTTATCGTAAACAGGTGTGTTTTGGTGTTTGTCTTTAAAATGTATATTGTATATTATTATTTTGAAACTGTACTATCCGTATCCCATGTTGAATATTGCGTAAAACTGTTAAACTTTTGACGACGTCGAAATTGGATGTTATATGGGTAACTTTGAACGGTTCAAAGTTACCTGTATCATAAAAAAATATTTTTTTCGGAGGCTCAGGGTCGCTCAGCGTGCTATGGAGAGGGTTATGCTCGGAATTTCGCTACGAGACATGATTCGCAACGATGAAATCCGTAGACGAACGAAGCTTACCGACATAGCTCTCAAAATTAGCAGGCTGAAGTGGCAATGGGCCGCCACATCGCTCGTAGGACCGATAACCGATGGGGAAGAAAGGTCCTCGAGTGGCGACCATGTTTAGGCAAAAGGAGTACCGGTCGCCCCCCTACCAGATGGACCGGTGACCTGAAGAAGACAGCGGGAAACCGTTGGTTTCAGAGGACACAGGACCGGTTGGAGTGGCGCCATTTAGGGGAGGCCTATGTTATGTCCATGTTCCGTCCATCCTTTTTTTTTTTTGTTTTCGAGGGGGAAACCTTCCAAAGGTACCTGATGTTCCGTCCATCCTATGGATGGATGGAATAAATAATCAAAAAAAAACTAGTATCTTATTTTACCACCTAATTGATCGACCTTGATTCATATGGCAAGACCAAGTTGTCTATTGTATTTATATATCAAAATAAATGTATTTTTTATAGATTTGGTTTTAATTAACAAAAATATGTTAATTAATTTTACCTTAAAATATTCGATTAATGACGGATTTTATATCCTCAAAAAATTATATTCAAAGTTACCCAAAACTAAGGATAACTTTGAATTTGAGTTTTAGGGGTCATTGTGGATAGTTTAATTGTTTTCTCCGTAAATTTATTGTGTTAGATTAATAAACCATCTAAAAAGGACACTACTCATTTAATAAAAACAAGGTGCAATAAATATAAAACAGATTATAATATCACAAATATTGTAAAAAATGTTCAAAGTTACCCAAATCGAGTTTAGTCAAAATATTTTTCTATATATGAGGAGTTTCAAGTTAGTGTCTGTCAACCTTCAGAAATTTCGAGCTTTCAACTTTTTCAAGCGTCCGGATGGCTGTGAGCCTGTGACAATGAAATAATTAAGCAATCACCTGAAAAAACTTGTTTATTTAAGCATACTTACAAGACATTTGTGTATATGTTTACGACCACAACGGAGGCCAGGATATGCCTTGCCTCACTCATATTATTATTGCTAATATCGCCCATTTTCTTCTATTGTTAATACCTTGAGTTTGACAATATTTTGCTTTGCTAGAAACTAAGTTAAAACGACACACGATTGGAACAAATTCAAATTAAATTACATTATAAAGTACGAGGTATCAAAACCTGTTTCCGCTTACAAGAAAAATATTACAAGAAAACCTTTAAAAAACTGACAGAATTGAATTTTTTCATTTCGCCATCAGACTGCAATTTAATGAAACACGAAGGTTAGGAAGTGAATTTAGAACGTGAACTTTGTAATACGTTTTATAAGTTTAACAAATACGTCTCTAACTTTTCTATTACAGCCATGATACCATAGTCACATTGATATTCAATTCAAAGTCATTTAAGGGAAAACATACCTTATAAGGGTACTTTAGTTATCCCTGTAGTTCCGGGACCAGAATAGGGCTACGGTATCCTCTGCCTGTCGTAAGAGCGGACTAAAGGCTTCCGTGGTTGCGGGCGGCTAGAGTGGGAGGTCGAACCGTCCAGACAAGCGACCCTGGGTAGAACGATGGCACGTGTTGTCGCATGCTGTCGTAAACATCAGGAGATACGGTGACCTCAAATGCTCACTTGGGAAGGGCCCGAAAGGGGCATCGCGCTCGGAGGACTCTGGTTGTTCCCTTGGAGATCCTTGAGTTCTCCTCGCAGCGCTGAGGACGGCTGCTGGGGGGGTTTTAGTAAGGTGAAAATCCTACATAACCCGGCGTTGCTCCCACGGCGTCGGGTACCTTTTGAAGGTTCCCCCTCGACAACAAAAAAAGGAGTACTTTAGTGCGACGTTTGTCGACGTGCTTGCGTTAGGCGACCATCTTAGTCCTCGGAACCAACTACGCATCTTTGATTGAATTCAGATAGAGCAACTTTTCTATGTGAAATTGTTTACAGATGTCCATGAGCGGCGTCGACCACTTTACATCAGCTGCATGCTAACTTGCTACTTCAATCGAATAAAAAAGAAAACTTTTATTTAATTGTTTACTACTGTTATTACCAAAATTTATTTAACGCCTAACCTAACCTAACGTTCATATCAGTCTTGACCAATGAAATTTGGTCTTGCAAAGAAACAAAACAGTATCCTTGAATGATGACCCTTGAGCTCCTTTTGAACTCAGCAGCTCTTAGTTCCTATTCCGCACTCAGAGAGAATAAAGCCTTTTTCTTCTTATGGATTTTCATTCGAAACTAATTTATATGAATTTGAAAACAATTAGTCGTTAGTACTGTTTAACTAACAATTAGTCACTTATTTGATTGATTTCAATACAGTAGTAGCGTAGTGTAGTAGACGTTGATTATTTTCTAACTTCGCTTCACAATTGTTCATTTAACTCGAGATGCGAGACTAAGCATTTGACCAGTATTCCCTTTTCCGTGTGAATGCATTTTCCATCGCATTCCGAGATTTGTCGCGTCACACACGTTCTATTTAGAAAGTAAACGTGTTAGTACTAGATGTAAGTGTCGGCGGCAGGGCTACTAGTATCGGGAAACTGAAAAAGACAAATCGAGTGGAGTTTTACCACGTCATCCCCTCATTCCCTCTGAAACGCGGAGGCACAACAAAAGCTAACAAATCCTGTTTGTCCAGCGGGAAGCGTCCGTGATTTAATACAAATTATTATTAGACAACATAAATAACGTCGTGCAGGGGCGAGGCGGGCTCCTTAATAAGTAATAAAGGGGTCATCTTTCATAGTGAGAGCCTTCGGAATTAACTGTTGCCGACATATGGTGGTTACACTACCTCCTTGCTGAGACTAAAAATCTTTATTTATAGCTTGTGTTACTTCATAATTAGATCGTTTTGCTTTTCAAACGCTTCATTTTATCATACGCCTATATAATACGCCATATTTAACGCTTTATCGATGTTTTTTTTTGTATTTATAAAACTTATTTTTTTAATAAACTGCAAGATACACTTAGACAGATAGACGTATTAAACTTTGGTCATTCGAGGATCGCTGTGAAAGCCTATAGTGTAGTTCCGGGACCAGAATAGGGCTACGGCATCCCCTGCCTGTCGTAAGAGGCGACTAAAAGGGGCTTCCGGGGTTACGAGCGGCTAGAGTGGGAGCTCGAACCGTTCAGTCAGGTGATCCCGGGAAGGACGGCGGTACGTGTGGTCGCATACCGTCGTAAAGACTAGACGGAGCGGTGGGCCCAGCCGCCCATCTGGGAGGAGCCCGATGGGGCAACGCGCTCAGAGGATTCTGGTTGAAGTCGTTTCGAGATCCCGGAGTCCTCCTTTTTTAGCGCCGAGAACGGTCACCGGGGGGGTTTTAGTGCGGTAAAAATCCCACATAACCCTGCGTCGCTCCCACGGCGTCGGGTACCTTTTGAAGGTTTTCCCCTCGACAACAAAAAAAAAAAAAAAAAAAAAAAGGTACATAAAATAAGAAGCTACACTTTCATTTTGTAATATGACAAAATATAAATATTTGGTTGAATACTTAAATAAATATGTAACGTAAGCAAATTAAATCTCATTGTATTTAGAGTTTTAAATCCCTTAATACATTTTTTGTTTACTTTTTTCTTTGCCTAATCATAATCATAAATATTTATTTGCGTAAATGTGGTTAGTAGGTCTGCACAGAATTGGAAAATTTCTCACACTTGCCATTTTTAAGTACAACAAATATTAAACAAAATTTACAGGAAGTGCGCACTTATTGAATCATGTTGGGGCTTAAAATATCAACATAAAATTTAGTCCAAAATGAATGCAACTAACATTAAGAATTGTAACACACGGTGAAGAATTATTTCTATGTTGTTTCATAACACAACTTAAGAAAACGCCATCTAATTAAAGAACAGCAACAGCTCAGCTATGGCAATGAAAATATGGCATCGATAGCAAATAAAGACGTTATGCTCAATTAATATTGCAGGTGCGTAACACGTTGTTTATCGCGGGCTGTTCATTCATTGGTTTATTAGTGGCGTGCGTGTTAGGAATACCTGGACTGGGGGAAGTTAGATCGTTATTGAATTAGGTGGAACCGGTTTCTAACCCTATAATGCTGTCATTAGGGTTTTAAGGACTCGCTTTTTCTTATGGTATTGTATGTCATGACAAGTTCATGGACGCTTTGGTTTTTCCAATAGGATTTAAAGACTTGGTCTCTTTTATCATACTATCATACTAATATTATAAAGGCGAAAGTTTGTGAGTGTGTATGTTTGTTACTTTTTCACGTCTTAACGGCTGGAGCGATTATCATAAAATTTGGTAGGGAGTTAGCAGACACTCTGGATTAACATAGAGGCTACTTTATACTGGGAAAATATTTTACTCCCACGGGACCATCGATACATCGATTTTTTTCAACGCGGGAGAAGGTGCCGGATTCAGGTAGTTAGGTCATAATCGCAAAGTGATAAATACCACCTTTGACGTTACAATTAAATCTATGTAGGATTAGTGTATATCTAAGCACGGCATCGACTTAATACATATTAAAATTAAGTTTTAAAGCGTCATATAAGTATATTCAACACATCCAGCAAGTCAAGACGCGGTTGTGATAACCTAAGCAAAAATAGACGTGCCGTAACTGCTCTTGGAAACGAACCGAAAATACTTTTAACACTTATCTTTAAAGTTATTCTAATTGTGCGTAGTTGTTTATGCAAATAAGTTTATTAGAGAATTCTTATAAAATGTCAACTATAGCATCTAGTATTAATTAGAAGTAGTTAATAAGGACGAGTTAGTATGTATTTGTATAAATTAAGCTGGGTATTTGGTATAATTAACGTACCTATATCTGTATTTATTTTAATAATTCTTGTTTTTAAGAGTTGTCATAATTTATTCAGTATACGTAATGTAAAGTTTATGTATGATAGAAGAGAACGATAATGAGCTAGCCGTAGTATCTTATATACTGAACGTTGTGTCCCCTTTAATATTTTATTGTGTGTTTCCGAACTACTTAGTACGAAGATCAAAGTTTATTTTTCCAGTTTTGGGTCGACTAAATGATAATAATTATTAATAGGCAGGAAAAACAAAGGGTACGTGTAAATTATGTACTTGCTAAAATATTAATTTTTAATATTAAATATGTTTCACAGCTGAATCGCTCTAAACGTTACCAAGTAACAACCCTAAAAATCTGCATTTTCAAAGTGGTTCGTTATAACGATATCAACTCGACTTGTATTAAGTCCTCTAAAATAATTTTGATAGCTTCAAAGCTGAAAGGGTTAGCGGTCACAGAGAGCCGCAAAGCGCCGTAATTCCCGTAAAGCTCGCCGCACACAGCCCCATTACCAGTACTAATCGGCAGAGTGCCGACGCTCTAAATATCGCCTTTACGCAAATTTATCGAACCATAAATAACAACTCTATGAAAAATATAAATGTTCTCTTTTTTCTATCGTTTTCCGAGTATCGTGTTTTTTTTCATAGAGTCAAAAGCTTGAACAGACCACTTTCGCATTATGGAATTGCCAAAACTCCATTCGCGTTTTTGTAAGGACGCCCGAGGTCCAACTCTTGGTACCGACATTTCAACCTTACATGTTATTCGATTGCGTTCAATTTTCGTTCTAGTGTATTTTACTTACGACGTTTTAGTGCAAACGGTTAGCAGTGAGCGTAGAAATGAGATATTTTGGCAGTATTACGCAAATTGGATAGCTTTCAACACTCAACGGAGTAGGTTCCGAAGTTCGCGGGGAAAATTGAATTAAAAATATCATAAGACGTAAATATGTATGGAGATCGTAATGATGTTGCTTCTGCAGGAACCCCGGCCGCCTTTATGTGAAATTGCTGCTTCAGCTTCACTTGGAGTACACATCTGGTTTTAAATATTTAAGTAGCATAATATTTGCTTACATTAAAATGCAGGGCATCGTAATTTTTATATACTAACCGCAGCTAATATCTGTTTTATATGAGTTCGACTGCATCATTCCACTGTCACATTTCTGCTTAGTAATAGTAATGCTAAGCGATATTCAATGCCGTCTTTACCATAAGGGCACTCGGGGCCAGTGCCCAGGGCCTCCTTAGGGGGCCCCGAAGGGCCGACAATTTTTTCACATTTAATATAAAAATATTATACTGACTATATTGAGGTTTATTACAATTGTCTAAAGGCTTCAGGTAAACTATATTATTATATTAATATGTGGAGCAAAAACTTGTGACGCATTTTTAGGTAATATGCCGCGGACGGATTAGTATGAAATTTTGCACGGATATAGTGGACGTGGTGAAGATTTTTTTCAAATAATGCATAAAACATACATAAAATCAACTAAAATCACATTACACACACTACCGTGCATTTGTCACGAACACATAAATTAATAAACGAAGTAGAACATTCAATGTCTTACTATGAAAACACACAACGCCAGAAATGTCAGTGTCTTTGTCAAAATACCCGCTATTGCTTTTAAATGCGGTTTAGCTAAATAAACCTCTTTTTATTACTCGAAAACGATTATATTTTATTTGAATTAGAGAAATATTCGTACTACTTTGGACATTATGAAGTTTAGTTTTTTAATTTAAATTACGGTCGAATTTCGACGGATGCGACGGGTGACTAGTGCTTATAAATTAGTGTACAAAACGTTTGGTGGTGGAGTCACTTCTATCGAAACACTAATAGGTCTACCTAAAAACTATACGCGCTTACAGCAAGTCTGTGTATAGCTCCTATAAATATTAGGTAGTTTTATATTATCGCTCACTCGCCCGTAGCAATTAAAGCGCGGTGTGAGTATATTACCATGCACCGGCTACTTAAGGTCATAAAATATTTTTTTCCATAAATAGTTGCAAATCACCCGGTGCTAATTGGTCTTGGTATCTCTGCATGAAACAGGGACTCTGCATAAATAAAATTTTCTGACTCATCTTCCTATTTGATTAAATTTGACGATCCGCGTGGCGGAGCGGTAACCGTACTGGTCTGACGCAATGGGTCCCGGATTAGATTCCCGGCCAGACAGTTATCTGAATGATGAGTTTAGATTCATGTTTTGGGTCTGGGTGTCTATATTTGTTTTGTGTGTGTCCATGGTACCCACGACACAGGAGAAAATCCTAGTGTGGAGCTATGAGTGTAGTAAGCGTATTAGATTATTACGTATTGCGTTCCCACTCTTGAGGCATGACAGTTAAAAGCCGGCCGGTGTCCACAATTTTCACCAATACGCAAGGCACTGTTTCAGGCTAGGAATAAGTGTGGCGAGTCGTATACGCTAAAGAACCTATTAATTGTTATTTTAATATATGCAAAATATATTATTAAAAATAAATGATTATTTCTTTATATTAAATCTGAAAGAAAAATACAAATTATAAATAAAACAAAGAGTCCCAAGAATGCTTGCGACATTAAGTCGTTGTATGGCCAAACTGATGCGTTGGTCAAAATACGCACGAGCCCTTGAGTCTCCTGAAACGTCAACCAGGCGCGAGGATAGCTCTTTGAAAATTATTAAATTTATTTTAATTAATTGTTATAAGGAGAAACTTTCAGGTTTCTTATACGTTTGAAGGTTGTAAATTCAGTTTTTGATAGGGTCTGTAAATACAAGAAGGTATATATATACTTGTCTCTCTATGTGTACAGAACTTTAAAGGAATGCATTTTTTATAATTCAAGTCGTAAAGCGTATTTATAATTACGGTTATCATTTCAGTCAGGAATTCGTGATGACTTTATATCTATTTGGTATGATGATGGAAGATATTATTGTATGCCGGTGATTATTTCTCAATGATTATAAATCATTCTGTACGCTATTATTATCATAGCAATTACTCCTCTCATAAATTATAATCGCAGTAATTAAAGATGGATTTAATTATTACACTGTTATATTGTATTGTGATGCAATTTTGCGGTTTCTCAGTGAATCTAAGGTCTACTTTGTGTTGATCATTAATTATTTCTACATTTATTATAAATACAATTACGGAACTATCAATGTGAAGCGTTATAAGATAATTTTGCAAATCAATTAAAATCTATATATATTTGAATGTTTGTCTATACCTATGTGCTTTATATGTAGTATCATAAAATATGAATTTGATCGTGTGATGATCTTTAGCAAAGTTGCTGTGTAAGCCGATGAAAGGTTGTAAAGCTAGTCACTATATAAATAAATACAAAATTGGCACATGCACATATGATGTAAATCGAAATTGTAATTCATTAACAACTGATTTTAATTGATATGTTTATTTACTATCAGCTATAACCCACCTCTTCATATCTGTCAGTAATCTTAAACGTCTCTGGCAATTTTCAGTCAGTAAGTGCGCGAGTAACGCACGAATTACAAACCTATTACTCGTGATAAAACTACTATTCTATCCGACGTATGTCAATGAGCGGCAAGGACCGTCATTATTATTGTCCCACTGCTGGGCATGGGTTTTCTCTCGGAATGAGAGAGTTATGGGCCATAGTCCACCGCGCTGGCCAAGTGCGAATTGGTAACAATGACCATTAATGCTACATGCTTGCTAATTTATATTCATAAAAAAGAACCACGTAAAATAGTAATATACCTATAGCAGGAACGACTTAGTATGTTTTTTATTCGCTTGCTTGTTAGTTTTATTTTAGTCTCCGTAGACTATCATGGCATTGGTAATTAGGTATGCTCTTAATCCTTCCCGGCGGACCACAAAAAACCCAAATGATGGTCAAAAAACGTCATCTGTAATTTTTGATAATTACATATAAGCGGCCTGAAATTAGCCGATCGGACTACTTGAGCGTGGGATGAAGACACACATACGTAAATAATTGTTTCTTATTAAAATCAACGTTAATCTTTTTTCGGAGCAGATTCCGGCGAAGGCACCATCGCATTACGTTTAAGAATCGACAGCTATAATTTCTGTTCAATCAAGATTTAATTGTTTTAATGAGGCTTCATGCGTGAATGGCCGGCCCAATTATTGTTTATTTTTAATCGCCTCAAGTGGTTTTTATGTTCGCAACCAAGCACGCATGGCGGCCCCGAGCGATCATTTTCATTATTTTAATAATGTAAACTTCCAATAATAATTTACAGTGATTTGGGGTTAAACACGTTAAGAGATATTTATGAATTCCTCGAGAGATCCGAAACGTAGTTTGCTCTGTAATTTGATCCTCCGTGGACGAGGGGTTTCCATTGCAATTAGTGCATATCGATTCTATAACATAATATGCTTAAAACGAATGATCCCGTCAAAAATAAAACGACTGCATCACTCATTTATCTGAATTTCGACCTTCAAAGACCATTGTTCTTGTTGGAATCTGTTAGCTTTGATTTGAGCTTCTTCTAAATGTAATAAAATGTGACTATTTTTTAGCGTGGAGCAGTTATTGTATTTCGGTGGAAAGACGTGGTTGCCAGCTCACTTTTAAAGGAGGCCTGGATGACCAAGATGTAGTCCTCGGGAGTAGCAATAAATCTGCTATTGACTTAAATGACACCTCTGTTCATTATGTATTTGCTTCCAGATGTCTATGGACGGCAGTTACCACTCACCATCAGGTTAACTGCAAGCTTGTTTGTTACTTCAAACTCATAAAAAAAACTGGCCATTATTGGTAATAATCATGCATTGCCGAGGGTTTAGGCGATTCTACCACGTTGGTAGTAATTAAGTATAAAGTAATTTATTATCTGTCAATTCGCACTGTTCACCAATTCGCACTTGGCCAGTGCGGTGGGCTATCGCCTAAACTCTCTCATTCTGAGAGAAGACCCGTGCCCAACAGTGGGACAATAATGGGCTGACGAGAAAGAAATTATATTAGCGACATTTCGTATTTTAAGACTTTCAAAGTTGCTTAAGCCACTCTTTTGTATTTGAATTGCTATAAACAATAAAACGCGATTATTACACCATATTTGCTATTTATTTTTATAATCCTTTTCCTTAATTAGTTTAGATAGATAGGTACATACATAGAAAAATCAACGTTATATTTAGAAATACTTATATCGTGCAGGTAATAATAACTATTGATTTGCATAATTAAAGGCAATTCGGAGCATATGAAATTTGAATTGGTCTGATTGTCAATTGAAATGTCATTATTAGCACGTTTCGTAATTGAGTCGTGTGCTACGACAATTGGCATTAATTTCGATCAATTATTAATGATAAAGCTAGTTGTCGTTTTGTTTACTTTGTTACTACCTACAGAGCTTTGAGGGAGAGAACTCTCTATTTTAGTAATCCGGAGATATGTCCATAGATGTCATTTTAGGAATACGATCAGAAAAACAAATATATCTATCGAAAATATCAGTTTTTTTTCTGACTGAAGTAGCAAACGAACATGTAGTCCACCTGATGGTAAGTGGCCACTGCCGCCCATGGACATCTGTAATCAACTTCATACAGAACATGGGTTCCACCTGAAGTCAATCACAGATGCGTTGCTACCCCTGAGTACTAAGATAGTCACCTCATGTAAAAGTGTGCCGGCAACCATTCAGTTTATGTAATTATGGTACAAAAGTCAGTTTCGCAAAATGAGACTAACATATCCATACTCATCATAGACACAGAGTTATAGTGCTATATCCGAGATTGATTCTTGGCTGTGGACCTGAATGATGAGCTGAGACAAATATGTGAGGATGGATATTTGTGAAGTCATAAGTACATGATGCCCATGGGCAGCAGTGAGCACTTTGGTCACTGCTGCCTATAGACATCTTGTCTCATCTGTAACCAACTTCACTTGTAATGGTAATCACACCTTTACAGCGAAACATAAGAAGTGATTCACGGTACAAATAGCTATCGCGACAGAATCTTCTCTCGTCAACCCGTTATTGTCCCACTGCTGGGCACGGGCCTTCTCTCAGGATGAGAGAGTTTAGGCGTTATCCACCGCGAATTGGTGCGAAATTGAGAATGCGAATTGGTGTATTTCACACACCTCAGAGAACTTTTTTTAAAGAACTCTCGGTTGTGTAGGTTAGTTCACGATGTTTTCTTCATCGAAAAGCAGTGATAATTAATTTCTAATACGCACATAAATCAGTGGTGCGTACTTGGGTTTGAACTTCGGACTTTTCGATCGAAAGGGCAAATTTCAACCGTTAGGCTATCACTGCTCTATATAAACTTCTAAATAATCTTCTCACTTAAACATATTCGTTTTATCACGATTTCCTCCTAAAATATCCTTGTACAAATAAAAACTATCATTACATATGTCAATGATGACACAAGTATGATTATTATAGTCTACACTAGCAAGCAGCACATAAAACAATAGCTAAGTCTGACTCACACGACCAAACCGAGGTACAGTTGTACCAAGTTAATACCAACGCAATTAAACCAACGCGGATTTCTGAAACCACAATCTGTGGAATTGGTATGTAATTATAACTTTATAGCAACAATATAATCATCGGAATCCTGTGCGGAACTAAAGGAAGTTTGTTGAAAGGCTAAGGAAGGTGCAAATAACGAGTTGGGTAGCCTCAGGCGAGCGTACGAACTCTATATCTTGCGCTATGCTTCATTATCTCAGCTATTTTTGCTTTGTTATGCTTCTACAGGGCTGTCGAGTGGTTGATTACTTGTTTAAATGCAGCTAAAATATACTAGCTGGCATCAAGTGGATTTATGCTTTGTAATGGTGAAATATTGTACCTTGGACTAGCGTACACGACTAATATAAGACGGTAGTACAGTTTATCCATTTAATAAACATAATATTTCCGGGTGTACCTCGCATATATTTGTAAAAAAATGTTTAGATTACCGTCGTAAGAATAAGTCTTCATTAACAAATTATTGTCTCAATTTTAGGCTCGGGTCTTCACTCAGATTGAGAGTCTTAGGCCGCAGTCCACCGCGCTGGCCAAGTGCGAATTTTTGAGCACAATATAGACATAAAACTTTTGTCGGTCTGTATGTTTTTAATTTTATTAAAAACATTTTTTTACGTGGTTCAGGCGTAAAATTAACGTGTTTTTGCAATGTCTTAGAAAATATTTAATCTTTATTTTATTAAAATCAATTTAAGCGATCGAAAGTGATTTATTTAGGTTCCGTGATGTTACATTCTTTTAAACGCGGGTGTAACACCGGATGCAGTTTCCAATGTACATGTTTCTTGTATGCTGATGCATCTTGTTAAATTTTATAATTTTTATTGCTCTTCCGCTCCCTTTCCACAGCGCAAGAATAAAATCGAAAAATAAAGTTTAAAAATAAAATATCTTTGGTAATACAAAAAAAGGTTTTTTGATTTCAATGTATTCGAAAAATCGAAATGATAATATTAAGATTTCTACCATTAACTTTTGCTTTTAATCATTGTTAACATTCAATTATGGGTGTGGGTATTTCTGTGGTATTTGGTTATTTTATAAAGTATATTTAAAAATAAATAAATAAGGTGGTATGAAAATATTAAATTAATGTGGGTAGGTCTCGCATGTACCGTTCAGTTCGATTGCCAACGAGGCACGCGTGCGGGTATGCCTCGTTTAATATTTCCAGTATTTTGTTTAGTATACACAGTGTATCCTTTAACTTGTGTTATTTGTGTCAATGTGCTAATAGTTAGTGATGTGAGTGTAATTGTGTAAATTTAAAAAGTGGTAGTAAAAATTTTAACATTTTTTGCGTGATATAATTCTAAATTACATAATGTGTAAAATGTGGGTAATCTTCGTTTGGTTCATATGTTGCCAGCGCTACAAAAGCTTCCCGTACAGTGAGTACTTCATTAATTTATAAATAAGAGTCTTTTCGTATTCGTAGTC